>OX451737.1:951883507-953083507 GCA_948472305.1 Vicia faba
TATATATATATATATGTGTGTATATTAAATATATTAAATATGTATAATATAAAATAAAATATGTACAAAAATATATTATATTTATAATAATATTTTCAGTGTGAATAAAAATAAGAAATAAAAATAAAAGTATAATTTACATATTATTTTCAAGTTTCAATAAATAATATAAAAGTATTTAAATGCTTTTTATGTTAGAAAAATTAAAATAAAATGCCAAATAAATGTAAAAAGTTTATGAAAATATTTTTGAGCATTTCTTATATTTGGAAATAAATAAACCAAATCAGAAAATGAAAACAAAAATGCAAAAATATAAAAATACAAGAAAATGGGCCAGGGGTGCAAAAATGAAAAGAGGGGGGTGTCAAGAGTGAGCCAGGCCAAGCCCAGCCCACCACTTCATCTTCAACCTCCAGATTTGAAAAAACTCACGCGCCTGTACAAACTTGGGACATCCTGCATATGAGCTCTATTGTAAAAACTCACAACATCAAACTTGTAGAGATTTTCAAGACGATTCCAACCATATAAAAAACTAATCCTAACTCTCAAAGACCAGAGAAATGTCTCTGGCCCTAAAATCTGACCTAGTTTTTTCAGCATGTTCATGGATGAAATTCTCCTAGCACACTTAATATAAATGAAAACTGAGCTTATGTATAGCTTCATGGCAATGAGCACTACATTTTTTATTCACAAACCTAAGGCTAAATGTTCCTAAATAGAGAGATAGAAAGTGGGGAAAACCTGTCTTAGTTGGATTCGTGTAGGGCAATATAGTGTCTTTCAGCAAGGCTTGAGATGTCTGGTAGCTTGCCTGAACTTCACATGACCTTCTCCAATAGCTAGCTTGCCTTGAATGTCCCTTGAATCAGCCTATAGAACTCAACCTGCACAAGCTCAAAATGAAAATGGTGAACACTGTAAATGGAGTTACAGTTGGTATTTGAGGTTTGGGATAGCTTGAGTGAATTGAATGGAAGGTGTTTGAAGCAACTTGGGGCAAAATGCACGAGCCAAATGAGCTATGGAACTCAAGTTGCAGAACCTGCCCTGTTTTAGCCAAAGGAATGTGATTTTCTGGCTATGGGGTGTTTAGAGGCTCAAGCAATCGTGTTTCTAGCTCAAAGGGGTGTGAGAAAGATGTTCAAACTATTTGTGTAAGTTAACATTGGCTGGTTTTCGAGTTCTCAAGTTTTGGACAAATTTCTTGTTTTTGAAGTAAGAAAGTGGAAGTTGGTATTACAGGCCTGTACAGGCCATCAAATATGCTTGCATACCTTGCTCTTGGCCGTATGATTTGTGGATTTGTTTTGCTGCAAGAGATCTTGGACCAATGCTCAAGAATTGTTGGTTTTGACATAAAGCATACTTAAGCAAAAATGGAAATTTGCCTTTTTTCTACTTAGGGCTTAGTTTTGTGTACAATGTCCAAATGATCAAAACAAAAGCTTAGACTGATGGATTTTCATTTAATTATGGAGTGTGAAGTGGTTTAGGAGACCTGCAAACTAGTGTAAGGCATGCTGATTTGAAAATGAAACTTGTATGAACATGAATATGCCATGGATGCAAAGTGAGTTTTTGCCAACTTCAAGCCTTCGATTCTCCCTAACCACAAATGTGTTTGAGGAGTTCTTGGATAATTTGGAAAGCTTGCAACATGCTCTATAATCCGTCTTTGAAATTCAACATGATAATCCAAGTGGAACTATGTGAAAAATGGCCAAGAAGATAGGTCAAAATTCTGCCTAAACTAGGGCAAAATTTCACTAAGTTAAAAGTTTTAGGAACCCTTGTTCCAAAAATCATAACTTGAGACCCAAGCTTCTTTTTAGAAAACTTTGTGAATCAAAGTTGTAGACTTTGTGGAGTACTACAACTTTCAATTTCAAACCATAATTTGCAATTTTGGGTTTCTTGATAAACAAGTTTATAATTTGACACATATTGATGAAAAATTACCCTTGGCACTTGATTTTGACCAAAAAGTCAAAGTTTGACTTTTCAGTGTACAGTCAAATTTTAATCAGTTGACTGAAAAATTCATCTGTCAATCCCATGCATTTGAGATCTTTTGAACTTGTTGAATAGTTTCAAGATGATTTCATTGAGTCCTTGAGTCCATGGTTTGAACCTAATCTGCCATTAGCTAGGTCAAAAAGTCAGAAATTGCCTTTGTACAGTCAAAACCCTAAAAATGACCATTTTGCCCTTTTTGATGATCTGATCAAATTTCTTGTGGAGTTGTGGTCCAAACTTGATCCAATGGTTCATATGAGTTTATAATGTTGATGTTGGTCAAAATTCATGAAGTTTGGCTATAAATTGGCCACAATTGACTTTTTCCCCAATACAATTGATTTCTAGGTCAACTGTCCAATTAACTGGGCAAAAATTTGATTCAAGGCTTGAAACTTGGTATGGGAAAACTTATGAGCCTAATATTAAGTATGAAAGTCAATTTGAGCATTGAAGGTCCAAAAATCCTTGTTCAAACTCAAACCCTAGTTTAGGTCATCAGTGTAAGGTGATGTCTTGAGCAGAGTAAACCCTAGCTTGATCTTGAGTTCCAAGAGCCTTATGATGAGAAATGTTGATAAAATGAGAGGGAAAATTTTGGGGTACAACACCCTCTTCTCTTCATGGTATGAGTATGGAGAGCATGAAAAATATCTCAGAGTAAGGTAGGCACAGGGTTGTGAGAGAGGAAGATCTTGATAACATTCATATCTATGAACGAGTCTGGATTAGGGAATAGGACTAAACCATAGATTAGAAGAGCCATAACCTCCTCAAAAGCCTGAAAATCCATATCATCCTAAAACAGTTGGGCCTTGTCTATCAGAAACTTAGCTAGAAAACCATTTACTCTGCTTCTTGTTTCCCAATTGGATACCACGTCGACCCGTTTCAGATGCAAAGCTGAGGCAATGATTTCTGGCTTAGGAACTTCTTCTAGACCTGTGAAGGGAAACTGTTCAAGAATGGATATATCCAACAGCTGAGAGAATTCTTCCAAGGTAGGCACTAACTGATAGTATGAAAAGGTGAAGCAGTGGTGCTTGGGATCAAAGAACTGAAAGAGTTCACTCATCATCTTTTCATAAAAGTTTGAAGTAACCAGGTTGAGAAGTTGACCATGTCTCTTAGTGAACGCAAAAGTTTCAGAAACCCTTGATACTAGCTCTTTGAGTTGGGAAGGTATCTTCACAAAGCTGATTCGGATAGTGTTTCTACGAACGGACGCCATGATCTGCAAAACAGAACAAAGATAAATTCCATTGGTCTTTGAAATGGTTAATGCAATAAGAATGGATGCTATGTTATGATGCATGATGTCATGATAAACCACAAGTATAGCAAACACAGTCAAATCACACCAAGTCCTTAGGTTTAAGGCTTGCATGAGGTTAAAGGTCATACCCTCTTGAAGTTTAGTTGGTTTCAAACCTGTCTTAGAAAAGTAATTGGTTTCTAAGGATTCTCAATATCATTGATCATCCTTTATCGGGCATTGTTTTAGCTCAGGCAATCTTTTCTTGCAGCCAAAATATCTCGAAAGTCTGATCTCAATGAGTGTAGCATCGAGTATCAACCAATCCTCAGCTTTATACCGAGGCCGGCTATCTCACTACTTTCTAATGTCCAAGTTTGTTCAACTAAGGTTCTAAGGTCCGTTAGTGCTTCACGACACCACGCGGTGGCCCCGTATTCTCCTCGTTTCCACACGAAGGATACCAGTACCAATCAAAGTGTTACACCAACACAGCCATCGCTTAAACCATATCAGTCTACACCGTATAGTCTCCACGATCTATTGTTGCTTACCTAAAGAGTGTCCCCAGATCCGGGTGTAGGATCTTTAACAATACCCAAGCAAAAACCCTTAAAGATAAATCAGGCAAAACAAACAAGAAATCAATTTTAAAAATGACCTAGATCCTAAGGTAAACCCCACTTTATTTTAGTCTCCAACAGAGTCTCCAGTTCTGTGATACGGTGGAAGAACCGACTGTTTTTACTGGTTTGCGTTTTGCGTTTTTTGTTCGCAAAATGTCGCGGTAAGCAAGAGTCGCCACCGACTTTTATTTCATCCAATCATGGAAAAGGAATAGAAAAAACCTTTTTTCGAGATATTCTGAGTACGGGGGGTAGATTATAGAAAGGGAAGGTGTTAGAACCCTTTCTATCAATGGTTTTCCATGAGCTCTTAGGTACTTGCTCATCTTTTTTTAAATTGCTTGTTTGTGTGTTTGTTTTGAAAAGTTTTACTTCGTGATAACCCTTGTATCAGTCCTCAAGGGTGTGACGAAGTTGTTTTGAAAGCTTGTTTTGAAAGGTGTTGGTGTGAAAAGTTTTTGTTGAGCAAGTACTTAAGATTCTACCTACTCGAAAAAAGATTGTTCGTTCTCGTTTCCTTTAGACAGCGCCATCCTACTATTAAGGAGTAGGTAGCCCCATCGTTAGAATTTGTAAGGGACGTTCGAAAGGGACAAGTACAGTTACCAAAGAAATGGGTAGGAAACCTTAGTAGTAACCCTAGAGTCTTAAGATATTTCTGAGGCAACATTTCCGAGGCAACATTTCTGAGACAACATTTGAGGCAACATTTCTGAGGCAACATTCGAATGGGACATTTGATCTTTTAGACTGAAGGACGACCACTAAAATATCCTATGCTTAATGACTGTTTTACTGAAGGAAACCGAAGTGAGGCAAACCCTAGGAGTGAGCATGTGCGAGTGTAATTTTCAGTTGATTTATCTTTGCACATTTAGGTGATCTACCGTTTTAATTTCAGACATTCTTTCCATACAATCCTATTATCCATGCATCTAGACAGTTAAAGATTGTGGGAATTTAAAGTACGGAAAAATAAAACCTAGCTATTACAAGGCTTCGGGGAGGAGATTACATAATCAAAACTGGGAGAAAAAAAGCAGTAAATAATACCCTAATTTAAAACTACTATAAACCATCAGCAGTTACAAAATAATAAAAAAATTTATTAAAATGCGCGTGGCGAATTAAATGCGAGAATGGTTAAAAATCCTAAAAATCTAATTAGGAAAAATATTGGGTTATTTTTTAGAAAGAAAATTAATTAGCTTATGTAAAATTAAAACCCTAATTCTAATTACTTTCAATTTGTGAAAAAAGAATTAAATTTCCCTAAAATAATTAAAATTAATTAATTAAAAAATAAAATATTTTTATTAAAAAAAGATTTTTGATATTTTTTTGTGATTTTTTATTAAATAAAAAATAAATTTTGATGTTAATTAAAAAGAAAATAATTAAAGAAATAAATAAAGAAATTGAAAATAGAAAAGAGGAGAAGTGGGCCTGTATAATGCTGAATGGGGGTGTCATGTTGAAATTCTTAGGCCCAATAGTGTTGAAGCCCAATCAGCGCTGGATTCTGTGTGATGTTGACTTGGACGTGCACCATGGTCCTTCAATGGTAGGCATTGGATTTGGAGAGGTTGTGATCCATTGGTGATGACCTGAGGTGTATGGAAGGCGTTTGCAAGGTTGATGCACATGGTCCTGCAAAGTGAAAGCAAAACAAAGAAAATTGTTGGGACCTGGGATCGAACCCAGGTCCTCATACTCCCCACCAACGCGTTTCACCACTGGGCCATCATGCTTTGTTGTACAAATAATGAAAACAAACTATAATATAAAAAAAAACAAGTGGATTAGTGGGATAACAGAAACGCGCGCGCTGATTTGAATAATCCAATGAGGTGGTGACAAATCACCTTCTTCTACCTCCAGCCCGTTGTCTTAGATATGTAACCTATACCTACAGGCCATGTCTGTAACTAAAACCTGCGTGCTTCAAACATCAAAAAATACACATGATAAATGAATTTAAAGACCATGGATCAATTGGTCTTGATGACGCGATCATCCCAATACCCTGTTCTTGGCCTAATTTCGCTTGAATTAGGAAACCCTAAAATGGAGCTGAAACCCTAGGAATGGCAGATGCCCATATCTGCACTCAAACTTCAATCAAAGCATGCCAATACATTATAAACATGATAACAAACAGAAATACATAATCAAAATGTGTTTATAATGCATAAATCATGATAGTCGAATTCCAAAAAATAGGGTAAATTATGATGCTCATACAAAGTGTTTCAGGGCGTGGGGAGGCTTGCTAGTGATTGGAACACGTTCCTGAGATGTCCAACAATTGATTGGCAACGCTAGGATGGATCGAGATGGCCTGTAGCTTGAAATTCGATATGCACTTTTTTGCAAAATTTTTAAGTTTGTTCTTCCTCTTTCACGACTTCAAAACCTTATCTTCGTGCTCGGTCTTGTTCAATATATATCCCCCAATGAATTATGGTTCTAAAAGAGACCTGAATCTTGAGGAATTAAGAGGATTTGATTTGATTTTTTAGCCATATGCAAACTTTCTAAATTGAGCCAAATCATCCCATTTTTGTACCAATTATGCTTGATTCGATTTGGTCTTGATATGTCAGCATAATTTGATTGAGATCCTGTCATAAAATCATATCAAAACATATCTTTTTTATTATTTGTCATTTATTTGATTTAATTCAAATTTTAATTAATAAAAAATCAAAATAAAATGAAAAATGAAGCAAATAATGTGTGGCTGAATATTTGTGTTTGGACCATATTATAAGTGAGATGCAATCATGAAATGCTAGGCCCATTTGGTAAAAAAATGCACTTTTGAGCATATTTGACTTTTGGCAATTTTGCAAAAAAGGTCAACTTTGACAAGGCATATCTCCTCCAATTTTAACCCTAGAGGGGTGTTCTTGGACTTTTTAGAAATCTTAGGATGTCCACTAAGCAAGCCTTTTGGTCTCATTTCAATTGGGTCTTCCATGTTCATGTAAGAAGCTTTGGCCCAAAAGGTGTTTTTGTTGACTTTTCAAAAGGACCTATAATGTGGAAATTCATATCTTTTTGTGAGTGCATATTTTGAACTTATGGGCCGAAGATTAATTGTAGGGAATTGCATCCTCTTCAAAATGAGCCTTGGATGGAAAATTTCTGATAAAGTATGTTGAAGTTATGCTTGGTCAAAGTTTGGTTGACTTTTCCTAAGAAACCCTAATTTAGCAACCTTTGGGTTTTGATGAATTTAGGGCATTCCTTGAAGAATCATGATAAAACCTTGATCAAATGATGAAAGTCACTTCAAAATGTGTATGTTGACCAAAAATATTGAAGGTTGACTGTATGTGGGCCACAGTTGACTTTTGACCTAATATAGTCGATTCTCAAGCATCTGAGCAGTTGACTGAGCAAACTTCCATTGTGGTGCTTGAAATTTGACATTGAGGGTCTTGAGAACATATTAGGACCATGGAGAGCATATGAGGTATTTGGAGTTCACCTATCTTGATGAAAATGGAAACCCTAATTTGAGACACACTGCCTTAGGAGAGAGTTTGTCTGGTCACCTCTTGGGCAAACTTGAGCAAATTGAGGATCTCTAGGAATATGTTTTGAGTAAAATGAGAGGGAAAATTTTGGGGTACAACGACCTAAGAATCAAATTCTTAAGCATATATGGAGACTCAGCTCTGATGATCAGTCATGTCAATGGAGAATGGGATACGAAGCATCCAAATCTTATCCCTTACCAAGAACATGTTCTAACCTTGATTCTGTATTTCGAAGAGATTACTTTTGAGAACATACCAAGAGAATAGAATCAGTTAGAAGACGCCTTGGCTACCATGTCATCCATGTTCAAGGTCATATGGGACAATGAGGCACCCAAAATTACCAATAAAAGATTCGACGAACCAACACACTTTCTTGAAATTGGCCCTGATGGAGTAGAGGTAAAGCCTTGGTTTCATGAAGTGAAAAGGTACCTTGAGGCTCAAGAATATGCTGAAGGGACATCGATCAATGACAGTAAATTCCTACGGAGGTTCTCGGCTAAGTTCTTCTTGAGCAATGGAATTTTATACAAGTGTAATCATGATTCAACCCTGCTTCATTGTGTGGACAAAAAGGAAGCAGAAGAAATTATGAAAGATATGCATGAAGGTGTCTTTGGTACTCACTCCAGTGGCCATACTATGGATAAAAATATTTTGAGAGCTGGTTACTATTGGTCGACTATGTAAACTGACTGTCACCACCACTCGAGAACTTGCCATAAGATCCAAATCTATGCTGATAAAGTTCATGTGCCTCCAGTACCTCTGAACGTCATGACTTCTCCATGACCATTTTCAATGTGGGGCATTGATATGATCGGAGAAATCAAGTCTATTACTTCTAATAGATATTGTTTCATCCCCGTCACCATTGATTACTTTAAAAAATGGGTTAAAGCAGCTTCATTTGCCTCCGTTACCAAGAATGTTGTTGTTCATTTCATATATCATAACTTGATCTGTCGGTATGGAATCTCTGAGAGGATTATCACGGACAGTGGTACCAACCTCAATAACACTATGATCACTAAAATCTACATGCAATTCAATATCAAGCACTACAACTCTTCTCCGTATCGTCCAAAGATGAATGGCACAGTGGAAGCTGCCTATAAGAATATTAAGAAGATTATACAAAAGATGGTTATGACATACAAATATTGGCACGAGATATTACCGTTTGCTCTTCATGGCTATCGTACTTCGGCCAGAACATCAATTGGGGGCAACCCCATTCTCTCTGGTCTATGGTATGGAAGTTGTCCTACCTGTCGAAGTTTAGATTCCTTCTCTGAGAATCATGAAAGATGCAGACTTAAACGAAGACGAATGGATTCAAACCTAAATGGATCAGTTAAATCTAATCAATTAGAAAAGGCTTGCAGCTGTTTGTCACAGTGAGATGTATCAGAAGCGTATGATCAAAGCATTCAACAAAAAAGATCAAGCATCGGGTATATCAGGCTGGTGACTTGGTAATAAAGCGTATCATTCTACCACAAGGTAATCTCAGGGGAAAATGGAATTCCACTTACGGAGGGTCATTTGTGATTAAGAAAGTATTTTCTGGCGGAGCTATGATATTAACCACCATGGACGGTGAGGATTTCCCACATCCTATAAATGCGGACATAGTCAAAAGATACTACGCATGAAAATGACCCGCTAGGTTGACTGGCCTAGGAAAAAATAAGGGCATTCCGACGAACCAAAAAGGTTCAGGAAAAATCTAGGGATATATATACCAGATTGTACACCCAGCAAGTCGAAAACCTAAAAAGGCAGCTTGGGCAAGAAAGGGTATCCCGGTGGACTGAAAACCCTAAAGGGAGGTCCAGGAAAAATTTAGGGATTAAAGCGTACGACTATGTCCCCTTTGGATCACTTACAGCAAGCTTTATTACCAAAGTCAAAGTTCAAATGGTACAGATCAGTTCAATCAACTTCTTCTGATAGCAAGGGATGAGATGCTTGAAGACATAAGGGAAATAGCAGAGTTGGAGCCCGACGAGATCATTTTCACATAGCTATATGTTTTGATTTTGCTTTGTACTCTTTTTATTTCACGATGATTTACTCTTACTAGTATTTATGTCTCTTTGTACAAAATCGCTTGTTTAATGGGAAAACTATATATAAAAATACAAGTTCAAAATTCAAAATCTTTGTTTTTACTTTTTTCAGTTTTGTTTGCAAGAACGTCCAATGGCTAAAATTGAATGAGTATATGCATATGAATACAATTAAATGTTAACAAATATATGCATAAAAATAGGAATAAGCATTTGCTCAAGACTCTAGGATTTGGGATAACGTCCAAGTTATCCATAAAGTCCCCACAGAGCCACTTCCATGGGATTATGCCTACAGAGTAGTCTTATCATACTCACCAGCAAATTCCCCCAGCGAATAAAGAATATGATCTTTTGCCAGCGATATCTCCCACTTACGGAGCCTTAATTAGTACAATTTATGGAAATTATTTATCCCATATGAGCTTATTCCTCCAAAACTGTAAAAACCCCTATAGGTTTATTTCCTCCGACAACACTCATTTCCTTAGCAGAGTATTCCTCCGTCAATAGGGTATATTTCCCCAACAGGGTTTATTTCCCCAACAAAGTGCAATCTCCCCAGCTTGAGTTTGTTTCTACCACAGATTATCGACAGGATTCCCACCTTCAACAAAGGACAGTCCGAATTTCTATCCCTAGAGAGTTTCTACTAAATCTGAAACTGGATTAGGTATTGTTCAACCTTAGTCTCTCCAGACGAGTCGGTATCCGTATTAGAAACTCGTCCAAACAACACCTCAAAAGGATATCCATCTCTTTTATCCCCAGTCAGGGTATTATACAAAAATTATAATCCCCAGTAGAGCAATGAACAACCAGTGTTTTTGAACTATTCTCCCCAAGCAGGAATCAACATTCCCCAGCAGAGTTTCCTCAAACAGAGGGCAAAAATCCCCAGCGAATGCAATTCCCATAAGGTCTAAGATACACATACTCTTCATCCCCAGCAATGGTCAGGGATTTATTTTCCCCAGACAAATATGTTGTTCAAATTTACAAATACGCCTCTATAACATTTCACAACCATATATCATTTACAAACATCATAGCGCGTACATATGAAATGCATATAGCACAGTCTCATTTATTTTAAGAACATCATTACATAATGCATCTCATACATCATGACATTGCATACAACTAACTCTTTACCTTTCACGAAAGATCAATCAACAGACAAGCATCATCCACTACTTATATGACCAGTCAGTCTTCTCAAAGGCTACATCTGACAAATGGCTGCTTAAGTAATTTCATCAGAAGGTCATTCTCAAAGACAACATCTTCTGGCTAGGATTAAATCGACCATAGATTTATTCGCATACTTCTTCCATTTGAAGACGGTCGTAGACATTTTTTGGCTCATATTAAATCAAGCAGGGATTTATTCTGATACTTCTTCCAGTTAAAGTCAAACACACACATCTTCTGGCTCAATTTAGATCGAGCATAGATCTATTCTGATACTTCCTCCAGTTGAAGATGGTCGTAGACATTTTCTGGCTCATATTAAATCAAGAGTATATTTATTCTGATACTTCTTCCAGTTAAAGTCAAACACAAATATCTTCTGGCTCAGTTTAAATCAAGCATAGATTTATTCTGATACTTCCTCTGGATAAAGACGAGCGTGGATATCTTCTGGCTCAGATTAGATCGAGCATAGATCTATTCTGATACTTCTCCCAATTGAATACGATCGTAAAAAATTTCTGGCTCAGATTAAATCAAGCGTAGATTTATTATTATACTTCTTCCAGTTAAAGTCAAGCATGGATATCTTCTGGCTCAGATTTGAAAGAGCCTAAATCTATTATGATACTTCTTCCAATTGAAGACGGTCGGGAGCATCTTCTGGCTAAGATTAAATCGAACATAGATTTATTCTGATACTTCTTCTAGTTAAAGATGATCATAGACATGTTATGGCTCAGATTAAATCGACCATAGATTTATTATGATACTTCTTCCAATTAAAGTTGGGAGAAAACACTTTCTAGCTCGGATTAAATCGAGTATAGATTTATTCTGATACTTCCTCCAAATAAAGATAAGCATGGATATCTACTGGCTTAGTTTAAATCAAACATTTATTTATTTTGATACTTCTTCCAGTTGAAGACTGGCATATACCTTTTCTGGCTCAGATTAAATCGAGTATAGATTTATTCTGATACTTCTTCCACTTGAAGTCAGCAGTTACTTTGGATGGCATCTATAAGCCCATCTCTGACGACTCTCTATCACCCCACCAAATTGCATCTATAAGACCATTCCCGGTACAATCAACCAACAGTGTTACTTCTTGCACAGGCGAGTACAAATTTCTGGACACTTAAGTGTTCAATCCTCTTCTATCTTTAAGTTACAAATGGCGGAACTGCCAATCTAACTCTTCAGGTTTAAGAAGATTGAACAGGGGTAGCTGTTGTACCCCAAAATTTTCCCTCCCTTTTTCTTCAAGGAATTTTTTCAAGGGTTCTCAAATACTCAAGAATCTCAAGAATTGACCAGACAAGTCCTCCTCCTAAGCAAGGGTCTACAACTAGGGTTTTGTGCTTCTCAAGGAAGATAGGTTTGCAAGGGCCTCAAATGACTTTCATGGTTCACCATAGGTCCTCAATAGTTCTTATGTCAAGTTTCAAGTCTTGCATCACAAGTTTGCCCAGTCAATGGCTCAGATGATTGAAAATCAACTATATTGGGTAAAAAGTCAACTATGGTCAACATACAGTCAAACTTCAAGATTTTTTGTCAACATAAACATTTTGAAGTGATATTCATCATTTGATCAAGTTATGATCATGATTCCTCAAGGAAAGCTCTCAAATCATCAAAAGTCCAAAATTGCCAAATTAGGGTTTCCTTAGGAGAAGTCAACTGAACTTTGACCAGGCATAACTTTCACATGCTTCATCAACTTTTCCTCAACCAAATCCCATTTTAAAGGAAATTCAATTCCCTATAACTTTCTAATTATGCTCAAGTCTAAAAGATGCTTCATTTGAAAGATATGAGCTAATACATTATATTTCATTTTCAAAAAGTCAAAAAAAGACACTTTTTGTCAAGGCAACTTACATTATGATAAAGTCTCCAAATGCAAAAATGATCAAAAGATAAATTGTTGAGGACATCTTTAGATTTTAAAAGAGTACAAGATCACCTTAAAAAGATGAAAATTGAGAAAGTTATGAGTTGCACAAGTTGGGAAACTTTGAAGAAATACATGAAATGCAAAATGTGCAAACTTGAAATTTTGGACTTGTGACCTAACATTTTGGACTTCAAACATATCCATAACCTTGTGAAAGACTCTTAAGCTCACTCACACATTGCCCTATATTTTCTTATTATTTTATTTTATTTTATTTTGTTTTTATTTTAAATAAATTCAAAATAAATAAATAAAATAGAAAATCTTTGGGCCGAGCATATGATGAGCCATTTACAGGCCCATACAGCTCATGCTAGCCAGTTGGAACTTGCCAAAATCAGGCAAACTTCAAGAAAGGAAAAAATATTACAAAGTTGGAAAGTTTTCAAAGTGTTTGATCTTGTTTGATTAGGGCCATCATGGCTTGATTTTGTTCCATGTTTGTGGAGACATTTCATTCCTCTATATAAAGGCAAGCTAAACAGATGCAAATACACGCTGACCTGCCCAAAAGAACAACCCTAAGGATATCAAAAATTCTCAAAATCAGAACAACTTGAAACCCTTACTTTAAATTGTTCCCAAGCCATGTAAAGCATCTCATCACCTTCCTGAAGTCTCCAGGAGGTGATCCACATCATTGCTTAATTGCAACGCAATCCAGAATCCCTTCATACAATCCCACTGGTTTGGTAAAAGTTTTGATTTCAAACTCTTTAATCGTGTGATTTAAATCAATTTTATGCATGCATTCATATTATGATTGATGTTCAGAATAGATATAACATATTACATGGGAGTTTGGGGGCAGGAATGAGATCGTGCCATTGTTAGGGAAGAACTCCAAAGAAGCTTCACATCTTTAAATCCAGCCATTTTTAGACCAAACTGACCTCACCATCAGATCCGCAAGGTCCAAATTAGTGGATCTGGATATTTTTATTTTGTTGTTTGATCCATTTTTTCAGGTTTTCATTTTTATCATGATCGGAGAAGACAACCGGAAGGTTGACTACGGCGTGGCCTGATAGCTGACTCTGGTGGCCTAGGCGTGCCACCACCTGATTGGTTATTTCAAATTTACAGGGTCCCACCATGCACGCGTTCATTTGATTTTCTAAGATTAGTTTGCGTTTTATAATATATTGTTTGATTTGCGTTATAACACCGGATGAGACGGTCGTCCCAGCGGTAAAAGGAAAGTGCGCAGGGGCATTGGTGTACCAGGGCAGGGGTTCGATCCCTGCCCCTGGTATTTTATTTTCTAACATTTTTTGTTTACAGATCCTATAAGACAATCTAGCACGCATACCATGCATCTCCAGCCCTCAACCACTTGATCTCAATCAATCCAGATCTGATGCTACTGGAGATTTCCCCACGGTGCGCCCCATTGAGCTATCCTCACTGAATCTCACAGGTGCCTGGGCTTTGGGATTTGGGCATGTATGTTATACTTTTTGCCCACCCCCATTTTACTTATTTGCAGGCCCATTCAATTTCTTTTTTTTTGTTTTAATTAATTATTTCTTTTTTTATCATTTTTTATTTAATCATAAAAAATCACAAAATCAAAAAAAAAAAGATAGATTTAGGTTTTAATAAATTAGTTTAATTTTTATAAATAAAAATTAATTAATTTAATCACGCTTTGTTTTATTTTTAAATAATTGACTAACAAATTAATTAGATTTATGTTTTATTTCCTTATTTTATACTTCAATTATTTTTCTAAACAAAAATAACAAAAATATTTTTTAACAATTAGAATCTCTTAGGTTTTTCCCGCTTCATCATCCCCGCGCGTTTTGTTTATTTTTCGCATTTATATAATTATGTAACTGCTCAAGAGTTTGTAATAGATAAATTAGAACTTCTTTACATTTTCCCCTATTTATGGTTTGTACTCCCCATCCCCGAAGCGATGTAATAGCGTAGAATACTTCTCGCATTTTTTACTTTCTGCAGTTATGTATGTATGTATGCATGTATATATTTAACTGCTAGATTAATTAGGCGTGCATGGCAACACATGAAAAAAACAAACGTTAGAAAACCAAATCTCAAGACAAATACTTGAACTCAAAACACTTTGCACACGCGTACCTCTAGGGTGGCCCTCAATTTGTTTTTAAGCTAAATGAACTTTGTGATGTAGATGAAGTTGGATAAATGTTCATCAATTCAAATCTACCTAAGAATGAATTATTTAATTAATTTTTTGTGCTTTGAATTAATGATATGTTTAGTACTTTAATCCATCTAGAGGAGTGGTTGAATTTAAAGATGAAAGAAGTTTGAAATGGTAATCCACATTAGCTTATCATTCCCTTCCCTCTTCATTTTACCCCTTTCTTTTTTTAATTGTGCTACATGTTAAAGGATGGTGATCTCTATATCATTTATCCAAACATGAAGTACGTATATTGCTATTGAACGGCCTCAAAATAGGTGTGACTTCTACATAAGTCCACTTACGATTGCTTAACATAGCGCTAAATTTTGTCCTGATTCGAATAAATGATCATTCGTGGCCCAAACTTATGATTGCAAGCCCAAGTATGTTAATTTGATCTCTTTAATCCAATAACCTTGAGATTCATTGTGTATAGGCTTTGGTTCTACCAATCCTCTAATGTATCTACAACACCTTTGGTCAACACGGATCACTTAAACATCGTTGATCATTAAATGTTACCCTTTTGAGAATTCCAAAATGGATTATATACTTGACAAAAAGCAAATACAACTTGTTGTGTGGAGGATTTGGTTCTACCAATCCTCTAATGAGTTATGTTGTACCCCAAAATTTTCCCTCTCATTTATCAAGATTTTCCTCACAAGACTTCTTGGACTCAAGACAAGATTAGGATTTGATCAGCTCAAGACATCTCATCTTGCACTGATAACCCAAAATTAGGGTTTGAGTTTGCAAAAGGATTTTTGGACCATCTATGCTTCATGTGACTTTCATACACCATCTTGGACCCCTAAGATTGCTCATGTTAAGTTTCAAGCCTTGAATCATATTTCTGATCAGTCAATTGGACAGTTGACCTAAAAATCAGCTGTATTGGGGAAAAAGTCAACCATGGCCAATTTACAGTCAAACTTCATAATTTTTGATCCACAACAACATTTTAGACTCATATGTATCATTTGATCAAGTTTGGATCACAACTCCTCAAGAAATTTGATCAAATCATTAAAAGGGCAAAATGGTCAAAATTAGGGTTTTGACTGAGAAAGGGCAATTTCTGATTTTTAACCTAGCCAATGACCAATTGGGTTCAAACATTGTTCCAAGGGTTCAATGGCATCATCTTGACCTAATTACATGGTTCAAAAGATCTCAAGTGCATTGGATTGACAGATGAATTTTGCAGTCAATTGATCAAAAGTCAATTGTACACTAAAAAGTCAAACTTTGACTTTTTGGTCAAAATCAAGTGCCAAGGGTTATAATTCATCAAGATATGTCAAAATATGAAACTTTTTCACCAAGAAAACCAAATTTGAAAATTAGGGTTTTGAATTTGAAATTTTTCATAACTTAGAATTTTTCAAAGTATGGAAAATTTCTTATTTTTTCTCAGCTTTCCACCACTTTTTCACCATGATGCAATTTAATTCAAAGAAAACTTCCAACATGAAAGTTGTAGTCCTCCATGAAATCTACAACTTTTCTTCACAAACTTTTCCAAAAAGATTCTTGGATCTCAAGTTATGAATTTGTGAACATAGGTCCATGAACTAAATAACTTAGTGAAATTTTGCCCTAATTTAGGCAAGTTTTGGATCCAACTTCATGGACATTTTTCACCTAGTTCCAAGAGGTATATTAAAATGAATTTCAAAGATGAATTATATATCACATTTCAATATTTCCAAAATGTCCAAGAACTCTCCAAGATCATTTTTGGTTAGGGAGAATCGAAGAGGAGAAGTTGGCATTTTATCACTTTTGTTCATGCCATTTTCACAAAGCATCAAGTTGCAAATCAGATCTTGGATGTTTGTACCTTGCTTTACAGGTCCTAAACTCATTCTACACTCCATAATTAAATGCAAACTTAGAGGTTAAAGGCTTTATTTTCACTTTTGAAGCATTGTACAAGTTGTAATTCCATTTTGGGCATCAAGGTTACAATGCCATTGTCATAAAGGTGAGATTTTGCAACTTTACAAATCTTGAGCCTTGGACCTGTCCCTTTGATGAAAACAATTTCCACAGGTCACAAGCAATTTATACAAACTCTCTGCAGCTCACAAGCCATCCAGTACAAGCCTGTTTGCATTGGTCACTTCACTTTTCTTCAAATGCAAGAAAAGTTGCAAAAGAGGTCAGAACTTGTACAACTGATAAGAAGTGGACTTTGTATCATTCTATACAAATACACAAACTTGTCACAACTCAGAACACGAAGGCTTTTCATCCAAAACACTCTCAAACTCAAAAAACACAAAATTCTGCCCAAACATCCAGTTTATGCAAAACCATAGCAAACTCATTTTTTGCTCGTGCGTTTTGTGGCTTGACACTTGAAACATCTTATCCATATCATATCAAAGCTATCCAAGGCCTTGTCATGGTTCTGTAAGCTCTGTTTCAGCTATTTCCATTTTCATTTTGGAAGCTTGCAACTTGACTTGTGCAGAGACATTTGGTCATCCACAAAGCAAGCTAGGCATTGGAATAGCTTGAAGGAAGTTCAAGGAAGCTCACACGATCCTCACGACTCCCTCAAAGTCCCCACATTGTCATATCCAAATCCAGCTGAAGGAGGTATTTTTCAAAACTCTATCTCTCTATTTAGGCATCCTCAAGCCACGATTTGTGAAGAAAAGATGTAGTCTATAACATAGTGAAGTTGTACATATTCATACTTTCCATTTATATTAACTGAGCTGAGAGAATTTTAAGTTTGAAAATGCTGAAATTTCATGGTCACGAATTATGGCTGATAAAATTCTCCCTGATCTTTTAGAGTTAGATTACAAATTTTATATGGTTGGAATCGTGATAAAAAATGCTACATGTTTCATGTTATAAGATTTTTTTTTTGTGCAAGCATGTGAAAGTTACAGATTTGAGTTGAAAACGCGCGCGAGAAAGATACTGGAGGTCAGGGACGAAGCATCTGGGCTTTTTGGCGCGCCTGGCCTTTTTGTTTCTGCTTTTCACACCCCTTGGATTACTTTTGCACCCCCCTGACTATTTTCTTATATTTTTTTATTTTCTTGCATATTTTTATATTTATTACTTGCATTTATTTTTTCTAATGATAAAAAATACCCAAAAATAATTTATTTATTTTCACACTTTTATTTTATTTTTTTTATTTATTTTCTCACATAAAAATAGTTTATTTTTGACAAATAGTTTCTATTTTCTTGAATAAATTGTAAATACAATATAAATAATACTTAATATTTTTATTATATTATTTATACACATAAAATATTATTTTCTACAAATATTTGATTTTTAATATTTACATATAATATTATTTATTATTTTCTTGTACAAAAATGGACAAAATATTAATATAGAACATATATTTTCTTTAATCAAAAAATTAGGGTTTCCCCCTTTCAAAAATAATAATATTATTTTTCCTTATTTTATAGGGTTAGTTAATTTATTTTCTCATACAAAAAACAAATACAACACACATTTTACATAAATAAATTTTTATTGCATTTTAAATATTTGTACATTTATTTAATTCGCACAATATTCAATTGGGTTGTAATAGTATTTTTAGGGTTTATTTTGTGCAATATCCCCATTCAAAAACTTGTATCCCCCCTCCCATAATAATTGTTGTAATAGCTTAGTTTACATTTATGCAATTTATCGCTTTTATACCATGTTTAGTAAACTAGGGTTTGCATGACAAGACCAAAAACAAAACAAATAGAAAAGACCTAATCCAAGATAAATCAAATGCATGAAAAATTACACACATTGCACACAAGCACCCTTAGGGTTTCACCCACTTGGTTGCCTAAAATAAAATGGTCATGTTACGCACGCGAAGTATCTTGGCAAAACAAAACAAAAATAAGATCATAGTTCCTCGATGATGCTATCAAAAGGTTTCCCTAAACAAAATGATCTTGGTCCCTCAAACATGCTAAGATACTTGGCAACATTGCTATCATGGTCATACGATGACCCCCGCCCGTCCCGTTTAACATCCAAAGATAGGGTTGCTTACCAAATCAATGGTAAGTGAACAATGTCAAAGGAATGAAAATGCACAAGAAAGACATTTGAGTAGGTAGATAGCTTCTAAGTTACTTGCTCCATTTCAAAACAATCCTTGCTATTTTAAAAAAAACACACACACACACACACATTTCAAAACATTTTCAAAAACATCTTACAAAACATTGAAACATTTTTCAAAAGACAAACATCTTTGTATATATTCTTACGAACGAGAATCATTACAAAGATTGCCTAAACGAAATGCCTCTTTTCAAAATACTTTCAAAACCACATCAAACAAAAAGCACCATTTCAAACAATTTCAAAGCAAAGAAAGTGATCTAAGCAAGTAACTAAGAGCCCATGGAAAACCATGGATGAAAAGGGTGCTAGCACCTTCCCTTTTCATAATCTACCCCCCGAACTCAAGAAAACATCTAAAAGGTCTTTCCTGTGCTTTTTTACCTTTCCTTTTGGATAAAATAAAAGTCGGTGACGACTCTTGCTAAACCGCGACATTTGCAAAGAAACGCAAAACCTCAAGTCAGTTCTCCCACCGTATCACAGAACTGGCGACTCTGTTGGGGACAACTATAAAAGTGGGGTTACCTTAGGGTTTAGATCACATTTATTTGCTTACCTTGTTTGACTTGTTTGCTTTACACTTTGGTTCTATTGTTTGGGTTTGAATCCTCCACCCGGATTTGGGAAACATTATAGGTAAATAGCAATACATTGTGGAAACTGTGTGAGGTATACCGACACGGTCTAAGCAATAGCTATGTTAGTGCGACATATTTGTGGGTACCGGTAGCCTTTGAGTCAATCAAAGAGAATAAGGGGCCGCTGAGTGATGTCATGAAGCACTAACGAACTTCTAGAACCTTTACTTCACCAACTTGGCCTTTTAGGATGTAGTGAGATGACCGGCTTTGGTGCAGTCCGAAGTTGGTAGATACTCGATACTACACTCATTGAGGGTTGGCTCCTTGGAATATTTTGATCGCCGGTAAGAGGCTTGAATTGAAACAATGAACAAGGAAATAATCTAGTGATATTGAGCTCCTTAGAACCCGGTTACTATTGCTAGGACAGGTTGAGCCAACTAAACTTCGAGAGGGTACTTACCTATGAAACCCCATGCAAGCCTAAACTAGGAACTTGTGTGATTTTCTTGTACATATATACTTGTGCATAACATCATGGACATCATGAGAATCATATGTATCCACTAACCATTTCAAGAATTTTTGAATTTCATCTTTGTTCTTGTTTTGTAGGATATGGAGTCACTTCGCAGGAAAACTATCCAAGTCAACCTTGTAAGGATTCCTCCACAACTCAAGGAGCTAGCTTCAAGGATTCCTGAGAATTCTCCATTCACCGAGAGACATGGTCGTCTACTCAACTTGGTCACTTCCAACACATAGGAAGACATGATGAAGGTTCTCTTCCAGTTCTTTGACCCTTTGCACCACTGCTTCACATTTCCTGACTAACAACTTATGCCTACTTTGGAAGAATTCTCTCAAAGTTGTTGGAACTCCTTGGATTTACAAGCTTTTGAGGAGATTGTAGCTCTTCTCATCTATGGGATGGTCTTGTTCCCTAATCCTGACCAACTCATAGATGTGAGCGCTGTCAAAATCTTCATGTCACGCAATCTGGTGCCTACTTTGCTTGGAGATATCTTACACTCTTTTCACACTCGTACAATGAGGAAAAGAGGTGTTCTTATATGTTGCACTCCTCTCATGGAAAGATGGTTTATTTCTCATCTTCCCTAATCAGTCTTGAAGAATGAGCAAGGTTTGAGGTGGTCACAAAGGTTGATGACACTTACACATTCAGATATTCATTCATGTTCTCGATCCAAAGAGAATATTATCATTGTCGACCGTTGCGGGGAATTCCCTAATGTCCCTCTACTTGGCATTAGGGGAGGCATCACCTAAAATCCATGTTTAGCTCTGAGACAGTTTGGTTATGCCTGAAGGGATGGGCCACATGACATGCTGATTCAAGGCTTGGTTTTCGACTTCGACAATGATAATCAAGGACTTGTCAAAGATTCATCCGAGCTTGAAGAATGCCAAAAAAAAGTAGACAGTAAGACTTTGGGACACAAGAATTACATCCCTCTTGAGCCTTACCTCAAGTGGGTATGAACCCACGCCCAAAGTCTTATGATGCCTTACCCCTCCATCCTCCCAGTGATTATAGAGCCAATTAAGGAAGGAGAGGTTCCATACACCCTCCTACATCCTGACATGCCGACATCACTCGAAGACTTACAAAGGAGTTGGATACAGATCAAGGGAGAATGCGATACATTCGAAGCCCAATTCTATGCAAGCGAGAATAAGGTTTTGGAACTCACTCGGTTACTTCACGAAGAGCAGACTCTTAACACCTACATTGCACCAAAGAGGATGCGCAACGTCTTTTTATCTTAGAATTTTGTATTATTTTGACCTATGGGCATTGATGTACTCAAATTCTATTTTATTAATATAACGTGTGTTCCTTTTTTGTTTAACACAAATTTGAATTTTCAAATCCTTGAAAACATTGCATGAATACATATCATGCATCATGAGCATAAACAGGTCTTTGCAACAAGTTTCCTCATCCTTCTGCTGTTTATTTCAGCAAAGTGGATCTTGAACAAACGGTTAAAGACTTACAAGCTTAGAATTCACAATTTCAACAGTTACTCTTGACCTTGGCCAAGGGGCAGGAGGAACTCAAGACTCTGCTAGAAAAAGAAAAGGAGAAAAAGAAGAAGAAGCCAGTTGGAGTGGTTATTATGGGCAGAAGGTTCCAAGGACAAGCCAGAAGGACCTTGGAATTTCCATCAACCTCTGAGGAAGGGGAAAGAAAAGGAAAGGAGACGGTAGTACCATCAGATTCTGAAGCAGAAGAAGAGGAAGAAGAGGATTACTCTGAACAACAATACCCTCTGGCGGATGACAAATACAAACATCTGGAAGAGCGTCTAACTGCTATAGAGATACAGAGAGTACCCGGGCTAGATTTCGAGGAATTGGGGCTGGTGTCTGGAATAGTAATCCCGCCAAAGTTTAAGGTGCCTTTATTTGCTAAGTATGACGGGGTGTCTTGTCCCAAGATGCACCTCCTCTCATATGTCAGGAAGATGCAACCGCATTCTGCAGACAAAGACTTATGGGTTCACTTTTTCCAGGACAGTTTATCAGGGACGCAGCTGGATTGGTTCTACCAGTTGGAAAGGGCTGATGTGCATAATTTGGAAGACTTGGCAGCAACCTTCTATAAATAGTATCAATACAACGCTGATTTGGCACTAACCCGTACTCAACTCCAGAGTATGGCTATGGTGTCCAATGAGGGCTTCAAAGACTACGCACAAAAGTGGAGGGATTTAGCCGAAAGGGTGCAACCACCTTTATCTGAAAGGGAGCTAGTGGACATGTTCTTGGGAACCCTATCAGGTCCTTTCTTTAATCACCTGATTAGAAGCTCCTCTGCAGGGTTCACTGAACTGATTTTAACTAGCGAGAGGGTGAAAGCCGGCATAAGAAGCGGGAAAATTCAGAAGGACGTGTCTACCTCTGCTACTGTAAAAAAGCCCTTCACCGGAAAGAAGGAAGTGTCTGCTGTCTATGCACAGAGAAATCAGGGAAGAACCGAACGACGACCAACGGTGGGGGCCGTTATGATTCAAAAGCCTGCATCAGACCAGCCGAGAAATAATCAACCGAGAAATAACCAGCAAAGGATGGAAAGGCCAGTTCGGCAATTCACCAAGATAAACATGACTCCAGCTCAAGTCCTACCACATCTTCTGAAGTTGAATTTGGCCATGCTAAAAGAGGCCCCTAAAAATCCCAATACTGCATCTCCCCACTACCATCTGAATTCCAGGTGCGCATACCATTCTGAAAGTCCAGGGCACGACACCAACAACTGTTGGGCTCTGAAGAACAAAATTCAAGACTTGATAGACGCAAAGGAAGTTGAGTTTGAAGCGCCTGAAAAGCCTAATGTTATTTCCACTCCAATGCCTAGGCATGGTCACAATGCCAACGATGTTTAGGAAGATCTGTTTGTTTCTACTGTGGATGAACTGTTAACTCCGCTCCTAACCATCAAGTTGAATTTGTTGAAAGCTGGTATATACCCAGGTTGTGACAAAGATTGCCATATTTGTCTATCCTCATCGTTTGACTGCCCTCTGTTGAAGAAAGGTATCCAACAACTGATTGATAACCAAGAAATTTTGTTTGAGAAAGCTCCTATTTCACCCGTTCCAGTTAAAGAAGTTTCAATAATAACCATCTACGCCAATCCTTCCAGGGTTCCTAAAAAACCCGTTAGGATTACATCTACTCCAAAGACTGATCAGCTGAAGATAACAATGCTCGGGCCTGCCCCATACAAATCAGATAAAACGGTACCATGGAATTATGATGGAGAAATCTACTACCATGGTGTCAAACAGATTGAACAGACTGCCGAAGAAGAGAGCTCCGGGGAGGACAATCCCGACATCAGTAACATTGCTGGAACAAGCAAAATTACCCGTAATGGAAGAATTTTCTCTCCAGAGATTGCCCCTCCAAAGGCAGTCTTTGGACCCGTGGCCGTTCCGAAGATTACATTTGTACCAGTGATTACGCCTGCAAGCGTACCGACCAACAACGAAGACAATACAATCCCTATCCCTACTTCCAATGTTGAGAATAAAGGAAAGAATGTTCAAGAGGAGCCTGTCCTGACGAAGGCTCAATCACTAGTTGTTCCTGAAACATCCAAGAAGGAGATGGAAGAAATCCTGAGGATAATTAAGAAGAGTGATTATTATGTGGTTGAACAACTGGGGAAGACCCCCTCCAAAATCTCTATGTTAGCCTTGCTGTTGGGCTATGAGGCACATGCTAAAGCTCTAGTAAAATTTCTGAAGACAGCTCATGTGCCGCAAGAGACGTCTGCAGATTAATTCCAAGAGTGTGTGGCCAGTTTGACAGCTGACAATGGCCTGGGTTTCTCCGATGCTGACTTGACATCCAAAGGGAGAAAACATAACGACGCACTACATGTCTCGGTGGAGTGTAGAGGGACCACCCTAGCCCATGTCTTGCTTGATACTAGGTCATCTTTAAATGTCTTGCCAAAGAAAGCTTTTGATAGGTTGGATTGTGAGGGGCTAACTTTAAAACCCAGTAATATAATTGTGAGAGCATTTGACGGCTCTAAGAGGATGGTCCATGGGGAGGTGGACATCCCGATCAAGGTGGGTACTCAGACCTTCAGTTCAACATTCTATGTGATGGACATCTATCCTTCTTACTCTTGTCTATTAGGGCGCCCCTGGATTCACAATGCCAGTGTTGTCACCTCCACTTTGCATCAGATGCTGAAGTACCCCATCCAAGGGAAGATCATAATTGTCCATGGTGAAGAGGAATACATAATTAGTCATCTGAATTCTTTCCGATATGTAAAATTGGATGGTGAATTCATTGAAACCCCTTTCCAACATTTTGAAAAGGTCTCTCAAGAGATAGCGGCGACCAAGGCGGTATCCTCAACTCCTGTGATCACAAGACTCCCACCTCGGATGTCATCTCTAAAGGATGCAAAGGCAGTAGTGGAAGAGGGGGGAAGCATCATCTAGGGGCAGCTTCCAGACATCCCTTACAAATCATACAAGTTTGGCTTGGGGTTTACCTTAACTGCTTAGAAGGTTGTGCGCCGTGCCCGTGCCGGAGGGCCACCTGTGAAGATCAGCCACCAAGGGATTAATGCACTAGAGGACAGTGAAGAAGATGGCAGTCTAGAAGATTGGATATTTCCTACTGTCGGCGGAGGACTGTGCAACTAGGAAGCAAAAGACTTTGTCCCGATTGCTTTCATATCTCAGTAATTTATCTTTTCCATTTCTGTTGGATCTATATTAATTCACAAACAATTCGTACTTTTTCAACCTTGTGTCTTACTCGAGGCACATAGGTCCATTTGTAAGGGTTCTTATTTCATTTTCATATGTCATTTAATGAATCATGGACGCTTTTTCATATATAAACCTTTTGTGCTCATTGTATTTCTTTTACATTTTCTTGTTTTAAGATGGCTATACCCTTACACACACCCACACTCACAAATGCAGGTACCCTTCCACTCCGGAACCCATGGGTAACGATACTGCTATAGCCTTCAGTGACTCTAAAGATCTGATCTACCAAGCCAAATACGAAGGTGAGGAAGATTGTGAGGTGCCAGGGGAATTGGCCAGACTACTACAACAAGAGGAAAGAGCTATTCAGCCTCATGAGGAATGGTTAGACACGATCAACTTGGGTACTGAGGAAGACAAAAAGGAAATCAGAGTGGGTGCCAATCTAGAGCCGAGTGTCAAGGAGCGCCTAATTCAGCTATTGCATGATTATGTTGAGATCTTTGCTTGGTCATACGAAGACATGTCAGGACTCGATACAGACATTGTGGTACACCATATACCCATAAGAGAAGACTATCCACCAGTGAAGCAAAAAGTCCGCCGCATGAGACCTGACATGTCAGAGAAGATTAAAGCAGAAGTTATGAAGCAGTTCAATGCTGGATTTCTGGTTGTTACTTCCTATCCACAATGGGTTGATAACATTGTTCCCATGCCTAAAAAGGACGGCAAAGTGAGAATGTGCGTGGATTATAGAGATTTAAACAGGGTCATCCCTAAAGACGACTTTCCACTTCCGCACATCGACATCCTGGTTGACAATACAACTCAGCACAAAGTATTTTCTTTCATGGATGGATTCTCAGGCTATAACCAGATCAAAATGGCACCTAGGGACATGGAGAAAACTACATTTGTTACACAGTGGGGTATGTTCTGCTACAAAGTGATGCCATTCGGACTGAAGAATTCCGGGGCAACCTATCAATGCGCCATGGTAGCTTTGTTTCATGATATGATACATCATGAGATAGAGGTCTACGTAGATGACATGATAGCCCGATCACAAACTGAAGAAGAACACTTGGATCACTTGTAAAAGTTGTTTGTCAGGTTGAAGGAGTACAAGCTAAGATTGAACCCGAACAAGTGCACATTCAGAGTCTGGTCCGGTAAACTCTTGGGTTTCATTGTCAACAATAAAGGCATCGAGGTTGATCCTGCCAAAGTCAAAGCTATCCAAGAAATGCCTGCTCCTCGCAGTGAGAAGGAAGTCAGAGGGTTCTTGGGACGTCTAAACTACATTGCTAGGTTCATTTCTCACCTAACATCTACTTGTGAACCAACCTTCAAACTGCTGAAGAAAGATCAGGTTGTTAGATGGAATGATGACTGTCAGATTTCTTTCGACAAAATCAAGGAGTATTTACAAGAGCCACCTGTCTTGATGCCTCCAGTCGAGGGAAGACCGCTAATCATGTATCTAACTGTTTTAGAGAATTCAATGGGGTGCGTATTGGGGCAGCATGACGAGTCTGGCCGAAAAGAGCATGCCATTTATTACCTGAGCAAAAAGTTTACCGACTGTGAAACCAGATATTCACTGCTCAAGAAAACTTGTTGTGCTTTGGTATGGGCTGCTCGCCGGCTAATACAGTATATGTTGACTCATACCACTTTGCTGATATCTAAGATGGATCCGATAAAATACATCTTCGAGAAACCTGCTTTGTCTGGAAGGATAGCTAGATGGCAGATGATCTTAACAGAATATGATATACAGTACACGACCCAAAAAGCTATAAAGGGCATACCCCAATATTTTCCCTCCCATGTTCTTCAAGGTTTGTCAAGAATAATCTTCAAATGGTTCAAGATTGCTCAAGGATTGCATAGTCTGAATACCTCCTAAGCCAGCTGAAATTAGGGTTTTGTTTCTTTCAAGGAATTTGAGGTTTTCAATGGTTCAATCAAGTCTCACATGCCTATAAACATTCTCAAGCACCTACATACCAAGTCTCAAGACTCACAGTGCCAATTTGCACAATCAAAAGCTCCATTGGACCTATAGTCAACTATAGGGGCAAAATGGTCATTTTGCAGTCAAAAGTCTGAATTTTTGGTCAACATCTTATTTTGAGTCCACAATCATCATTTGATCAAGTCTTGATCATGATTCCACAAGGATAGCTCAAAAATCATCAAGATGCAAAAAGTTACTATTTTTGGACAGTAGAAAAGTCAACTGTATCTTGACCAGGGCATAACTTTTTCATAGTTCATCAGAAAAATCCCATCCAATGCTCATTTTTAAGGGGATGACATTTCCTACAATCCATCTTCACACTCCAAGTCCAAGAAATGATCTCACAAAAATTTATCAATTTCTACATTATAGGTCAATCTCAAAAGTCAATAAAAATGCACTTTAAGTAAAAGGCCATAACTTGAGATTGGTACATCAAAATGACATGGGACCAATGGCATTGGTTAGAGGACTTCAATACCTTTCCAAAATGTCCAAGAACATGTTCATATGATCAAAATTGAGCAAGATATGCATTGGAGAAGATGGGAAAGTTTTATGAATTTGCAAAAGTCAACTTTGCTCAAAACACCTTATTTTTGCTAATGGGCCTCAAATCTCTTCTTGAAACTTCATCCATGGCCTATGCACGACCCATCAAGCTTAATTGAATTTATTTTCTTATTTTTATTAATTAATTGGATTTTTAATTGATATTAATTCATTTAATTAATTTAAATTGTAGGAAAACACAAAGATTTGATTTTTCAATCTTTTTGTGAAGCAAATATGACCTAAAAAGGCTGGCAATTTCGTGCACCAAGTCAAAGATACATAATCTCCAAATTTGGCAACTTTTTCCAATCATGAAAATGCAAAAAGATTTGATTTTCAATTAAAGATCAAATCATCAATTCAATGGATTTTTGTTCAAGATCTTGACCTAATTCCATTCCTCTATATATATGCAAGTAAACCCTGATGCAAGTAACGTGAGAAAGCTGCAGAAAAGAGGCCATAACATATTGGAAAAATTCAAGAAAAGTTGAAACTGACTTTTGCATTCTAGGGCAATTTAAATACTTTTGTTGATTCTAATACACTGCAGGAGGTTCCCAGGACGTGTTACAATCAAATTCCAGCTTCAAAGCTCAAGAAATCACTGAGAACAGAACCACGGTTTGCACATTTCATCCATAATTGTAACTCTTAATTCATGAGCATTTAATATGATTTCTTGATTGTTTTGCATTGCTAGTAATCATATGAAGCTAATGGTATGGTTTAATTGAACTGAAACGCCATAAATCGCAAGATGCCATGAACGGTTTTCTAGGGTTCGTGAGTTTGAAATTAGGGCTTTCTAAACCCAGAAAAATTAAGACTTGTAAGGCACATGGATAGAATCGTTGAACCCATATGAACATGATTCAACCCTCGCGAAATATTTATGTAAACCACAGCTCTATTCTCTATTTTTCCTTACTATAATTTGTGGGGGTTAAAAACCCCCGCTATCTGTTTATGTTTTGCAGGAACAAATGAAGAAGACGATGACACGTTGATACCTTATTGGTCCTTTTAAAATACGTGCGCTTTTTATTCTTTTCAGGCACCTTTATTTGTTTGTTAATATATTGATTATTTATTATCCTAATAACAACTAAGGCAAGTTGGTGGAGTGGTTGATACGTGTGCATATGAACACTGGGACCTGGGTTCGAATCCCAGGTCCCCCAAAACTCTTGTTATTATTTTCTTGTGTATGTTCACATGCAGGCTTCAGGAGGTGGTCTACCATGTACCTCAAATATCCACGCGCCAGGTGTCTTCCAGCTCACATCTAATGGCCATGAGATGGTGATCATCATACTCCCAGTCAACACATGCATGGACAATCAAGAAAGTCAAACGTGGCTGGAATTGTTGGGCCTTCAGATTTCCAAACTTACCTCCTAAATGGGCCATCACCCCCCTGGGTTCTTCTTTTTTTTTCTCTTTATATTTTCCAATATTTCTTTTTACTATTAATTATTATTATTATTATTACTTAATTAACTCAAATTAATTTATTTTCATAATAAAATGAGAAAACTAAAAATAATATTTTTTTATTACTATTATTATTTAAATTAATTTCACTCTCAATTAGTTATTTTGTAAATAAATACTAACAAATTAATTTTGTCTTTTTAATTAGGTTAATTTTTGATATTTTCACAATAATTTAAAATAAATTAGAATTAGGGTTTTTACTAACTTTTGACTATTTTTATTTATTTTCCTTAAAACATTAAAAACTCAAAAATATTTATTTTTATTAATTAATTAATTAGGTTTAATTTAATTAATTCATAAATAATCAAATCTCTTTCTTTCTCAAAAAAGGGTCAAAACCCTAAGGACTTCCCCGATTCAATTTTATCTCGCGCATGTTTATTTTTTATTCATATTTTTGATCATTATTATGTAATTGCTCCGAGGATGTAATAGCTTTAATTAGGAATTTTTATCGCTTTCTTTTATTTTCCGCAATTTATTTTTCAAAGGGGTTTGTTTTTGGCGATGTAAATACCTGACGCCTTGTAATAGCGTAGATTTATTTTCCGCAATATTTAAACTGCTAGATGTATATTAATTAGGCTATGCATGACAAGACTTATCTCTGAAATTAAAATCAACCCGTAGCTCACCATAACCTGTGCAAAGATAATTTAACTGAATCCTGACACACTCGCACATGCCACTCTTAAGGTACGCCTCACTTGGTTGCCTCGACGTGGTCATTGAGTATAGGGTGTTTTAGAGGTCGCCCTCCTGTCTAAAGATCTAAGTTGCCTCGAAACGGTTGCCTCGGATAAAAAGGATCTAGGACATTAGGGTTACCGCTAAGGCGTCCTACTATTGCTTTGGTGAACACATGTCCCTATAATTGAATTGACCCGAAAACTCCAACGACGGTACTACCTACTTCTCAATAGTGGGATGGTACTGTCTAAAGGACATTTACACAGCTTAATTTCTTTTGAGTAGGTAGAGGTTCTCAGGTACTTTCTCTTTCAAAACAAAAATACTTTTCGCACCTATACTTTTCTGACAAAAGTTTTTTCAAACAAACACTTCATACACTCTTGAGGACAGATACAAGAGTTAAATCGAAGTTTTCAAACAAACTTTTTTTCAAAACCTACAAACACAAGAAAATCAAAAGATTTTTGAAAACATAGTGAGCAAGTACCTAAGAGCCCGTGGATAACCACAGATAGAAAGGGTGCTAACGCCTTCCCTTTCTATAATCTACCTCCCGAACCGAGAAACATCTCGAAAAGGAATTTTGCTGTGCTTTTGTCCTTTCCTTGTTGGAGAAAATAAAAGACGGTGGCGACTCTTGCTTACCGCGACATTTCGCGAACCAGCATTCCAAAACAGTCAGTTCTATTTCCACCGATCACAGAACTGGCGACTCTACTGGGGAATTAATAAGTGAGGTGTACCTTAGGATTAGATCATTCTATGTTTTCAATTGCATGCTTTGTATGATTGTGGGCTTGTATTGGAGTTTCATAGATCCTAACCCGGATCTGGGGAATACCCTTTAGGTAAGTAGCAATAAACTGTGAGGGACCTGTCTGGCGTAGACCGACACGGATGAAGCAGTAGCTACGTTGGTGTAACACCTTGGTCTGTACCGATATTCCTTGTGTTGGAACGAGGAGAATATGGGTCTTCTGAGGAGTCTTTAAGCACCAACTGACCTTAGCACCTTAAATTGACCAACTTGGCCATAGAACAGTAGCAGTATGCTACACTCATTGAGGCTAAACTCTCGCGATGGTTCCGGCCGCAAGAAAAGGTTGTGAAGCTGGAGTTATGACCGATTGAGGGTAGTCAGTGATATTGAGATCCTCTAGAACCCGATTACTATTTTTAGGACAGGTCTTAACCAACTGAAACTGAAAGAGGGTAGTACCTAAATTTCATGATGGCCTGAAATCTAAGGGCTCTTTTGTGTGACTTGTGTGCCTTTACCATGTTTTCCTTTTGTGAATACTTGTGGTGTGCCTTATCATGAAATCATACCATCATACCATTGCATGCATCCTGCACAATGACTAACCCATTTCAAAGACAAGAGGGTTTCATCTTTGCTCTGTTTTGTAGGACATCATGATGCCCATGCGAAGGAATACCATTCGGCTCAACTTTGTTCAACCACCTGCTTTGCTTACAGAATTGGTTGACAGGATTCCAAATACTACTTCCTTCATCAAGAGGCATGGTTCTCTTCTCGGTTTAGTCACTTCAAAGTGGGACCAACAATTGATGAGCGTCCTGGCCCAGTTTTATGATCCGCTATACCATTGCTTCACCTTCCAAGACTTCCAGCTGGTCCCTACCCTGGAAGAATTCTCTGATTTGCTTGGTACCCTTGTTCTGGAACAGACTCCATTCACTGGTTGGGAGAAGAATCTTAGGCCTGAGGGGATTGCTGCAGCCCTTCCCTTGACCAAAGAAGAGGTAATGGATAACTGGGAGACTAGAAGCGGAGTTAAGGGCTTTTTGGTTAAGTTTCTGGTTGGCAAAGCTAATAGTTTCTGGAACGACTTAGACTTCAGAGCGTACGAAGACATCCTGGCTCTCTTAATCTATGGTCTAGTATTGTTTCCAAATCCTGACACCTTTGTTAATGTCAACGCCATAAGGATATTCATCTCTCGGAACCCTATACCCACTCTCTTGGGTGATATCCTGCAACAGCTCTATGCTCGTACTGCCCGAAGACGGGGAACTTTGTGGTGTTGTGCTCCTTTATTGGTGAGGTGGTTTATTTCGCACCTCCCTAAGTTCGTACTGAAGAATAAAGAAGGAAGAGGCTGGGCTCATAGGATAATGTCTCTCACTGATAATGACATCATTTGGACTCTCAGAGGTTTAGATGAGGTGGCTGCTATTGATCGTTGCGGAGAGTATCCTAATGTTCCTTTGATCGGAACCCAGGGAGGAATCTCTTATAATCCATGTTTAGCTCTCCGTCAGTTTGGAAGAGCCAGAAGAGCGGGGCCTCATGAGATGTTGATACCTCACATCAATTTTGAGTTTCAGGTAGATAGTGACGAGCTGCGTCGTAGATTCATCCGGGCTTGGGACAGAATTCACAAAGCTGACCCACATGAGTTGGGACCGAAGACTTCTCTACCAATGGAATCCTACTTCAGATGGGTCCGCATCCGTGCTCAGAAGTTAGGTATGCCATACGAAGCTGTCAGACCTATTACTCTTGAAGTTCCTGATAAAGACGGGGTTCCTCCAATTGTTCTCCATCCTCAGATACCCATTGATATTGGTACATTAAAGAGGTCTTGGGCGCAACTGCAGGAAGAACGGGATTCTTATCGGGAAAGGTTCAATGAACAGGAACAGAAGATCCAGAAGCTGACTAAGCAACTGGAGAACGAGCGGATCCTGAATGACTATATACGTACTGAGAAGAAGAGGCCATGGGAGCAGTGATGGGCAATTGATGTTTCTTTTTCAGCTTTTATTTACTTTTTAGTATTTTCATTCTTGTAACGCCTAAGGGCAATTTGTTGAACAATTTAAATTCCAAAGTTAAAGCTAATAAAGTATGTTTCCTTTTTGTCTACAAAGTTGAATCCCGATTGTCTTTGAAAACATAAATCATACGCATTTCATTTCATCATATGCATAACAGGTACCCTTTTTACAGGTCACTTATCTTCTTCGCTGTTTATTTCAGCAATCATCATGACTTTTGAACCTTCCACTGAACAAGCTATCAAGGCCCTCCAGGCCCAGAATGCCCAGTTCCAAGAGTTGATTATGAGCTTAGCCAAGGGTCAACAGGAGTTGAAGACCCTGATTTTGAAGAAGAAGAAGAAGAAGAAGAGGACCGTCTTGTTCAACATTGGACGCAGATTTGGGAATGGCTTACAGAATGAGGTTGATCTGACTACTTCCTTTGTAGGGAAAGACAGCCCCCAAGAGAGAAGGGTTCCTAGTCCCGTGGTCCCCGACAACGAGACGGATTATAATGATGAACAGTATCCTCTTGCCGAGGATAGGTACAAACAGCTGGAGGACCGCTTAAGTGCTATGGAGATTCAGAATGTGCCCGGGTTGGACTTTGGAGACCTAGGCTTATCCTCTGGGGTGGTGATTCCCCATAAATTCAAGGCACATGCTTTTGCAAATTATGACGGAGCTTCCTGTCCTAAGCTGCACCTCCGTTCGTATGTAAGGAAGATCCAACCTTATACCGCTGACAAGAATTTGTGGATCCATTTCTTCCAGGATAGTCTTTCAGGGACTCAGCTCGAATGGTTCTATCAGCTGGATGGAGCCAGTATTCGTAACTGGGAGGATTTGGCTACTACGTTCTATAAGCAGTATCAGTATAATTCCGACCTCGCTCCTACGCGTACCCAACTCCAGGGTATGTCACTAAGGACGGGTGAAGGATTTAAGGAATACGCTCAAAAGTGGAGAGACCTGGCTGGAAGGGTGCAGCCACCTTTGACTGATCGTGAACTTGTGGATATGTTCTTGGGGACCCTGTCTGGTCCATTCTTCAACCATTTGATTGGCAATTCTTTTGCCGGGTTTACAGGCCTTATCTTGACTGGTGAGAGAATAGAAGCTGGTATCAAATCTGGGAAGATACAGAGAGGTGCCTCCTAGAGCACTGAAAAGAAACCATTCAAGAAGGAATCTAGTGCTGTCTATGGTTCAAAGAGACAGAATAGACCGGAACGCCGCCAAGCTGTCAATGCGGTGGTTATTTCAAAGCCTACTGCTGCTCCTCAGCATCACAACCAACAAAGGGGTGAGAGACCTAGAAGGCAGTTCACTCGGCTCAGCATGACCTTGTCCCAAATATTGCCGCAACTACTGACAACCAATCTGGTGACTATAAAAGAAGCTCCAAAGGTTGTAAACACCACATCTCCAAAGTACAATCCTAACGCTCGCTGCGCTTATCACTCTGACAGCCCGGGGCACACCACGGATGATTGTTGGGCTCTGAAGAATAAGGTTCAGGACCTAATTGATGCTAAAGAGATAGAGTTCGAGGCGCCCGAAAGGCCCAATGTTGTGACTGCTCCCATGCCCAAGCATGGAGTGAATGCTGTAGAGGAAGATCTGTATGAAGCCTCTGTGGATGATATTGTTACTCTGCTGTTGACTGTCAAGAGGAACCTGTTGATGGCCGGTTTATTTCTGGGATGTAGTAAAGGTTGCCATCTGTGTTCCGTTTCACCTACTGGTTGCCCATCTTTGAAATCAGGTATCCAAAACCTGATGGATAATAAAGAGATCCTGTTTGAAAAGATTGTTGTTCCTGCTACCCCTACTGAAGAAGTGTCCATTGTCACCATTTTCAACAATTCTCCCAAGGCTCCCCCGAGGAAGCCTGTCAAAATTATGCCTGTTCAGAAGATTGCACCTATAATCATCACTGTTCTGGGGCCTATTCCCTATACATCTGACAAAGTTTTCCCGTGGCACTATGGGGCAGATGTTTATGTGCTTGGAGTTAAACAAGAGTTTGATACTAGTACCGGCGTCAGCAACATCACCGGGCCTGCTAAAGTCACCCGTAGTGGTAGACTTTTCTCACCAGATATTGCGCCACCAACAATCCAGAGACCTATTGTCATCACACCTGCAAGTGTGCCTGCTTCCCTTCCTGATCAAGTTCCCATTTCTACCCCTGCTGCCGAGTCATCTGACGCTCGGGGCAAAGGGATCGCTACTGATGTGCCTGCCCAGACGGACGCACCGAAGACAGCCACTGTTGAAGCTTCCAAACAGGAGATGGAAGAGATCCTGAAGATCATTAAGAAGAGTGATTTTAACGTAGTTGAGCAACTGGGGCACACCCCATCAAAAATTTCTATGCTATCACTGTTATTGTGTTCAGAGGCCCATGCCAAGGCCCTGATTACCTTCCTGAAGACGTCCCACGTGCCACAAGAGACGTCAGCTGATCAGTTTACCGATTGTGTAGCCAACTTAACTGCTGATAATGGTTTGGGTTTCTCCAACGCTGATCTGACCGCTAAAGGGAAGAACCATAACGATGCCCTGCATGTTTCCATTGAATGCAGGGGCACTACTCTTGCCCATGTGCTGGTTGACACTGGTTCCTCGTTGAACGTATTACCCAAGAAGGCTCTAGACATGTTGGATTGCGAAGGTTTGGAACTCAAGCCAAGTAACATTGTTGTCCGGGCCTTGGATGGGTCTAAAAGGATGGTACATGGTGAGGTTGATATACCAATCAGAGTTGGTTCTCCGGTCTTCGATTCAACATTCTACGTGATGGACATCCGACCATCCTATTCTTGTTTGATGGGTCGTCCATGGATCCATAAAGCTGGAGCTGTGACCTCCACACTACATCAGAAGCTGAAGTACCCAGTCAAGGGGAAGATTGTGACAGTTCAGGGGGAGGAAGAATACATGGTCAGTCACCTCAACTCGTTCTGGTACATAGAAATGGATGGGGAATTCATTGAAACCCCCTTTCAAAACTTTGAAGAAGTTCCTCAGACACTGGCATCAGCAGAGACTGTGATCGAAGATTCTCCTTTGAAGATGGCTTCCTTAAAGGATGCCTGGGCTGTTATTGAGAAGGGTGAGTGTGCAAACTGGGGCCGACTTCCGGATTTCACTCAGAAGACTGACAAGTTTGGTTTGGGTTTCACTGCAGAAGCTCAGAGGGTTGTTCGTAAGGCAAGGATTGGAAGACCTCATGTGTTCATCAGCAATTCGGGAGTAAATGCCATCGAAGAGGACGTGGAGGAATCTGAATTCGACAGCTGGATCTACCCTACGACCAACAGTGGACCAAGCAACTGGACAGCGAAAGACTTCGTCCCTATTACTTTTGTGACTCAGTAATGAACTCCTTTGTTTTGAATTTGTAACAGACAATATTATGAAACTTTATGGCCCGGTGTCTTACCCGGGGCAACGTGGCTTCATTTGTGAGGGATTTTGTGTGTCATTTTCATATATCATTAATAAAAGCATTGGATGTTTTTTGCATTTCAAATCTTGCGCTCCTTGTCTTTCTTTATTATATATTGCAAAACAGCTATTTACACACACTCACATATACAGGTCTCAATCCACTCTGGATCTCACTGGTAACGACTCTGCTACTGCCAGTTATGACTTCGAAAATCCGATCAACTTAGCCGAAGATGAAGGTGAAGATGATTGGGAAGTGCCTGGTGAGCTTGCAAGACTGCTACTCCAGGAAGAGAGGGCCATTCAGCCACATGAAGAGCTAGTGGAAACGGTAAATCTGGGTACTGAGACAGACAGAAAGGAAATCAAGATTGGTGCCAATCTGGAGTCTAGCGTGAAACAACGGTTGATTCAGATGCTGCATGACTACATGGAAATATTTGCCTTGTCTTACAAAGACAAGCCTGGGTTGGATACCTACATTGTGGTTCATCACCTGCCTACCAAGGAAGAATGCCCTCCGGTAAAATAGAAGGTTCGCTGTATGCGTCCAGAGATGTCCGAGAAAATAAAAGCTGAGGTTATGAAACAATTTGATGCCGGGTTTCTAGCAGTAACTTCTTACCCTCAATGGGTTTCCAATGTGGTTCCAGTGCCGAAGAAAGATGGTAAGGTCAGAATGTGTGTTGATTACAGGGATTTGAACAGGGCGAGCCCTAAGGATGACTTCCCTCTGCCTCACATCGACGTTCTGGTTGACAACACTGCTCATCATAAGGTATTCTCCTTCATGGACGGTTTCTCCGGTTATAATCAAATCAAGATGGCTCCTGAAGACATGGAGAAGACCACTTTTGTTACTCAGTGGGGCACCTTTTGCTACAAGGTCATGCCTTTTGGGTTGAAAAATGCTGGGGCAACGTATCAGCGTGCCATGGTTGCTCTGTTTCATGATATGATCCATCATGAGATTGAAGTATACGTCGATGATATGATTGCAAGGTCCCAAACTGAGGAGGAACACCTTGACCATCTACAGAAGCTGTTTGACCGGTTGAAGTTGTACAAGCTGAGGTTGAACCCGAACAAGTGCACCTTTGGGGTGAGATTTGGAAAACTACTAGGTTTCGTCGTAAGCGACAAAGGTATTCAAGTGGACCCTGCCAAAGTGAAATCCATACAAGAGATGCCAGTTCCCAAGACATAGAAAGAAGTCATAGGCTTTCTAGGAAGGTTGAACTACATTGCCCGATTCATCTCACATCTAACTGCTACCTGTGAACCAATCTTCAAGCTACTGAAGAAAGGTCAAGTAGTATGTTGGAACGATGAATGTCAGGCCGCTTTCGAAAGAATCAAAGAGTATCTCCAAGAGCGACCCATTCTTATGCCACCGGTTGAAGGGAGACCTCTAATCTTATACTTGACAGTACTTGACAACTCGATGGGGTGTGTGCTGGGTCAGCATGATGAGTCTGGCCGAAAAGAGCACGCTATTTATTACCTTAGCAAAAAGTTTACCGACTGTGAGACCCGATACTCACTGCTCAAGAAAACTTGTTGCGCTTTGGTATGGGCTGCTCGCCGGCTGAGACAGTATATGTTGACTCACACTACTCTGTTGATCTCAAAAATGGATCCAATCAAGTACATCTTCGAAAAGCCTGCCTTGTCCGGAAGAATAGCAAGATGGCAGATGATCTTGACTGAATATGACATCCAGTACACGACTCAAAAAGCAATCAAGGGAAGTGTGTTGGCGGACCATCTGGCACACCAGGCAGTGGATGACTACTAGTCCATGAACTTTGAATTTCCAGACGAGAATATCATGGTAGTAACTGATTATGAAGTACCTGGACCGGATGAAGGACCTGAGGAAGGATCCCGATGGTCTATGCACTTTGACGGAGCCTCAAACGCTTTGGATAATGGCATTGGTGTTGTGATCATATCCCCTAAGGGCTCTCATACTCCACTTACCGCCCGACTATGTTTCAACTGAACCAACAACATGGCGGAGTATGAAGCATGCATCATGGGTCTTCGAGCTGCAATTGACCTAAGGATCAAGTTTCTGAGTGTCTTTGGAGATTCTGCTCTTGTGATTAGTCAGATCAAAGGAGAGTGGGATACGAAACACCCAAATCTTATTCCTTACAAGGAGTATGTATTGACGTTGATTCCCCATTTCGAGGAGATAACCTTTGAACACTTCCCAAGAGAGGAGAATCAGTTGGCGGACGCATTGGCTACGATGTCTTCTATGTTCAAAGTCAAATGGGACAACGAGGATCCCCGGATCATCATTTGGAAATTGGATGAACCTGCACATTGCTGTGATCTTGAGACCGAATAGGTAACAGAAAAAGCCTTGGTATCACGAGGTAAAGAGGTACCTTGAAGCTCAAGAATACCCCGAGGGTGCATCTGTTAATGACAAGAAGTTTCTGATAAGATTTGCGGCAAAGTTCTTCCTCAGCAACGACATTCTTTACAAAGGAAACCATGATTCAGCCTTACTACGTTGTGTAGATAAGACTGAAGTAGAAAGGATCATGGCAGAGCTGCATGAAGGTACCTTCAGAACTCATTCCAGTGGACATACCAAGGCAAAGAAAATCCTTCGGGCAGGATATTACTGGTCCACAATGGAAGCCGACTGTTATCAACATTCTCGGACATGTCATAAATGCCAAATCTATGCTGATAAGGTGCACATTCCTCCAGTTCCTTTGAACGTCTTGACAACACCTTGGCCTTTTGCAATGTGGCGCATTGATATGATCGGCGAGATCAGACCTACGGCATCCAACGGGCATCGCTTCATCTTGGTAGTGATTGATTACTTTACGAAGTGGGTTGAAGCAGCTTCCTTTGCCACCGTAACCAAGAATGTCGTGGCACGGTTCATTCGGCATAACCTGATCTGTCGATACGGTGTACCAGAGAGGATCATTACGGATAATGGTACCAATCTTAACAACAAGATGATCATTGAGCTCTGCGAGCAATTCAAGATACAACATCACAACTCTTCTCCCTACCGACCGAAGATGAATGGGGCTGTCGAAGCGGCAAACAAAAACATCAAGAAGATTGTGCAGAAGATGACAGTGACCTACAAAGATTGGCACGAGATGTTACCGTTTGCTCTTCATGGGTACCGTACCTCAGCACGGACATCAACAGGGGCAACACCCTACTCCTTGGTCTATGGCATGGAGGCAGTCCTGCCCATTGAAGTTCAGATACCCTCTCTTCGGATCATGAAGGATGCAGATTTGAGCGAAGACGACTGGATCCAGACCCGCCTTGATCAATTAAACCTAATCGACGAAAAGAGACTCACCGCTATTTGTCATGGTCAGACGTACCAAAAACGGATGATCAAGGCATTTAACAAGAAAGTCAGACGACAAGAGTATCAAGTCGGGGACCTGGTAATCAAGCGCATCATTTTACCTCAAGGTGATCCCAGGGGCAAATGGACCCCTACGTACGAAGGACCATTTGTGGTTAAGAACATCTTCTCAGGAGGTGTGATGATTCTAACCACCATGGATGGTGACGACCTTCCTCACCCCGCTAATGCAGACATAGTAAAAAGATACTACGCATGATTAAAGACCCGCTAGGTCGACTGGCCTAGGCAAAAATAAGGGCTTCCCGGCGAACCAAAAGGGTTCGGGCAAAAATAAGGGATGAAAAAAATAAAAAAATATGTACATCCGGCAAGTCGAAAACCTGAAAAGGCGGCTTGGGCAAAAATGGGTATCCCGGTGGACTGAAAACCCGAAAGGGCGGTCCAGGCAAAAGTTAGGGATAAGCGTAATACTATGTCTAATTGGATCACCCTACATCCAGACTAAGGTATCGACCATCAGGCTCAGACGGCACCAATCAATCAGATTCATCTTCAACTAAGCAGCAAAGTGATGAGATGCTCGAAAACATAAAGGCGATAGCAGAGTTGGAACCCAGTGGGATTTTTCACATAGCTGTTTTGTTTTCTTTTTCACAAATTGTATAAACCCTATTTTGCTCGGCGGCGTTCTCTTACTAGGACGCCAGCCTCTTGTACAAAAACGTTTATTTACAGGCAAATTTCAAAATCAATACAAGCTCATTTTTCAGACAAATTACAAATTGTTTTTCCTTTATATGCTTTGTTTTGCAAAGAACGTCCAATGTTCATTTTTGATATATGCATTTGACATTAATTGTTGATCACAAATATTTACATGTGAAACAAAGGGCTAATTACGGGTCAAACAGGGGCAATAAGAATTGTCTAAGCGATCTAGTTGCTTTGTCCACCAAGGTACCAAGGTAAGTTCAGCTGAAGAGTATGACCAAGATACCTTCACTCACCGCAGAGTAAGACAAATCAGCAATACTCTCCCCAAGCAGAGTTGGTCTCCCATCAGCCCTAAAAGGCACCGTATCCCCAGCAAGTCTGCAATACTCTCCCCAAGAAGAGTTGGTCTACCATCAGTCCTGAAAAAGTTGGGTATCCCCAGAAGATCTTAATATTCTCCAGCAGAGTATAAAGATATTCCTCAGCAAGCATCTCCGACAGTCTTAATATTCCTCGACAGAAATATAAGATTGTTCCCCGGCGGAATACATGATACCCTCGGTGGAGCCATTTCCCAGCGCAGTCTGAAAAGCTTCCCCGCCAGAGTTAAATCATCTTCCCCAGTAGATTCTGGAAGCTTGTCCCCGGCAGAGTACAAATGCATCTCTCCCCAGCCATATTCAGAAGGTTATCTCCCACCAGAGTCTAACTGGGTTATCCTCAGCAAATTGCAACGGAAAGATCGTCCTCAACGAAGTTCTTCCTAGCCCCAGCAGAGTTCATCATCAAAATCCCCAACAAAGCATAGCAACGGAATCCCCAGTAGAGTTATCGTTAAAATCTCAGCGAAGCATCTCTTCTCCACAGAGTAATTCCCCGCAGAGTAATCTCTTCACCAGGTTTATTCCCCAACGGAGTCATCTTCTCCTACCGGTTTATTCTTGCAATCATCTTCGTTCATCATCCCCAGCGGAAACGAAGGACTCTACTCTTCAACATCAGCCCAGGATTTAACAAACTCCCGGCATTTGTCAAGGATTTATTTTCCCAGACGAAAATACATTCATAAACATATCACATTTCATACCTCCTGCTTTCATGCATGACAAAGTGCATACGACACGATCTCATTTCGAGAGCATCATGCATTTCATACATCATGACATTGCATACAACTAATGTTTTGCCTTTTCAGGAAAAGGTCAATCAAAAGATGATTACCATCAACTTCTCTTAAGTTCCAGATCAACACATGTAACTAGCCAGGAAATATCTGTGGACGACTGATTATAGGTTAACACCTGAAACCAGACAGGAAAGCCACCTACACATGAAGAGATTGAAGATTAATACCTGAAACCAGACAGGAAAACTATCTTTCTTTCTCAAGTCAGAGATTAATACCTGAAACTAGACAGGAAAACTATCTCATCGGCCAACCTTCTTAAGTTCCAGATCAACACCTGTAACTAGCCAGGAAATATCTGTGGACGACCGATTATAGGTTAACACCTGAAACCAGACAGGAAAGCCACCTATACGAGGAGATTGAAGATCAATACCTGTAACAGGCCAGGAAACCATCTTTCTTTCTCAGGTCAGAGATTAATACATGAAACCAGACAGGACAACTATCTCCTCGACCAACCTTTCGTAAGTTCCAGATCAACACCTGTAATTAGCCAGGAAATATCTGTGGACGACTGATTGTAGATCTATACCTGAAACCAGACAGGAAAGTTATCTACATGAAGAGACTGAAGATTAATACCTGAAACCAGACAGGAAAACTATCTTTCTTTCTCAAGTCAGAGATTAATACCTGAAACCATACAGGATAACTATCTCATCGACCAACCTTTTTCAAGTTCCAGATCAATACTTGTAACAAGCCAGGAAAAATCTATGGACGACGGATTGTAGATTAATACCTGAAACCAGACAGAACAACTATCTACTTCACCATCATGAAACAACCCTACATCGGTTCCTTCTCTTCCAGGATGCAGTTTTACACGGACTCATCGTCAGGCAACCCTACACAGGTTCCCTCTTTCAACCTACCAAGTTGCAATTCAATGAACAATCTCCAGATGGCATCTATAAGCCCATCCTCCTATCCATCATATCTCCAAATGGAATCTGTAAGCCCATTCCCGCCATCACATTGCTGATACTACACCATGCGAGTGCAAATTTCTGGGCACTCTAGTGTTCAATCATCTTCCACCTTCGGATCACGAAAGGCACGCAAGCCAATCTACATCCTCAGGTCTAAGAAGATTGAATAGGGGCAACTGTTGTACCCCAAAATTTTCCTCCCATGTTCTTCAAGGTTTGTCAAGAATAATCTTCAAATGGTTCAAGATTGCTCAAGGATTGCATAGTCCAAATACCTCCTAAGCCAGCTGAAATTAGGGTTTTGTTTCTTTCAAGGAATTTGAGGTTTTCAATGGTTCAATCAAGTCTCACATGCCTATAAACATTCTCAAGCACCTACATACCAAGTCTCAAGACTCACAGTGCCAATTTGTACAGTCAAAAGCTCCATTGGACCTATAGTCAACTACAGGGGCAAAATGGTCATTTTGCAGTCAAAAGTCAGAATTTTTTATCAACATATTATTTTGAGTCCAAAATCATCATTTGATCAAGTCTTGATCATGATTCCACAAGGATAGCTCAAAAATCATCAAGATGCAAAAAGTTACTATTTTTGGACAGTAGAAAAGTCAACTGTATCTTGACCAGGGCATAACTTTTTCATGGTTCATCAGAAAAATCCAATCCAATGCTCATTTTGAAGGGGATGAAATTTCCTACAATCCATATTCACACTCCAAGTCCAAGAAATGCTCTCACAAAAAGTTATCAATTTCTATATTATAGGTCAATCTCAAAAGTCAATAAAAATGCACATTAAGTCAAAGGCCATAACTTGAGATTGGTACATCCAAATGACCTGGGACCAAAGGCATTGGTTAGAGGACTTCAAGACCTTTCCAAAATGTCCAAGAACATGTTCATATGATCAAAATTGAGCAAGATATGCATTGGAGAAGTTGGGAATTTTTTATGAATTTGCAAAAGTCAACTTTGCTCAAAACACCTTATTTTTGCTAATGGGCCTCAAATCTCTTCTTGAAACTTCATCCATGGCCTATGCACGACCCATCAAGCTTTATTGAATTTATTTTCTTATTTTTTATTAATTAATTAGATTTTTAATTGATATTCATTCATTTAATTAATTTAAATTGTAGGAAAATACAAAGATTTGATTTTTCAATCTTTTTGTGAAGCAAATATGACCTAAAAAGGCTGGCAATTTCGTGCACCAAGTCAAAGATACATAATCTCAAAATTTGGTAACTTTTTCCAATCATGAAAATGCAAAAAGATTTGATTTTCAATCAAAGATCAAATCATCAATTCAATGGATTTTTGTTCAAGATCTTGACCTAATTCCATTCCTCTATATATATGCAAGTAAACCCTGATGCAAGTAACGTGAGAAAGCTGCAGAAAAGAGGCCATAACATATTGGAAAAATTCAAGAAAAGTTGAAACTGACTTTTGCATTCTAGGGCAATTTAAAGACTTTTGTTGATTCTAATACACTGCAAGAGGTTCCCAGGACGTGTTACAATTAAATTCCAGCTGCAAAGCTCAAGAAATCACTGAGAACAAAACCACGGTTTGCACATTTCATCCATAATCGTAACTCTTAATTCATGACCATTTAACATGATTTCTTGATTGTTTTGCATTGCTGGTAATCATATGAAGCTAATGGTATGGTTTAATTGAACTGAAACGCCATAAATCGCAAGATGCCATGAACGGTTTTCTAGGGTTCGTGAGTTTGAAATTGGGGCTTTCTAAACCCAGAAAAATTAAGACTTGTAAGGCACATGGATAGAATCGTTGAACCCAGACGAACATGATTCAACCCTCGCGAAATATTTATGTAAACCACAGCTCTATTCGCTATTTTTCCTTACTATAGTTTGTGGGGGTTAAAAACCCCCGCTATTTGTTTATGTTTTGCAGGAACAAATGAAGAAAACGATGACTCGTTGATACCTTATTGGTCCTTTTAAAATCCGCGCGCTTTTTATTCTTTTCAAGCACCTTTATTTGTTTGTTAATATATTGATTATTTATTATCCTAATAACAACTAATGCAAGTTGGTGGAGTGGTTGATACGTGTGCATATGAACACTGGGACCTGGGTTCGAATCCCAGGTCCCCCAAAACTCTTGTTATTATTTTCTTGTGTATGTTCACATGCAGGCTTCAGGAGGTGGTCTACCATGTACCTCAAATATCCACGCGCCAGGTGTCTTCCAGCTCACATCCAATGGCCATGAGATGATGATCATCATACTCCCAGTCAACACATGCATGGACAATCAAGAAAGTCAAACGTGGCTAGAATTGTTGGGCCTTCAGATTTCCAAACTTACCTCCTAAATGGGCCATCACCCCCCTGGGTTCTTCTTTTTTTTCTCTTTATATTTTCCAATATTTCTTTTTACTATTAATTATTATTATTATTATTACTTAATTAACTCAAATTAATTTATTTTCATAATAAAATGAGAAAACTAAAAATAATATTTTTTTATTACTATTATTATTTAAATTAATTTCACTCTCAATTAGTTATTTTGTAAATAAATACTAACAAATTAATTTAGTCTTTTTAATTAGGTTAATTTTTGATATTTTCACAATAATTTAAAATAAATTAGAATTAGGGTTTTTACTAACTTTTGACTATTTTTATTTATTTTCCTTAAAACATTAAAAACTCAAAAATATTTCTTTTTATTAATTAATTAATTAGGTTTAATTTAATTAATTCATAAATAATCAAATCTCTTTCTTTCTCAAAAAAGGGTCAAAACCCTAAGGACTTCTCCGATTCAATTTTCTCTCGCGCATGTTTATTTTTTATTCATATTTTTTATCATTATTATGTAATTGCTCCGAGGATGTAATAGCTTTAATTAGGAATTTTTATCGCTTTCTTTTATTTTCCGCAATTTATTTTTCAAAGGGGTTTGTTTTTGGCGATGTAAATACCCAACGCCTTGTAATAGCGTAGATTTATTTTCTGCAATATTTAAACTGCTAGATGTATATTAATTAGGCTATGCATGACAAGACTTATCTCTGAAATTAAAATCAACCCATAGCTCACCATAACCTGTGCAAAGATAATTTAACTGAATCCCGACACACTCGCACATGCCACTCTTAAGGTACGCCTCACTTGGTTGCCTCGACGTGGTCATTGAGTATAGGGTGTTTTAGAGGTCGCCCTCCTGTCTAAAGATCAAAGTTGCCTCGAAACGGTTGCCTCGGATAAAAAGGATCTAGGACATTAGGGTTACCGCTAAGGCGTCCTACTATTGCTTTGGTGACCACATGTCCCTATAATCGAATTGACCCGTCAAAAAAGGGTTTCCCGGTGAATCGAAAACCCGAAAGGGCGGTTCATGCAAAAGTTAGGGAATTAAAGCGTATGACTATGTCTCGTCGGATCGCTTTAAGGACAATCTCTTCACAGACAAACTCAAAGCTTCTGATCAATCCAATCATCTTCGGACAAAGTAACAAATGGACAAGATATTCGGAGATACGAAGGCTATAGCAAAGTGGGAACCCCGTGGGATTTTTTACACATAGCTATCTTTCTTTGTATAAATTTTTCTCATTTTTATGACACCGTCCTCTTACTAGGATGTCTGTCTCCTTTGTACCAAATACTTATTCAAAGTAAATACAAGGATACCTCTTTAAAGTACAGAAAACTATTTGTCTTTTTCTTTTTACACTTGTGTTTTATTTGCAAAAACGTCCAATGATTCATTAACGAACATATGCATTTAAACATAATTACTGTTTACAAATAAACAGAAATGAAAAAGAACAGTTACTGACAGGTTGAAAGTTTAGGAAAACGTCTTTAGGATATTCCATGAGCAATCCCTACAGTACGTCATTAAGATCCCCAACGGAGTCAAAACTTTGAACTACAGATCCCCAGCGGAGCTGAAACTACCAACTTTCAATCCTCAGCGGAGCCAAAACTTCAAACTGTTAATCCCTAGTGAAGACCATCCAGTTTCTCCAAATCCCCAGCAGGTTATCTTGAAGCCTGAAAACAAACCAGACAACAACTTTTGATAACTCCCCGTTAGATTGGAAGATAACCCAAACTCCTGAACCTACTCCCCAGCATGATAGCTTTCTTCCCCACAGAGTTTCATTACTCCTCAACAGAATGAAGATTCTCATTCTTAATTCCCAGCAGAAGTCATCAAAGTTCTCTGGATTCCCCAAGCAGATTACTCAAGCAGTACATGGTATTAATCTCACAACGGAATTTTTGTCAATACTCCAACTTCAAGACATGAAGAATCCCGATATCCCCAGTGAAGTCGCCAAGGATTTCTTATCCTCAGCAGTCAAGGATTTATTTTCCCCGGCAGCAGTCAAGGATTTATTTTCCTCAGCAAATCAACTTACATGCGCATACATTACATTCATATATCATAAACATTGATAAAGCACATTTATTGCCCCATACATTTCATGCAACATAACTTTGTGTTTCAGCTAACATTTTACCCTTTTCAGGATAAGATTAACAGTTATTATTAACAATATTCAAAGATTTCAAGATACAGTCCAGATACACTCCAGACACAGAAGTCATTATGTTACTCATTCAGATCTCTACATCTTTCATGATACAGTCCAGATACACTCCAGACACGGAAGTTATTCTGTTACTCATTCAGATCTCTACATCTTTCATGATACACTCCAGACACGGAAGTCATTCTGTTACTCATTAAAATCTCTACATCTTTCCTGATACAGTCCAGATACACTCCAGACACGGAAGTCATTCTGTTACTCATTCAGATTCAGATTTCAGATACAGTCCAGATACGCTCCAGACAAGGATGCCATTCTGATACTCATTCAGATCTCTACATCTTTCATGATACACTCCAGACGTGGAAGTCATTCTGTTACTCATTCAGACACCAACTTCAAGATATAGTACAGATACACTCCAGACACGAAAGTCATTCTGTCACTTATTCAGATTCAAGTTCAGATACACTCCAGACACGGAAGTCATTCTGTCACTTATTCAGATCCTAGTTCAGATACGCTCCAGACACGAAAGCCATTCTGATACTCAGTCAGACCCCAATTTCAAGATACAGTCCAGATACGTTCCAGACACGGATGTCATTCTGTCGCTTATTCAGATTCAGTCTTCAGAATCAAGTTCAGATACGTTCCAGATACGGACACCATTCTGATACTCATTCTTTTGACTTACAACTTACAATTCAACAAACATTCTTGGATGGCATCTACAAGCCCATCTCAAACAATATTCTATCACATCTCCAAATGGCATCTTTAAGCCCATTCCCTCAACTACACTTTGACGAGTTCAAATTTATGGGCACTCTAGTGTCCAATCATCTTTTACCTTCGAGTCACGAACGGTAAAGCTCGCCAATCTAAATCTTCAAGTTAAAGAAGATTGAACAGGGGCAGATGTTGTACCCCAAAATTTTCCCTCTCATTTATCAATATTTTCCTCACAAGACTTCTTGGACTCAAGACAAGATTAGGGTTTGATCAGCTCAAGACATCTCATCTTGCATTGATAACCCAAAATTAGGGTTAGAGTTTGCACAAGGATTTTTGGACCATCAATGCTTCATGTGACTTTCATAAACCATCTTGGACCCCTAAGATTTCTCATGTTAAGTTTCAAGCCTTGAATCACATTTCTGATCAGTCAATTGGACAGTTGACCTAAAAATCAGCTGTATTGGGGAAAAAGTCAACCATGGCCAATTTACAGTCAAACTTCATAATTTTTTATCCACAACAACATTTTAGACTCATATGTATCATTTGATCAAGTTTGGATCACAACTCCTCAAGAAATTTGATCAAATCATCAAAAGGGCAAAATGGTTAAAATTAGGGTTTTGACTGAGAAAGGGAAATTTCTGATTTTTAACCTATCCAATGACAAATTGGGTTCAAACATGGTTCCAAGGGTTCAATGGCATCATCTTGACCTAATTGCATGGTTCAAAAGATCTCAAGTGCATTGGATTGACAAATGAATTTTGCAGTCAACTGATCAAAAGTCAATTGTACACTGAAAAGTCAAACTTTGACTTTTTGGTCTAAATCAAGTGCCAAGGGTTATAATTCATCAAGATATGTCAAAATATGAAACTTGTTCAGCAAGAAAACCAATTTTGAAAATTAGGGTTTTGAATTTGAAAATTTTCATAACTTAGAATTTTTCAAAGTATGGAAATCTTCTTATTTTTTCCCAACTTTCCACCACTTTTTCACCATGATGCAATTTAATTCAAAGAAAACTTCCAACATGAAATTTGTAGTCCTCCATGAAATCTACAACCTTTCTTCACAAACTTTTCCCAAAATATGCTTGGATCTCAAGTAATGAATTTGTGAACATAGGTCCATGAACTAAATAACTTAGTGAAATTTTGCCCTAATTTAGGCAAGTTTTGGACCCAACTTCATGGACATTTTTCACATATTTCCAAGAGGTATCTCAAAATTCATTTCAAATATGTATTATAGATCATATTTAAAGCTTTCCAAAATGTCCAAGAACTCTCCATGATCATTTTTGGTTAGGGAGAATCGAAGAGGAGGAGTTGGCATTTTATCACTTTTGTTCATGCCATTTTCACAAAGCATCAAGTTGCAAATCATATCTTGGATGTTTATACCTTGCTTTAAAGATCCTAAACTCATTCTACACTCCATAATTAAATGCAAACTCAGAGGTTAAAGGCTTTATTTTCACTTTTGAAGCATTGTACAAGTTGTAATTCCATTTTGGGCATAAAGGTTACAATTCCATTTTGATGCAAATAATTTCCACAGGTCACAAGCAATGTATACCAACTCTCTACAGCTCACATGCCAGCCAGTACAAGCATGTTTGCATTGGTCACTTCACTTTTCTTCAAATGCAAGAAAAGTTGCAAAAGAGGTCAGAACTTGTACAACTGATAAGGAGTGGACTTTGTATCATTCTATACAAATACACGAACTTGTCACAACTCAGAACACGAAGGATTTGCATCCAAAACACTCTCAAACTCAAAAAACACAAAATTCTGCCCAAACATCCAGTTTCTGAAAAACCATAGCAAACTGATTTTTTGCTTGTGCGTTTTGTGGCTTGACACTTGAAACATCTTATCCATATCATATCAAAGCTATCCAAGCCCTTGTCCTGGTTCTGTAAGCTCTGTTTCAGCCATTTCCATTTTTATTTTGGAAGCTTGCAACTTGACTTGTGCAGAGACTTCTGGCCATCCATAAAGCAAGCTAGGCATTGGAATAGCTTGAAGGAAGTTCAAGGAAGCTCACACAATCCTCAGGCCTCCCTCAAAGTCCCCACATTGTCATATCCAAATCCAGCTGAAGGAGGTATTTTTCAAACCTCTATCTCTCTATTTAGGCATCCTCAAACCACGATTTGTGAAGAAATGATGTAGTCTATAACATAGTGAAGCTATACATACGCATACTTTCCATTTATATTAACTGAGCTGAGAGAATTTTAAGTTTGAAAATGCTGAAATTTCTAGGTCACGAATTAGGGCTGATAAAATTCTCCCTGATCTTTTAGAGTTAGATTACAAATTTTATATGGTTGGAATAGTGATAAAAAATGCTACATGTTTCATGTTATAAGATTTTGTTTTTGTGCAAGCATGTGAAAGTTACAGATTTGAGTTGAAAACGCGCGCGAGAAAGAAGCTGGAGGTCAGGGACGACGCATCTGGGATTTTTGACGCGCCTGGCCTTTTTGTTTCTGCTTTTCACACCCCCTAGATTACTTTTGCACCCCCCTGACTATTTTCTTATATTTTTGTATTTTCTTGCATATTTTTATATTTATTACTTGCATTTATTTTTTCTAATGATAAAAAATACCCAAAAATAATTTATTTATTTTCACACTTTTTTTTTATTTTTTTTATTTTTTTCTCACATAAAAATAGTTTATTTTTGACAAATAGTTTCTATTTTCTTGAATAAATTGTAAATACAATATAAATAATACTTAATATTTTTATTATATTATTTATACACATAAAATATTATTTTCTACAAATATTTGATTTTTAATATTTACATATAATATTATTTATTATTTTCTTGTACAAAAATGGACAAAATATTAATATAGAACATATATTTTCTTTAATCAAAAAATTAGGGTTTCCCCCTTTCAAAAATAATAATATTATTTTTCCTTATTTTCTAGGGTTAGATAATTTATTTTCTCATACAAAAAACAAATACAAAACACATTTTACATAAATACATTTTTATTGCATTTTAAATATTTGTACATTTATTTAATTCGCATAATATTCAATTGGGTTGTAATAGTATTTTTAGGGTTTATTTTGTGCAATATCCCCATTCAAAAACTTGTATCCCCCCTCCCATAATAATTGTTGTAATAGCTTAGTTTACATTTACGCAATTTATCGCTTTTATACCATGTTTAGTAAACTAGGGTTTGCATGACAAGACCAAAAACAAAACAAATAGAAAAGACCTAATCCAAGACAAATCAAATGCATGAAAAATGACACACATTGCACACAAGCACCCTTAGGGTTTCACCCACTTGGTTGCCTAAAATAAAATGGCCATGTTACGCACGCGAAGTATCTTGGCAAAACTAAACAAAAATAAGATCATAGTCCCTCGATGACGCTATCAAAAGGTTGCCCTAAACAAAATGATCTTGGTCCCTCAAACATGCTAAGATACTTGGCAACATTGCTATCATGGTCATACGATGACCCCCGCCCGTCCCGTTTAACATCCAAAGATAGGGTTGCTTACCAAATCAATGGCAAGTCAACAATGTCAAAGGAATGAAAATGCACAAGAAATACATTTGAGTAGGTAGATAGCTTCTAAGTTACTTGCTCCATTTCAAAACAATCCTTGCTATTTTAAAAAAAAACACACACACATTTCAAAACATTTTCAAAAACATCTTACAAAACATTGAAACATTTTTCAAAAGACAAACATCTTTGTATACATTCTTACGAACGAGAATCATTACAAAGATTGCCTAAACGAATGGCCTCTTTTCAAAATACTTTCAAAACCACATCAAACACAAAGCACCATTTCAAACAATTTCAAAGCAAAGCAAGTGATCTAATCAAGTAACTAAGAGCCCATGGAAAACCATGGATGAAAAGGGTGCTAGCACCTTCCCTTTTCATAATCTACCCCCCGAACTCAAGAAAACATCTCAAAGGTCTTTCCTGTGCTTTTTTACCTTTCCTTTTGGATAAAATAAAAGTCGGTGGCGACTCTTGCTAAACCGCGACATTTGCGACGAAACGCAAAACCTCAAGTCATTTCTCCCACCGTATCACAAGTTCCAAATGCAAGTTTCAAGATGGTCATCCAATTAACCATTAATTTCTAACAATTGACTTTACTTTATACTTTATTATTTTTTATGCGTTATGTACCATTTAATTTGAGCATTTACATTTCATGCCATTCTTTTTATTTTTCTCATTTGAGCATTTATTTTTTTTATGTCATTTTTATTTTGCTCACTTGAGCTTTTCTTTTCCTTTTTAAAGATACCTAATAATCAACATGAACCATAAAAATCTTTAATGATACTTGGACTATTTGGTTACTATCTTTGGCATTATGGAGCATTGGACTTCTTGGACTTAGGATTAGAGACCTTGGCCTATCTTGGAGACTTTGTGACCTTAATTCATTATTTTGTCTAGAGTTCTTGAGGTTTACCTCGAGACATTGGGTTGTTTGTTTATTTTGTGTGCAGGTTATTGTGATTACATACTTTGTTTGTAATTTGTAATTCACCCGTATACAGCCGTTACTCTGCCCAATTTTCGCGAAGACTTAATACACTTGAAGTTTGTTTCTATCAAGAGGTCTAGTATCTTTGCTTGCTTGGTTTCAATCCAAAGAATGGGAATTCTATATTGACCCATAATGTCAAGTATTTGCTTCTTGTTGGTTAGATGGTTCTTATCCCTAGCTTTTACCTTATGCTTTAGGATAATCTCTTCATCTCCTCCCACCTTCTTTAATTTCGAAAATCTTCTCCCTCCTTTTAAAAACTCTTCTTATTTCTAAACTTGCACCGCTTTTATAATAAACTTGGACTTAGGTCCATGCATTTTCAAAACATTTTCATAAATAAATTTCAATCAATTTAATAATACCTTGACATTTTTGTGAGAAGACTAAAAGTCAATCAATCTCATTTCAAACCATTTTTCCGCTTTGGCTTTTATTTTAAAACTTTTCTTAAAAGATTAGACTCTTGTCAATCCTTGTAGTGGTGCAAAGAAACTATACTTCTACAATATGTAGTAAAGAGAGATACTTTCCACTTGGGTGTTGAGTGAGGCATTGTTGATTTTAAAATCCAAGCCATATCCTCCACTTTGAGATGATGCAAATTCTCCTTTCTCATGATTTTGGGTAGTAAGTATGTTTTCCACACGGACAATGATGATGATGTCTTATCTCATAAAATTAACCAACACACTTGTGTTTCAAATTTTTAAAAGAGGAATTATGTGTACCATGATCCCCTATTGCACGAAAGATGGTACGTAGGCACTAACAGTTCGCAAGCGCGGCGGGTGCAAAAATCATAAAAATATTTCTTTTCTCACCTCCACCATCCATATTTTATATAACACATTTTCATAACCAAAATATACAGATTTTTCAAAGAGGTTCCTGCGGAGTACCGTAGATGTTTAGGGTGCTAATACCTTCCCTTTACATAACCAACCCCCTTACCTTGAATCTTTCCCCCCTTTTTGGGTTATTCTCTCTTTTCCCATTCCTTTGGAAACAATAAAGCGCGGTGGTGATTTTTTATTTTGATTTGTATAAAGTCTAGTCAATTCAATGGCTTAGTCTTGATCATTTCTACCGCTACAAAAAAATGGCGACTTCACTGGGGAAAGATTGACCTCTTGCTGGTCCATCCCTAAGTGGGTTAAGCCTATCTTTGTTTATATCTGTATATGTGTTATTGTGTTTATATGTTATATTCTATATATATGTTTGTCTGGATTTTCCTGGTTTTCAGGGTGCTTGGTGATTACTCATAAGTCATATACCCGGTGTGATACGGTGGGAGAACTGACTTGGGTTTTGCATTTGTTTTCGCAAATGTTTCGGTTTAGCAAGAGTCGCCACCGACTTTTTATTTTATCCTAAGGAAAGGTTAAAAAGCACAGCAAAAACCTTTGAGATGTTTTCTTGGGTTCGGGGAGTAGATTATAGAAATGGAAGGTATTAGCACACTTTCTATCCATGGTTATCCATGGGCTCTTAGTTACTTGCTTAGATCACTTACCTTGCATTTTCAATTGTTTGAAATGGTGCTTTCAATTGTTTGAAATGGTGCTTTGTGTGTGATTTGGAAAGAGGTTTTGAAAAGAGGCCATTTGTTGTGGCAACCTTTGTAATGATCCATGTTTGAATGTATACAAAGGTGTATTTGTCTTTTGAAAAAGTTTTCAATGTTTTGAAAGTTTGTTTTGAAATTGTGTTGTGATGTGTGTTTTGAAAAATGGCAAGGATTTGTTTTGCAAGTTTCATCAAGTAACTAAGAGTTGTCAACCCCTAAATTTACTCAAAGATCTTTCATATGTTTTAACCCTTTTAACAGTATTGTTCCACCATTGTATTTGGTGGACAATATTGTGTTAGAATGTTAACGGGACGGGCGCGGGTTATCGTTTAGACCATGAATGCAATGGCGCCAAGTGTCTTTGGAAATTTTTCCTTTAAGGGACTTGATCATTTTTAGGCAACTTGAGAAAGCGTCATCGAGGGACTATGATCATTTGATTTGTTTTTGTTTTGCCAAAGAAACTCAACATGCAAGCATGGCCCATTTTTGAAGGCAACAAGTGGAGTAACCCTAAGGGTGCAAGTGTGATTGGTGTTGTCCATTTTCAAGCTTTTTGTTTTTAAATTAGGTCAAGATATTTGTTATTTTATTTTTGCATACAAACCCTAGGTCTATCATGGCATAATTAGAAAGCTTTTAAATGCGGAATTTTAAAGTTCTAGATTATTACAACATGATTATGGGGATGGGGGTGCAAATGTTTGAATGGGGGATATTTAGCAAGAAATTTAAATCTAAACTATTACATCCATATTGAATAGACAAATAATAAATTGTACAATATTTAAACAAATGTAAAATGCAAAATGTATTATGCACATAAAAGAGATTTTTTATGTATGTAAAAGTTTTCATGTTTGAAATATAAACAAAATAGAAAAAGATCATTTTTTGACTATTTTCATGGTTTTAGGGTTAAACCCTAGTTTTTGAATAAACATTATTATTTATTGATTATGTATAAAATTTGTTAATTATATACAAGAAATAAAAAGTATATTGTGAAAAGGGTAATTTTGATGTCAAATATTAATAAAAACAAAAATGCATTATTTCTATATTTTTGTCCTAAATATTTAATAAAATATGTATAAGTATTTATATTATATATTAAATATACTAAATATATACAAAATGAAATATTGATTATTTACAAAAAAGTATATTTTTAGAAAATGTTTCCAAAATGTAAATAAAAAATAATAACTAAAAAAAAATATATTTTGCATTATTTTTTAGGGTTTTAAAAAAAATTAAAAAAAAGTATATATATATATATATATATATATATATATATATATATATATATATATATTTACATGTATATGCTAAATAAAACAAATAAATGTCAAATAAATGCAAAAATGGGTGAAAAAAATATTTTTAATATTTTTTATATTTGAGCAAAAATAATAAGTCAGAATCAAAAAAGAAAAAATCAAAAATGATCAAAATATCACACAATGGGACAAGGGGGTGTAAGTTGGAAAAGAGGGTGTAAAAAGCAGGTTGACTCAGGCCCAGCCCAAGTCAACTTTGTCTTCAACCTCCAGCCATTTGAAACAAAAACGTGCGCCCTTCCTTGTTCAACACTAACTCTTGATTCCTTGATTTTTAGCCAAAACTCATAACATAAACAATGTAGAGCATTAAATCACGAATTCATACATATAAAAAACTTGACCTAACTCTCAGAGATGAGGGAGAATTTCTTCATCCCCAATTTCTGACCTAATTTTTTTTCAATGTTCATGGCTAAAATTCTCACAGCACGCATAATATAAATGAAAAGTAAATACATGGATGGTTTCAGGGCTATGAGTAGAACATGTTTTCTTCACAAACCTAAGCCTAATCATGCCTGGATAGAGAGATAGGAGTTCACATTTTTACCTGTTTCAGCTTGACTTGAACAGAGTAATGTGGCCAACTTCAATGGAGTTTGAGGATTTGTACAGCTTGCCTGTGGTCCAAGGAACCTTCTCCAACACCTAGCTTGCTTTGAATCTACCTGTATCGAGCTATGGAAGTCAACCTGCACAGCTGAAAAGTGAAAATGGCAAACTTGGTTAGGTGTGTTACAGTCTGTTTTTAGGGCTTGGGATAGTTTGTGTGGATGATATAGAATTTGTTTGGACAGGCTTGAGCAAAAACGCACGATGGATATGATTATGGAGGTCAAGTTGCAGAACTTGCCCTGTTTTGCAACAAAACATGGATTCTGAGTATGAGCAGGTCTTAGGGGTGAATGAGCTGTGCTTTAGGCTTGTTTTGGTGTATGGAAAGTGTCTACAAAGTTTTCTTTAGCTTCTGTTTGTAGGAAGTGAAAGTTTGATATCTTTTGGCCAAGTTTCTTCTAAGGTAAGCAAGGATAGTCAAGTTGGGTTATAGGCCAGCACAGGTCCCTCAAGCATGCTGCAGCATTCTCTCTTGATCAGTGGGATTTGTCTACAAACTTGTGCCTCAAAGATTTTGCTTGTACTTCTTGGATTTTGAATTGGACATAAAGTGCACCTTTTCAAAAATGGCAAATATGCTTTTTCCATTTAAAGATTAATCTTGCATGTAATGACCAAATGAATAAAATAATGCTTGAACACAATGGTTTGGCATTTAATTATTGAGTGTGAAGAGGATTAGAGGCCTGTAATCTAGCTTGTACAAGCTGGCTTGAAAAATGCCAATGTATGAACATGCATTTGGTTATGAACAAAAGTGACTTTTGCCATACTTTGCCAATTCGATTCTCCCTAACCACAAGGGTGTTTGAGAAGTTCTTGGACAATTTGGAAAGCTTGGAATGTGTAATACAATCCATCTTTGTAATGCAAATTGAAATTCCAAGTGGAACTATGTGAAAAGTGGCCATGAAGTTGGGCAAAAATCCTGCCTAGAATAGGTCAAAAATTTTCTAAGTTAAGAATGTTTTGCACCCTTGTTCCAAAAATCATAACTTGAGCTACAAGCTTCTTTTGAGGAAACTTTGTGAATAAAAGTTTTAGATTTTGCTATGGACTACAACTTTCATGTTTTGAGCTTTGTTTGAATCCATTTGCATCTTGGTGAAAAAATGGGGCAAAGTTAGGAGAAAATAAGGAAGTTTCATAACTTAGAAAAATTCTAAGTTATGAAATTTCTTCATTTTAAACCCTAATTTGCAAATTTGGGTTTCTTGGTGAACAAGCTTCATAATTTGACATGTTTTGATGAAAAATGAATCTTGGCACTTGATTTTGACCAAAAAGTCAAAGTTTGACTTTTCAGTATAGAGTCAAATTTAATCAGTTGATTGGAAAATTCATCTGTCAATCCTATGCATTTGGGATCTTTTGAACTTGTTGAATGTGTCAAGACCATTCCATTGAGTCCTTGAGTCCATATGTGAGCTTGGTTTGCCATTGGTTAGGTCAAACAGTCAAAAATTGCCTTTGTGCAGTCAAAACCCTAAAAATGACCATTTTACCCTTTTGGTGATCTGATCAAATTTCTTGTGGAATTGTGATCCAAACTTGACCAAATGGTTCATATGAGTTCATTATGTTGATGTGGGTCAAATTTAATGAGGTTTGACTGTCAATTGGCCACAGTTGACTTTTTCCCCAATACAGTTGATTTTTAGGTCAACTGTCCAATTGACTGGGCAAAGATTGGAATCAAGGCTTGAAACTGGGTATGGATAAACTTGTGAGTCCAACATGAAGCATGAAAGTCACTTTGGGCATTTTAGGTCAAAACATCTTTGTGCAAACTCAAACCCTAATTTGGGTCAACAGTGCAAGGAGGAGTCTTGAGCAGAGCAAACCCTAACTTGATCTTGAGCTCCAAGGGTCTTGTGGTGAGAAAATATTGATGAAATGAGAGGGCAAATTTTGGGGTACAACAGTTGCCCCTGTTCAATCTTCTTGCACCTAAAGAGTTAGATTGGCAACTTTTCCTTTCGCGTCTCGAAGGTAAAAGGAGATTGGACACTAGAGTGCCTATAAATTTGCACTCGTCAAAACATGGATGCAGGAATGGGCTTAGAGATGCCATTTATAGATGGGCTTAAAGATTCCATCTGGAAGGGAGACAGGATCTTGTCGGGGATGGGCTTAAAGATGTCATCTGGAATGTTTGTTGAACTGCAATGTGATAGATCAGAAAAAGAGGATAAAAAATGGTATCCATGTCTGGGATGCATTTGAACTATATCCGGAGACTGAGTTTGTATGAGCAAAAGAATGGCCTTCGTATCTGGGGCGTATCTGGGCTGTAACTGTGTTTGAATGTAGAATGAATATCAGAATGACTGCCGTGTCTGGAGTGTATCTGTATTGTATCTAGGTAATAGAGAAACGTCTATTCATGGAGCAATTGCATGCTGGGGACAAATTCCGAATGAGTGACAGAATGGAAACCGTGTCTGGAGCGTGTCTGGACTGTATCTGAAGTTGAAAGTTGTATGAGTAGCAGAATAACTTCCGTGTCTGGAGTGTATCTGAAACTGTAACTGGGATTGAGATCCGTATGAGTAATAGAATGACTTCCGTGTTTGGAGTGTATCTGAAACTGTAACTGGGATCTAAATAAATGAAAAAATGACTTCCATGGCGAACGCACTGGGGAGAATCAGATTGTTGTTGTAAAGGTCAGAATGGTATCCGTGCTTGGAATGCATTGAACCTTGAGGTGGATAAGTGAATCTGAATGAGAGATAGAATGGTTGCCGTGTCTGGAGCGTATCTAGTCTGTATCTGATCGTTGTAGTCTGAATGAGTAGTAGAATGACCGCCGTGTCTGGGGTGTATCTGTACTGTATCTGACTTGAAATTCTGAATGAGTAATAGAATGACCGCCGTGTCTGGGGTGTATCCATATTGTATCTGGATAATTGTTAATGATAGCCTTTTAATCTTATCCTGAAAAGGATGAAATGTTAGCTAAAACACAAAGTTATGTTGCATGATATGTATGATGCAATATATATGTTAAATCAATGTTTATGATATATGCATGTAATGAATACGCATGTAAGCTGACGAGCTGTCTTGCTGAGGATAGATGAATCCTGGATAGCCGGAGATGAGAGAATCTTGACTGTTGCCGGGGAAAATGAATCATTGACTGCTGCGGGGGATTGCAGGAATCTCTGAGTGCTAAAGCTGAGATATCCTTGTTGACTGTCGACTGCTCGGGGAACGGGATCTTCAATTATTGAGGGATCTTAGGACCACTGTTGGGGATTGGAATTCCTTGGTGATCTCTACTGGGAAGTTCAGAACCTGGGAGACTCATGCTGGAGAAGTAAGACTGAGAATCTTCAGTCTGGCGGGAAGTATCTCTGTGGGGAGAAGGTTCACTAGTCTGGTTCTGCTGGGGATTGATAGTTGGAAGTGTTAGCTCCGCTGGGGATAGGATTTTAAAATTTTAAGGCTCCACTGGGGATTCTGAAATTTAACTCTAAGGGGAATTGAGTTCTAGAAGGCTCTCTGGCTGGGGGAATCAGTTTTGGAAAAAGCTTATGTTCTGCTGGAGATCCTGAAGTTTAATTCTGTTTGGGGGATTAAGTTCTGGATTTTGACTTTGTTGAGGAATTTGGAGTTTAGAACTGCTGGGGATTCCTTCTGAAAGGGCATCAAGATATCTACCCGTACCTTCAACCTATCAGCAATCATCTTTCTTGATTTGTAAGGAAAATGATTATGTTCAAATGCATATGCCTATTTAACAAAACATTGGACGTTTCTCAAATAAAACATAAGTGCAAAAGAGAAAAAGGAAGACAAAGCAAATTTCTGTATTTGGAAAAGTATTTGTATTAACTTTTTATGAGTATCTTTGTACAAATGAGACAGGCATCCTAGTAAGAGGATGTTGTCGTAAAAATTGAAAATTTTATACAAAAAGACAGATGGCTATGTGAAACAATTCCATGGGACTCCATTCTGCTATGGCCTTCACAACTCTGAATATCTGTCCATTCAATGCTTCGTCTGCCGATGACTGGATTGGTTAGAAGCTTGGAGCTGGTCGATGAAGATATTGTCCTTAAAGTGATCCGACGAGACATAGTCATACGCTTTAATTCCCTAACTTTTTCCTGAATCGCCCTTTCGGGTTTTCGATCCACCGGGAAACCCTTTTTTGCCCAAGTCGCCCTTTCGGGTTTTCAACTTGCCGGATGTACATATTTTTTTTGTTTTATCCCTAATTTTTGCCTGAACCGCCCTTTCGGGTTTTCGGTTCACCGGGATGCCCATTTTTGCCCAAGCCGCCCTTTCGGGTTTTCGACTTGTTGGGTTATTTTATGCGTAGTATCTTTTGACTATGTCTGCGTTCACAAGGTGCGGCAAATCGTCGCCGTCCATGGTGGTCAGAATCATTGCACCACCAGAAAATATGCTCTTGATTACAAATGGTCCTTCGTAAGTAGGAGTCCATTTGCCCCTAGGATCACTTTGCAGCAAGATAATCCGCTTGATTACGAGATCTCCGACTTGATATATTTGACGTCTGACTTTCTTGTTGAAAGCCTTGATCATCCGTTTTTGATACGTCTGACCATGGCAAACAGCAGTGACTCGCTTCTCGTCGATCAAATTGAGTTGATCAAGTCGGGTCTGAATCCAATCGTCTTCATTCAAACCAGCGTCCTTCATAATCCTTAAAGAAGGAATCTGAACTTCCATGGGTAGGACAGCTTCCATGCCATACACCAAAGAAAATGGGGTTGCCCTGTTGAAGTACGTGTCGTGGTACGGTACCCATGCAGAGCAAACGGTAACATCTCATGCCAGTCCTTGTAGGTGACTGTCATTTTCTGAATGATCTTCTTGATGTTTTTGTTCGCAGCTTCAACAGCATCGTTCATCTTCGGCCGATAGGGAGATGAATTATGATGATAAATCTTGAACTTTTCGCATAGAGCGGTGATCATAGTATTATTCAGATTTGTACCGTTGTCTGTGATGATCCTGTCGGGGACACCATACCGGCATATGAGATTCTGCTTGATGAAGCGGGCAACCACATTTTTAGTAACAGAGGCGAAGGAAGCTGCTTCGACCCATTTGGTAAAATAGTCAATGGTGACAAGGATGAAGCGATGTCCATTGGACGCCGTGGGCTTGATTTCTCCAATCATGTCAATGCCCCACATTGCGAATGGCTAAGGAGCTGTCAGAACGTTGAGAGGAACAGGAGGAATATGAATCTTGTCAGCGTAGACTTGACATTTGTGGCAAGTACGGGAATGTTGATGGCAATCTGCTTCCATGGTAGACCAGTAATAGCCTGCCCTTAGAATATTCTTAGCCATCGTATATCCACTCAAGTGGGTGCCGAATGTACCGCTGTGTATCTCAGTCATGATTAACTCTGCTTTAGCTTTGTCCACACATCGGAGTAAAACACAATCATGGCTGCGTTTATAGAGGATGTCGTTGCTCAGGAAGAACTTGGCAGCAAATTTCCTTAGGAACTTTTTGTCATTTACGGAAGCTCCTTCGGGATATTCTCTAGTCTAGAGATACCTTTTGATTTCGTGAAACCAAGGTTGTTCCACTACTTCTTCAGTATTAATCTCATGATAATGCGCAGGTTCATCCATTCGCTCGATGGTGATTTGGGGAGCCTCGTTATCCCAGTTGAGTTTAAACATGGAAGACATCGTTGCCAGAGCATCTGCTAGCTGATTCTCTTCTCGCGGGAAATGCTCGAAGGTGATTTGCTCGAAATGAGGCAACAATGTCAGGACATGTTCTTTGTATGGGATAAGATTAGGATGTTTGGTATCCCACTCTCCTTTGATTTGACTGATAACCAAAGTCGAGTCCCCAAATACGATCAAAGATTTGATCCCCAAGTCTATAGCAGCCTTGAGACCGAAGATGCAAGCTTCATATTCAGCCATGTTGTTGGTGCAGCTGAAGCAAAGTCGGGCCGTGAAAGGTGTGTGGCAACCTTCCGGGGAAATGAGTACTGCACCGATACCGTTTCCTAGTGCATTTGAAGCACCATCAAAGTACAGGGTCCATCGGGATCCATTTTGAGGTCCGTCATACGGTCCGTTACCTTCAATGTTGTCCAAATTCATGATATCCTCGTCCAGGAAATTGAATCTCATGGACTGATAATCTTCGATAGCTTGATGAGCTAGATGGTCAGCTAGTACACTCCCTTTTATAGCTTTTTGGGTGGTGTACTGGATGTCATACTCAGTCAGGATCATTTGCCATCTAGCGATTCTTCCAGATAAAGAAGGTTTCTCGAAGATATACTTGATAGGATCCATTTTGGAAATCAACAGAGTGGTATGAGTCAACATATACTGCCTTAGTCAGCGAGCAGCCCATACCAAAGTGCAGCAAGTTTTCTCGAGCAGTGAGTAGCGAGTCTCACAGTCGGTAAACTTTTTGTTGAGGTAATAAATGGCATGCTCTTTTCGACCAGACTCGTCATGCTGGCCCAGTACGCACCCCATTGAGTTATCCAACACAGTCAGGTACATGATCAACGGTCTTCCTTCGACATGTGGCATCAGAATGGGAGGTTCTAGCAAATACTCCTTGATCTTATCAAAAGCAGCTTGGCAATCGTCGTTCCATTCGACTACCTGATCTTTCTTCAATAGTTTGAAAATTGGCTCACACGTAGACGTCAGATGAGAGATGAATCTGGCAATATAGTTCAAGCGTCCCAAGAACCCTCTAACCTCCTTTTCAGTACGGGGAGCAGGAATTTCTTGTATTGCTTTCACTTTCGCTGGATCGACCTCAATACCCTTGTTGCTGACAATAAATCCTAGAAGTTTACCAGACCTAACTCCAAAAATGTACTTACTTGGATTCAGCCTGAGTTTGTACTCTTTCAACCTGGCAAACAGCTTCTGCAAATGTTCAAGGTGTTCCTCCTCTGTTTGTGATCGAGCTATCATATTGTCTATGTAAACTTCGATCTCATGATGTATCATATCATGAAATAAAGCTACCATGGCGCGTTGATAAGTTGCCCCTGCGTTCTTCAGCCCGAATGGCATCATCTTGTAGCAGAAGGTTCCCCATTGTGTAACAAAGGTTGTTTTCTCCATGTCCTCGGGGGCCATTTTGATCTGGTTGTAGCCCGAGAATCCGTCCATGAAGGAAAACACCTTATGTTGAGCCGTGTTGTCAATCAAAATGTCGATATGCGGTAGCGGAAAATCATCTTTGGGGCTAGCCCTATTCAAATCCCGGTAGTCCACACACATTCTGACCTTGCCATCTTTTTTAGGAACTGGCACGATGTTAGCAACCCATTGTGGGTAGGATGTAACAGCCAGAAAGCCAGCGTTGAATTGCTTCATTACTTCAGCTTTAATCTTCTCAGACATGTCGGGCCTCATTCGGCGGACTTTTTGCTTGATCGGTGGACAATCCTCTCTTGTAGGGAGACGGTGAACCACGATATCTGTGTCTAAACCCGGCATGTCTTCATAAGACCAAGCGAAGATTTCAACATATTCATTCAACAGTTGTATCAAGCGCTCCTTGACACTTGGTTCCAGATTGGCACCCACTTGTACTTCCTTCCGGCCTTCCTCTGTTCCTAAGTTGACAGTTTCCAACAACTCTTCGTGAGGCAAGATGGCCCTCTCTTCTTGTTGTAGAAGTCTGGCTAGCTCTCCAGGTACTTCACAATCTTCGTCATCTTCATACTCATCCTGATTGACCAAATCTTCAGAGTTATTGAAGGACATAGAAGAATAGTCACCCATAGAATCCAGAGTGGATGGGTACCTGCATTTGTGAGTGTGGGTGTGTGTAAGGGATAGCCATCCTTAAACAAACAAAAATGCAAAAGGAGAGAAAATGAACACAGCAGTTTATCAATGAAAAACGTCCAATGAATCATGAAACATGGCATATGAATATGAAGAGAATCAAAACCCTTACAAATGGACCTACAAGCCCCCGGCAAGGCATGAGGTGAAAAAGTAGTGTGCAGATTGTTTAAAAGTAATTATTACAGACCAACGGGAAATGTTCGAAAGATAAGTTACTGATTAATGAAAGTAATGGGGACGAAGTCTTTCGCCTCCCAGTTGTGTAGTCCCCCTCCGATGGTTGGGAAGATCCAGTCTTCAATGTTACCCTCTTCGTCTTCGTCTTCAAAGCATTGATCCCATGAGGAGAAATCTTGATGGGCGTCCTTTCAATTTTTGAGCGACGCGTAGCTTTTTGCCCCGCAGCGGTAAATCCCAACCCAAACTTGTCTGTCTTGTGGGGAAAGTCAGGAAACTGGCCCCATGTTGAGCTCTTCCCCTCCTTCATTGTAGCCTTTGCGTCTTGCAGAGATGCCATCCTGGCCACCTGCTTGGGCACTTCAGCTACTGCCTTTGCTACTGCAACTTCGGGAGCAATTTCCTCGAAGTGTTGGAACGGTGTTTCGATGAATTCGCCCTCCACCTCTACATACCGAAAGGAGTTCAGGTGACTGATCATATATTCCTCCTCACCGTGTACAGTTATGATCTTTCCTTTGACAGGGTATTTCAGCATCTGATGTAGGGAGGAAGTGACTGCGCCAGCATTATGTATCCATGGTCTCCCTAGCAAGCAAGAGTATGACGGACGGATGTCCATCACATAGAAAGTTGAGTGGAAAACTTCAGTGCCTACCTTGATAGGGATGTCGACCTCCCCATGTACCATTCTTTTAGACCCGTCAAAGGCCCTGACAATGATATTACTTGGTTTCAGCTCCAAGCCTTCACAATCCAATTGATCCAGAGCTTTTTTAGGCAGCACGTTTAGAGAAGAACCAGTGTCGACCAAAACATGGGCAAGAGTAGTTCCTCGGCATTCAACTGACACATGCAATGTGCCATTGTGCTTTCTTCCTTTCGGAGTCAGGTCAGCATCAGAGAAACCCAGGCCGTTGTCCGCGGTAAGGCTGGCTACACAATCCTGGAATTGATCGGCTGAAGTTTCCTGGGGTACATGGGCTGTCTTCAAAAATCTTATTAAGGCCTTGGCATGAGCCTCTGAACAAAGCAGCAACGCTAACATGGAGATCTTCGAGGGGGTTTACCCCAGTTGCTCTACCATATCATAATCGCTCTTCTTAATTATTTTCAGAATCTCCTCCATTTCTTTCTTAGAGGTTTCGGGGACAACCAATGGCTGAGCCCTCGTCCTGATGAGCTCATCTTGGATCCCTTTCCCCTTATCAGCAGAAGTAGGAGGGACAACCACAGGAGTAACAGCTTCTTCAATTAACGGAGTTCTTGCAGAAAGTTGTATCGGTACAGGAGTAACTTTGGCAGCAGCTGAGGGTCCAAAGATTGCCTTTGGAGGGGCAATCTCTGGAGAGAAAATTCTCCCACTTCGGGTAATCTTGCTCGTATCGGCAATGTTTCCAATGTCGGCATCTTCTTCGTCAGAGCTCTCTTCAGTTATCTCAACTTATTTAACAACATGGTAGTATATTTCTCCACCATAATTCCATGGTATTGATTTATCAGATTTGTAGGGGACAGGCCCAGGCATGGTTATTTTCAGAGGAACAATCTTCGTAGTGGATGTAATCTTAACAGGCTTTTTAGGGACCTTGGAAAGATTGGTGGAAATGGTGATTATTGAAACATCTTTGATAGGAGTTGGAGTAGCAGGAATCTTTTCGAAAAGAATTTGTTGATTGTCCATTAGGCCTTGGATGCCTATCTTCAGCAATGGACAGTCGATTGGTAGGGAGGAACAACAGTAGCAGTCTTCTTTACATCCTGGGAAAATCCCAGCTTTCAACAGATTTAACTTGATTGTTAGTAATGGAGTTACCAGATCATCAACAGCAGACACATACAGATCTTCTTCAACAGCATGAACATGATGGCCATGCTTTGGCATCGGAGCAGATATTACGTTCGGCTTCTCGGGGGTGTCGAACTCAACCTCTTTTGTGTCTATCAAGTCTTGAATTTTATTTTTTAGCGCCCAACAATTGTTGGTGTCATGTCCGGTGCTATCAGAATGGTAGGCACATTTAGCATTGGCATGATAGTATGGAGATGTGGTATTAGGGTTTTTCGGTGCCTCCTTTAAACCAGTCAGATTCAACTTCAACAAATGGGGAAGAACTTGTGCAGGCGTCATATTGATGCGGGTGAACTGCCGTTGTGGCCGTTCTACTCGTTGCTGATTTGGTCTGGATTGATTGTTACGAGGCTGGTCATTTGACGAATTTTGAATCATCATGGCCCCCACAGTCGTTCGGCGCTCAGTTCTTCTCAATCCTTTTTGAGAGTACACAACAGTCGCTTCCTTCTTGGCTGGAAATGGCTTTTTAACAGTTGTAGATGCAGAGGCATCCCTTTGAATCTTCCCACTCTTAATACCAGCTTCCACCCGTTCGCCAGTCAGAATCAATTCAGTAAACCCTGCGGAAGAGCTCTCGATCAAATGGTTGAAGAACAGGCCAGATAGGGTTCCCAAGAACATATCAACTAGTTCCCTATCTGAAGGAGGTGGTTGTACTCTTTCGGCCAAGTCGCGCCATTTCTGGGCGTATTCTTTGAATCCCTCATTTGAGGCCATTCCCATACTCTGTAGCTGAGTACGGGTTGACGCCAAGTCACAGTTATATTGATACTGGCGATAAAAGGTAGCTGCCAAATCTTCCCAGTTATGTACTTCTGACCTCTCAAGCTGGTAAAACCAGTCTAGCTGCGTACCGGACAAGCTGTCCTGAAAGAAGTGTACCCAAAGATTTTTTTCGGATGTATGAGGTTGAATTTTCCTGACATACGACCTCAGGTGCATCTTCGGGCAAGACAACCTGTCATATTTTGCAAAAATTGGCACCTTAAACTTTGGAGGGATCACAATTCCAGCAATCAAACCCAATTCTTCAAAATCTAACCCAGGAACCCTTTGCAGCTCCATAGCTGCCAGTCTATCCTCTAGGTTTTTGTATTTGTCATCCGCTGGCGGGTATTGCTGCTCTGAGTAGTCTTCATCTTCCTCAACCTCTTCCTCTTCAGCTTCGGACTCAGAAGGCAGTGCAACTCCTTTTCCCTTATCGGTTCCCTCATCAGATGCGGAGGGGAATTCAAGAACTCTCCTAGCTTCATTCTCAAATCTTCTTCCCAGTGTAGCTACCCCAACTCATTTCTTCTTCTTTTTCCCTTTTTCTTGCTCTTTATTCCCAAGCAGTGCTTTTAGATCCTCCTGACCCTTTGCTAAGGTCATTAGGAGCTGTTGAAACTGTGAGTTTTGTGACTGCGGATCTTTGACCGTCTGTTCGAGATCCATCTTACTGAAATAAACAGCAGAAAGATAAGGAAACCTGGTGTGGAGACCTGCTTATGCATATGATGAATGATATGTTTATTCATGCAATGCATTCAAGGATTTAGAAATTCAAAATTTGTTGCAGACAAAAAGAACGCACGTCATATTAATAAGAAGAAATTTTGTCAGTACATAAATGCCCCATGGGCCAATTATTACAAAAACTTCTTAAGGTAAAAAGACGTTGCGCATCCTCTTTGGTGCGATGTAGGTGTTGAGGGTCTCCTCCTCGTAAAGTCGGCGGGTAAGCTCCAAAACCTTCTTCTCACTGGCATAGAAGATGGCTTCAAAAGTATTCCTCTCTTCCTTGAGTTGGATCCAACTCTTCTGCATCTCCTCCCATGATGTTGGCATGTCAGGGTGTAGGATGGTGTAGGGAACCTCTCCTTCCTTAACAGGCTCTTTAATCAAAGGGAGAATATGAGGGTCAGGCATCATAAGACTCTGGGCTCGGGTTCGTACCCACTTGAGATAAGGCTCAAGAGGGATGGAGTTCTTGTGCCCCAATGTCTTGCTATCTACCTTGTTAGGCATCCTCCAAGCTCTGATGAATCTTTGGCGAAGTCCTTGTGCATCGTTGTCGAAGTCAAAAACTAGGTCAGGAATCAGCATGTCATGAGGCTCATCCCTCCGTGCATATCCAAATTGTCTCAAAGCTAGACAAGGGTTATAGGTAATGCCCCCTCTAATGCCAAGTAATGGAACATTAGGGAACTCACCACAACGATCGATGATGATGACATTTTCTCTGGACCGAGAACACCAATGTACATCAGAGTGTGTGAGGGTCATCAACTGTTGTGACCACCTTAAGCCTTGCTCATTCTTCAAAACAGATTGTGGGAGGTGAGAAATAAACCACCTTGCAAGGAGAGGAGTACAGCACATGATAACACCTCTCTTCCTTATTGTTCGTGTGTAAAATGAGTGGAGGATGTCCCCAAGAAATGTAGGTATGGGATTCCTGGATAGGAAAATCTTGACAGCGTTGACATCTATAAGTTGGTCAGGATTTGGGAACAAGACCAGCCCATAAATGAGGAGTGCCACAATCTCTTCAAAGGCTTGTAGATCTAAGGAGTTCCAACACTCTTGTGCCTTCTCAAACAATAATTTTGCCAAGAAGCCTTTGACACCACTTCTAGTCTCCCAATGCCCCTTGATGTCAGATGGTTGCAAGTGTAGTGCTTGAGCAACATCTTCAGGCTTTGGTTCTTTTTTCGTACCGTTGTAGGGTAGTTGATTAAGAATAGGAATTCTCAGGAGTTGAGAAAATTCCTCCAAAGTAGGCACCAATTGATAGTCGGGGAATGTGAAACAGTGGTGAAGGGGGTCAAAGAACTGGAACAACACTTTCACCATGTCTTCTTCAATGCTGGTGTTGACTAGGCTGAGCAGTCTACCATGTCTTTCACTGAAGAGAGAGCTTTCTGGAATTCTGGATGTGAGCTCCTTGAGTTGAGGAGGGATTCTCATAAGGTTGACTTGGATAGTTTTCCTGCGAAGAATTTCCATGACCTATAAAACAAGAACAAAGATGAAGATCCAAACCCTTGAAATGGTTAGTGGATGCATATGATGCTTTATGATGTTCATGATGTATGCACAAACATATGTACAAGCAAGTCACACAAAACCCTAGTTTCAGGCTTGCATGGGGTTTCATAGGTAAGTACCCTCTTGAGTGAAGTTGGCTTAAAAATCTGTCCTATAAATAGTAACCGGGTTCTAAGGAGCTCAATATCATTGAATTGTTTTTCATGTTCATTGTCTTGGTTTAGCCACTTAACTAGCGACCAAAATATTCCAAGAAAACAACCCTCAATGAGTGTAGTATCGAGTATCTACCAACTTCGGATTGTACCAAAGCCGGTCATCTCACTACCCCTAATAAAAGGCCAAGATGGTCAAGTAAGGTTCTAGGTCATTAGTGCTTAGTGACATCACTCAGCGGCCCCGTACTCTCCTTGATTGAACTCAAAGGTTACCGGTACTCACAAATATGTCGCACTAATATAGCTATTGCTTCAACCGTGTCGGTATACCCCGCATAGTTTCCACAACGTATTGCTATCTATGAATGTTTCCCAAATCCGGGTGTAGGATTTCAAGCCCAAACAAGAGAACCAAGATGTAAAGCAATCAAAGCAAACAATTGGTCATGTAAAAAGGGTGATCTGGGCCCTAAGGTTACTCCACTTTTAAATTTGTCCCCAGCAGAGTCGCCAGTTCTGTGATACGGTGGGAGAACTGACTTGGGTTTTGCGTTTGTTTTCGCAAATGTTTCGGTTTAGCAAGAGTCGCCACCGACTTTTTATTTTATCCTAAGGAAAGGTTAAAAAGCACAGCAAAAACCGTTGAGATGTTTTCTTGGGTTCGGGGAGTAGATTATAGAAAGGGAAGGTATTAGCACCCTTTCTATCCATGGTTATCCATGGGCTCTTAGTTACTTGCTTAGATCACTTGCCTTGCATTTTCAATTGTTTGAAATAGTGCTTTCAATTGTTTGAAATGGTGCTTTGTGTGTGATTTTGAAAGAGGTTTTGAAAAGAGGCCATTTGTTGTGGCAACCTTTGTAATGATCCATGTTTGAATGTATACAAAGGTGTATTTGTCTTTTGAAAAAGTTTTCAATGTTTTGAAAGTTTGTTTTGAAATTGTGTTGTGATGTGTGTTTTGAAAAATGGCAAGGATTTGTTTTGCAAGTTTGATCAAGTAACTAAGAGTTGTCTACCCCTAAATTTACTCAAAGATCTTTCCTATGTTTTAACCCTTTTAACAGTATTGTTCCACCATTGTATTTGGTGGACAATCTTGTGTTAGGATGTTAACGGGACGGGCGTGGGTCATCGTTTAGACCATGAATGCAATGGCGCCAAGTGTCTTTGGAAATTTTTCCTTTAAGGGACTTGATCATTTTTAGGCAACTTGAGAAAGCGTCATCGAGGGACTATGATCATTTGATTTGTTTTTGTTTTGCCAAAGAAACTCAACATGCAAGCATGGCCCATTTTTGAAGGCAACAAGTGGAGTAACGCTAAGGGTGCAAGTGTGATTGGTGTTGTCCATTTTCATGCTTTTTGTTTTTAAATTAGGTCAAGCTATTTGTTATTTGATTTTTGCATACAAACCCTAGGTCTATCATGGCATAATTAGAAAGCTTTTAAATGCGGAATTTTAAAGTTCTAGATTATTACAACATGATTATGGGGATGGGGGTGCAAATGTTTGAATGGGGGATATTTAGCAAGAAATTTAAATCTAAACTATTACATCCATATTGAATAGACAAATAATAAATTGTACAATATTTAAACAAATGTAAAATACAAAATGTATTATGCACAAAAAAGAGATTTTTTATGTATGTAAAAGTTTTCATGTTTGAAATATAAACAAAATAGAAAAAGATCATTTTTTGACTATTTTCATGGTTTTAGGGTTAAACCCTAGTTTTTGATAAACATTATTATTTATTGATTATGTATAAAATTTGTTAATTATATACAAGAAATAAAAAGTATATTGTGAAAAGGGTATTTTTGATGTCAAATATTAATAAAAACAAAAATGTATTATTTCTATATTTTTGTCCTAAATATTTAATAAAATATGTATAAGTATTTATATTATATATTAAATATACTAAATATATACAAAATGAAATATTAATTATTTACAAAAAAGTATATTTTTAGAAAATGTTTCCAAAATGTAAATAAAAAATAATAACTAAAAAATATATATTTTGCATTATTTTCTAGGGTTTTAAAAAAATTAAAAAAAGTATATATATATATATATATATATATATATATATATATATATATATATATATATATATATATATATATATATATATATATATATATATATATATATATATATATATATATATATATATATATATATATATATATATATATATATATATATATATATATATATATATATATATACATACATGTATATGCTAAATAAAACAAATAAATGTCAAATAAATGCAAAAATGGGTGAAAAAAATATTTTTTATATTTGAGCAAAAATAATAAGTCAGAATCAAAAAAGAAAAAATCAAAAATGATCAAAATATCACACAATGGGCCAAGGGGGTGTAAGTTGGAAAAGAGGGTGTAAAAAGCAGGTTGACTCAGGCCCAGCCCAAGTCAACTTTGTCTTCAACCTCCAGTCATTTGAAACAAAAACGCGCGCCCTTCCTTGTTAAACACTAACTCTTGATTCCTTGATTTTTAGCCAAAACTCATAACATAAACAATGTAGAGCATCAAATCACGAATTCATACATATAAAAAACTTGACCTAACTCTCAGAGATGAGGGATAATTTCTTCATCCCTAATTTCTAACCTAAGTTTTTTTCAATGTTCATGGCTAAAATTCTCACAGCACGCATAATATAAATGAAAAGTAAATACATGGATGGTTTCAGGGCTATGAGTAGAACATGTTTTCTTCACAAACCTAAGCCTAATCATGCCTGGATAGAGAGATAGAAGTTCACATTTTTACCTGTTTCAGCTTGACTTAAACAGAGTAATGTGGCCAACTTCAATGGAGTTTGAGGATTTGTACAGCTTGCCTGAGGTCTAAGGAACCTTCTCCAACACCTAGCTTGCTTTGAATCTACCTGTATCGAGCTATGGAAGTCAACCTGCACAGCTGAAAAGTGAAAATGGCAAACTTGGTTAGGTGTGTTACAGTCTGTGTTTAGGGCTTGGGATAGTTTGTGTGGATGATATAGAATGTGTTTGGACAGGCTTGAGCAAAAACGCACGAATGGATATGATTATGGAGGTCAAGTTGCAGAACTTGCCCTGTTTTGCAACAAAACATGGATTCTGAGTATGAGCAGGTCTTAGGGGTGAATGAGCTGTGCTTTAGGCTTATTTTGGTGTATGGAAAGTGTCTACAAAGTTTTCTTTAGCTTCTGTTTGCAGGAAGTGAGAGTTTGATATCTTTTGGCCAAGTTTCTTCTAAGGTAAGAAAGGATAGTCAAGTTGGGTTATAGGCCAGCACAGGTCCCTCAAGCATGCTGCAGCACTTTCTCTTGATCAGTGGGATTTGTCTACAAACTTGTGCCTCAAAGATTTTGCTTGTACTTCTTGGATTTTGAATTGGACATAAAGTGCACCTTTTCAAAAATGGCAAATATGCTTTTTCCATTTAAAGATTAATCTTGCATGTAATGACCAAATGAACAAAATAATGCTTGAACACAATGGTTTGGAATTTAATTATTGAGTTTGAAGAGGATTAGAGGCCTGTAATCTAGCTTGTACAAGCTGACTTGAAAAATGCCAATGTATGAACATGCATTTGGTTATGAACAAAAGTGACTTTTGCCCAACTTTGCCAATTCGATTCTCCCTAACCACAAGGGTGTTTGAGAAGTTCTTGGACAATTTGGAAATCTTGGAATGTGTAATACAATCCATCTTTGTAATGCAAATTGAAATTCCAAGTGGAACTATGTGAAAAGTGGCCATGAAGTTGGGCAAAAATCCTGCCTAGAATAGGTCAAAAAATTTCTAAGTTAAGAATGTTTTGCACCCTTGTTCCAAAAATCATAACTTGAGCTACAAGCTTCTTTTGAGGAAACTTTGTGAATAAAAGTTGTAGATTTTGAAATGGACTACAACTTTCATGTTTTGAGTTTTGTTTGAATCCATTTGCATCTTGGTGAAAAAATGGGGAAAAGTTAGGAGAAAATAAGGAAGTTTCATAACTTAGAAAAATTCTAAGTTATGAAATTTCTTCATTTTAAACCCTAATTTGCAAATTTGGGTTTCTTGATGAACAAGCTTCATAATTTGACATGTTTTGATGAAAAATGAATCTTGGCACTTGATTTTGACCAAAAAGTCAAAGTTTGACTTTTCAGTATACAGTCAAATTTAATCAGTTGACTGGAAAATTCATCTGTCAATCCTATGCATTTGGGATCTTTTGAACTTGTTGAATGTGTCAAGACCATGCCATTGAGTCCTTGAGTCCATATGTGAGCTTGGTTTGCCATTGGTTAGGTCAAACAGTCAAAAATTGCCTTTGTGCAGTCAAAACCCTAAAAATGACCATTTTACCCTTTTGGTGATCTGATCAAATTTCTTATGGAATTGTGATCCAAACTTGACCAAATGGTTCATATGAGTTCATTATGTTGATGTGGGTCAAATTTCATGAGGTTTGACTGTCAATTGGCCACATATGACTTTTTCCCCAATACAGCTGATTTCTAGGTCAACTGTCTAATTGACTGGGCAAAGATTGGAATCAAGGCTTGAAACTGGGTATGGATAAACTTGTGAGTCCAACATGAAGCATGAAATTCTCTTTGGGCATTTTAGGTCAAAACATCTTTGTGCAAACTCAAACCCTAATTTGGGTCAACAGTGCAAGGAGGAGTCTTGAGCAGAGCAAACCCTAACTTGATCTTGAGCTCCAAGGGTCTTGTGGTGAGAAAATATTGATGAAATGAGAGGGAAAATTTTGGGGTACAACACCCGGACTTGGGAAAACTTTAAGATAGGATGGGCGGTATAGTCATGTTAACTTTGAGGGAGTAATCCCAAAAAAGGAGGCATGAGATCCCTCACTCAGTGGAGGCCCCTTTGACTGTAGTGTCGTTTACTGAGTAATCGGGAAGACGTACTGCTTTCGACCTGGGAGCCTGCCGAAGCTGAGGACCGTAGATTACCTAACCCATCTTGGACTTTTAGGTGTAGTGCGGAAGCTATGACAGAGTAATCTGGAAGTAGTTGTCATGCGATACTATGCTCGGACGAGTTTTTTTTTAGAATATTACTAATTACCGAGTTAATCGAGAAGTTGGTAATATTCGAAGGAAGGATGTAGACTTTGGGAACCTATTAGAACCTTGTTCGGCAGGTGATAACTTTTTAGACCAACACCTTATGGGTAGTACCTTTGGCCTCATGCTCGTGACGTTGAACGTATGAACCCTATATATGTGATCTTGTGTGTGATTGTTGCATCATACATCCATGCACTGATAAGCATCTTTTGAAAAAACAATATTTCAAGGGATTTAAAGGTTGACAATTTGTGAATATCTCAGGTACTTTTAAACCATGGATTCTGGAAAGAGAAAGACCGGGAAATACAGTTTCAAGGATCCCAAGATAGATTAGTTGATCAGTCTAATTCCAGAGATCGAGTGTCCTGCAGACTTTCAGAAGAAATATGGATCCATTATTCCTCTCATGAAGCTGAAGATGAAGGAGGGTATTCTCTCGACTTTGGTCCAGTTCTATGATCCAGTGTCACTGTTTTACTTTTCCCGATTATCAGTTGGTGCCAACACTGGAAGAGTATTCTTATCTATTGAATTTACCTGTTATCAATCGTGTTCCTTTTACTGGTTTGGAGGGTGAGCCAAAACCACATGAGATTTCTACTTTGATTCATCTGGGGAAATATGGGGTGGAAGCCCATATGACTACCAAAGGAGGGATTAGAGGATTACCAGCTCAGTTCTTATTGGAGAAAGCTCATTACTTTGCAAGGATGAAGAGTATGGTTGCTTTTGAGGCCATCTTTGCTTTACTCGCCTATGGATTATTCTTATTTCCTAATGTGGACAAGTTTGTCGACATTAACGCTATCAGGATTTTCATGATTGGAAACTAGGTTCCTACACTGTTGGGTGATGCTTATTACTTTGTTCATCTTCGGAGTTCCTATCATGGGGGGAATGATTATCTGTTGCACGCATCTGTTGTACCGGTGGTTTATCTCTCATATGCCTCAGTCTGATGCTTTTTGGGATGTCAAGAAGGAACCTCGTTGGGCTCCGAAGATTATGGAACTTACTCACTCGGATATTGATTGGTATCATTGAGCTTACCAGGATGTGGAGATTATTGACAGTTGTGGTAGTTTCCCTAATGTGCCTCTTCTTGGTACAAAGGGAGGAATTAGCTATAACCCTGTTCTTGCACGGCGGCAGCTTGGTTATCCGATGAGGGATAAACCAAATAATATTCATCTGAGTAGTTTCTTTCTGAAGGAAGGAGAATACCACAGGGAAGCTAGGGAGCAGATTGCGAAGGCCTGGTGTCACGTTCATAAGAAGGGTAGGAAGGATTTGGGACCTAGAGGTGTTGTTTCTTTGGAGTCATATCTTCAGTGGGTCCGATCGAGAGCCATTCAGTTGAAGATGCCGTATAATCGGGAGACACCCATGTCTGATTTGTTTGTAAAGACCACTCCTCCTGTATTAGATGATCTGGAAGAGCTGCAGCTTTCTTTGGTTAGGATGCAACAGGAAAGGGATGCTTGGAAGAACAAGTTCCAGACTTTAGAGAGTTCCTACAGAGCAGACCTGAAGGAGAAAGATGATTTGATCGAGATCCTTGAGAGTCGAGCGGTGGATTCTATGGAGAGGCAAGGGCATTTATTTTCTCCTAGACCTCAAACAGGTGTTGATTACTCACTTCCTGCTTCAGATGATTTGAGGGAGGTTGCCATCAGACAGGTGGAAGAAAACCATAGATTGAGAGCTCAGATTCCCAAGCTCACAGGGAAGCGCCAGCGTACGGATTGATCTCTATTAGTTCCTCTCCTACGAATTTTAGATTGTATTTTCATCTTGTATTTGGGATCATTGAAATTTGTAATCCATTTTGAAGTTATTATAATGAAAATTTTCAGTACTTCAAAAGCTTTATTACTTGGATGTTTGCAATATGTCTAAATCATAAATCCCTTGAAATATTAAATGATAAAGTAAAAATAATCATATGCATTGCATATCATGCATCATATTGTACATATTTCTTGCATTTGTTATGCATATCCAGGTGTCTTACTCAGTTTCTTTGCTTCACTCAGCAAGCTGACTCATCACTACAACACTCGGGTTAATTTCAAAAAGAAGATGGACAACTTAGAACAGGAGAATCGCGAGCTGCGTGAAGAAGTTTCCGCTTTGAAGGATGGCTTGGCCAACTTGAATACTCTGATGGAAGCTCTGGTGGCTGCTCAGAATCAGCCACTGAGTGTTCAACCTCAACCAACAAGGGCAAATGCTGAAGTCCCTACTGTTCCTGTATCCGCTACTCCGGTTGTTGTTCAAAACAGTGTGCCTCAGGGTTATTCATGGGGAATGCCAGAGAATTTTGCACCTGAAGGTTTCAATCTTGGCCCTCAAGATGCTCCAGTGGTTCCAAATGTTGTTACTCCTGCACCTCCTGTGGTGCATACTGTTCCTGCTGCACCTCCTTCGGTGAATTTGGTTCCGTTTGTTAATAAAGATGTGTGTCGTCATTTCCCTCCGCCGAGTGAAGACTTGGATCTTTATGGAAGAATGGATGATTTCCAAGAGAAGTTTGATAGAATGCAAAGAGAGATGAAGGCTCTTAGGGGAAAAGAGTTATTCGGGCAGAATGTGAATGAGCTGTGTTTGGTCCCGAATGTTAAAGTGCCTGCTAAGTTCAAGGTCCCGGAATTTTAGAAGTACAAGGGAAACACTTGCCCTCGTGCTCATTTGGTGATGTAGGTGAGAAAAATGTCTACCCACACTGATGATCAGCGTCTGCTGATTCACTTTTTTCAGGATAGTCTAACTGGCGCAGCGTTGAAATGGTATATGAGCTTGGACAGCGTCAACATCCATACTTTTAATGACTTGGGAGAAGCATTCATTAAACAATACAAGTACAATGTGGACATGGCGCCTGACCGTGACCAGCTTAGGGCCATGGTTCAAAAAGACAGAGAATCATTCAAAGAGTATGCGCAGAGATGGCGCGAAGTGGCTGCACAAGTGATTCCGCCCATGGAAGAGAAAGAAATGACTAAGATTTTTCTGAAGACGCTGGGAGCTTTCTACTACGAAAGAATGGTAGCAAGTTCCCCAAGTGATTTTACAGAGATGGTAGGAATGGGTGTCCGCCTAGAAGAGGCAGTAAGAGAAGGTTGTTTGACAAAAGGTGAAGGATCTGGAGGTGTGAAAAAGCCAGCTTATGGGTTTACAAAGAAGAAAGAGGGAGATGCAAATTTTGTTATGCGAGAGAGAAAAGTAAAAGCTCCTAGAAAGAATTATCAGCGTCATCAGCAAGTCGCCTCAGTTACTTCTGTTATGAATGCCGCTCTGACTACTGCTGCTTATCAAAGACCGTCCCAACAGGGGAATCAATGGTATAATCCGAGAAGGGAGAATTATGATCATATTCCCATGAGCTATGCAGAGCTACTACCAGCATTGATTCAGAAGAAGTTGGTCCAGACACGACCACCTCCAGCTGTACCATCACCATTGTCTTGGTATTACAAAGCAGACCAGACGTGTGCCTTTCATCAGGGAGCACCAGGGCATATTGTTGAGAATTGTTATCCCTTGAGGACTGAAGTGCAAAGGTTGGTGAAGTCTAGAATCTTATCTTTCAAAGACGTGGGACCTAATGTGAAAGACAATCCTCTATCCAAGCACGGGGGAGTGAATGTTGTAAATATAGTGGCCGGTTGTCCAGGTGACTTCCGGATTTTTGACATTAATCTGGTTAGAGGAGATTTAGTGCAGATGCACGCAGACCTTTGTGAATTCAGTTATTATACGCATGACCATGTCGGTTGTTCTATTTGCAGTACAGATATACAGGGTTGCGAGAAGATAAAGGCTGATTTGCAGGAGATGATGGATGAAGGTTTAATCCATATAATCAGGCCTAGGGAAGAATATGAAGAGGAAGTGAATATGGTTTCTGGATGTCCGGGTGAATTCAGAATTTTTTATGTGGATCATTTGAATGAGGATCTCGTGCAGTTGCATGCTACCTTCTGCCGTACTACTGGTAAGGTAGAACACCAATATGGATCTTGCATAGTTTGTTGTCGAAATCCCTGAGGATGTTCTATTGTGAGGGTAGGTGTTAAGTTGCTATTAGACAATGGAACTATCAAGATCACAGGTCAGAGAGATGATTATCATGAGATTGATATGGTTGAAGTTTGTCTGATGGAAGAAGAGTCAGAGGGAGAGTATGCCTCCACGGATGAGTATTTCTCTTCAGACGAAGATTTGTTTGCCAGAAATGACTTTTTGATGGCTGATGGTGTTGAGGAAGGGGTGAATGTCATTGTACCTTGTTTTGGTGCACCCACTCGTCTTGAGCTGGAGTACCATAGCGAACCAGCTGTTACCCCATTGGTAATTAGTCTGCCAGGTCCTGTTCCCTATGAATCAAATAAGGTTGTACCTTACAAATACAATGCCACAATCTTGGAAGATGGGGTGGAGATTCCCATCCAGCCAATGCCAGATGTTGGAAATATAGCTGATGATAGTAGGGTGACCCGTAGCGGTCGTGTGTTTGCGCAGGTTATTCGAAGGGATGTTGTTGCTGGGAAGAAAATTGTTGAGAATGATGAGCCTAAGAAGGCTGCAGGAGGGACTAGTGGAGCTACATTGGAGAAAGAAGTGGATGATATCTTGAAGATAATTAAAATGAGAAACTACAAGATTTTAGATAAACTATTGCAGACTCCTTCTAAGATATCCATCCTAGCTTTGTTGATGAATTCCTCTACTCATAGAGAATCGCTGATGAGAGTACTAGACCAAGCTTTTGTGGAGAATGACATGCCGTTATATCAGTTCAGCAGCATAATTGGAAACATTACGTCATGTAACAATTTGAGTTTCTGTGATGATGAGTTACCAGATGAAGGGAGGAATCACAACCTGGCCCTCCACATATCTATGAACTGGAAGAATGATTCGCTGTCCAATGTGCTAATTGATAACGGATTTGCGTTGAATGTTATACCGAGGAGTACCCTCATGAAGTTAAAGTATCAAGGAGCATTTATGCGCCCGAGTGGCATCATTGTGAAGGCTTTTGATGGGTCGAGGAAATCTGTCATCGGTGAAGTGGATTTGCCCATCCATATAGGACCACATTTGTTCTTGATAACCTTCCAGGTTATGGACATTATTCCCGCATATAGTTGTTTGCTTGGACGACCATGGATACACGAAGCAGGGGTTGTCACTTCAACTCTGCATCAGAAGTTAAAGTTTGTGCGTGAAGGGAAGGTAGTGATCATAAATGGGGAGCAGGCGTTGTTGATATCCCATCTATCCTCTTTCAGTATCATAGAAGCGGATATGGCTGTTGTTGGAACCCAGTTTCAAGCCTTATTTATTGACAACATAAGGAGGAATAAGAATTCTGTGGTTTCGCTGAAGGACGCGCAACAGGTTGTGCGCAATGGTCATAATGCAGTTTGGGGACAACTTGTGGATCCACCCGTGAACAAAAACAGAACTAGTTTGGGTTTCTCTTCGAAGGATGGCAAAGGCGAAGGTTTGAAGTCAAAGTCTTCTGTGAACAGTTATCATGATGTTTTCCGTAGCAGAGGCTACCTCCATCCAACTGGTTCTTGAATTAATGTCGTTGAAGAATATGAAGCAGAGCAGGAAGTACCGAATTTTGTGACGCATGGAGTCCGAGTTCAGAACTGGGTCACCCTTGATGTTCCTTCTTGCATACATATTTCAAAGTAATTTGTTTTGTTAATCTGTTTCTTTCTTTTGAAAAGCTTTCACTCTGCCCAAGGTGAAATTATTGTATGGGCTTATCTATTTGCTTTGATTGTTAAGATCATTAATAAAAGTTGTCTTTGCTTCCAAAATTATGTCTTTATTTTTTTCTTTTTCTTGGGAAATGGTAATCAAATAAAAAACCCTTTCAAAATAAATAATAACTGAAAATTAATCTGCATGATCACTTGTTATATGTGTCAGTTTCTAAAAGCAATCATAAATCACATGTGCAGATTAATTAAAAAACCCGTTGAATACAATGACCCTGCACCCTCTCCCAACTTTGATTGTCTTGTGTTTGGGGTTGAAGAAGAAGATTATGATGAGATTCCAGAAGAGGTCTCACGGTTGCTTGAGCACAAGGAAAATACCATTCAGCCATATAAGGAGCCTTTGGAAGTGATTAATTTGGGTTCAGAAGAAGATCCGAAGGAAATTAAGATTGGAGCATCGTTGCATTCTAATGTGAAAAGCGGGTTAATTGAGATGTTGAAAGAGTATGTGGATATTTTCGCCTGGTCTTATCAAGATATGCCTGGTCTAGATACAGACATTGTTGAGCATCGTTTGTCGTTGAAGCCAGAGTGTCTGCCAGTTAAACAAAAGTTGAGAAGAACCCACCCAGATATGGCAGTAAAGATCAAAGAGGAGGTTCTAAAGCAGATTAATGCTGGCTTTCTTGTGACGTCAGTGTATCCTCAATGGATTGCCAATATTGTCCCAGTACCGAAAAAAGACGGAAAAGTCTGCATGTGCGTAGATTACAGAGATCTAAATAAAGCTAGTCCAAAAGATGATTTTACATTGCCTCACATTGACATGTTAGTGGACAGCACAGCAAAATTCAAGTTATTCTCGTTCATGGATGGATTTTCTGGGTATAATCAAATAAGAATGGCTCCAGAGGACATGGAAAAAACAACGTTTATCACACCCTGGGGAACATTCTGTTACAGAGTGATGCCCTTCGGGTTGAAGAACGCTGGTGCAACGTACCAGAGGGCTATGACAACCCTATTCCATGATCTGATGCACAAGGAAATTGAAGTATATGTTGATGATATGATTGCAAACTCCCAAACTGAAGAAGGGCATATAAAAGATTTGTTGAAGTTATTTCAACGTTTGAGGAAGTATCGTCTCCGCTTGAATCCAAATAAATGCACCTTCGGAGTTAGATCGGGGAAATTGCTGGGTTTTATTGTTGGCCAGAAAGGAATTCAGGTTGACCCTAATAAAGTCAGAGCAATTCAAGAAATGCCAGCACCAAGAACTGAAAAGCAAGTCAGGGGTTTCCTCGGGCGCTTGAATTATATCTCCAGATTTATTTCCCACATGACTGCAAAGTGTGAACTGATCTTTAAGTTGTTAAAGAAAGATCAAGGTTGTGTGTGGACGGATGACTGCCAAAAGGAATTTGAGAGTATTAAAGAGTATCTGCTTGAAACTCCTATCTTGCTCCCTCCCGTAGAAGGAAGACCGTTGATTATGTATCTAACAGTGTTAGATAAATCCATGGGTTGTATTCTGGGACAACAGGATGAAATAGGAAAGAAAGAGTTCGCCATTTATTATCTCAGCAAAAAGTCCACTAATTGTGAGTCGCGGTATTCCATGCTAGAAAAGACGTGTTGTGCTTTGGCCTGGGCGGCAAAGCGTTTGCAGCAGTATATGTTGAATCATACCACTTGGTTGATTTCCAAAATGGATCCAATCAAGTATATTTTTGAGAAGCCTGCTCTTACTGGGAGAATAGCCCGCTGGCAGATGTTGTTATCTGAATATGATATTGAATACCGCACTCAAAAAGCTATTAAAAGTAATGTGTTAGCAGATTACCTTGCTCACCAGCCGGTGGAAGATCATCAGTCTGCAGAGTATGAATTCCCCGATGAGGATGTGATGTTCCTGAAAGTGAAAGATTGTGATGAACCATTGCCTGAGGAAGGTCCTGACCCTGAATCTCGATGGAGTATGGTATTTGATGGAGTTGTGAATGCTTATGGTAAAGGAATTGGTGTTGTGATCATCACTCCTCATGGATCGCACATTCCTTTTACTGCAAGGTCAACATTTGATTGCACTAATAACATGGAAGAGTATGAGGCTTGCATCATGGGTCTCGAAGAAGCTATTGATCTCAGAATCAAAATTCTAGATGTGTATGGTGATTCAGCTTTGGTAATAAATCAGATTAAAGGAGAATGGGATACTCGTCACCCCGTCTTGATCCCTTACAAAGATTATGCTAGAAGATTACTACCCTTCTTCAATAAAGTTGAATTCCATCACATTCCTAGAGATGAAAATCAAATGGAGGATGCTCTGGAAACTCTGGCTTCCATGTACCAAGTGAATACTTGGAATGATATACCTCGTATTACAGTTCGACGGCTGGATAGGCCCGCTCATGTGTTTGCGACAGAGGAGGTAGCAGATGAAAAACCTTGGTATTATGAAATCCAGCATTTTCTTCAGACTCAGGAATACCCGATTGGTGCATCGAGGAAAGATAGAAAGACACTGAGAAGATTGGCAGGCAGTTTCTTCCTCAGTGAAAATGTGCTATACAAGAGAAATTATGACATGGTCTTGCTCAGATGCATGGATAGACACGAAGCAGACATGTTGATGCATGAGATTCATGAAGGTTCATTTTGCACTCATGCTAATGGGCATTCGATGGCTAAAAAGATGCTAAGGGCAGGTTACTATTGGTTGACAATGGAATCTGATTGTTACAAATTTGCAAAGAAGTGCCATAAATGCCAGATTTATGCAGATAAGATCCATGTGCCTCCGACACTTCTCAATGTGATTTCCTCCCCGTGGCCTTTCTCTATGTGGGGTATTGACATGATCGGGATGATAGAAACCAAAGCTTCGAATGGACACCATTTCATCTTGGTAGCAATTGACTACTTTACCAAATGGGTAGAGGCTGCTTCTTATGCTAATGTTGCCAAATAGGTGGTTGTGCGTTTCATCAAAAACAATCTGATATGCCGGTATGGTGTGCCGAGTAGAATCATCACTGACAATGGCTCGAATTTGAAAAACAAGATGATGATAGAACTGTGTGAAGAGTTCAAGATTATCCATTACAACTCATCTCCGTACAGACCAAAGATGAATGGGGCAGTTGAAGCTGCTAATAAGAATATCAAGAGAATTATCCAGAAAATGGTTGTTACTTATAAGGATTGGCATGAAATGCTCCCTTTTGCTCTACATGGATATCGAACATCTGTCCGCACTTCAACAGGAGCAACCACGTTCTCCCTGGTATATGCAATGGAAGTTGTACTCCCTGTTGAGGTTGAGATTCCCTCGTTGCGTGTGATAATGGAAGCCAAGTTGTCAGAAGCTGAATGGATCCAGAATAGGTTTGACCAATTGAATTTGATTGAAGAAAAGAGAATGACAGCTTTGTGTCATGGGCAGTTATATCAGAAAAGAATGAAGAAAGCATTTGATAAAAAGGTCAAACCTCGTGAATTCAGAGAAGGCGACCTCGTGCTCAGGAAGATCATGTCTTTTAACACTGATTCTAGGGGCAAGTGGACTCCCAATTTTGAAGGCCCATATGTTGTCAAGAACGCCTTCTCTAGTGGTGCATTAATTCTTGAAACTATGGATGGCGAGGAGTTCCCACGTCCCATGAATGCTGACACAGTCAACAAATACTTCGCCTAAAGAAATAAAAGAATAGCTCGCTAAGTTGAAAACCTGAAAGGGCGGCTTAGGCAAAAAAGGAGCGTCTCGGTAGGCTGAAAACCCGAAAGGGTGGTCTAGGCAAAAATTAGAGACATAAACAGAATAAATTTCCCGCTAAGTTGAAAACCCGCAAGGGCAGCTTAGGTAAAAGTTAGGGATCTTTTCTTGGCAAGTAACTACGTCAGACAAGACTTGATCGTTGAAGCAACAATCTTCTCGGATCCTCATCATACTTCAACAAAAGCTGCTGCTCAGGATTTCGAAAGTTGTTAGGGAGAGTAGTGGTCATTGTATCTCAATGTATTTTTTCCATTATATATTATCATTTCCCAAACTTTGTAATCATCCATGGAGTCTCGCCATTCGCAGACTACCATTCTATTAATAAAATTCGAGCTTTTGCCCAATTCTTTGTGTTCTTATTTTTATTTAGCTTGCAAAGACTTCATTTATTACTGATAATAACTTTCAAAGAAAAAAGATTAAAAAAACAAAATTGACTTTTCAAAAAGAAAGACATCTTTATAATTTAATTTACTTTGGGATTTGTGATGAAACAATGACAACAAAAATGGCGATCCCAAGAATGAACAAACTCATATTGTTTTAAGAAGATTTACTTCCTTCGTGAAGGTTTTTCTCAAGTCATCTTGTTGGTATGTGCATAGTCGTTGTATGTTTCTCAGATAGTTGAAGACAATACCAGTTGGTGCAAGGTACAGTATTGGGTTTGTGATCCCCTTATCCCCAGCCAAGTCTTGGTTCGCTTGTGATTTTGGGTTTGCATGGTCAGAAGCCTCCGTCCCAAGATTCCCCAGCAAAGTTTTCCCTCATATGATGAAAGGTTTAATCCCTTGGTGTGCTAAGATATCGCTCTTTTTGCAGTATTGGCATTAGTGTTGACTTCTTGATTTCCCAGGAAGACTATACTAGGGCATCTTTTGTTGGAATAGGTTTGGTTGATATGAAGACTCAATCCAGTATTCTCCAGTGAAGGCCTTGTTTATTTGATAGAAGTCCTTTCTCCCCAGAGAAGTGGGTGCAATAATTACTCTCGAAGAACGTATCTCCGGTTTCCCTAGTGAAAAACGTATCTTGGTTTCCCCTCGATGATGTGGTTTTAGTCTCCCCATTAAAGTCAGCATGAAGTCCCCAGCAGATGTCTCGATGATGAAGCATTGTCTCCCTTAGTGAAATCCGTATGTTTTTCTTGCTTCAAAGTGGGCCTGAATTCCCCAGTGAATGTTTTGACAATTTGGTTTCCATCTTCCTTATTCAAGATCAGTATGGAAATCCCCAGTAGGAATACGGACCGTGAAACATTTTTCCCCATTGAAGTCTGTGTGCCATTCCCCGGGAAAGTTATCCCATGGCATCTCTTGTTGGAATGAGTATTTATGATGAAAAGTTTTCAATCCGCAGTTTTTTCTCCAGGGAAGTGGGTTTGAATTCCCCAGTGAGGTTCGATTATCTTGGCGTTAGTCTGCTTTATTTGAGGATGGTCTTGCAATCTCTAGTAGGTATGTTGCTTTTGAAAATCTGATTTCTTCGATGAAACCGGGAGAAGGATGTTCTATCCTGGTATCTGTTTGATCTAGCTACATCCGGATTATGTTTCTCCTCAGTGAAGTTAAGGCAGGCAATAGGTTTGGTTTCCTCAGTTGCTTTTACCTTTCTTGGATTGATCTTTCTGGATGAAGTTTAGCCCCATGTTGTTGGTACCTGAGGCGGTTTTGTCTGATTATGTATCATTTTACCAGCATACACACGATATCACTCATACATTCATACATGCATCATGCATTGTTACAAATCATTTTGCATTGACATTGTGTTCTAACCTTCCTGCAGGGCTCCTTGCTTAGTTGGATTTGGTTTTACCTCTTGAGTTTATTTCTCAAAGGATGTATTTTCATTGGTCTTCTTGCTCCAGTTTGTTTCTACTTGGATTCGTGGTTGCATGACGATATTATTTACTCTGGATTTCAAAGAACTTCGAGTTTTGGTTTGTGCATTTATTTTGCACGAGAAGACCTTATCTCCTCTGCGGGAATAATGTGGCATTTCCTCAGGAAGTCATTTCTCTTTCCCCAGGAAGTCGTATCTCTTTCCCCAGGAAGTCATATCTCTTTCCCCGGGAAGCCATGTCTCTTTCCCCGGAAAGTCATCTTTCTTTGCATTTCCACTTTGACAATGAGTGGATGTCTCTTTATTTGAGATAAGTTTGCATATTACCCTTTCCAGGCAGAGTGCCTTGGTTAAAGAAGAAGTTGAGACCCGTTCCAGGTGAAACACCAGAATTTTGGGGAAAACTTATGATATTTTCAAAATCTACCTTCAGTGAACATGGGTAGTACATCGGCAGTGAACGTCGGTGTTTCTTATCTTTTTGCTATCATCAGTGAACGGTGGTAGTTCCTCGTCAGTGAATGGCGGTGGTATGATATTTTCAAAATCTACCTTCAGTGAACGTGGGTAGTACATCGGCAGTGAACATCGGTGTTTCTTATCTTTTTGCTATCATCAGTGAACGGTGGTAGTTCCTCGTTAGTGAACGATGATGGGATGATATTTTCAAAATCTACCTTCAGTGAACGTGGGTAGTATATCGTTAGTGAACGTTGGTGTTTCTTATCTTTTTTCTATCATCAGTGAACGGTGGTAGTTCCTCGTCAGTGAACGACGATGGTATGATATTTTCAAAATCTACCTTCAGTGAACGTGGGTAGTACATCGGCAGTGAACGTCAGTGTTTCTTATCTTTTTGATATCATCAGTGAACGGTGGTAGTTCCTCGTCAGTGAACAGAGATGGTATGATATTTTTCAAAATCTACCTTCAGTGAATGTTGGTAGTGCATCGGCAGTGAACGTCGGTGTTTCTTATCTTTTTGCTATCATCAGTGAACAGTGGTAGTTCCTCGTCAGTGAACGGCGATGGGATGATATTTTCAAAATCTACCTTCAGTAAACGTTGGTAGTGCATCGGTAGTGAACGTCAGTGTTTCTTATCTTTTTTCTATCATCAGTGAACGGTGGTAGTTCCTCGTTAGTGAACGGCGATGGGATGATATTTTCAAAATCTACCTTCAGTGAACGTTGGTAGTGCATCGGCAGTGAACGTCGGTGTTTCTTATCTTCTTTCTATCATCAGTGAACGGTGATAGTTCCTCGTCAGTGAACAGTGATGGCATGATATATTTTCTCTTTTACCTTCAACTATGGAGTTGGTAGTTTACCGTCATCTGTTAGTCGGTATATCTTTTTCTATTTACCTTCGGTGAATGTTGGTAGACATCAGCAGTGAACGTCGATGCTTATTATCCTTCTCTCTGATTCTTTTCTTTTGGTCCACCAGTGATTTATTTTCCTGGTGTGGTTTGCTCCTTTGTTTCATCATTTTTGTGTCATCCCCAATGTTACTTTGTGTCTCTTTTGTTCTATTCATATGCATTCATAATCATAAGCATTGCATGGCATCTTAGAGACAAAAATAGGGCTTGTTTTATATTTAAGTATCTTCAATCGCGTCGACACGAAGATTTTTAACCTTCGTATCTCCGGATATAAGACACTTAAATAAGGACAGCTGTTGTACCCCAATTTTCGCCCCTAAGATTCCCCTATCATATCATGTTAACTTGATCATGACAAGATCACATTAGGGTTGGTTATTCATCTTGCTCTATCTCCTACCTTTAAGTTTTCCCTTGAGGAATTTCCAAGCACCTTGGTTGTGTATCTTGTATATGTGTTGTTGACTAACCTCTAACCAAAATACAAAAATATATTTGTCTTTGTCTTTGCACAATTTGTGTTTTGTAGGTACCAAGTTGAAGCATCCAACAAATAAGGATTTCCAAGTTGATTGATCCTATTGTGGCAAAAAAAATCCATCATGCATCGACCCATAAAGGTATGCATCGACTCATTTTCTTGTGCATAACTTGCATGTGTCGACACATGCATATATGTGTCGACTCATCTTGCTTGTAAAACTAGCATGTGTCGACACATACGTGTTATGTATCGACTCATGCATTTTGTGTGGTTCTGTAATGAGTTGAAACAACAGTATGTATCGACACATAGAGGCATGTATCGACACATGTTGTGTTATACAGCTAGGATGTATCGACACATACCCCCTATGTATCGACTCATAATGGCAAAATGCACGTGTTTTTTGAAAAAAAAGCCAGCAAATTCAAATTGTTATCATTTTGGCTCCAATTTTTTCTGCATAATTTGAAATTATTATCATTAATTCAAATTTGACTCCAAGAATCAATTACCAAATTACCACTAATCCCAATTCTAAAACTCTATAAATAGAGACCTCAGTTCATTCAAATCACAAGCTTTTGATAGCCAAAATCATCTTGCTAAAAAATCTCTCAATTCTCTCCATCTACCAAATTCACTCAAAGCTCCATTTTCAAAAAGTTAGTAAGCTTTGCATTGAAGCTTACTAATATTTGAGCTAAACCTTCATCCAAACACTTTTTCTCCATCAATTCTCTACATCCAAGCTTTGGTGATTGATTCTTGTGGTTGAATTGAAGCAAGTTCTGAAGTTGTTGGATAATTCTCAAATTCTACCTTTGGTAAGTTGGATCATCGTCTTTAACAATGTGATCTCTTGTGGATTTATGGTTTTGATTCATTAAGCACTGTTTTATAACTCCATTAATGTTATTTTCTCAAAATTTGCTGGAATTTTCATTGATCATAAGGTGTTTGATAAAAAGTTGGAACAAGAATGTGATCTTTAAAATGCTATTTTCTAGTGATTTTTAACAGGTTGCAACCAATTTAACATTGCAATTGGTTGTCACAGAAAATTGATTTGATAAAAAACTACACTGATGCAATAGGTTGCTGTCTAGGCACAATTGATTGTAACAGTGCCAAAAATGCTTTTGCTGCCTTATTTTGGGACTGTTTTGACTCAAATATTTTTCTACACTCTCTTTGATGGATAGTTTGGATTGCAATTTTAAATGTCCAATTTGTTTTTAAGCTCAATGAACTTTGTGATGTAGATGAAGTTGGATAAATGTTCATCAATTCAAATCTACCTAAGAATGAATTATTTAATTCATTTTTGGTGCTTTGGATTAATGATATGTTTAGTATTTTAATCCATCTAGAGGAGTGGTTGAATTTAAAGATGAAAGAATTTTGAAATGGTAATCCAAATTAGCTTATCATTCCCTTCCCTCTTCATCTTACCCCTTTCTTTTTTTAATTGTGCTACATGTTAAAGGAGTGTGATCTCTATATCATTTATCCAAACATGAAGTACATAGATTGTTATTGACCGGCCTCAAAATAGGTGTGACTTCTACATAAGTCCACTTACGATTGCTTAACATAGCGCTAAATTTTATCCCGATTCGAATAAATGATCATTCATGGCCCAAACTTATGATTGCAAGCCCAAGTATGTTAATTTGATCTCTTTGATCCAATAACCTTGAGATTCATTGTGTGGAGGCTTTGGTCTACCAATCCTCTAATGGATCTACAACACCTTTGGTCAACGCGGATCACTTAAACATCGTTGATCATTAAATGTTACCCTTTTGAGAATTCCAAAATGGGTGATATACTTGACAAAAAGAAAATGCAACTTGTTGTGTGGAGGCTTTGGTTCTACCAATCCTCTAATGAGTTCCAAATGCAAGTTTCAAGATGGTCATCCAATTAACCACTAATTTCTAACAATTGACTTTACTTTATGCTTTATTATTTTTTATGTTTTATGTACCATTTAATTTGAGCATTTACATTTCATGTCATTCTTTTTATTTTTCTCATTTGAGCATTTATTTTTTATGTCATTTTTATTTTGCTCACTTGAGCTTTTCTTTTCCTTTTTAAAGACACCTAATAATAAACATGAACCATAAAAATCTTTAATGATACTTGGACTATTTGGTTACTATCCTTGGTATTATGGAGCATTGGACTTCTTGGACTTAGGACTAAAGACCTTGGCCTATCTTGGAGACTTTGTGACCTTAATTCATTATTTTGTCTGGAGTTCTTGACGTTTACCTCGAGACATTGGGTTGTTTGTTTGTTATGTGTGTAGGTTATTGTGATTACATACTTTGTTTGTAATTTGGAATTCACCCGTATACAGCCGTTACTCTGCCCAATTTTCGCGAAGACTTAATACACTTGAAGTTTGTTTCTATCAAGAGGTCTAGTATATTTGCTTGCTTGGTTTCAATCCAAAGAATGGGAATTATATATTGACTCATAATTTCAAGTATTGGCTTCTTGTTGGTTAGATGGTTCTTATCCCTAGCTTTTACCTTATGCTTTAGAATAATCTCTTCATCTCCTCCCACCTTCTTTAATTTCAAAAATCTTCTCCCTCCTTTTAAAAACTCTTCTTATTTCTAAACTTGCACCGCTTTCATAATAAACTTGGACTTAGGTCCATGCATTTTCAAAACATTTTCAAAAATAAATTTCAATCAATTTAATAATACCTTGACATTTTTGTGAGAAGACTAAAAGTCAATCAATCTCATTTCAAACCATTTTGCCGCTTTGGCTTTTATTTTAAAACTTTTCTTAAAAGATTAGACTCTTGTCAATCCTTGTAGTGATGCAAACAAACTATACTTCTACAATATGTAATAAAGAGAGACGTTTTCCACTTGGGTGTTGAGTGAGGCATTGCTGATTTTAAAATCCAAGCCATATCCTCCACTTTGAGATGATGCAAATTCTCCTTTCTCATGATTGTGGGTAGTAAGTATGTTTTCCACACGGACAATGACGATGATGTCTTATCTCATAAAATTAACCAACACACTTGTGTTTCAAATTTTTAAAAGAGGAACTACGTTTACCCTGATCCCCTATTGCACGAAAGGTGGTACGTGGGCACTAAAGGTTCGCAAGCGCGGCGGGTGCAAAAATCATAAAAATATTTCTTTTCTCACCTCCACCATCCATATTTTATATAACACATTTTCATAACCAAAATATACAGATTTTTCAAAGAGGTTCCTGCGGAGTACCGTAGATGTTTAGGGTGCTAATACCTTCCCTTTGCATAACCAACCCCCTTACCTTGAATCTTTCCCCCCTTTTTTGGGTTATTCGCTCTTTTCCCATTCCTTTGGAAACAATAAAGCACGGTGGTGATTTTTTATTTTGATTTGTATAAATTCTAGTCAATCCAATGGCTTAGTCTTGAACATTTCTACCGCTACATCAACGATACGAGAATCATTACAAAGTTTGACTAACTTAGGCATTTTTCAAAATATTCTTTCAAACACACAAACACAAAGCATTTTCAAAAGTGAGCTAGCGATTAAGAGCCCGTAGATAATTACGGATGAAAAGGGTGCTAACACCTTCCCTTTTCATAACCTACCCCCCTTACTCAGAAATATTTTCAAAGATCTTTCCTGTTCTTTTCACCCTTTCCTTTATTGGATAAAAGAAAAGTCGGTGGAGACTCTTGCTATCCGCAACATTTGCGATAAAACGCAAAACTAAAAGTCAGTTCTCCCACTGTATTACAGCAGTCTTAGGTATGCCACTGATTTTACTAGACCTGACATTACATATGTCGTGGGATTATTGTGTAGGTTTCCTAGAAGACTGAGTAATGAGCGTTGGCAAGCTATTGAGCACGTCATGCGGTACCTTAAAAGGACCATGGATCTCGGCCTACCTTATCAGAAATTTCCTGTTGTACTAGAAAGATACATTGGTGCATATTGGAACACCTTATTGGATGATTCTATAGCTACTAGAGGCTATATATTTAGTATAGCTGGAGGAGTTGTATCTTGGAAATCAAAGAAACAGGTTATCCTGGCTCAGTCCACAATGGAGTCAAAGATTATAGCACTAGCCACAACTAGTGAAGAAGCAAGTATGTTAAGATGCTTTCTAGTTGAGAGCCCTTCATGGGAAAAACCTCTGCTAACTGTGTTGATCCACTGCGATAGTACAACTAATATTGCAAATATTGAGAACCATTATTGTAATGGTAAAAGACTTCAAATAAGAAGAAATCACATCAATATTAGAGATTGTATCTCTAAAGGAGTTGTAAGAGTGGATCATGTAGGCACTGATGAAAACTTAGCATATCCTTTGACGAAAGGATTAGCTAGAGAGAAAGTTCATAATACATCCAAGAAGATGGAACTAATGCCTATAAAGAAATGAGTTTCTCATGATGGTAACCTGACCTAGATTACTGTAGATTCCAAGAAATATGTTCAATGGGTAATAACAAGTTGTGATTAATATGAGATGATCATGCAAGTGAAACATGAATCCCGAAGTAATAAGAGGATGAGACGATTGAAGCTCTTAATGAGATATATACTTTGTCTGAGATAGCACCTAGGATACATGAGTACTCTTGATAGATTCACTTATGTTATTGTGGAACTTAGGTCGATTACTATAGAATTGCGAGGCAGAATTCCAAGAACATTCACTAAACCGGGATACACGTGCAGGGCCATTAAAGCACGGGCTATTAGAATACACCTTAATAAAAGGTTGGGTGCAGGTATGATGTTTGAGATAGAGTTCAATATGATAATATCACTCTTGTTGAATTAGAATCCTACTTGCTACATAAAGGTTTAAGTTGTATTCAACTTTGCTTATGCACAATCTTAAAAACGTCGGACGCTACTTCTAAAATAACCTTTCAAATTTAAGTGGGGGATTGTTGGAAATCTTAGAATGATGATAACTTGTAGTGAGAATTGGAATGATTTATTGATATTAAATGGATAACAAATTGAGCACAAGTAAGAACTAATATGAAAATTAATTTGAAAGGCTTCATTTTAATCCCACGTAGGAGAGAATACAAATATTAGTAGTGTAGATATATTCCAACTTTTCCAAATGGGTTGGGCCTCAAGGGGTACCCAATTTTATAAGGGAGTGATTACACACCACCAAGCCATCTAAACACACACGCGCGTGCGCCGTTGCCTGTCCTTCATGTCAGCCGACTCAGCCTGACTCGGTTCGGTTCAGCTCAGTCTAGATGACTAAATATTTTGGAACCTGAGTTGGTGGAATTTAATTAATTTTATAAGTTCAAATAAATTATTTTTTTAATTGATTTCAGTGGAAATTAATTAATATTAACTAATTAACAATGATGGCGTGTTAATCATCCAAAACCTAGTCTTAACATAGTTTTGACCGAGTTTGGCTTACCCTCCAAGAATGAGTCAGAGCATGATTTGCTGACCAAGCAAAAACGACCAGTAATGGGCCTTAAATATTTAACTCCCTCCCATGTTTTCTCCACTAAATTGAATTCATTGCCTATAAATAGAGTTCTTCATTATTTTTGCAAACTACTCCATATTTATGAACCTTTCGGAATCTCTCTCTCTCTCTCTCTCTCTCTCTCTCTCTCTCTCTCTCTCTCTCTCTCTCTCTCTCTCTCTCTCATTTTCTTCATCTCTTTTTTTTTGTTCTGGTTTTTGAGTGGCCTCTTACGCCATCAACAACTAGATTATTTCCAAATACTATGAGTGGTTTAAACACCATCTGAATGTATATCTCTTTGAACGATTCATTACACTGCAAATGATAATTGTAATTTTGAACAGGTTGTTTTATTCTGGAGACGTCGTCGAAACTAGACTGCATTACATAATTATTGACAGTACGACGAAACATATTAAAGAAAGCGACCTAGTACGTGACTCGTTCCGATAATTTTCTTTGTGCCAATTATTCAAAACTGAAAACAACATAAAGTATAAGTTAGTTTACATGTAATTTAATTAGTTAAGGATTTTTAGTTGGCTAAGATTTCAATTAGAGATATTTACTCTAATGTTAGAGTAATATGTAGAAAGGACTAATAGTGGTCTATATATCAAAATGAATAAAGCACTAGTATTAGTATTAGTATTGACTTAAATGATATTTTTATTGTATAGCTTATGGTAATGATGATTATAAGTGGGGTGGAAGACAGGCAGGCCTGCCTTGCAAAAGTCCTAAAAAAACGGGATGGGGCGGGACGGTCATAGTTGAGGATAAGAGTCTAAAACTTAGACTCGTCCTACAAAAAAGTGAATGCGGGATGGAAAAATCTCGCGGACACTGTACTTTTTAAGTCTAAAAATGCAAATTATATGTTAATGCTCATGCCCGTAAAAGTTCGTGAAGAAAATAGGACGGAGCAGAGCGGTCACATTAGAGGTAATGACCTAAATTCTTGGCCTACCGTATACTAAAGTGCAGAAAAAACGGACATGCTCATCCGACCATATCCAATTTGCTTGAACATGTTGGTAACTCAATCATTATGCCACATGTTTCTTTGTTATTGACTCCCCATATTCCTTCTTTATCCTCTTATCTCTTACACGTTTTACTCTCTCTCTTCATTCTCTCCTTTTTTTCTCTTTCACAAACCCACAAAAACCTTCACACAAATTCTTCCTTCCTCCTTTAACCATGGCAATCATTGACAGTATGATAGGATTTCAATGATTTAAATAATTTGACATTTTCTCTATTTTGTTGTTTTCCCCATTTTGTCATTTTGGTTTCTAGAATAATGGGGTGTTATCCAAAAGGTTGGTATCAATTTGGTGACCATGTAATCGTCTCAATCGCGTCCTCTGGACGAACTCGAGCAACACTTTGGTGATCGTATTACTCAGCTGCAACTTCAGCATAATGCTGATATGGATGAGATACGTGCGTCAGGGTTCTCCGGCGTCCAACGATTGACAAGGCTATAACGGTTCTTGCAACATTAACCAAATTGTTTACGCCACTAGAATTATTATATAAATCATTCGAACTCACTTTAACACAATTTAACTTGATCCCAGAACACGCATTCAGTATCTTTTTAGGTGGTCTTGATAACCACACTCAAATGCATATTCATATGTTTAAACCTTCTTCCATTTCTCTCGTTGTGAACTTAGCCAAGCTTCATGAAGCTTCCCAACCTTCTTCACAAAGACCCAATTCACAATTTACAACTTTTCCCAAAAGTAAGAGTATGTTTTTCACAAACCTACCATTTCTCTTTCACCTCTTACACCGTTAACCTCAAATGTCAACACTACTACCACCATTCTTTTTACCCCAAACCCAATCCTAAAATGAACCTCCAATCTCCCTACTCGCACTTACTCCGCAATTGAGATGGATGAGTGTAGAGCAAAGGGTTTGTGTATGTTTTATGATGAGCAATTTAAATCGGGTCATCAATTCAAACACAGAATATCTCAACTCATGGTTTTGGAGATTGATGATGATTCACCTAGGGATGCACCCACAATTGATCATAGTGTAGATAAATTCGAATCCCTTCAAGATTTTGAAAATCCATAATTATCCCTTCAAGCATTGACAGGTATTGCGAGTTTTTAAACTATGCGAGTTATTGGGTTACACGACAAGAAATTACTCCATATTTTACTTGATAGTGGTAGCACACATAATTGATTGGATTTAGAAATCGCCAAGTCCATGGGATGTAAGTTAAAAGCTATTTCACCTTTATTGTTACGGGTAGAGGTGGCCATCAATTAGAAGTTGCATTCACTCTTGATGTAGTTATGTTACCATTGGTGTGCTATAAGTTAAGTTTAGGTATTCAATGGTTGAAATCTTTGGGCCATATCCTTTGGAATTTTGATAAGTTGCGGATAGAATTTACCACAAACGGTTGCAAGTTTGTTCTAAGAGGTGCCAAGACTCAGAGTTTCAAGATAATTAACAACAAATCCTTTATCCATGTTGTACATGTTAGGTGGACATGTATTATTGTTTTAATCTACTGTTATTAGTCTGCTTGAATAAGACCTATTCTTTAGAAAAAATAGGATTTGTTATTTGTGTTATTACTCTGTAGGCATGTAAAGAGTAGAGTTGGTTATTTCCTTTTGCTTGTAAGATGGCTATATATTAGCCATTGGTTAATTGAATAAACACATATTCCTCCACTTACTTTGGTAGCTTTACTTAAATCTGATTTTCAACATTTGGTATCAGAGCTTTCAAAAGGGGACTGACTAAATAGGAGTGTGAGAGTGAGTGAAGCATGACAAACTCTGAGAAATTTGTGACTCCAAGACTTGACGGCCATTATGATTATTGGTTGATGTTGATGGAGAATTTCTTGAGGAGCAAAGAGATGTGGAACTTGGTAGATGAAGGTATTCCAGCACCAGCCATCGGGATTTCGTCGGCAAGTGAGGCTCTGAGGAAAAGTGTCGAAGAAAAAAAACTTAAAGATCTGAAAACTATCTCTTTCAAGCGATTGATAGAGAGATCATGGAAACGATTCTTGACAAAAGAACATCAAAGGCGATATGGGATTCGATGAAACAGAAGTATCAGGGATCAACCAAAGTAAAGAGAGCGCAACTGTAGGCATTGAGGAAGGAGTTTGAAATGTTGGTTATGAAAGAAGGAGAAAAGATTGATAGCTTTATTTCACGAACTCTCATGGTGGTAAATAAAACAAAAGTGAATGGAGAAGATATGAAGCAAAGCACAGTGGTGGGTAAGATTTTGAGATCTTTAACTCCCAAGTTCAATTATGTTGTATGTTCAATTGAGGAGTCAAATGACATAGATACTATGACTGTTGATGAGCTCCATGGAAGTTTACTTGTTCAAGAGCAAAGAATGCATGGGAATCAGGAGGAAGAACAAGCATTAAGAATTTCTTATGACGACAAGCCACGACGGGGCAGAGGCTCATTCCGAGAGGGTCAAGGTAAAGGAAAGGGAGGTCATCTATGAATAAAGCCACTGTAGAATGTTTCAAATGTCATCAGTTGGGACAGTTTCAATATGAGTGTCTTGATTGGGAGAAACAGGCTAACTACGTCGAACATGTAGAAGAAGGAGAAGAGGTTCTGCTAATATCTTATGTTGACGCTTATCAAAAAAAATAGAAGAAGCTTGATGTGATACGGTGGGAGAACTGACTTGAGGTTTGCGTTTGTATTCGCAAATGTTGCGGTTAGCAAGAGTCGCCACCGACTTTTTATTTTATCCTAAGGAAAGGTTAAAAAGCACAGCAAAAACCTTTTGAGATGTTTTCTTGGGTTCGGGGAGTAGATTATAGAAAGGGAAGGTATTAGCACCCTTTCTATCCATGGTTATCCATGGGCTCTTAGTTACTTGCTTAGATCACTTGCCTTTTGTTTTCAATTGTTTTAAATAGTGCTTGAGTGTGTGGGTTTGAAAATGTTTTGAAAAGAGGCCAATGTGGTGGCAACCTTTGTAATGATCCATGTGGGGATGTATACAAAGATGTATGTCTTTTGAAAAAGTTTTCATTTGTTTTTGAAAGTTGTTTTGAAAGTGTAGTGATGTGTGATTTTGAAATTAGGCAAATGTTTTGTTTTGCAAGTTGATTCAAGTAACTAAGAGGTTATCTACTCCTAAATTTCTCAAAAGATCATTGCTATACTTTAACCCTTTTAACAAGTTTGCTCCACCATTGTATTTGGTGGACAACCTTGTGTTAGGATGTGAAAGGGACAGGCGCGGGTCATCGTTTTAGACCATAATTGCAACGGCGTTAAATGTCTTTGAGCAATTTCTCTAAGGGACTTGATCATTTGTTTTTGTTTGTTTTTGAAAAGTTTTATCGAGGGACTATGATCATTCAAAATCATTTGCTTTGCCCAAAGAAGTTTAACATGCAACATGGCCCATTTATTTGAAGGCAACAGGTGGAATACCCTAGGGGGTGCAAGTGTGATTTGTGTGTCCATTTTCATGCTTGTTTGTCTTGTATTAGGTCAAACTATTTTTTTATCGTTTTTCGCATACAAACCCTAATTCTAACATGTTATCATTAGAAAGCAATAAAGTGCGAAATTAAAATTACTAAGCTATTACAAAACCAAATATGGGAAGGGGGTACAAATGTTCAAATGGGGATATTGACAAGAATTTAAATCTAAATTATTACATCAATTGGATATTTGCATAGTAGATAAATTGCATAATTAAATGTAAATTAAATAAATATGTGAAATGCAAAAAAGAAAGTTTTTATGTGTATGAGAAAATATTATTTATGTAAAAGGAAAAAAGAAATAAAAATGTATTATTTTTTGAGTATTTTGAATTTAGGGCAAAAACCCTAATTTTTAAAGAAAAAAAGGTATTATTTAATTTTAATACAACTATTTATTTATTATTTATAAAAATAACATAAAATGAAGTATATTGTGAAAAAAGGTATTTTTGTATCAAATATTAAATAAAAATGAAAAAATCAAGTATTTTTATATTTTGTCTTAAACATATTAATAATCACATATATATATATTTATATTAAACCCTAAATATGTATTATACAAAAAATAAATATTTATTTAATATTTTAATAAAATAAATAAAAGAGTATTTTTTGTATGAAATATTTTCAGAAAGTAAATAAAAAATAAAAATTGTATTTACATTATTTTCTATTTATTTTCTATAATAGTACATATATATATTATACAAACAAAGAAAATAAACAAATAAATATGCAATAAATGCAAAAAATGATGAAAAAAAAATATTTTCAATTTTCTAATGTCATGAGAAAAAATAAACAAAGTCAACCAAAAAGAAAAAAGTCAAAAATGTTAAGAAATGAACAAATGGGCTCAGGGGGGTGTAAACATGAAAATGGGGTGTGAAAAGAAAACAAATCCAGGTCCAGCCCAGACCACTCCTTCTTCAACCTCTGTACAGCCTTCTTCAAGCTACAACACGCGTTTTTTATCTCTGGATTCCTGGACTTTCAAGCAAAACTCATAACATGAAAAGTGTAGAGCATTGAGAGACGGTTTCAACCATATAAAGAACATGACCTATCTCTCTAAGATGAGGGAGAATTTCTCTCCCCCTCTTTCCTGACCTAGCTTTTCTACCATTTTCAGAGCTCAAATTCTCTCTACTCAGATAAAAGAAATGAAAAGTAAAGCTATGTACATGTTCAGGGCTATGAGTAGGACCTTGTTTCTTCACAAACTTAAGACTAAAGATGCCTAATGAGAGAGATACGAATTCAAACTTTTACCTGTGCAGTTGAACTTCTATGTGGAGAATGAGAGACTTTCAGTACAATGTAATGATTGGAAAAGCTTCCTTGAGGTCCAGGGATGCTTTTTCAATGCTTACTTTGTCTTGAAACTTCTTGTACCAAGCTATAGAACTTCACCTGCAAGTCAAAAATGTAAAAATGGTGGAAGCTGTTAGAGGGATTACAGGTCAGGTTTTAGGTCATGGTTAGCTTGCACATATGCTAGGGAATGTGTATGGATTGATTTTGGTAAGAATGCTCGAGGGAAATGGGAGTTGGCACTCAAACTGCAGAGGCAACTCTGTTTTTGCAGTTTGAGGATGATTCTGAGATGGAGGGTGTTTTGGAGGTGCAAGGGTCGTGTCTTGGCTTTGTTAGGTTCTATGGAAGATGTTTGATAACTTTGTTCTTCTGTGTCTAAGCTGAAAAGAGAGATGGCATAAGTTATGGATGTTTCTTCACACTTAAGCTACAAAAGCAAGTTGGTTGTTTTAGGTTAGTAGGGGGCCTCTTAATGTGCTGCATAAGCCTCTCTTGATCAGTGTGTTATGCACATAATCTTGTGCAAAGCAGATCTTTCATGTACTTGTTGGATTACAAACTTGACATAAAGCTAAACTTTTCAAAAATGGAAATTCCACTTTATCTAGTTTAGGATTAAACCATTATGCAATGTTAGAACACAAAGAACATGACCTTAACACATTGAATATGCATTAAATTATTGAGTATGAAATGGTTCAAGGACCTGTAATCAAGCATAAAGCAAACTGATTTCAAATTGGCAAGGTTATGAACATGTCTTGATGAAGAACAAAAGTGAATTTTTGCCAACTTGTGAAATTCGAATCTCTCAAGTTATGAGGTTGTTTGATGAGTTCTTGGACATTTTGGAAAGCTTGGAATGTGTACTACAATACATCTTTGAAATGAAAATCAAAATTCCAAGTGGAAGGGTATGAAAAGTGGCCTTGAAGTAGGGTAGAAAACCTTGTCAAAATAGGTCAAATTTCACTAAGTTAAAAGATGGTTTAGTGCCCTTATTCAAAAATTTATAACTTGAGATACAAGCTTCAAATGAGAAAACTTTGTGAATCAAAGTTGTAGATTATGCAACAAGCTACAACTTTCATGTTTTGACTTTTGTTTGAATCCAAATGGATCATGGTGAAAAGATGGGGCAAAGTTGAGAAAAAATTAGGGTTTTTCATAACTTAGAAAAATTCTAAGTTATGAAAAATTCCATTTTCAAACCCTAATTTGCATTTTGTGATTTCTTGGTGAACAAGTTTCATGATTTGGAATGTTTTGATGAAAAATGAATCTTGACTCTTGATTTTGACCAAAAAGTCAAAGTTTGACTTTTCAGTATACAGTCAAAATTGATCAATTGACTGAGAAATTCAACTGTCAATCTTGTGTACTTGGGATCTTTTGAGCTTGATGAACATGTCAAGATAATTCCATTGAGTCCTTGAGGCCATATGTGAGCTTGGTTTGCCATTGGCTAGGTCAAACAGTCAAAAATTGCCCTTGTGCAGTCAAAACCCTAAAAATGACCATTTTGCCCTTTTGATGATCTGATCAAATTTCTTGTGGAATTGTGATACAAACTTGATCAAATGGTTCATATGAGTTCATAATGTTGATGTGGATCAAATTTCATGAGGTTTGACTGTCAATTGGCCACAGTTGACTTTTTCCCCAATACAGCTGATTTCTAGGTCAACTGTCCAATTGACTGGGTAAAACTTGGAGTCAAGACTTGAAACTTGGTATAGGTAAACTTGGGAGTCCAACATGAAGCATGAAAGTCATCTTAGGCATTTTAGGTCAAAACATCCTTAGGCAAACACAAACCCTAATTTGAGTCCACAGTGCAAGGAGAAGCCTTGAGCAGAGGAAACCCTAACTGGATCTTGCTCTTCAAAGGTCTTGTGATGAGAAAATGTTGAGGAAATGGGAGGGCAAATTTTGGGGTACAACAGTTGCCCCTGTTCAATCTTCTTGGACCTGAAGAGTTAGATTGGCAAGTTTGCCTTTCGTGACTCGAGGGTAAAAGGAGATTGGACACTAGAGTGCCCGGAAATTTGCACTCGCATGCTGGAGTCTCAACAATGTGGTGTCGGGAATGGGCTTATAGATGCCATTTGGAGAGATGGTGGATAGGGAGATGGGCTTTATAGATGCCATCTGGAGAAGTGACAGAACTTTGTCGGGAATGGGCTTATAGATGCCATTTGGAAGTGTTGATCGCATAAGAGATTCCTTAGCGAGAACTTGTGTGTTTAAGAAAGACAGATGTTTTCCTGGCTTGTTACAGGTGTTTGATCTTCAGTCTCCTTATGCAGATATGCCCTGGCTAGATACAGGTATTGAATCTACAATTGGTTGCTCAGATGTGCCCTGGCTGGATACAGGAGTCGAATCTGGAAATAGTCGTTTAATAGATGTGCCCTGGCTGGATACAGGAATCGAATCTTCGAACTCTTTAGACGTGCCCTGGCGAGATACAGGAGTCGAGTCTGGAAATGTGGTCAACAGATATGCCCTGGCTGGATACAGGAATCGAATCTGGAGACGTTGTAGTTGATAGATGTGCCCTGGCTGGATACAGGAATCGAATCTTCGAACTCTTCAGACGTGCCCTGGCTAGATACAGGAATCGAGTCTGGAAACTGATCACTCTCAGATGTGCCCTGGCTAGATACAGGTATCGGATCTGGAATTGCGACAGTTGACGGTAATTGTTTTTGGGATTGTCTTTTTCCTGAAAAGGCAAAAACGTAAGTTGTATGCAATGTCATGATGTATGATATGCATGATATCATGATGTTCAACATGAGATGTTGTATGCGTTTCATCCTGTATGGAAGTAAGATGTATGAAAATGTGAAATGTTTATGAGTGTAATTTCATCTTAGGAAAATAAATCCTTGACGAACGGCCGGGAAGCTGCTCTGTGGAAGAGATACTTGGCCGAAGTTCTGATGAGAGGCCTGCTGAGGACTTTAACGATGGATTCCGCTGAGGATAATGATGATAAACTCCGCTGGGGAACCCCAAAGATAAACTCTGCTTGGGAATACCAAAAATAGACTTCGCTGGGGATTGAAGGAACTTTTGCCGAGAACGGTCTTCCGTGGCTTTTAGCTGAGGATAACCCAGTTATAAGTCCTTGTGAGGAAATAACTCTAAATAAAACTCGGGAGAGACGTCCGTACTTCGTCGGGGATAAACTCGCAGAATCTACTGGGGATGAGCTTTTAAGACCTGCCGGGGAATGTTGTGCCTTTTTAGGATCGACGGGGGACCAACTCTGCCTGGGGAAAGTATTGTCGCATCCTGTCTTATTCTGCGGGGAATTGAGGTGATTTGGCCACATTCTTCAGTTGAACCTACCTTGGTGCCTTGGCGGACCAAACAACCAGACTGCACTAGATAACTCCACATTGCCCCTGTCTTTGATGTCACCTGTAATTAATCTCTTGTTTCCTATGCAAACATTTATGAATCAGCAATTTAATGTCAAATGCATATATCAAAAATGAACATTGGACGTTCTTCGCAAGACAAAACAAGAAAGGAAAACAATGGTAATCTGTATGGACAAGTGAATTTGTATTGATTTAAACTTTGCCTGTGAATGGGCGTTTTTTGTACAAGAGGTTGACATCCTAGTAAGAGGATATCGCCAAATAGTATAGAGTTTACAATTTGAAAAAGGAAACAAAACAGCTATGTGAACAATCCCACTTGGTTCCAACTCTGCTATTGCCTTTATGTCTTCGAACGTCTCATCGCTTTGCTGTCCAATTTGAAGATGAAGCTGATTGGTCAATGCTGCAATCTGAAGCCAGATAGTTGATGCCGAATTCCAGATGCGAAGTGATCCAATGAGACATAGTGTTACGCCTTTATCCCTAACTTTTGCCTGGACCGCCCTTTCGGGTTTTCAGTCCACCGGGATACCCATTTTTGCCCAAGCCGCCCTTTCAGGTTTTCGACTTGCCGGGTGTACAGATTTTTTTCATTTCATCCCTTATTTTTGCCCGAACCCTTTTGGTTCGCCGGGAAGCCCTTATTTTGCCTAGGTATGTCAACCTAGCGGGTCTTTTATTTATGCGTAGTATTTTTTCACTATATCTGCATTGGCGGGGTGAGGAAGGTCGTCACCGTCCATGGTGGTTAGGATCATGGCTCCTCCTGAGAACACACGTTTAACCACAAATGGCCCTTCGTAAGTAGGGGTCCATTTACCCCGGGGATCACTTTGAGGAAGGATGATGCGTTTGATTACCAGGTCCCCAACTTGATACTCTTGCGGTCTGACTTTCTTGTTAAATGCCCTGATCATCCGTTTCTGATACGTTTGACCATGACAGATAGCAGTGAGCCTCTTTTCGTCAATCAGATTTAATTGATCAAGTCGAGTTTGGATCCAATCATCTTCATTCAAGTCTGCATCCTTCATTATCCGGAGGGAGGGTATCTGGATCTCGATTGGCAAGACTGCCTCCATGCCATAGACTAAGGAGAAGGGAGTTGCCCCGGTTGACGTCCTTGCTGAGGTGCGGTACCCATGAAGAGCGAACGGTAACATCTCGTGCCAATCTTTATAGGTCACTGTCATCTTCTGCACAATTTTCTTGATATTTTTATTGGCTGCCTCTACAGCCCCATTCATCTTCGGCCGGTAGGGAGAAGAATTGTGGTGCTGTATCTTGAATTGTTCACAGAGTTCAGTGACCATTTTGTTATTGAGATTGGTACTGTTGTCCGTAATGATTCTTTCCGGGACGCCGTACCGACATATCAGATTATGCCGGATGAAATGCGCCACGACGCTCTTGGTTACCGTGGCATATGAAGCTGCCTCAACCCATTTCGTGAAGTAATCGATTGCCACCAAGATGAAGCGATGCCCATTGGATGCTGTTGGTCGGATCTCACCGATCATATCGATGCCCCACATTGCGAAAGGCCAAGGTGCCGTCAGGACATTCAAAGGAACCGGAGGGATATGCACCTTGTCAGCATAGATTTGGCATTTATGACAAGTTCGGGAGTGCTGGTAACAATCGGCTTCCATTGTGGACCAGAAATATCCTGCCCGAAGGATTTTCTTAGCCATGGTGTGTCCACTGGAATGTGTTCCAAATGTACCTTCATGCAGTTCCATCATGATTTTCTCAGCTTCAACCTTATCCACACAACGCAGCAGAGTCGAATCATGATTCCGTTTGTAGAGAATGCCGTTGCTGAGGAAGAATTTTGCAGCAAACCTTCTCATGAACTTCTTGTCGTTGACAGATGCACCTTCAGGGTACTCCTGAGCTTCCAAGTACCTCTTTACCTCGTGATACCAGGGTTTTTCAGTCACCTTCTCGGCCTCGAGCTCGCAGCAGTATGCTGGTTCATCCAACTTCCAGATTATGATTCGGGGAGCCTCATTGTCCCATTTAACTTTGAACATTGAAGACATCGTGGCTAGTGCGTCCGCTAGCTGATTTTCCTCTCTGGGGAAATGTTCAAAAGTTATCTCTTCAAAGTGGGGGAGCAAGGTCGACACATACTCCTTGTAAGGAATGAGATTCGGGTGTTTTGTATCCCACTCGCCTTTGATCTGATTGATCACGAGAGCGGAATCTCCGAAGACACTTAGAAACTTGATCCTCAAATCGATTGCAGCTTGTAGACCCATGATACATGCCTCATATTCTGCCATATTGTTGGTGCAGCTGAAACATAATCGGGCGGTGAGGGGAGTATGAGTTCCTTTGGGAGATATGATTACAGCGCCGACGCCGTTACCCAAAGCATTGGAGGCTCCATCAAAATGCATAGACCATCGGGATCCTTCCTCAGGTCCTTCATCCGGTCCAGGTACTTCACAGTCAGTTACCACCATGATGTCTTCGTCCGGAAAATCAAAGTTCAATGATTGATAATCGTCCACAGGTTGGTGTGCCAAATGATCAGCCAGTACACTTCCCTTAATTGCTTTCTGAGTTGTATACTGGATATCATATTCTGTTAAGATCATTTGCCATCTCGCTATTCTTCCAGACAGAGCAGGCTTTTCAAATATATACTTTATGGGATCCATCTTTGAAATCAATAAAGTAGTGTGAGTCAGCATATACTGTCTCAGCCGGCGAGCAGCCCATACAAGAGCGCAGCAAGTTTTCTCAAGCAGTGAGTAACGAGACTCACAGTCGGTAAACTTTTTGCTCAAGTAATAAATAGCGTGCTCTTTTCGGCCAGACTCGTCATGCTGCCCCAGCACACACCCCATTGAATTATCAAGCACTGTTAAGTATAGTATCAGAGGTCTTCCTTCCACCGGTGGCATAAGAATGGGTGGCTCTTGGAGATATTCCTTTATCCTTTCAAAGGCGGCCTGACATTCATCATTCCAGCGTACTACTTGATCTTTCTTCAGTAATTTGAAGATTGGCTCACAAGTAGCAGTTAGATGCGAGATGAATCGAGCAATGTAATTCAGTCGTCCTAGGAAACCTCTGACTTCTTTCTCTGTTTTTGGCGTCGGCATCTCTTGAATAGCTTTAACCTTGGCAGGGTCCACCTGGATACCTTTATCACTTACAATGAAACCTAGCAATTTTCCGGATCTTACCCCAAAGGTGCATTTGTTGGGATTCAATCTCAGTTTGTACAACTTGAGTCGGTCAAACAACTTCCTCAGATGGTCAAGGTGCTCCTCCTCAATTTGAGACCTTGCAATCATGTCATCAACGTATACCTCAATTTCATGATGGATCATATCATGAAATAAAGCAACCATGGCACGTTGATAGGTTGCCCCAGCATTTTTAATCCGAATGGCATGACCTTATAACAGAAGGTGCCCCACTGAGTCACAAAGGTAGTCTTCTCCATATCCTCTGGAGCCATCTTGATCTGATTATACCCTGAAAAACCATCCATGAAGGAGAACACCTTGTGTTGAGCTGTATTGTCGACAAGGACATCAATGTGAGGTAGGGGGAAGTCATCCTTGGGGCTGGCCCTGTTCAGATCTCTGTAGTCGACACACATTCTGACTTTACCGTCCTTCTTCGGCACTGGCACTACATTGGCAACCCACTGAGGGTAAGAAGTCACTGCAAGGAACCCGACATCAAACTGCTTCATAACCTCGGCCTTGATCTTTTCAGACATTTCTGGACGCATCCGTCGAACTTTCTGTTTTACCGGAGGGCAATCTTCCTTGGTTGGCAGGTGGTGAACTACAATGTCGGCATCCAAACCAGGCATATCTTCATAGGACCAAGCAAAGATCTCCATGTAGTCTTGTAGCATCTGGATCAATCGTTGCTTCACGCTGAGCTCTAGATTGGCACCAATCTTGACCTCTTTCCTTTCTGTCTCAGTACCCAAGTTAATTGTCTCCACAGGCTCTTCATGTGGTTGAATAGCCCTCTCTTCCTGTAGTAGCAGTCTTGCGAGTTCACCAGGCACTTCGCAATCATCTTCACCTTCGTCTTCGGCCAAGTTGATCGGATTTTCGAAGTCATAACTGGCGGTAGCAGAGCTGTTACCAGTAAGATCCAGAGTGGATTGAAACCTGTATAAGTGAGTGTGTGTAAATACAGCTGTTTTGCAATATATATAACACAGAAAGGAAAAGAGCACAAGATTTGAAATGCAACAAACGTCCAATGTTTTGATTGATGATATATGAAAATGTCATATAAAAAAGCCCTCACAAATGGAGCTACGATGCCCCGGGTAGGACACCGAGCCAACAGAGTTTTAACATATTGTTTGTTACAAATTGGGAATCAAAAGAAATCAATTACTGCGTGACAAATGTGATAGGGGTAAAATCCTTTGTCGTCCAGTTGCTTGGTCCGTTGCTGGTAGTCGGGTAGATCCAACTGCCAAACTCAGCTTCCTCCACATCCTCCTCAATAGCATTCACCCTTGAGCTGGAAATAAACACCGGAGCCTTTCCGATCTTCTCTTTGCGCACCGCCTTCTGTGCCTCTGCAGTAAAGCCTAGCCCAAACTTGTTGTTCTTCTGAGTGAAGTCAGGAAGCTGACCCCAGTGTGCACAATTGCCTTTCTGAACCACAGCCCGGGCATCCCTTAGGGAAGCCATCTTCAAGGAATCATTCTCTTCGGCCATTGTCTCTGCGGCTGCTGAAATTGGATGCACCTCCTCGAAATGCTGGAAGGGGGTTTCAATGAACTCTCCGTCCATCTCGATGTACCTGAAGGAATTCAAATGGCTCACCATATACTCCTCTTCTCCTTGTACCGTGACGATCTTCCCCCTGACGGGATACTTCAACTTCTGGTGCAAGGTGGAGGTCACTGCCCCAGCTTTATGGATCCAAGGTCGACCCAACAGACAGGAGTACGATGGACGTATATCCATCACGTAAAAGGTAGAGTCAAACACTTGAGAGCCCACACGAATAGGGATGTTAACCTCTCCATGAACCATCCTCTTGGAACCGTCAAAGGCCCTGACAATGATATTGCTGGGCTTCAACTCCAGGCCTTCATAATCCAGGCGATCCAAAGCCTTTTTCGGTAGAACATTCAAGGAAGAACCGGTGTCCACCAATACATGTGCCAGAGTAGTGCCCCTGCATTCAATAGAGACATGCAGGGCATCGTTGTGGTCTCTCCCTTTTGCGGTCAGGTCAGCATCTGAAAAACCCAAGCCGTTGTCCGCCGTCAGATTCGCTATGCAGTCAGTGAACTGGACTGCAGACGTCTCTTGCGGCACATGGGCCGTCTTGAGAAATGAGATCAAGGCTTTAGCATGAGCCTCGGAGCATAGCAATAAGGAGAGCAGGGAGATCTTGGAGGGTGTATGCCCCAACTGCTCGACAACATTAAAATCACTTTTCTTTATTATTTTCAGAATCTCCTCCATTTCTTGTCGGGAGGCCTCAGCATTTACGGGTATTGGTGCCTCCATCCGGGCAGGCTCTTCTTCAATCCCTTTGCCCCGAGCATTTGATGACTCGGCAGCAGGGGATGCAATTTGATCAGCAACAGGACTAGGTAAACTTGCAGGTTTTATGAGGAGGGGTTTTCGAATAGCGGGCGGCGCAATGTCAGGCGAGAAGAGCCTGCCACTGCGGGTGACTTTAGCTGGACCGGTGATATCGCAGATACTGGCACTAGCATCAAATTCTTGCTTGATTCCATTTACATACACGTCTGCCCCATAATGCCAGGGGACAGCTTTATCAGACACGTAGGAGAGGGGTCCTGGAACAGTAATGATCACAGGCGCAACTGTCAAGATTTGAATAGGCTTTTTCGGGGGAGCCTTGATTGGATTTTTGAAGATGGTAATCACGGAAACTTCTTTCATCGGAACCAATTGAACAGCAGTCTTTTTGAATAGAATCTCCTTGCTATCCATTAGGCCTTGGATGCCTAACCTTAGCAAGGGACAATCAGATGGGGAAATAGCACAGAATGGGCAACCTTCGCCGCAACCCGGAAATAAACCGGCCCGCAGTAGGTTCTTCTTAACAGTCTTCAGAGGGGTAACAACTTCATCTACCGAAACAGCGTACACTTCTTCCTCAATGGCATTTACCCTATGCTGGGGCATAGGAGCCGTTACAACATTTGGTCTTTCCGGCGCTTCAAACTGAATTTCTTTCGCGTCGATCAGATCTTGCACTTTGTTTCTCAAGGCCCAGCAATCATCAGTAGTGTGCCCGGGACTATCAGAATGATAAGCACACCGGGCATTTGGGTTGTATTTAGGAGACGCAGTGTTGACGACCTTAGGAGCTTCTTTGAGGGTCACCAGGTTGGTGGATAACAGTTGGGGTAAAATTTGAGATAATGTCATACTCAATCGGGTATACTGCCTCTTGGGCCTTTCACTTCTCTGTCGATTGTACTGCTGAGGAGCAGCAACAGGTTTGGAGATGACCAAAGCATTGACGGCTTGGCGACTTTCGGGCTTGACTTGTCTTCTAGGACCATAGACGGCGCTTGCTTCTTTCTTAAATGGCCTCTTCTCAGCACTTGTAGAGGAAGCCTTCTGTATCTTGCCTGACCTGATGCCAGCTTCAATTCTCTCTCCCGTTAATATCAAATCTGTGAACCCAGCGGAGGAGTTACCAACCAAATGATTGAAAAACGGACCAGACAACGTCCCAAGGAACATATCAACCAACTCTCGATCAGTTAATGGAGGCTGCACCCTGCCAGCCAAATCTCTCCATTTTTGAGCGTACTCTTTGAACCCTTCACCCGTTCCTAGAGACATACCCTGAAGTTGGGTACGTGTAGGAGCGAGATCAGAATTGTATTGGTATTGTCTGTAGAATGCGGTTGCCAAATCCTCCCAGTGTCGGATGCTAGCTCCATCCAATTGGTAGAACCATTCAAGCTGTGACCCCGAGAGACTATCTTGGAAGAAATGAATCCAGAGGTTTTTATCCGCCGTGTAAGGTTGGATTTTCCTTACGTACAACCTTAGATGCAGCTTTGGGCAGGAGACCCCATCATACTTGGCGAAGGCAGGCGCCTTAAACTTGTGCGGAATGACTACCCCAGAAGATAACCCCAAATCTCCGAAATCTAGTCCTGGCACATTCTGAATTTCCATGGCGCTCAAGCGGTCCTCCAATTGTTTGTATCTGTCAGCAGCAGGTGGGTACTGTTCGTCATTATAGTCCGTCTCGTTGTCGGAGACTGCGGGACTAGGAGCTCCTCCCCCTTGGGGACTGTTTTTCTCAGCAGAAGAAGTGGTTGGATCAGCTTCATTGTGGAGTGTGTTCCCAAATCAGCGTCCGGTGTTGAACAATGCGGTCCTCTTTTTCTTCTTTTTCTTCATGAGTAGAGTCTTCAACTCTTGCTGACCTTGGGCTAGGCTTAGGACCATCTCTTGAAATTGTGCACTTTGGGCCTGAAGGGCCTTGATTGCTTGCTCACTGGAGGATTCTGGATTCATGATGATTGTGCACACAAACAGCGAAAAATTAAGCAACCTGTGAAATAGGGTACCTGCTATGCATATGGTGCAATGGAATGTGTATGCTTTATGTTTTCAAAGACAAACAAGATTCAACTTTGTAGACAAAAAAGGGAAACACACTTCATTAGATGAAAATTTCAATTGTTCAACAACTTGCCCCTAGGCATTACAGGAATGAAAAATACTGAAAAGGAAATAAAACTACAAAAGGAAACATCAAAGCTCATCAATGCTCCCATGGCCTCCTCTTTTCAGTGCTGATGTAGTTGTTCAGGACCCGTTCTTCCTCCAATTGCTTAGTCAGCCTCTGGATCTTCCTTTCCTGCTCGTTGAACTTTTCCCGATAGAAATCCCGTTCTTCCTTTAGTTGTGCCCAAGATCTCTTCATGGTGTCAAAATCAGTAGGTATCTGAGGAGGGAGGACAGTTGGAGGAACCCCATCTTCATCGGGAGATTCAAGGATGATTGGTCTGACAGCTTCGTACGGCATACCTAACTTCTGAGCACGGATGCGGACCCATTTGCAATAGGGCTCCAATGGTAAAGAAGTCTTTGGTCCTAACTCATGTGGGTCAGCTTTGTGGATTCTGTCCCAAGCTCTAATGAATCCCTGGCGTAGTTTGTCACTGCCTGCCTGAAACTCAAAATGGAAGTGAGGAACCAGCATTTCATGAGGCCCATCTCCTCTGGCTCTTCCAAACTGACGGAGAGCTAAACACGGATTGTAAGAGATTCCTCCTTGGATACCAATCAACGGGACATTAGGGTATTCTCCGCAACGGTCGATAACAGCTACCTCATCCAAACCTCTGAGAGTCCAAGTGATATCCTTATCTGTGAGAGGCATTAACCTCCGAGCCCAACCTTTTCCTTCTTCATTCTTCAGCACGAACTTAGGAAGGTGCGAAATAAACCACCTTACTAGCAAAGGAGCACAACACCACGGAGTCCCCCGTTTTCGAGCAGTACGAGCATGGAGTTGTTGTAGAATATCACCCAAAAGAGTGGGTACCGGATTCCGAGACATGAAGATCCTTACGACATGGATACTGATAAAAGTGTCAGGGTTGGGAAACAATACCAGACCATAGATCAAAAGAGCCAGAATATCCTCGTACGCCTTGAAGTCCAAGTCATTCCAGAAATCATTAGCCTTGCCAACCAGAAATTTGACCAAAAAGCCCTTGACCCCAGTTCTAGTTTCCCAGTTGGACAATATCTCTTCTTTGGTCAAGGGGAGAATTGCAGCAATCTCTTCAGGCCTAGGAGTCTTTTCCAAACCAGTGAATGGAGTTTGTTCCAGGACAGGGATCCCAAGCAGATAAGAGAACTCTTCCAGGGTAGGAACCAGCTGGAAGTCTTGAAAGGTGAAACAATGATGCAGAGGGTCATAAAACTGGGTCAGAACACTTATCAGTTGTTGGTCCCATTTTGCAGTGATCAAGCCAAGGAGAGAACCATGTTTGTTGATGAAGGAGGTAGTGTTTGGAATTCTGCTAACCAACTCATCAAGCAACTCAGGTGAACGAACAAAGTTGAACCGGATAGTATTTCTACGCACGGGCATCATAATGTCCTACAAAACAGAGCAAAGATGAAACCTTTTTTGTCTTTGAAATGGGTTAGCTTTTTATGCATGCAATGGTATGATGGTATGATGCTATGATGAAGCACATCACAAGTATTCACATAGGCAAATAAAGCACACAAGTCACACAAGACACCCTTAGGTTTCAGGCCAGCATGAGTTTCAGGTATTACCCTCTTTTGGTTTTGTTGGTTAAAACCTGTCCTATCAAAAGTAACCGGGTTCTAGAGGATCTCAAATCATTGGCTACCCTCAATCGGTCATAACTCCAGCATCACAATCTTTTCTCGCGGCCAGAACCATCTCGAGAGTTTAGCCTCAATGAGTGTAGCATACTGCTACTGTCCTAATAGCCAAGTTGGTCAATTTAGGGTTCTAAGGTTGGTTGGTGTTTAATGACCCCTTAGAAGACCTATATTCTCCCCGTTACAACACAAGGGATATAGGTACAGACTAAGATGCCACACCAACGTAGCCACTGCTTCACCCATGTCGGTCTACGCCGGACAGGTCCCTCACAGATTATGCTACCTAAAAAGGGTTTTTCCCAGATCCGGGTTAGGATCTATAAAACTCCGATACAAAGCCCACAAATGTAAAAGCAAACAAGACAATCAATTGAAAACAAAGATGATCTAATCCCTAAGGTTACTCCACTTTAAAAGTTGTCCCCAGCAGAGTCGCCAGTTCTGTGATACGGTGGGAGAACTGACTTGAGGTTTGCGTTTGTATTCGCAAATGTTGCGGTTAGCAAGAGTCGCCACCGACTTTTTATTTTATCCTAAGGAAAGGTTAAAAAGCACAGCAAAAACCTTTTGAGATGTTTTCTTGGGTTCGGGGAGTAGATTATAGAAAGGGAAGGTATTAGCACCCTTTCTATCCATGGTTATCCATGGGCTCTTAGTTACTTGCTTAGATCACTTGCCTTTTGTTTTCAATTGTTTTAAATAGTGCTTGAGTGTGTGGGTTTGAAAATGTTTTGAAAAGAGGCCAATGTGGTGGCAACCTTTGTAATGATCCATGTGGGGATGTATACAAAGATGTATGTCTTTTGAAAAAGTTTTCATTTGTTTTTGAAAGTTGTTTTGAAAGTGTAGTGATGTGTGATTTTGAAATTAGGCAAGTGTTTTGTTTTGCAAGTTGATTCAAGTAACTAAGAGGTTATCTACTCCTAAATTTCTCAAAAGATCATTGCTATACTTTAACCCTTTTAACAAGTTTGCTCCACCATTGTATTTGGTGGGCAACCTTGTGTTAGGATGTGAAAGGGACAGGCGCGGGTCATCGTTTTAGACCATAATTGCAACGGCGTTAAATGTCTTTGAGCAATTTCTCTAAGGGACTTGATCATTTGTTTTTGTTTGTTTTTGAAAAGTTTTATCGAGGGACTATGATCATTCAAAATCATTTGCTTTGCCCAAAGAAGTTTAACATGCAACATGGCCCATTTATTTGAAGGCAACAGGTGGAATACCCTAGGGGGTGCAAGTGTGATTTGTGTGTCCATTTTCATGCTTGTTTGTCTTGTATTAGGTCAAACTATTTTTTTATCGTTTTTCGCATACAAACCCTAATTCTAACATGTTATCATTAGAAAGCAATAAAGTGCGAAATTAAAATTACTAAGCTATTACAAAACCAAATATGGGAAGGGGGTACAAATGTTCAAATGGGGATATTGACAAGAATTTAAATCTAAATTATTACATCAATTGGATATTTGCATAGTAGATAAATTGCATAATTAAATGTAAATTAAATAAATATGTGAAATGCAAAAAAGAAAGTTTTTATGTGTATGAGAAAATATTATTTATGTAAAAGGAAAAAAGAAAATAAAAATGTATTATTTTTTGAGTATTTTGAATTTAGGGCAAAAACCCTAATTTTTAAAGAAAAAAAGGTATTATTTAATTTTAATACAACTATTTATTTATTATTTATAAAAATAACATAAAATGAAGTATATTGTGAAAAAAGGTATTTTTGTATCAAATATTAAATAAAAATGAAAATATCAAGTATTTTTATATTTTGTCTTAAACATATTAATAATCACATATATATATATTTATATTAAACCCTAAATATGTATTATACAAAAAATAAATATTTATTTAATATTTTAATAAAATAAATAAAAGAGTATTTTTTGTATGAAATATTTTCAGAAAGTAAATAAAAAATAAAAATTGTATTTACATTATTTTCTATTTATTTTCTATAATAGTACATATATATATTATACAAACAAAGAAAATAAACAAATAAATATGCAATAAATGCAAAAAATGATGAAAAAAAATATTTTCAATTTTCTAATGTCATGAGAAAAAATAAACAAAGTCAACCAAAAAGAAAAAAGTCAAAAATGTTAAGAAATGAACAAATGGGCTCAGGGGGGTGTAAACATGAAAATGGGGTGTGAAAAGAAAACAAATCCAGGCCCAGCCCAGACCACTCCTTCTTCAACCTCTGTACAGCCTTCTTCAAGCTACAACACGCGTTTTTTATCTCTGGATTCCTGGACTTTCAAGCAAAACTCATAACATGAAAAGTGTAGAGCATTGAGAGACGGTTTCAACCATATAAAGAACATGACCTATCTCTCTAAGATGAGGGAGAATTTCTCTCCCCCTCTTTCCTGACCTAGCTTTTCTACCATTTTCAGAGCTCAAATTCTCTCTACTCAAATAAAAGAAATGAAAAGTAAAGCTATGTACATGTTCAGGGCTATGAGTAGGACCTTGTTTCTTCACAAACTTAAGACTAAAGATGCCTAATGAGAGAGATACGAATTCAAACTTTTACCTGTGCAGTTGAACTTCTATGTGGAGAATGAGAGACTTTCAGTACAATGTAATGATTGGAAAAGCTTCCTTGAGGTCCAGGGATGCTTTTTCAATGCTTACTTTGTCTTGAAACTTCTTGTACCAAGCTATAGAACTTCACCTGCAAGTCAAAAATGTAAAAATGGTGGAAGCTGTTAGAGGGATTACAGGTCAGGTTTTAGGTCATGGTTAGCTTGCACATATGCTAGGGAATGTGTATGGATTGATTTTGGTAAGAATGCTCGAGGGAAATGGGAGTTGGCACTCAAACTGCAGAGGCAACTCTGTTTTTGCAGTTTGAGGATGATTCTGAGATGGAGGGTGTTTTGGAGGTGCAAGGGTCGTGTCTTGGCTTTGTTAGGTTCTATGGAAGATGTTTGATAACTTTGTTCTTCTGTGTCTAAGCTGAAAAGAGAGATGGCATAAGTTATGGATGTTTCTTCACACTTAAGCTACAAAAGCAAGTTGGTTGTTTTAGGTTAGTAGGGGGCCTCTTAATGTGCTGCATAAGCCTCTCTTGATCAGTGTGTTATGCACATAATCTTGTGCAAAGCAGATCTTTCATGTACTTGTTGGATTACAAACTTGACATAAAGCTAAACTTTTCAAAAATGGAAATTCCACTTTATCTAGTTTAGGATTAAACCATTATGCAATGTTAGAACACAAAGAACATGACCTTAACACATTGAATATGCATTAAATTATTGAGTATGAAATGGTTCAAGGACCTGTAATCAAGCATAAAGCAAACTGATTTCAAATTGGCAAGGTTATGAACATGTCTTGATGAAGAACAAAAGTGAATTTTTGCCAACTTGTGAAATTCGAATCTCTCAAGTTATGAGGTTGTTTGATGAGTTCTTGGACATTTTGGAAAGCTTGGAATGTGTACTACAATCCATCTTTGAAATGAAAATCAAAATTCCAAGTGGAAGGGTATGAAAAGTGGCCTTGAAGTAGGGTAGAAAACCTTGTCAAAATAGGTCAAATTTCACTAAGTTAAAAGATGGTTTAGTGCCCTTATTCAAAAAATTATAACTTGAGATACAAGCTTCAAATGAGAAAACTTTGTGAATCAAAGTTGTAGATTATGCAACAAGCTACAACTTTCATGTTTTGACTTTTGTTTGAATCCAAATGGATCATGGTGAAAAGATGGGGCAAAGTTGAGAAAAAATTAGGGTTTTTCATAACTTAGAAAAATTCTAAGTTATGAAAAATTCCATTTTCAAACCCTAATTTGCATTTTGTGATTTCTTGGTGAACAAGTTTCATGATTTGGAATGTTTTGATGAAAAATGAATCTTGACTCTTGATTTTGACCAAAAAGTCAAAGTTTGACTTTTCAGTATACAGTCAAAATTGATCAATTGACTGAGAAATTCAACTGTCAATCTTGTGTACTTGGGATCTTTTGAGCTTGATGAACATGTCAAGATAATTCCATTGAGTCCTTGAGGCCATATGTGAGCTTGGTTTGCCATTGGCTAGGTCAAACAGTCAAAAATTGCCCTTGTGCAGTCAAAACCCTAAAAATGACCATTTTGCCCTTTTGATGATCTGATCAAATTTCTTGTGGAATTGTGATACAAACTTGATCAAATGGTTCATATGAGTTCATAATGTTGATGTGGATCAAATTTCATGAGGTTTGACTGTCAATTGGCCACAGTTGACTTTTTCCCCAATACAGCTGATTTCTAGGTCAACTGTCCAATTGACTGGGTAAAACTTGGAGTCAAGACTTGAAACTTGGTATAGGTAAACTTGGGAGTCCAACATGAAGCATGAAAGTCATCTTAGGCATTTTAGGTCAAAACATCCTTAGGCAAACACAAACCCTAATTTGAGTCCACAGTGCAAGGAGAAGCCTTGAGCAGAGGAAACCCTAACTGGATCTTGCTCTTCAAAGGTCTTGTGATGAGAAAATGTTGAGGAAATGGGAGGGCAAATTTTGGGGTACAACACTTGATTTCTTGACTCTGGGTGTTCAAACCACATGACTGGAAACAAAGAATGGTTCTCGGAGCTAGAGGAAGAATTTAAACAAACTGTGAAGCTTGGGAATGACACTAGAATGGCAGTGGTAGCTAAAGGGAGTGTACGAATTCAAGTGAACAATATTATTCAGGTAATCTCAACAAAAAATTACATACCTGAGTTGAAAAGTAATTTGTTGAGCATAGGGAAACTTCAGGAGAAGGGTGTAGCTATTATAATTCAGCAAGGGACTTGTAAAGTTTATCATTCTAAAAGAGGTTTAATTATGCAAACTAACATGAGTGGAAATAGAATGTTTTATATGTTAGCATATATGGTAGAAAAAGGAAATTCAATGTGTCTTCAGGCTGAAGCTTCCTCTGAGAAAGAATCACACTTGTGGCATCGTCGATTTGGCCATCTGAACTACTCATGATTAAGAACACTTGCATACAAGAAAGTGATAGGCGGTGTGCCTCTGCTCAAAGTTCCAGAAAAGTTATGTGAAACTTTTTTAGTTGGAAAACAGCATAAAGGATCCTTTCCAAAACAAAGTTCTTGGAGAGCATCAAAGCAACTTCAACTTGTGCATTTTGATTTGTGTGGGCCTATCAAACCTGCTTCCAACAGTGACAAAAGGTATATCATAAGTTTTATTGATGATTTTTCACATAAAACTTGGGTTTTTTTTACATGAAAAATCAGAAGTCTTTAGTGCATTTAAGAATTTCAAAGCATTTATTGAAAAAGAGGTTGGTGCATATATAACTTGTTTAAGAACAGATATGGGAGGGGAGTTTAACTCAAATGAATTTGGAGAATTTTGTAAAGCTCATGGTATAAGTAGGCAGTTGACAGCAGCATACACTCCACAACAGAATGGAGTTGCCAAACAAAAGAACAAAAAAATTATGGATGTAGTACACTCAATATTAGATGATAAGAAAGTTCTAAAAGTGTTTTGGCCAGAAGCTGTAAATTGGTGTGTTCACGTTCAAAATAGGAGCCAGACCGTAGAGGTAAAAGAGAAAACTCCAGAGGAAGCATGGAGTGGAGTGAAGCCAACAACAACTTAGGGTATTCGGTTGCATAGCACACGCTCATATTCAAGACCAAAATAGAAGCAAGTTAGATGCCAAAAGCAAGAAGTGTGTATTCCTGGGTGTTAGCAATGAATCCAAGGCCTATAAATTATACGATCCAACCACTAAGAAGATCATCATCAGCAACGATGTTCAATTTGAAGAAGAAGAGAGCTGGGATTGGGGAAGAACCGAAGAAGAACTGAATTTGGATGTGCTAGAAGATGATGAAAGTGAAAAAGAGCATGTCGGTGAGGATAATATTGAGGAGGTCATGGGCAGAAATACTACTTCCGATTATTCACCACAAAATAAAGTAAACATTCAAGAAGTTGCATATGAATGGAGGGGTGAAAGAGTCAGAACAAAACCGGTATGGATGGCGGACTATGAAACAGGAGAAGGTCTCTCAAAAGAAGAAGATATGCATGAAATGATGATGGTAATAGAGAATGATCCATTTTCATTTGTAGAGGCAGTCAAAAGCAAGAAGTGGGAACAGGCTATGGAAGCAGAAATGGAAGCTATAAATAAGAACCAAACATGGGAATTTATGGATTTGCCTAAGGATGCCGAGCCTATTGGAGTTAGGTGGGTCTTTAAGACCAAACTTAATGAAAATGGGGATGTCGAGAAACATAAAGTGAGATTGGTATCTAAGGGCTATGCACAATGGTGTGGAGTTGATTATACTGAAGTATTTGCACCAGTAGCAAGGCTCGATACCATTCGAACAATACTTGCAGTAGCAGCACAGAGTGGCTGAGAGGTTTTTCAGCTTGACGTAAAAAGTGCTTTCCTTCATGGTGAACTCAAGGAGGAAGTATTTGTACAACAACCTGAAGGGTTTGTTAAGAAGGGAGAAGAATGGAAGTTTTACAAGCTAAAAAAGGCTATATATTGCCTTAATTAAGCGCAAAGAGCGTGGTACAACAAAATTGAGGCTTACTTTCTGCGTGAAGGCTTGGAGAAATGTTCCAGTGAGCATACTTTGTTCACCAAGTCAAAAGGAGCTAAAATTTTAATAATTAGCCTTTATGTAGATGATTTAATTTACTGGAAGTGATGTGAGCATGTGTATGGAATTTAAAAGGTCAATGAAGATAGAGTTTGATATGTCCTATTTAGGAAGAATGGGGCACTTTCTTGGAATGGAAGTGCTGCAAAATTCAAATGGTATTTTTATTTGTCAAAGAAGATATGTGCGAGAAGTGTTAGCAAGATTTGAGATGGAAAGTAGCAACATAGTGAAAAATCTAATTGTTCAGGGAACAAACTTATCAAAGGATAAAGGAGGAACTAAACTTGATGCAACATTGCTCAAATAAATGGTTGGGAGTCTCATGTATTTAACTATAACTCGTCCTGACTTAATGTATGGTGTAAGTCTCATAAGCAGGTACATGTCTAGACCAACCATGTCACATTGGTTGGCAGCTAAAAGAATTTTGAGGTATTTAAAGGGGATAACTGAGCTAGGCATTTTCTACATAAAGAATGAAGGTTGTTCAAAACTCTTGGCATTCATAGATAGTGGCTATGCGGGTGATCTTGATGATAGAAGAAGTACATCTAGATATGTGTTCATGATAAGATCTGGAGTTTTATCACGGTCGTCTAAAAAACAGCCAGTGGTGACTTTATCAACTACCGAGGCCGAATATATCGTGTAACACCCCAATTCTACCCCAAGAAAATTATGCAAAATAAATCAGAGTTATAAAATTTCAATCATACAAACGAATCGGGACGTCACAAATTCTTCTAACGAATTCATTGCATTCATCGAGGATATATAACATTTTTTCAAACATCGGATAAACCATCAACATGACATCTTTCATTAAGTGATTCAACGACTACGCAACGGAATTCTCAATAACATCTTTAAAACGACACAACATCAACTTCGAAACATCTCATATTCAATAATAATCAATTTAAAGTTCAACAACTAAAAATCAGCAATCAAAAATCAACAAGCGTTCATCCCCCTGAGTGTTACATATCAGAGCAATGATACCGGCTCGAACTATTGAAGGTATACGACCTTCACTCTTAATTACCTACATGTTACCAACATAAGGGCAACATTCAAACAGAAGGGGTGAGATATCTAACAATATAATAAAGCGCATGATAATTAATATATTAAATTAGATCAATAACATCACCACATCTCATCTCATAATTAACAACAATCTCAACAATAATATACATTCATCAACATTAAAACACACTTCTTTATGAAATCATATAATGTGACTCAATACTATGCAAATGCATGTGGTACCATTGGAGCAGAACTCACATCTCAAAAATCTACCAATTAATAGAGGCATCAACAAGGTATAGCCTTCATCTCAAAATTTGCCAATCCAGGCCATCTCAACGAGCATAAGCTCCATCTCAAAAATGCAATGTATGCGACTCAACCATGAATGTAATAACAATACCCAAGTTAACAACATTTCAAATCATCTCAAAACAACAACATCTCAATCATCTCAAAACAACAACATCTCGATCATCTCAAAACAACAACATCTCGATCATCTCAAAACATCTCAATTAACAATATCTCATAACATCAAAATAATTTATTAAACATCGTTTATTATCACAAAATCATCGAACACCACCTCAATAACCACATCTCACTAATAACTCAGCTGTATATTAATACTACAGTAATCCATCCTTTTATTCTGCTATTTTATATCTTTACTGTCACTAATCCTACTGTCATGATTCTAACAGCAACCTCTATACATCTATTATTCATCCTTCTGTCCAGAAATCAGTACAACGGTCATCTATGGGAATTAATTCTAAATAATGCATTATCTGCTATGATTACACTTCTTATCCATCATTTAATCACCTAGAACAAAGCTCATCGCGTTAGCTAATCAATGCTTCGAACGACATATCAAACAGCATCCTAAAACCCAAGTTACAACAATTAAAAGCCAATTTTGTCAAAAACCAGACATTATGTATCGACACAAAACCTTATGGATCGACTCATCCTGCTTCATCTGTACACTATGAGTCGACACATCCTCCTTATGGATCGACTCATCCTAGTTTTAAATCACAGCATGTATCGACACATGCACCTTACCGATCGACTCATCCTGAGTCTTGCAACTTCCATGCATCGACGTATCCCTTCTTCGTGTCGACTCATCCTGAGTCTTACAGTCTTCATGTATCAACATATTCAGTTTGGAGTTGACACATCCTGCTACAGTCTGTATAATTTCTGCGTTTTCTTCTGTAATTTCACTACGGGAATTATGTTACAGTCCTATAAACCTCATTATAAACATGATAATTCATCACCTAACATTAACCTATAATGCTACATCAATTAAACCGCATCACGACATCATTTTTCATCTAAAATTCATCAAATCTTCATCATACATCATTCATAATACATCCAATTCAAGAACAAACAGCAATCCTCTAACCCCGCATATCAAACATCATGAACCCAATTATAAAGTCAGAACCCCACCCTTACCTTGGATTGAAGATCGCTCTACAATTTCCGGGTTGAATCTTCGTTCTTGTCGTTTTCCACTTTTTCCAGCAGCTTCACGTTCTCTTCCAAATCCTTATTTTCTTCTACTGCTTCTTTCTTCTCTACCTTCTCACAAATAATAAAATAACCTAATATTCTATTATTCCTTATTTCTTATTTGGCTCAAAATCTACACCCCCTTATTACTTCTACTCTCTCAAAATAGGCCCACCTTAAATATTACACTTCTAATATTATTTCACTACATAATATTATATCTCTAATATTATTTCTCCACTTAATATAATAAATCCAATTTAATTATAACACAACCTCACAAATATTCCAAAAATAATTTAATTAAATAATTAATTAAATTACAGGCGTTACAACTCTCCCCCACTTAGAGTATTTTCGTCCTCGAAAATTTACCTCAGTCAAACAATTTAGGATAGGAGTCTCGCATCTTGCTCTCCAACTCCCAAGTCATGCTTTCTCCTGCAGCTCCTAACCAAACCACTTTAACCAAGGAAATCTCTTTGCCCCTCAGAGTCTTCATTTCACGATCCGCGATTCGTACAGGCATCGTCTCCACCGTAAGATTATCCTGTATCGTCCATATGAATCACATGAGATGGATCTGAAATATACTTCCGAAGTTGCGACACATGAAACACATCATGCAAATTCTAAAGATTAGGCGGTAAATCCACTTGTGATGCAGTGGGAGAACTGACTTGAGGTTTTGCGTTTGTGTTTGCAAATGTTTCGGTTTATCAAGAGTCGCCACCGACTTTTTATTTATCCAAAGGAAAGGTCAAAAAGCACAGGAAAAACCTTTGAGATGTTTTCTTGGGTTCGGGGGGTAGATTATGAAAGGGAAGGTGCTAGCACCCTTTTCATCCATGGTTTTCCATGGGCTCTTACTCACTTGTTTTAGATCACTTGCTTTTGCTTTTCAATTGTTTGAAATGGTGCTTTCGTGTATGGTTTTGAAAATATTTTGAAAAGAGGCCTTTGTCTAGGCAACCTTTGTAATGATTCTTGTTTGAATGTATACAAAGGTGTTTGTCTTTTGAAAAATGTTTCAATGTTTGAAAGTCTGTTTTTGGGAAATGTTTTGAAATTGTGTGATAGTTTGAAAATAGCAAGGATGTTTGCAAGTTTGATCAAGTAACTAGGAGAATCTACCCTACCTACTCAAAAGTCTTTCCTACACATTTTTAACCCTTTGACATTGTTGTTTTACCATTGTATATGGTAGACAACCTTGTGTTTAGATGTTAAACGGGACAGGCGTGGGTCATCGTATGACCATGATAACAATGTTGCCAAGTATCTTAGCAAATTTTTGTTTGAGGGACTAGATCATTTTTGTATAGGTAATCAAGATAGCGTCATCGAGGGACTATGATCTTTTGATTTGATTTGTTTTTCCAAGATACCTAGCATGCATACCATGGCCATGTTTTTTTTAAGGCAACAAGTGGATGAAACCCTAGGGGTGCTTGTGTGTATTGTGTTGTCATTTTCATGCATTTTTGTCTTTGTATTAGTCAAGCTATTTGTTTGATTTTAGATATTTGCATACAAACCCTAATCTTTCTATCATGCATATTTGAAAGCAATAAAGTGTGTAAAAATAAATCTACGACTATTACAACATTGATATGGGGAGGGGGATACAAATTTGGATAGGGGGATATTTGCAAGAAAATAAAACTCTAAGTCAACTATTACAACCAAATTGAACTCATTGTGCAAATAAATAAATGGACAATATTTAAATATGCAAATAAATATGAATATGAAAAAGTGTTTTTGTACTATTTTTATGTATGTAAAAATAAGTTATTTAATATCCTAAAAAATATTAATGGTCTTTTTTGAAAGGGGTGGAAACCCTAATTTGGTTTTAAGAAATATATATATATATATTAATTATATTATTTATTCATTTATGTATAAAAAATAAAATAAAATAAAATATATACAAAATGTTGAAAAATAAAACTATGCATGACAATATTGTTTAAGTCTATAAATAATAAAAATGAAAATATATAATACTTTTGTATTATTTATGAATTCATTTTAAGAAAATAAAAGTATATCATTATTAATAAATTATTTCTATGTCCAAAAAATAATAAAAATAATAAAATAAAATGTGAAAATTTAAAAAAATATTTTTGATGATTTTTAATGTTTAGGAAAATAAATAAAAGCCAAAAAAATAAAAAAAAAATACAAAAATATGCAAAATAATGAAAATGGGCTAGGGGGTGCAAACAGCAAACCAGGGGGTGTCAAAAGTAAGGAGAAACCAAGCCCAGCCCACATTGCCTTCGTCCCTAACCTCTGAACCAAATAACGTGCGCTTCTTGTTCAAATTCCTAACTCCTGCATTTGTGTTTAAAAACAAAAACTTGCAACATGAAAGTTATAGAGCATGATCATACGATTCTAACCATGTAAAAAACTTAATCTAACTCTCAAAGACCAGAGAGAATTTCTCTGGCCCACATTTCTAACCTAGTTTTTTCAGAAATTTCATCATTCAAATTCTCTCAGCTCAGTTAACTTAAATGAATTATATGCATATGTACAGCTCAAGGGCAATGAGGACTACATTTTTTACTCACAAACCTAAGCCTAATGATTCCTAAATAGAGAGATAGAAGTTTCAACTTTACCTGTTTTAGTCAAGCTCGAGTATGGCGATGCAGGGGTTTTCAGTGAGGCCTGATATGCTTGTGAGATTGCTTGAAGTTCCTTTGAGCTTTCCCAATGCTTAGCTAGCTTTGAACTTGCTTTAATCTCTTTATAGAACTCAACCTGCAAACTCAAAATTCAGAAATGGTGAATTGTGTAAATGGAGTTACAGTGACTTGGGAATGGTTGGGATAGTTTAGGTAGGTTGTATGGAGTGTGTTGGAACTGGTTGCAAGCAAAACACACAAGTGGATGTGAAGATGGAAGTGATTCTGCAGGGCCTGCCTTGTTTTGTAAGAAAATGTGATTTTTGTGTACAAGGGTGTTTTAGAGGTTGCTACCTCGTGTTTCTGGCTTAGTGTGATATTCAAAACTTGTTTGAAATGTTTAAAAGTCTTGATTATAACAGATACCAAAGTTATGTGGTTTTTGCAAGTTGACTTGGTTTTGAAGAAAAGAGTGAGTTGACAATGCTATGGCCTGTACAGGATAGCTCCAAGCATGTTAATAGTTGGTGTACCTTTTCCTAAGTTTGTGGAGTTGGTTTTCTGCAAAAGGCTTGGTGCAATGCTCAAGAGAACAAATTTGCAAAAGTTGTACTTTATGTAAATGGCATTGTTGCCTTTTTGCCAAAAATGGATTAATTCAATGTGTAATCCTCTAAAGCTCAGAACAAAGCCTTAATCCATTGAGTTTGCATTCAATTTTTTAGTGTGGAAGGGTTTAAGGACCAGTAAACAAGTACAAGCAAGGCTGGACAGAAATTGCAACTTGTGTCAACATGAAAAATGCCATGGACCAAAGTGATATTTTGCAAAATTCAAACCTTCGATTCTCCCTAACCATAAATGATTTTGGAGAGTTCTGGGATATTTTGGAAAGCTTGTAACATGATATACAATCCATATTTGAAATGAAATTTTAGATTCCAATTGGAACTATGTGAAAAATTTCCATGAAGATAGGTGAAAATCCTGCATAAACTAGGGCAAAATTTCACTAAGTTAAAAGTTTCATGGACCCTTGTTCACAAAATCATAACTTGAGATCCAACCATCTTTTTGGAAAACTTTCTGAATAAAAGTTTTAGATTTTGCGGAGGAATACAACTTTCATGTTGTAAGTTTTGTTTGAATCCAATTGCATCATGGTGAAAAAGTTGGGAAAAGTTGGGAAAAAATAAGAAATTTTCATAACTTCGAAATTTTCTAAGTTATGAAAATTTTCCATTTTAAACCCTAATTTTCAAAATTAGGTTTCTTGATGAACAAGTTTCATGTTTTGACATATCTTGATAAAAAATGACCCTTGGCACTTGATTTTGACCAAAAAGTTAAAGTTTGACTTTTCAGTGTACAGTTGACTTTGGATCAGTTGACTGGAAAATTCATCTGTCAATCCAATGCATTTGAGATCTTTTGAACCTTGTGATTAGGTCAAGATTATTCCATTGAGTCCTTGAATCCATGATTGAACCCAATTTTCCATTGGCTAGGTTAAAAATCAGAAATTGCCCTTATACAGTCAAAACCCTAAAAATGATCATTTTGCCCTTTTGGTGATCTGATCAAATTTCTTGAGGAGTTGTGGTCCAAACTTGATCAAATGGTTCATATGAGTCTATAATGGTTATGTGGATAAAAAATTATGAGGTTTGACTGTAAATTGGCCACAATTGACTTTTTCCCCAATACAGTTGATTTTTAGGTCAACTGTCCAATTGACTGGGCAAAAATTTGATTCAAGGCTTGAAACTTGGTATGGGCAATTTTATAAGTCCAACATGAAGTATGAAAGTCACATTTAGCATTGGAAGTCCAAAAATATTTGTGCAAACTCAAACCCTAATTTCAGGTCAATAGTGCAAGGAGATGTCTTGAGCTGAGCAAACCATAATCTTGTCTGGAGTCCAAAGAGTCTTGTGAGGGGTAATCCTGATAAAATAAGAGGGCAAATTTTGGGGTACAACAGCTGTCCCTATTCAATCTTCTTGAACCTGAAGAGTTAGATTGGCGAGTTCGCCTTTCGTGACTCGAAGGTAAAAGAGGATTGGACACTAGAGTGCCCATAAATTTGCACTCGTCAGAATGTAGTTGAGGGAATGGGCTTAAAGATGCCATTTGGAGATGATTGAATCCTGCTGGAGATGAGCTTAAAGATGCCATCCAAGAATGTTTGTTGAAAATCAGAAGAATGATCATCATAATAGTATCCGTATCTGGAACATATTTGAGTTGTATCTGGAGATCGGATATGAATGAATAACAGAATGATTGTCGTGTCTGGAGTGTGTCTGTATTGTATCTAAATCTGAAGTCTGAATAAGCGACAGAATGACATCCGTGTCTGGAGCATCTCTGAGCTGGGGAAACATTTGAATGAGTGACATAATGGCAACCGCGTCTGGTGCGTATCTGGACTGTATCTGAAGTTGAAATCTGTATGAGTAGCAGAATAACTTCCGTGGGGAGTGTATCTGAATTGTAACTGGGATCTGAATAAGCGACAGAATGACATTCGTGTCTGGAGTGTATCTGAACTTGAAGTTGATAGTTGAATCTGAATGAGAAAATAGAATGGCTTCCGCGTCTGGAGCGTATCTAATCTATATCTAATTGTTGAAGTCTGAATGAGTGACAGAATGGCATTCGTGTCTGGAGCATATCTGGATTGTATCTTGACTTTGAATTCTGAATGAGTAGTAGAATGACCTCCGTGTCTGGGGTGTATCCATATTGTATCTGAATAAGAGATCTGAATGAGTAATAGAATGACTTCCGTGTCTTAAGTGTATTTGTATTGTATCTGAAATCTTTGAATATTTGTTAAAAGATAGCTTTTAATCTTATCCTGAAAAGGGTAAAATGTTAGTTGAAACACAGGGTTATGTTGCATGACATGTATGATGCAATAAATGTGTCTTATCAATGTTTATGATATATGAATGTTATGTATGCGCATGTAAGTTGATTAGCTGTCTTGCTGAGGAAAATAAATCCTTGATAGCTGGAGATAATAAAATCCTTGACTGCTGTCCGGGAAAATAAATCCATGACCGCTGTTGGAGATAGAAAATCCTTGGCGACTTGTGGGGATTAACAAGAACTTTGACAACTTCTGTGGGGATGTGAGAATCCTTTATGACTTTCCTGGGGATAGGGATCCTTTAAGTCTATTTGAGAAACCTGCTTGGGGAATCCATAGAACTATGGTTGGAGATTACACAAAGGGGAGTCTTTACTCGGCTGGGGAATAGGGAAACTTTGATGAATCTCTATTGGGGATTAGATGACAGCAATACCTTGATCTGCTAGAGAATAAGGAAAACTTTGATGGCTTCTGCGGAGAACCAAGAATGAGAAACTCCGATCTCCTGGGGACATTGAAACCTTGGGGGCTTCGTTGGAGAAGTGAGAAATGAGAATCTTTGGTCTGAAAGGGATTAAAAATTCTGACAAATTCAAGCTGGGAGTAGTAGAAGCTCTGGCAACTTCACTGGGGAATTGAGAATGAGAATCTTCAATCTGCTAGGGGAAAATAAATCCCTGGGGACTTCAAGTTGAGGAGTTAAGAATGAGAATCTTCATTCTGTTGGGGAGTAAAAACTCTGTAGGGAATAGCTGTACTGTTAGAGAGTAATTGTCCTGCTGGAGGGTAAGTTCAAGACTCTCTGGGGGAAAAGCTTATTCCTGTTTGGAGAAAGTTCAGGAGTTTAGTTTGTATGCCAATCTACTGGGGAATTAACCAGAGGTTGGGGATAAAAGTTAACTGTTATCTGGTTGATTCTCAGACTTTAAGACAACTTGCTGGGGAATCTGGGAAACTGGATGGTTTCCGCTGGGAATTGGTAGTTGGAAATTTGACTCCGTTGGGGAAGAAGGTTTCATCTTTGCTGGGGATTTATGATCCAAAGTTTTTGCTCCGCTGAGGATTGGGAGTTTGAAAACTTAACTCAGAAGGTGGATTAAGGGTTTGGAAAAAAAATGACTCCGCCAGGGATTGGGAGTTTGTAGATTTTACTCTGGCGGGGATTTTGAAATTGTAATTCCGCTGGGGATATGTATTTTCAAGGTTGAAGCTTCGTTGGGGATCCAGATGATGTACTGCAGGAGATTTCTCTTGGAATAGCCTAAAGATGTCTTCATATCCTTTCAAGCTGTCAGTAATTGTTCTTTCACATTTAGTTTATTTGTAAACAGTGATTATATTCAAATGCATATGCTCATTTAATAAACCATTGGACGTTTTCAAATAAAACACAAGTGTAAAGAGAAAAAGACAAATAGTTTTCTGTATTTTGAAGTATCTTTGTATTAACTTTGTATAAGTATTTTGTACAAAGGAGACAGACATCCTAGTAAGAGAATGTTGTCATAAAAATTGAGAAAAATTTATACAAAGAAAGATGGCTATGTGTAAAAATTCCATGGGGTTCCCATTCTGCTATAGCCTTCGTAACTCTGAGTATCTTGTCCATTTGTTGCTTCGTTCGAAGATGATTGAACTGATCAGAAGCCTGGAGCTTGTCTGTGAAGAGATTATCCTTAAAGTGATCCGACGAGACATAGTCATACGCTTTAATTCCCTAACTTTTTCCTTGACCGCCCTTTCGGGTTTTCAGTCCAACGGGAAACCCTTTTTTGCCCAAGTCTCCCTTTCGGGTTTTCAACTTGCCGGGTGTACAGATTTTTTATTTATCCCTAATTTTTTCCTGAACCACTCTTTCGGGTTTTCGATTCACCTGGATGCCCATTTTTTCCCAAGTAGCCCTTTCGGGTTTTCAACTTGCCGGGTGTACAGTTTTTTTTATTTATCCCTAATTTTTGCCTGAACTGCCCTTTCGGGTTCTCGATTCATCGGGATGCCCATTTTTGCCCAAGTCGCCCTTTCGGGTTTTCAACTTGCCGGGTTGTTTATGCGTAGTATCTTTTGACTATGTCTGCGTTCGCAGGGTGCGGCAGGTCATCGCCGTCCATGGTGGTCAGAATCATTGCCCCACCAGAAAAGATGTTTTTGATCACAAATGGTCCTTCGTAAGTAGGAGTCCATTTTCCCCTGGGATCACTTTGCGGCAAGATGATCCACTTGATTACAAGGTCCCCGACTTGATATACCTGGCGCCTGACTTTCTTGTTGAATGCCTTGATCATCTGTTTCTGATACGCTTGACCATGGCAAACAGCAGTAAGTCGATTTTCGTCAATCAAGTTAAGTTGATCAAGTCGGGTCTGAATCCAATCGTCTTCGCTTAAACCAGCATCTTTCATGATTCTCAAGGAGGGAATCTGAACCTCGATAGGTAAAACAGCTTCCATTCCATATACCAAAGAATAGGGTGTTGCCCTAGTTGATGTTCGTACCGTGGTACGGTACCAGTGCAGAGCAAATGGTAACATCTCATGCCAGTCCTTGTAGGTGACTGTCATCTTTTGTATGATTTTCTTGATATTTTTGTTCACATCTTCGACAACACCGTTCATCTTTGGCCGATAGGGAGATGAATTGTGATGTTGAATCTGGAACTGCTCGCACAGAGCAGTGATCATAGTGTTGTTCAGGTTTGTACCGTTGTCGGTGATGATTCTGTTAGGGATGCCGTACCGGAAAATGAGGTTCTGCTTGATGAAGGGGCAACCACATTCTTTGTAACGGATGTGAAGGAAGCAGCTTCGACCCACTTGGTGAAGTAATCAATGGCACCAGGATGAAGCGATGTCCATTGGATGTTGTAGGCTTGATCTCTCCAATCATGTCGATTCCCCACATAACGAATGGCCAAGGAGCTAACATTGAGAGGAACTGGAGGTATATGTACCTTGTCTGCATAGATTTGGCATTTGTGACAAGTACGTGAATGTTGATGGCAGTCAGCTTCCATGGTAGACCGGTAATAGCCTGCCCGTAGAATCTTCTTAGACATCGTATGTCCATTTGAGTGAGTGCCAAAGGTACCATTGTGCAGTTCAGCCATGATCTGTTCAGCTTCAACCTTATCCACACAACGGAGCAGAATGCAATCATGATTGTGCTTGTATAGGATACCATTGCTCATGAAGAACTTGGCTGAGAACCTCCTTAAGAACTTTTTGTCGTTGACTGAAGCTCCTTTAGGATATTCTTGTGCCATGAGATACCTTTTGACGTCATGAAACCAAGGTCGGTCCACTACTTCTTCGGTATTAATCTCGTGACAATGTGCAGGTTCGTCCATCCGTTCAATGGTGATTTTGGGAGCCTCATCATCCCAGTTAAGTTTAAACATGGATGACATGTAGCTAGAGCATCCGCTAGCTGATTTTCTTCTCGCGGGAAGTGCTCGAAGGTAATATGCTCGAAATGTGGTAACAATGTCAGGACATGTTCTTTGTAAGGGATGAGGTTTGGATGTTTAGTATCCCACTCTCGTTTGATTTGACTGATAACCAAAGCTGAGTCCCCAAATACAATCAAAGATTTGATTCCCAAGTTAATGGCAGCCTTGAGACCAAAGATACAAGCTTCATACTCGGCCATGTTGTTGGTGCAGCTGAAGCAGAGTCGGGCAGTGAAAGGTGTATGGCAACCTTCTGGAGAAATAAGTACCGCGCCGATACCGTTTCCAAGTGCGTTGGAGGAACCATCAAAGTACAGGGTCCATCGGGATCCTTGTTCAGGTCCGTCATACGGACTGTTCTCTTCGATGTTGCTCAAAGTCATAATGTCCTCGTCGGGGAAGTCGAACCTCATGGATTGGTAATCTTCGACAGCTTGATGGGCCAGATGATCGGCTAGCACACTCCCCTTTATAGCTTTTTGGGTCGTGTATTGTATATCATACTCGGTGAGGATCATTTTCCACCTTGCTATTCTTCCAGATAAAGCAGGCTTCTCAAAGATGTACTTGATCGGATCCATCTTAGAGATCAGCAAAGTGGTACGAGTCAACATATACTGCCTTAGCCGGCGAGCAGCCCATACCAAAGTGCAGCAAGTTTTCTCGAGTAGTGAGTATCGGGTCTCGCAGTCGGTAAACTTTTTGCTAAGGTAATAAATGGCATGCTCTTTTCGGCCAGACTCGTCATGTTGGCCCAGTATGCACCCATTGAATTCTCCAGGATAGTCAGATACATGATAAGCGGTATTCCTTCGACGGGTGGCATCAAGATAGGAGGTTCTAGCAAATACTCCTTAATTTTATCGAAAGCAACTTGGCAGTCATCATTCCATTTAACCACCTGATCTTTCTTCAACAGCTTAAAGATTGGTTCACAGGTTGATGTTAGGTGAGAGATGAACCTTGCAATGTAGTTTAGGCGTCCCAAGAAACCTCTGACCTCCTTCTCAGTGCGAAAGGAAGGCATTTCTTGTATAGCTTTGACTTTGGCAGAATCAACCTCGATGCCTTTATTGCTGACTATGAAACCCGAGTTTACCGGACCTGACTCTGAAGGTGCACTTGTTAGGGTTTAGTCTGAGCTTGTACTCTTTCAACCTGACAAACAGCTTTTGCAAATGGTCGAGGTGTTCTTCTTTAGTCTGTAAATGGGCTATCATGTCGTCTACGTAGACCTCAATCTCATGATGTATCATATCATGAAACAAAGCTACCATGGCACGTTGATAGGTTTCCCCGACATTCTTCAGTCCGAATTGCATCACTTTATAGCAGAACGTACCCCACTGTGTAACAAAAGTTGTTTTCTCCATGTCTTCAGGGGCCATTTTAATCTGGTTGTAACCTGAAAATCCATCCATGAAAGAAAATACCTTGTGCTGAGCTGTATTGTCAACCAAGATGTCAATGTGCGGTAGTGGAAAGTCATCTTTAGGGCTAGCCCTGTTTAAGTCTCTGTAATCCATACACATTCTGACTTTGCCGTCCTTCTTAGGCACGGGCACAATGTTAGAAACCCATTGTGGATAGGAAGTAACAGCAAGAAAGCCAGCATTGAATTGCTTCATCACTTCAGCTTTGATCTTTTCATACATATCGGGCCTCATTCGGCGAAATTTCTATTTAACTGGTGGATAGTCTTCTCTTGTAGGGAGACGGAGAACCACAATATCTGTATCAAGTCCCGGCATGTCTTCATAGGACCAGGCGAAGATCTCAACATATTTATTCAACAGCTGAACTAAACGCTCTTTGACACTTGGCTCTAGGTTGGCACCCACTCTGATTTCTTTTGTCTTCCTCTGTACCCAATTTGATTGTCTCTAACAGTTCCTCGTGTGGTAAAATGGCCCTTTCTTCCGGTTGTAGCAGTCTAGCCAACTCTCCAGGCACTTCACAGTCTTCATCACCTTCGTATTCGGCATGATTGACCAGATCTTCAGAGTCACTGAAGGCCATAGCAGAATTGTTACCCATGGAATCCGGAGTGGATGGGTACCTGCATTTGTGAGTGTGGGTGTGTGTAAGGGATAGCCACCTTTAAACAAATAAAATGTAAAAAGAAAAAAAATGAACACAAAAGTTTATATATGAAAACGATGATTCATTAAAATGACATATGAAGATGAAAAATCAAACCCTTACAAATGGACCTATGTGCCTCGGGTAAGGCACAAGGTTAAAAGTGTACGAATTGTTTAAGAATTATTACAAACCAACAGAAATTTTCGAAAGATAAATTACTGATTGATGAAAGTAATGGGAACAAAGTCCTTTGCCTCCCAATTGCATAGTCCTCCTTCAACGGTAGGGAAAATCCACTCTTCTAGGTTGCTCTCCTCTTCACCATCCTCCAAAGCACTGACTCCATGATGAGTGATCTTCACTGGTGGCCCTCCAGCCCGGGAGTGACGCACAACCTTTTGAGCAGAAGCAGTGAAACCCAAGCCAAATTTATCAGGTTTGAAAGGAAAATCGGGAAGCTGCCCCCAGATTGTGCTTCCTCCTTCTTCAATCACAACCTTTGCATCTCTGAGTGACGACATCTGAGGCGGAGGTCGGGTAATCATGGGTACAGAAGGTACTGTCTTGGTTGCTGCAATCTCCTGAGCTACCTCCTCAAAATGCTGAAAGGGGGTTTCGATGAATTCACCATCTAATTCTACATAGCGGAAAGAATTAAGATGGCTTATCATGTATTCCTCCTCACCGTAAACTGTTACAGTTTTCCCCTAAACAGGGTACTTGAGTTTCTGGTGCAGGGTTGAAGTAACGGCTCCAGCATGATGAATCTAGGGTCTTCCCAACAAGCAAGAATAGGAGGGACGGATGTCTATGACATAGAATGTGGATTTGAAGGTTTCAGTTCCCACTTTAATCGGGATGTCCACCTCCCTGTGGACCATCCGTTTAGAACCATCAAAGGCTCTGACAATGATGTTGCTGGGCTTCAAAGTTAAACCTTCACAATCTAGCCTATCCAATGCCTTCTTTGGTAGGACATTCAGTGAAGAACCAGTGTCTACCAGAACGTGTGTCAGAGTAGTCCCTCTGCATTCCACCGAGACATGCAAAGCGTCATTATGTTTTCTCCCTTTGATTGTTAGATCAGCGTCGGAGAACCCTAGACCATTGTCTGCTGTTAGGCTAGCTACACATTCCTGGAACTGGTCTGCGGAGGTTTCCTGGGGAACATGGGCCGTCTTCAAGAACCTGATCAAAGCTTTGGCATGAGCTTCTGAACAAAGCAGTAAGGCCAGCATAGATATTTTTGAGGGGGTTTGCCCCAGTTGCTCCACAACATTATAATCGCTTCTCTTGATTATTTTCAAAATCTCTTCCATTTCTTTTTGAGAGGTTTCAGGGATGATCAACGGCTGAGCCCTCGTCCTGACGGGCTCTTCTTGGATCCCTTTCCCTCTATCATTAGCAACAGTAGAGGGGACAACCACAGGAGTCAAAACTTCTTCAATAACTGGAGTTCTTGCAGATACGTTGATCGGTGCAGGAGTAACCTTAGGAGCGGCTGAGGGTCCGATGATTGCCTTTGGAGGCGCAATCTCTAGAGAGAAAATTCTTCCACTGCGGGTGATTTTACTCGTTCCAGCAATGTTTCCAATATCGGAAGTCTCTTTATTAGAACTCTCTTAAGTTGATTCAATTTGTTTAACATCGTGGTAGAAGATCTCTCCCCCATAGTTCCACGGTATTGATTTGTTGGACTTGTACGGGATAGGCCCCAGCATAGTTATCTTCAAAGGTACAATCTTCGGATCGGATGTAATCTTAACAGGTCTTTTGGAGACCTTGGAAAGATTGGCGGATATGGTAATTATCGAAACATCATTGACAGGAGTCGGTGTAATAGGAGTATTTTCAAAGAGGATTTCTTGATTATCCATTAGGCGTTGGATGCCTAACTTCAACAACGGACAGTCGGTTGGTAAGGATGAACAAAGGCAGCAATATTCTTCACAACCTGGGAAAATCCCAGCCTTCAGCAAATTCAACTTGATTATCGGTAGCGGAGTCATCAAATCATCAACAATGGCTACAAATAGATCCTCTTCAACAGCATGGACATTGTGACCATGTTTTGGCATTGGAGCAGAGATCACATTAGGCTTTTCAGGGGCGTCGAATTCCACTTCTTTAGCATCTATTAAATCCTGAATCTTATTTTTGAGGGCCCAACAATTGTTGGTGTCATGCCCCAGGCTGTCTGAATGATAAGCACACTTCGCATTTGAATGGTAGTAAGGAGAAGACGCATTCGGATTCTTCGGTGCCTCTTTCAAACTTGCAACGTTTAACTTCAAAAGATGAGGGAGAACCTGAGCAGGTGTCATGTTGATCCGGGTGAATTGTCGTGCAGGCCTTTCCACCCTTGCTTGGTTGGTTCTGGGTTGATTGTTTCTAGGTTGATCAGCTACAGACTTCTGAATCATTACAACCCCCACTTGCTAGCCGACGCTCAACTCTTCCTTGACCTCTTTGGGAGTAGACAGGTGAGACATCTTTCTATCCTGGAAAGGTCTTTTTGATGGCAGTGGAAGCAGATGCATCCTTTTGAATTTTTCCGCTCTTGATTCTAGCTTTAACTCTCTCACCAGTCAGAATTAACTCGTTGAACCCCGCAGACGAACTTCCAATCAGGTGATTGAAAAAGGGGCCTGACAGTGTACCCAAGAACATATCTACCATCTCCCTCTCAGATAGAGGTGGTTGCACTCGACCCGCCAAGTCTCTCCATTTCTGGGCATACTCTTTGAAACCTTCATTTGATACCATGCTCATACTCTGTAATTGAGTACGGGTTGGTGCTAAATACGCATTATATTGATATTTTCTATAGAAGGCAGTAGCCAAATCCTCCCAATTGTGCACATCAGACCTCTCTAGCTGGTAGAACCAATCTAACTGCGTCCCCGAAAGACTTTCCTGGAAGAAATGAACTCACAGGTCTTTATCAGAAGAATATGGTTGAATTTTTCTGACGTAAGACCGTAGATGCATCTTTGGACAAGACAAAACATCGTACTTAGAAAATATAGGCACCTTAAACTTAGGGGGAATAACAATGCCAGATACCAACCCTAGCTCTTCAAAGTCCAGCCCAGGCACTCTTTGTACCTCCATAGCTTCCAGACGCTCTTCCAGATTCTTGTACTTGTCATCTGCATGAGGGTACTGCTGCTCAGAATAATCTTCATCCTCTTCTTCCTCTTCTTCCTCAGACTCAGAGGGCACTGCAGCTCCCTTTCCTTTTCCTACCCCTTCATCATATGTTGAGGGGAAATCCAGGCCCCTTCTAGCTTGACCTTCAAATATTCTACCCAGAGTAGCCACACCAAATCTTTTCTTTTTCTTTTTCTCCTTTTCCTTTTCCAGCAAGGTTTTGAGATCCTCCTGACCCTTAGCCAAGGTCATGAGTAGTTGTTGGAACTGCGAATTCTGCACTTGTAAGTCTTTGATCGTCTGCTCTATATCCATCTTGCTGAAATAAACAGCAGAGAGATAAGGAAACCTAGTGTGAAGACCTGCTTATGCATATGATGAATGATATGTTATTCATGTAATGCATTCAAGGATTCAGAAATTCAAATTTGTTTGAAACAAAAAGGAACACACGTCATATTAATAAGATAGAATTTGTTAGTACATAAATGCCCCATGGGCAAAATAATACAAAATTCTAATGTAAAAAGACGCTCCACATCCTTTTTGGTGCAATGTAGGTGTTGAGAGTCTGCTCTCCGTGAAGTTGGCGAGTAAGTTCCAAAATCTTCTTCTCACTGGCGTAGAATTGGGCTTCAAAAGTGTCGCGTTCTCCCTTGAGTTGTATCCAACTCCTTTGTAAATCTTCTAGTTATGTTGCCATGTCAGGATGTAGGAGGGTGTATGAAACCTCTCCTTCCATAACAGGCTCTTTGATCACAGGGAGAATGTAGGGGTAAGGCATCATAAGACTTTGGGCGCAGGTTCGTACCCACTTGAGGTAAGGCTCAAGGGGGATGGAATTCTTGTGTCCCAAGGTCTTACTGTCCACTTTGTTGGACATTCTCCAAGCTCGGATAAACCTTTGTCGAAGTCAAAAACCAAATCTGGAATCAGCATGTCATGTGGGTGTTTACCGTGGAAATTGGTAAACAACCGCTGATCTTCCAAAAGGTTACTTATTTGGTGACTAGAAGGATCGATCAGATTGATCCTAAGACATGGTTGATTTTCTGGAGTTTGACTAATCCTAATGGTGATTAATGCCGGCAAAGTAAAGACACTTTAAGTAAATTGCATGAAGAAAAGCTTGATAGAATAAATAAAAGTGTTAAGTAAAAGGCTTTGACGAAGATAAGTAAATGAAAAGCGATAAATTGCTTGAATATAAAAGACTTTGATTAATTTAAATGGTGTTTCACACATACATTCTCAACGATTCTTTCGCTCACGCTGGGTACTTGAATCTAAATGAGTGAGTTGTAAAAGATGATGAACACCCGCGAAAACTACGTGAACAACTAGTATTTATACTAAAACAAATCCTAAGTAACCGTTGGGCAGTTACGCTGCTTCGAGATGACGCCACATGGCACGCTCACAACCTTCGACGCTTCTGTCCTCGGCACGTTGCACTTGGTAACTGCTGGGAACCGTTTTCCCTCCAACAATTCAAATCTTAAACCGTTCGACCTTGGGCAGCAGGTACCTTCGTCGAGAGGTTCCTTCGACGTCGAAGACAACAAGATTCCCACTTAAAGGAATCTCTCTAAGTATCTTGTCATTCCTTGATGTGCCTTCGACAGGATCAGCTGGTCGAAGCTTTCTTATGTAGGAAACTCTTTTGACTCATAATTAATGGTCTATATGATAACAAACAAGAGTGTCGAATTTAGGAGCCAACAAATTGCCCCCCAAGAATGTCTTATTTCGACGCTAAAAAGAAAAAGGCATTCTTTGATATTCCATTCGACACCTGTCCTTCACTCTCAGCCACAAATTAGTTTGTATGCTTTTTGTCTCCTATCAACCAACTGACAACCTCAAAAAAGTCATCATTTCACCTGTTCCTAAGACGTCACTTCAGTAAGGCGTTTGGCACGCCCGATGTCCTTTCACATATTGTCATCATGACTATTTCCCGAAATCGAGGATGCACGCTGCACCGTTTCCATTCTTCAGAACGACTACATCACCAAATGAGCGCCACGTGCCCCACTCTTGTCTGAGACATTAAATGACCTCGAGTCTTATGATTTTTCAATCACTATAAATAGCACTAAGTGCCCCTTGTTGGACTCTTTATGCTTTCCTTCATCCAAGCCTTAAGTCGAACAAAACTTCCTGCAAGCAAACCTTTGCTTCTTCCTCTCCAAACCCAGAAACCTTTGTTCTTCATCCATCTTCATCTCAAACCAAAAAATGGCTTCACGTTCTCGTTCTTCCAATGTCCCCAGATCTAGCACTCCCTCTAAAACTACTCAACCGGAAATATTTTCAACCGCTCCAATAGTTAACTCCATGGGATGCGAAGGGTTCCTGAACCCATGGGAGATGCTGAGCGTGAAACTTATTCTTCTCAACTGCTGATTCCTGTTGGATATTCCAACCAGGTTTTCTCCATGTCGGGTCCTCTATCTGCATGCATTGCTGACCCAACGAAAATCGAGGGTTTCTTCCCTGTGCATGAGGAACTCAAGCCCATTGAGTGCTCCAAGAAGGCGACAGACGATAACGAAGACCCTGCAAAAGAAAAAATAGATCTTCGGTTCTTCAACAGGGGGGTTAGGGCTTTTAGGTCTAGCCCTAACCTTACACCAGAATACAACGCTTGGCTCGACAAGATGGAGAAGTGCCAGGCTTCGATTTGGAAGGGCATGGGGATTTATGACCTAGTCATGCTGTCCAAAACTGGTCTCAACTATTGTCCTGAAATGCTGATAGCTTCTTTGCTATTTTGGGACTATACTCACTTCACCTTCCACCTGCCTTGTGGAATGGTAACACCCACTCTCTTCGACGTGGCTGCTATTACTGGTCTTTGACCAACTGGGGATTACTTTGACCCAGAGGAAATGTCTGAAGACCAGATTGGGTTTTCAGCTACCAAACCCACTTATACCACCTACACCAACCACTACCATGACAAATCGACGGCTGCGGTGACGGATGTGTAGCACATTGCGTTTCTATCCCTTTGGCTGTCACGCTTCGTGTTCTGCACGAAATCCCTACAGGTGACGAAGAAAATGGTCACCCTTGCTACTCAGCTTCATCACGGTCAAAACATCTGTTTGGCCGAATTAATATTGGCGAACCTATATGAGTCAATAAGCAGTGGAGCAACTCAATTAAAAATAATAGAAAATAGAGCCATCTTGTTGCTTGTTGGACCTTTCTTGCTACTTCAACTTTGGCTAAACGCCACTTTTGAGTCTTTTCTACCCCAGAAGACTCCAATAAACGAAAAGGCTCCTGAGATAGCCAGAAGGCGTGTCGAAGGCACCAGGCTTGCCTTATTGACTCCCACTGAGGATGGGCTGGAACTCCAAAAGACCCTTGCAAACTTCGTTCAGATGTTTGCAGGGAGGAAGGAATTTACCTCGACCATGGCTCCTTTCGCCCGTCGAAAGTTTGGTCCAGGGTGGTTCACCAGGCCCCATCCCAAGTCATCAGAGGATCCTCACCTCGAAGAGCACACAACACTATGGGAAGCGTTTCTCACTCCAAGGATAATGCCATTGCGCTTCAAGAGTTCAAAGAATCATCTGAGCCTGATTGCTTACCAGCCGAATCTTGTCTCTCGACAGTTTGGCATCATCCAATCGCTTCCTTCTCCCATTTACCATAGGGAGAAATCAGTGTTGTACTTTTGTAATGACTACTCTGAGGATGCTGCTACCAAGCATATTAGTAGGTACGTTGGTCAGACCGTACTATCATTGTTTGACTACCAACTCAACTTCCTATGTTCACCATCTTTTGAAGACTGGTGGAAGAGATATTATGTCGAAGAGTTCTTCAACGAAAAGGATTTTGCGGACAAACTCCAGAAGTCCTTCGTCTTGGTTCTCGACAAAATAAAGAAATGTACGTTCCCTCTTCAAATTATATTTGTCTTTCCATTTCAACCTATAATTGTCAATTATAATTTGTGAACGTGTCTTCTTTCAGTTGTTCGAAAACATGTGGCAAAGAAAGCCACAGACAGCCATCAGTGTGGAGGTCCCTCTACAAAACCTCCAGCATAGGTAACAAAATTTTTCTTGTTTCCTGCTGGTTCTAAACATCCTGGTTTTCAATGTTGCATTCTAAACCAACTCCATTTGGGGCTTTCAGGAACCTGCGCCTAATAAGCGACCTGCATTAACGGTCGAATCTTCGAGTGGCGACGAGGACGAATCTCCCCCTGTTCCTCTCAAACGGAGAAAGGTGAAGAAGGCTGCCCCTGCTCCTGAGCCTCGACCTACGATCAGAATCAAGGTCGTAGGGAATAGACCCAGGACACCTCCTGTGATCATCGAAGAGCCCACAGAGGAGGAGCTAAACGTCTTGCTCAGCAAACCCGTTGAGAGTGACAACTCTAGCCCTGGGGCTGAAGTTCCTTTCCAGGTGGTGCCTTCGACCACTTTTAACTCAGGTGTCGACGATCATATTCAATTGTGTATCTCTCTAAACCATAATATTTTTCCTCTTCTATTTTCAGGAGACCGCTGGAACTTCAGCACCAACTGGGCATCCTGTCGAAGGTTCTGATTCCTTTGTAAACAGCACCGGGGAACCTATTCACCATCCTTCTTCTTTCGTTAGTTCTGCTAACGAAGTAAATCAAACTTCAGAGCCACAAGACTCTGCTGACGATAGCAGACAACGAGAGGAGGAACTGGTGGATGATGAAGTCTTTGCTGAAACAGAGGAACACCACCAGGAGGAAGCTCAAGTGGTCAATGAGACAGAGGAGCAACATGATGAAGAGGGTCATGTTGATGCTGACGCTGCTGAACAAACTCATCCCCAAGCCACTACTGCTGCAGAAACAATCACCTCGACAAAGCCCAGGTCTAAAGAAGACTTGGCCCTTTTGAAACAAAATGATCCAATTGGCTATCTGAATGCCATCATTGAGAGCAAGGAAAATTCATCTGACCCTAGCCATGATGCTTTTACTGCATCAGGGAAGTCTACTTCGACTTCTCCTCTCGATGAGGTCTTGAAGAAAGTCAAGGCTCAGTTCTTCAAGAAGGATCTAATGAAGGCTTTGGAGGGGGATCCTACTGCCCAGTCTTGTTTGGGAGCTGTCTTGGGTGCAGTTGATTTGCTTGTTGTTTCTCCAGAAATTTCCAGCTTCATCTTGGAGTTATACTCCATTATTGACCAAGTCTCTGCGGACTATAATCGTCGAAGGGGGTTTAACAGCCAACTCGAAACACTGCATGGCAAGAGTTCTTCTGATTGGACTGAAGTAGCTGAATCGACTTCTCGAATTGCAGAATTGTCGAAACAGAAGACGTCCAAGCAGCAGGAAATTGAAGCCATAGATCAAGATAACGCCTCTATAAGGGCGCAGATCGAGGAGTTGAAGGCCAAATTAAACGCTAATACTAAGCGCAAAGAGGATCTCCTTTCGACTGTTTCGGACGTAGAGAGCCAAGATGAGGTTACTCGAGGCCTAGAGTTCGTTGAAAGGGCCCAAGCCCTTGATGACCAGATTGCCAAACTTTCTCAGGCGAATGCCTTGTGTAACAAACGGCTGGAGTTGCAGCGAGATAAATATCTTCGACTTAAAGCTTCCATCCCTTTCTAATTTTCTCAGCACCTCATTGACCATGTACTGTAATTTTTGTAATACAATGCAGCCATTTTGGCTAATCAATATATCATTTCCATTTTGGCTTTTTATGGTTAACTTAGTCATTAATTGTTATTTATTTTGATCTCTTGGAGCATAGGTTTATATTTTTTCAAATATTTGCCGTTTACCCTCAAGAGTCTTTTATCTTCGCTTAACTCTTCAACCTCATAAGCTCCACCAGAAAAAATTTGAATAATTCTGAACGGTCCTTCCCACTTGGGAGACCATTTTCCCATGCTTCGATCTCTTCGATCCATGGGGAGAATCACCTTCCAAACTAATTCTCCAGGCAAGAATGCCTTAGGTTTTACTTTTTTATTGTAAGAGTCTTCCACTCTTTTCTTCTGAATTCTCAATAGGTCGAGAGCTCGTAGTCTTTCTTCGTCTACATCCACCAGTTCGTCTAACATCATATCCCAATAAACTTCAGAGGGAATATCTTGATGTCTCTGAACCCTCGCTGATTGAAGACAAATTTCTGCTGGCAGTACTGCGTCATGACCGAAAGTTAGCCGATATGGTGTTGTACCTGTGGCTTCTTTTGGGGACGTTCGACAGGCCCACAAGATCTGGTCTAACGTCTTATGCCAATTTTTTGGCTTCTTTCCTACATGCTTTTTTATCAGGCCAATCACTATTTTATTCGCTGCTTTGACTTGACCATTTTCCTGTGCATAATAAGGCGTTGATGTTAGGAGTCTAAAGCCTGTTTCTTGAGCGAATTCCTGCATCTTTCGACCAGTAAACATTGACCCTTGATCAGTTGTTATAGTCTCAGGGATTCCAAATCTGTAGATAATGTTCTTTTGAATAAATTCAATGACATTTTCTTGGTCTGCATTGACTAAAGGGATAGCTTCGATCCATTTAGTGAAATAATAAATGCCTACCAGTATATACTTCTGGCTCTTTAATGATGTTGGTCGAATCTCTCCAATAAGATCCAACGCCCATCCTCTAAAAGGCCAAGGTTTCACTATTGAGTGAAGTTCTCTTGCTGGTACATGTTGGATGCCCGTATGGACTTGACATTCCTGGCAACCCTTTGCGAACTCAACACAATCTTTCAAGATAGTGGGCCAGTATAGTCCTTGTCGAAACAACAACCATTTCATCTTATGGCCTACTTGGTGAGCCCTACATGCTCCAGCATGCGTAGTCGAAAGGGCTATGTATGCTTCAGTTTCGCTTAAGCACTTTAGCAATACCCCTTCATGCGTCTTTTTGAATAACTCATTACCCGTGAGCACGTAACTCAACGCCCTATATTTTATTTTTCGTTCTGTCAAAGTTGCTGGATTTTGTAGATAATCTACAATGGGTTTCCTCCAATCTTGCTCTGACAAATTGTCTATGAACAAAATTCCAAAGTTCCTTTGATCAGCATACCCTAGTCTTGTCGATTCCAAATCTGTTGGAGACAGGCTGGTTGCTTTTATTTTTTCTCGAACTTCGATTGCTCTTTGTAATCTCGTTTTTTAAATTTTGTACCCAGATGCAATTTGTGCCAAATCATTGGCTACTTGGTTTTCCAATCTAGGTATGTGTCGAATGTTAACCACTTCGAACTTTTTCAATAAACGATTTGCTATCACAAAGTACATAATAAGATTTTCTCTTATGCATTTGTACTCTTTTGTGACTTGCTTGATGACTAACTCTGAGTCTCCCATTATTTCGACTCGAGTTGCCCCCAATTCCAACAATATCTCAAGGCCAGTAATTAGAGCTTCGTACTCAGCCTCATTGTTCGAACAAGTACCTTCTATCTTGTACTTGAATGTTGTTGGAATTTTTTCTGGAGAAATAATTAAGACCCCTACTCATGTTCCATCTTTATGGCTGGAACCATCGAAGTAGAATTTCCAGGGCTCTATCTCCACGTAATTTATATTTTCAACCTGAATTGAGTGGACGACTATAAAGTCTGCAACCACTTTCCCTTTTACTGCCTTAAGAGGCATAAAGGTCAATGAATACTCAGTTAATGCTAACGCCCACTTGCCAATTCGGCTGTGCAAGATGGGTTTCGACAACATGTATTTGAAAACATCAAAATGAGACGAAACATACACATCAACTGGTTTTATATATTGTTTGAGCTTTGTACAAGAGAAATAAAGACATAGACATAATTTTTCAACTTCGCTATATCTAGTTTCTGCATCGTTCAAAACACTGCTAAGATAGTAAATGGGTCTTTCGACTCCATTTTCATCTTCTTGGGCTAACATGCTTCCCAAAGTTTTGTTGGATGCAGCTATGTACAATCTCATACTCCTATTGCTACAAGGAGGCACCAAAATAGGCGGCTTGGTGAGGTACCCTTTGATCTTGTCGAAGGCTTCCTGTTGCTCTTGCCCCCACTCGAATCCTTCCTTATTCAATCAAAGTAAGGGTGAGAAGGCTTGAGCTTTTCCACTTAGGTTAGATATAAATCTCCTTAAGAAATTTATCTTGCCCAGCAGAGATTGCAGTTCCTTCTTGTTTGTTGGCGCTTTCGCTTCCAAGATTGTCTTTGTCTTATTCTGGTTGATTACGATTCCTTTCTTGTGGATGACGAAGCCCAAGAAATCTCCAGCTTTTACACAGAACACACACTTCAAAGGGTTCATTTTTAGACCATGTTCTCTCATTCTTTCAAATGATTGGCGAGGGTGGTCTATATGGTTCTTCCTGGAAACAAATTTTACAACAATATCATCAATATATACTTGCATAAAAGTGTTAATAAAATCATGGAAGATAGAGTTCATCGCTCGCTGATATGTTGCCCCAACGTTTTTTAGGCAAAAAGGCATCACTACCCATTCGTAAGTGCCTAAAGCCCCAGGGCATCGAAAAGTTGTTTTCGACACATCTTCTTCAGCAATGAAAATTTGATTGTATCCTAAGTAACCATCGAGCATGCTCAGGTACTCATGGCCAGCGGCAGAATCGATTAGCATTTCCGCCACAGGCATAGGATATTCATCTTTGGGTGTTGCAGCATTCAAATCAATGAAATCTATGCATACCCTCGACGTACCATTTTTCTTAATTACTGGCACAATGTTTGCAATCCATTCGACATACCTCGTAGCTCGTATGAATTTTCACTTCCGCAGTCTTTCGACTTCCGTTTTGATCTTCGACAGTATTTCTGGAGCGAAGAGTCTTGGACTTTGCTTGACTGGCTTTTTCCCAGGTTTAATTGGCAACTGAAGTTCTACCAATCCTCTGTCGAGACCAGGCATCTCGTCGTAATCCCATGCAAAGCAGTCCTTGAACTCCTTTAGCAATTGGATCACTTCAAACCTGAGCTCTGGGTCTATTTTGGCGCTGATGTAAGTTGGCCTTTTCTCTAACCCTTCGCCCAAGTTGATTTCTTCTAAAGGATCATGTGCTAACATTTTGATGTTGTTCTCCAGGGGGTCCTTTTCAAATCCCAAAGGCTCATCGTCATAAATGGCGTCGAGCCTTTGATCCTGCATTCCTTCTGTCATGATATCAGGAGGTTCTGGATCGAAATCTTTTCCAGGGCCTATATCTGGTGGTTCTGGGTCGAAATCTTTTCCAGGACCTGCAGAAGATAGCTCTTGGTCGTTGGCCTGGGTGGCCATATATTTTACTTCGGCTTCGAGATCCGCTATCATCCTTGTTTCGGCTACGTAAGCCGAAATTCGCTGTAGTGATTGTGACTCAGTCATTATCACTGAATTCACTTCCCTAACCAGTTGGATGGATATCAGTTAGCCCACTGAAATCAATGTGGGACAAGTCTTCTTTGTCCCATTGAAAGCCATGCTCAGGGTGCAGGTACAAGGAACAAAAAGCATTTGGCGCTGGCGCCATGTCGAAGTCAGGTGTTGGGCATGGCCCAATGTGAGCCAAATTTTTGTCGAAGTCAGCTCTTCCTAGGTGATTTACTTCGCCCAGGTAGTAGCTCTGATCAGCTTCTATATTTTCGACAATTCCATCAGGACGCCATAATATTAACCTTTGGTGCATTGATGATGGTATTGCTCCAACACCATGTATCTATTCTCGGCCCAACAATAGATTATAATTTGGTTTAGCCGATATGACCATAAACATAGTTGGTCGAAGGATGGATCCTACTTTGAGGTCTAGTTGGATCACTCCCATGGTGGTCCCTATTCTGCCTTCGTAATTCGACAGGACCATGTTATGAGACTTAATGTTTTCATCACTCTTTCCTATTTTTCTTAGCATGAAGTGGGGGATTATGTTGATGGTTGCCCCACAGTCCACCAAGATCTTGTTTACAGTGGCTTCTTCGAGTTTTGCCCTTATGAATAAAGGCTTGAGGTGACTTTTCATCGCCTCAGTAGGTGGTTCGAAGAAACCATTTTGCTCTTCTGTGCAGCCATTATCCATGACGAAGTAGCATACCGGCCTATGCTTGGCCATTTCTTGTTCGACTTCCCAGTCGTTCGATTCGACCTCCATCTGGCGGTTGAACTCTCTTGGCAAAACTGAGACTATATTCACCATAATATCTAGGGTGTCATCAGACTCAGAGCCATCTGTGTCACCAACTTCACCTTGGTTAGGCCATACCAGTCTATTGGTCACTGGTTCCCTCTCCAAAGGCTTCCTTTGCCTTCATTGGGGGACATTTGAACTTGATTCTGGCTTTGGTTCGTTGATAGCTTCCCTCTCAGCCTTGCGCCGCCTTTGGTATCTTCTCCATTGGGATCGAGACATTGGATTCTTTCTGTTGTAGTTACTTGATACCTGGGTCACTTTGGAGGCAACAACATGAGGTTCTTTCTTAAGTGTCAAAGATGAACCTCTTGGCACTTCGAAGGAGTGCCACCTTTCTTCACTCGGTCTCTTTCGACTCGATGTTTTGAGCCACGTATCAACTGGCACATTGGTTGGAGGCCTGAAAGTTAGTGGCCTCCTTTCTTGATTTGAACCCTTTTGGTAGGTTCTTCTGGGGTCATGTCGAACATCAACACCTTCCCTTCTTTTGTTTGCTGCTCTCACACCTTCGATGTGTTCAGCAGCTTTCTTGTCAAAAATGGAGCTGCATCGAGGACACAGCATTACTTCTGACTTCTTCTTCTAGCATCGTTGCAGGAAATCTGCCAGATTTTCATTTTCCCGAGGGAAAACCGTTCTGTTTGCTTGCTCTTGCCTCATGGCCTCCTCTGAAACCTTTGATTCGGAGATTTCGACCATGTTGACATTCATGCCGTCTTTAGTAGCAAGAGTCACCTGCTTCATTTGGGCCTCCGGGTCTTCTGTCTGGCCTTGCGCTGCAGCCAAGTAGGAAATGGGTTTAGCTCCAGATTTCAAGGCTCCACCTGTCTCTAGTTTTTGGACTTCAGTAGCTTTTTGGACTGCTTCGATTGTCTTTCTAGAAAGATTCCCAGAAAAACTGCCAAAGATTGGCATGTTGATATGATCTTTGGTGACTTCGACCATAGTTATTCCTGGCCTCTTCACTTGACTCCTAGAAGCCTCGATCACATTCACCTCTGAAGGTTCAGCATAGTGGGCTTCATCCTGCAAAGGGTTAGAGTCCACAGTCATGGGGGTCTTATCAGCGAACTTCAACCTCCCTTCTTCGATAGCATTTTGTACGAGATCCCTGAAAATAAAACATTGAGATGTTTTATGGCCCAGAAAACTATGATATTTACAAAAGCCTCTTTTCTTTCTTTGATCAAGAGGAGGCACTTTTACCCCTGGGGGTATTATCATTTGGCCATCTTTTACAAGTAAGTCAAAAATTTCATCACATTTTGTAATATCAAAACTGTAAGTCTTTTTATGGAACCTATCGTTGGCCCTTTCAGGACCAGTGGGGTTTTTTCCACTTGAGGGGACTAGTAGTTTGCAAGAGTATGGTGGCCCTTGTTTTAACTCATCTAAATCGACCTCACTTTCTTCGACGGTTATAGGTTCGTCGAATGTTTCTGGATCTTCATCGTCCATTTCGACATACGCTATCCTTTCTCTTTTATGAGTTTTTGTCGCCCTGGCTTTTTCAGCTTTAAGGCGTTCTACCTGTCGAACCCTATCGGCCAATTAGGCCATGTCTCTCAGGTATTGAGTGTCTAATTTCTTCCTAATGGAGTAATCTAGACCTCTTGCGGCTATTTCGACTAACTCATGTTCTGGAACTTGCGTAAAGCATCTTGCCTTGAGCAACCTAAACCTATTTAGATATTCGTCTATAGGTTCAGTGAATCGCCTCTTTACACTGGCCAACTCTTTCAGGCTTATCTTGGTTTGTCCCATGTAGAATTGCTCATGGAACAATCTCTCCAACAGGGTCCAATGGTGGATCGAATTGGGGGGGGGGGAGAGTTGTGAACCAAGTAAACGCGTTCTTTGTTAGGGAACTTGGGAAATACTTAATCCTCAGGTTCTCATTGTTTAAAATCTCTCCTGCTTCGATCAAGTATCTTGCCACATGTTCGACAGTGGATTCTGTCGTGTCCCCTGAAAGCTTAGTGAACTTAGGGACTTTGCATCTAGGAGGCAAGTCCGTTTGTAACATATATTCTGACAATGGGGATGAAAAGTTGGGCCTACGGAAGCCCGTATTCATCCCATTTTGCATCATGATTCTTTCAATCATGGATGTCAAGTTATTTTCCAAACCAATATTCTGGTATTGGATCTGCTGAACTACTTCGTCAGCATTTTGGTTTCTATTAACCATTCTTACTTCCGGGGCTATGACTCTAGGCTCTTCGACCCCGGGTTGTTCCATTCGTACCCTAAGGTTTTCTTCGACAGGCTGCTGGACTTGGTTAATAGTGGTTTCTTCCTCTAGAAGTATACATTGGTTTCCCCTTACATGTGCCCTTTGGGGCTGTTGAATAGGTTGGGGTACCCCAAAAAAATCAGCCAGACGTGCCATTTGCGATGTCATTTGATGATTCAACTGGGTGGTATTTTGTATTAGAGGATTTAGCACTGTGCTTAAAGTTTGTGCCAACATTTGAACCATATCGTGGTTACTTTCATCCATTTGTTGCCTCAAGACTGTTGTCGAGGCATTCGTAAGGCCATGCATTACTTGGGACGTTCCTCCTAAGAGTTGGGTCCTACCCCTGTTCTCCATACCAACCCCAGAGCCTTGGAGTGGCGAAGAGGCGCTCACTAAGGGGTCTGAAAAAGTGGACACAGCATTCGTCAGGCTAGCCAATTCAGAAGTTGGTATGCCATAGCTTGTTAGAAATATTCTTAGGTCTCTACGTAGGAAATTTGACATAAAGGTGACAACCATTGAAGAGGCCCATGACATCAACAACATAAGGGTTGATAAACTTTTTGACTCACTTCAAACTTTTGAATTGACTATTAGTGACAAGTTTGAGAAAAAGAACAAGAGCATAACTTTTGTTTCCAATGCTGAAGATAAAGAAGGCCAAGTTGATCTAGATATTGATGAAGGTCTGTCCAATACTATTGTGTTACTTGGAAAACAATTCAACAGAATTCTAAAGAGAATGGATAGAAGAGGAAGACCAAATATTCAGAACATCTCATATAACATCAGTAGAAACTATGATGCTTAAAAGAATACCAGAATTGAAGATAATTCAAATCAAATCAAATGTATTCAATGTTATGAGTGTGAAGGTTTTTGTCATATTAGGCCAGAATGTCCCAACTTTCTCAAGAAGTAGAAAAAGGGGTTTCTCACTGAGACTCCCAAACTTGTAATGGCTCTTTCTGGAAGATGGACAGGTGAAGTGGAAGCTTATGATGAAAGTGTCCTCTATGAAGACCTTGATATATCCTATAAGGACACGTGTGACAGATGTGAAGAAAGTCTTAAGACAAAAGAAGACAGAGAAAGGTCATAGCTAAATTGAAGAATGAAAAGAAGAACCTTCTATGTTCTGTTTCACATCTTCAAAGTGATGTAATTCTCTTAAATTCTTAGCTTAATAACATGTCAGATTCCTTGAAAAATATGAAAAGTAGAGTTGATATAGAGAAAGAGGGTGGAGATACAGGAGTTGATTATCAATCTGATAATAAACAAAGCAGAGTGTCTGAAGAGGAATCCTTTCCTCCTTAAAGGAAGAGAATGATCAACATGTCCAACCACATGTTACAACATCCTGGAAGACATGGTAAAACATTATCCAGATTCCAATCATCAACATGGATATGTCATCATTATGGTGAGCATGGTCATATTAAGTCTTTCAGTTATAAATTGTATGGAGATCAAAAATCTTCAGTTCATTTTAAGGTTGATCAAGTGAGCAAAATGAGAAGTGTTGAAAATAGGGATATTAACTTTATTTCTCATACTTCCTTAAGAGACTCAAATGGATAAGACTGGTACTTTGACAGTGGATGCTCTATACACATGACAGGGGTTTATAAGTTATTGGTGAATATTAGGCCTTATCCCACAGGTTCTGTCAGATTTGGTGATGGGTTTAAAGGTGAAACCAAAGGAGTTGGAAAGTTGATGTGTGTTGGCTCTCAAAGTCAGAATGTCTAGTCAAAGATGAGTAGGATGTTATTCTTATGAAGGGTATTAGGTCTAAAAACAATTGTTATCTATGGGAATCTTAGATAACTACTTATTCTTCCTCATGCTTGATAACCAATGAAGAAGAAGTAAAGTTGTGGCACCAAAGGTTTGGACACCTTAATATAAAAGGAATGAAGGAGATCTTATCTGAAGGAGCTATCAAGGGAATCTCATAGCTCAAATTTTAAGAAGTTAAAGTTTGTGGTGAGTGTGAAATTATAAAGCAAACCAAGATGTCACACTCGATGTTGCAACATCAGATTACTTCCAAAGTGCTGAAATTTCTTCATATGGATATAATGAGACTACTGCAAATAGAAAGCTTGGGTGGGAAAAGGTATGTCTATATGGTTATAGATGATTTTTATGGGTATACTCTAATGAATTTTCTTATAGAAAAATCAAATGCTTTTGAAGTCTTCAAAAATCTGTGTCAAAGTATTCAAGAAGAGAAGAATAGTGTGATTGTTAAGGTTAGAAGTGAACATGACAAGGGGTTTGAGAATGAAAAATTCTATGAATATTGTGATTCTGAAGGTATTATTCATGAGTTCTCTTGTTCTATCAGTTCTCTGCAAAATGGAATTATTGAGAAAAAGACTAGTTCTCTTGTTTCTAAGCTTGAACCAAGGATGTGTTCTACTATTCAAGAAAGAAGGATCTTGAATTGCATCTTTGGGTCAAAGTGGGTCAGTAGGTATTTATGTCTAAGAAACATTTTGATTTCCTATTTCAATAAGAAGCAAATATGTGCTTCTATGAATACCACTGAAGCTCATAATGGTGGAACAAAGTACGGTTGTTCTCTACTTATGTGGATTAACCAGATGTTGAAGGATCTTAATGTCACACGTGATTTCATGACATTACTTTGTGAAGATCTGAATGATATCATATATCTCATTCAACATGGATAGAACAAGAACCTTGATAGTCACAATCAAGGTTATTACTCTAAAGCATATGGTCAACAAGGAACAACTTGTTGTTATGTTTAAAGATCAGATTGAGAACATAAGCAGTGGGATTGGAACTTGCTCTATTAAGGAGTTATAGAAATTACATGTGTGGAGGAATGCCCATAATACTATGCCTTTCCTCTATGTTCTGAGGCATGATATGCCTAAGTTAATTGACAGGGTTAAAGGATGCAACAAAAAAATATCTACGAGATAAAAAGGTTGGTTTGAAGGAGACATGTTCTAAAGTAGTGGCATTGAAGATCAGTGTCAACACTTCTAGGGCTGATGACAACAACAAGGAGGGCATAAGGATCTTTGACAAATGCAAGAGGTGGATGACCACCTGAAGTTGTTAAAGTTTATGTTTCCATCTGGTATTATTTGTTTCAATCTGAGTTTTTTAGAGTGTGTGCTTCCATCTGTGTTTTATGCTTGTGTGCATTGTGTGCTTCCATGTTGTTTTTACATTTACTCTATTTTTTGTCAATTTTGGCTAAAAGGGGGGAGAAAAATGTTGGTGTTTTTTTGTGTGTCCTGATGTTATGAAACATGTCTTGACATGTTAATTAGCATGCTGGTGGGACTGTGCTACTGTTAAGGAGGGAGTAGTGATTGTGGTTGCTTGATGGATGCAACTATTTAGGGGGAGCATGATTACTTGTCATGCATGTTGGTACTTCTGCTGCAGCTGCTACTGCTGGTGGAGTTAGTGTGCATGATGTCTTACCAAATGTTCTAACATTTTTCTTGTTGGAACGTGTGGAAATCATGATGTGAGGCTATTTTATCTTCTTTTGCATGTGCCTATAATGTGTGAACTTGGGTAGTTCATATTTGGTATACTATATTTTCTGGTGATTTGGGTTTTCCCTTTGAGGAGGAGTCTTGGTCATGTGTAACAGGAGGGTTTGGACTTGTCTGTGATGTCAGATCACATGTATGGACATATGTCTTCTGGAGTATTGAAGATGGTGATCTATAACTGTATGTAATCTCTGATGTATGTTTCTATAGAAGTTTGTATAAATTTTACATGTTTGTGTGTATATTGTGTTGTGGTTTTATTCCTCTCCATATGGTTATTGTGAAACGATTATTTTAGCCAATATTTGCCAAAGGGGGAGATTGTTAAATCCATGGTTTTAGGTTTGGTATAAATTTTGCTAAAACATGGTTTTGGACTGATGTTGAGCAAGATGTCATAACATCTTGACCAACTGTCTTGATAGGTTCTACTTTCATGCTTATCAGAGAGATGTTGAGCCAGATGTCTTGACATCTTGGTTTGTTATGCAGTAGGCGTTGTTGTTATATCTTTTGACATATTTGATTTGGTTTTGAGAGATACTTTTGGAAATATCTCATTATTTTGTGCAGGTCAAGGATATTTATCAGGAACAAATGCAAATTTTATTTGGTTTCATTAAAAAGGATCTTGGAGTTTTTTAGGAAACTTTAAAATATTTATTCCTATTTTTATGTGAAGATCTTGCAGCTGATTTAAAATAGAAGATTTAATTTGAAGAGTCCAAGCCCATACTGCAAGAGTCTATAAATAAGGACATGCTAAACCTAAAATAGCAAGCATTCACATTGAAGAAACTATGGGTGCAACATAAGGATTAGGGTTTTGGGAGTCTTTTAAGTTCTTTGTGTTTTTGTTCTTTGTATGTCATTCATGTATCTTTTGATACATTGAGGTTGACTGATTGTTCTCACTCATGAGCTTTTAAGAAAAGAGTTAAGTATGCGAAAAGTTAATTATTGTTCTTAGTTGAAGATTTTAATCAAAATTGAGTATTGTTAGTTGGAAGTGTAATCTTTTTGTTGTTGTTTTAGTCTAGTCACAGGTTATGACTGTAGGTATCACTGAGGTGATTGGAAGTGAGAAGGATATCTCATATCTAGAGGTGTCTTGGTAGAAGTTGCACAAGATAGTTATTAGGCGAGAAGTTGAAAACTGAGATTATTTAGGCTTTGAGCTAATATTTTCATAGTGAATATCCTTCCTAGCTTGGTAGCTGCCAGAGTAGGTGACATTGCACTGAACTAGGTTAACAATTATTGTGTTGTTTAATTTTCTGCAATTTATTTTTCTACAGAATCTCCAGATTTAGCAAGTGTTTTGTCAACATATGTTCTAACATTTTTCTTGATATTGTGTGGTATTGGGAGATCCATCTTGACATTTGTATTGCAAGTGCCAGAATTTCAAATATAAGTTGGGATATTAAAGTGTGATTGTTGATGTCTTATCAAGAAAGGAACGGGTTGAACTCTTTGCATTGGTTTTAAGTGATTCATGTGATGTTCTTTTTGAGTCTATCCATCTTCTATGGAAGTAGGATTCCCACCTCGGGGCTATTATCACTTATATTCAACAGGATCCCAAGTCACATGCTAAGTATTCTTGGGTTTGTAATGATTAAGAAGGATGGTAAAACTAGTTATTAGGTCTAAACCTATTATCAAGGAATCAATTTTGCAATGGTTGTATAGCTCAATTTTAGGGGGTCATTTTGGCAGGGATGTGACAACTAGTAGGGTCAAATCTCTTTTCTATTGGAAGGAAATGACCAATGATATTATTACTTTTGACAATAATTGTGGCACTTGTCAAAGGAATGCACATGACCTTCCTGCTTATCATGGCATCTTGCAGCCTCTTCATATTTCTAATCAAATTTGCACTAATATTAGCATCGATTTTGTGGAGTACTTCCTACTTCTTCAGGTAAACATGTGATATTTGTTATGGTTGATAGACTTATAAAATATGCACACTTTATGGGTTTATCTCATCCATATACTTCTCTTGATGTGGCACAGTTGTTCTTGGATAATGTCTTTAAACTTCATGAGTTGTCTGAGTCCATCACTAGTGACAAGGACCATATATTCACCAATAATTGTTGGCTTAATTTTTTTAAACTTCAAGGTGTGACATTTTGCGTAAATCCCCTTCTTATCATCCTCGGTTTGATATCCAAACTCAGGTGGTGAATAAGTGATTGAAAACTTACTTGTGGTGTTGTGTTCAAACCTATCAAATTAGTGGCTTGAGTGGCTTTCTTTAGCTGAATGATGGTATAACACTAACTTCCATTCATACATTGATACTACTTCTTTTAAAGTAGTGTATGGTCATCCTTCTCCATACAATTTCCTTATCTTCCTGGATCTTTTTCTACTCTAATCATGGACATATCCTTGATTGCGAGAGAGGAAGCAAGTAAGTTTCTCAAGTTCCATCTTCTTTATGCACGTAACATGATATAATAGGCGAATAAACATAAAAGTGGCAGTGTTTTGGCTATAAGAGGAGACTATTTTTACCTTAAGCTTCAACTATATCGATAATTGTCGATCAAATCACATGGTATTCACAAATTGCTCCCTAAGTTCTATTGTCCTTTTCTTGTTAAGGATTGTTGACAGCTGCGGTCAGCGGCTCTCAAGCAAAAACTTGAGTAAGTATCTTTTATCGTCTCCATGGGGATTAGTGCGATGGAAAAACTACCGTTCAACAGTCTTAGTCTCTCTAAGTTTGGTTTTGGGTTTGTGGAAGGTAAAATGTGGGAAATTAAATAAATCAAATAAACGATCATTTGTAGCCCGAGAGAATTCATTATGGAATTGCATTTTATTCTACCCGTCAAATAATTAAACTTGCAGATCAATTGCACTCAACCTACAATACGCGTCAAAATAATCGAGCATCGCTCAGACATACCACGACAGAGGTTATGTCTAATGCAAAGTTGAGATAACTACCATATTACTTGCGTCGGTGATTTCGCGCGCGACACAAACAACACAAATGCATTAAGCTCTGACACCCTCAGTAATTATCAGCTCTAAATCTATCTCTAGAATCTAGGAACTAATAAATATCCATCCCTAATCAAGAGTTGTGAGGTATATGTCTATAGCAACCCAAATCTAAACATAAAGCAAAAAGATCAAGTAAGACATCGATAATGATTTGTAAAGAAGATTTTATACAACCCCGTGATCAATAAATATACTTACAATAAGAGTAAAATATACATACAACACCCACCATTAGAATGGTACACATGGAAGAAGGAGATGAACTGGAAACTTCACGCGATGTCAATGCAATCTGAGCTAACCCATAGACAAACTATGAGATGTAGCACCCAATGATGTTGCCTAAACCTCTAAACTACAAAGAATTGGATCAGAGCTCATCCATGGAAGGAAGAGATGATTAAAAAAACCTAAAAAATATGTTTGAACTATTTATACATAAACTAAAAACCGCAGACCGCGCTAAGCGCCAAAAACCATGCTAAGCGTTGTCACTTATTGAACAAACCACCTTAGAGCGCGTTAAGCGCCCTTAGATCACGCTTAACATGATCACCTCTTCCTGGCTACTCAACACACGCGTTATGACTATTCTTAGCCCAGCCTGGAACATGTTATTTTCTTCTAAAACTTACATCTTGAGGCTTTATTCGATCTTTATTGTTTCATGCTTCAACAATGCGATAAATCCTAGAAAAATGCGATAAAACTATTAATTGATACACAAATTACTCAAAAACACAAATATACACAAAATATACATATTTACAAACAAAGTTGGGATTTATTCAACGAATATTAACAAAAGAATAGATAAGTGCCACAAAACTTATATACAAAATAACGATATTTTGACACTTATCAAAGATCATATTAGATGAGCATCCTACCGATTACAATCCCCTTCTTATACTATAATCCGTATTATTTTTAATGTTTCTTAATTGAATATATGTCATAATCCTCAAGGACGGTACGTTAAACATGTCCTTTCTCCTTTGGTTCATGTTGGCAGAACCCCCTGTAGTTATTCTTGACATGAAAATGGTCAAGCGTGGACGAATAACTACTAAGATTTTGGTTCAATGGAAATAGTTTCTTCTTGATAGAGCAACTTAGGGGTTTTTACTATGATTTGTTGAAGAAGCTTACTAATTTTCACTCATGAGGACATGGGTGTTGTTAAGGGGAGGGTATTGTGATAAAATTTCAATGATTTAAATAATTTGTCATTTTCCCTATTTTGGTGTTTTCTCTATTATGTCATCTTAGTTTCTAGAGTGATAAAAATATATATTAGTGTCTATGAAAACTAATTTACTTACAAATAATTCATAGAGATTAAAATAAAATTAAAATAATTAAAATACTAAATTTAAATTAACTGAAAGATGTTTTGGAAAAACATATTAAATAGATCAGATTTTATTAAACTTCGCCCATTTTTAAAGAAAATTTAAGTATATATCCTATAAGTGCCCTTAGAAATTTCTTTTGGGCAAACAAAAATAAATATACCGTATTTATTTTTTATGTTTCAAAATTGTACCAGTTTCATAAATAGCCCATAACTCTTATTGTTGAATTTATTAGTATTCTAAAAAATTAGGAGATTATTTTTTTTCACCCTTAGGGTGCTTCTTCATCACGGTGAAAAGTCACAATTGTCTTTAGTCTTCAGAGATGTGTCTTCGGACACACTTTTCTTTTCATACTCATCAGTGCAAATTGACGAGTCACCTTCATTTTTCCAAAAGATAATCTGGAGATGCATCTTTGTGTCAGTTCGGAGATGTTTCTCTGTAAAAACCCTTAATTCAAAATTTAGGGAGTTTTGAGGAGATACATCTCCGAGCGCGTTTATTTCATATACTTGCGTCAAACCCTTCCCTCTTCCTTCTTCATTTTCTGCGAAGTCACAAAAAAATTTCATTTGAGATATTTTGCTGCAAAGTCAACTTTAAATCTCATTTGAGCAAGTTTCTTCAAGTCCACTCATTCCATTCTACTTCATTTGTTGCAAAGTCACTCACTTTATTCAAGTTTCTAATCCGCAACTCTAATTTGGTAAGTTTCTCATTTAGTTTTTTTTATTGAGTTTTGAATGATGTTTTAGGTAACATTGGTTTAAGATGTATTAGATAGTAGTACATTCGAAATAGGTAGTTCATATAGACATGTTTTTACCATTTTATTGGAGTTTGGGGAAGCAATGAGATTTTTGCCATTTTTGCGAGTCACGAGTTCATCCGAAGATACATCTCTATATTATGTCTGAAACATTTTTCTAAGATGTATCTTCGGATATGGCCTGACTGCATTTTGATGTGATTTTCTAGTTTTATCATGGGTGCAATAGCAGAAAATAACCCGGACAAAATTAGGTTTAATTATGTGTCCCAACATGCGTCAGTACGACACGAGAGGGCCAGGTACAAGGCCACGAGTCGATGCTACCTTATTTGATGGTTCATAAGTTCGAGGTTCACAACCATCTAGTTCTACATTCTGAAGTCGCATATCTCAGGCATCTAATTCACGGGGACACGCGTCTCTTGCTTATGAAGCCCTTGAAGTTTATGAAGAAGCCTCTGAAGCCCCTAAGACCTAAAAGGCCAATCAGGAGGAACCTATTGTTAATATGGATGCCTATGCATATAGTTATCCATGAGAGTCATTTGACATCTCCTTACTGCATCTCTATGGAGATCATGCTTCTAGGCATGTCTGGGAAGGAGAGGTACATTTATTTACTTTTGTAACACATATATTTTAATCTAATTTAATCGTGATTGATAGGGATATTTTTTTTACAAGAGTGTCAGTGTTTAAAATTTGTAAGTCACAAAAGAAATATTTTGGATTTGGAATAGTCTGAAGATGACTGGTTCAACGATGTTATCTGCTACTCCAGGCTTGCTGGTTTATGTGATGTTGCATATAAGACCATAAACCATGGCATGAAGACAACATTTACAGAGAAATGGCATTCATAGATGTCATCTTTCCACCTTCCTTGTACCTAGATAACCATAATCTTGAATGACGTCTCATGCCTTCTACATGTTTCTATTAGAAAAAGATTATTAGACCACGGAAGGCTCAATGGAGAGGAAGCCAGAGAGATGATGGTTACCTATTTAGGGATTGAATCAACTAAGGTTGTAAATGAGGTAGCTGATACCAGATGTGTTCATGCTAGATTTAAATTCTTGGAAGACCTTATAAAGACCGAGTGTATATGGTTGTGGATGGTGAAGGTGAAGATATGCATGTTGAGTACCAGTGACGGTGTGCATTAAGGTGTTACCTCTTGTTCTTGGTTGACACGCCATGTTTGGGGACAAAAGTGAAACCTACGTCGATGTGGTCTACCTCAAATACATCATCTACTTAAGAGTGATTCATGAGTATATCTGGGGAGCCACCTGTTTGATCTACTTGTACTCAAAGTTGGGAAAAGGTTATCTTTAAAAGACTAAGCAGTTGACAGGAAGTTGTACGCTACTTATGATAATTTATTATTACTTATATTTTCATAACTCTTTTGTTACAATTGTTTATAATATGTTATCTGAACCATTTTTAGTGATAGATCATCTCTCAATTTCCTTGCATCTTTGGGTGGGAACCTGTGTCTGTCTACACTAAGGATTGGCCATGTGCTTCTGTATTTGCCCCTGTGATGCGGTGGCAGAACCGACTGTTTTTACTGGTTTGCGTTTTGCGTTTTTTTATTCGCAAAATGTCGCGGTAAGCAAGAGTCTCCACCGACTTTTATTTCATCCAACCGAAAAGGAAAAAAGTACAGGAAAAATCCTTTTTTTGAGATATTATGAGTACGGAGGGTAGATTATAGAAAGGGAATGTGTTAGCACTATTTCTATCCATGGTTTTCCATGGGCTCTTAGGTACTTGCTCATTTTGAAATTGCTTGTGTGTGCTTGTTTTGAAAAGTTTTGTTTTACTTCATTTTAACCCTTGTTTCTGTCCTCAAGAGTGTTACGAAGTGTTTTTGAAAACTTTGTTTGAAAAGTGTTTGGTGTGAAAAAGTTTGATTTGAGCAAGTACCTACTAGCATCTACCTACTCGAAAAAAAGATCGTTTCTATTCTTGTTTCCTTTAGACAGCGTTATCCTACTATTGAGAAATAGGTAGAATCGTCGTTGTAATTTGTAAGGGTCAATTCGAAAGGGACGTAATGGTCATTGAAGGCAACATGTAGGGATACCTTAGCATTTCGAAGGGACTGTCATCATATATTCGTAGGCAACATCGAGGGACAAGATCATATACCGTAGGCAACTTTGAGGGACATCGAGGGACCATGATCTTTATGATGATTTTAATCGAGGGCCTTTGCTAAGGGTATCCCTACGTTCGAGGGACATGACCATTATTTTCCGAGGCAACCAAGTGAGGTATACCCTAAGGGTGCATATGTGCAAGGTGTGTTATATTCAGTTATTTTAGTCTTGTGTTAAGTTTGCTAATGTTTGATTATTCTTGCCATACAATCCTATTAGTCATACATCTAGCAGTTAATAATTACAGTAATTTAAAAGTGCAGAAATATAAAACCTAGCTATTACAAGGCTTCGGGGAGGGGGATTATGTACATATCCAAAACTGGGGGGAAAAATAAATAAAAGCGGTAAAGGTCCTACTAATCATCTATTACATCCCAATATACAGTTACAATAATAAAATGGAGTGCGAAAGAATAATAACGCGCAAATTTGAAAAGACGTCTAAAAATCCTAAGATATAAAAAAAATCTTTTTGTTGTTTTTATGTTTTAATTTATAAAAATGTTTTAAGTTAAAAAATAATTGATCTAGATCTATATTTAAAAAATTATTATTATTATTAAAGAAACATGAAATTTAAATAAAAGAAATTAATTCTATGTTTTTTTTGGTATTTTTGTTACGAAAAGGAAAATGAATTAAAATGAAATTAAACCTAAGTTCTATTTATTTTATTTTATTTTTTTTAAAAGTTAAAGTGTTTAGTTGATTAATTTACCAAAATTAAAATTTAATTAAGAAAAATCCTAAATCTATTTTTATGTGATTTTTATATTTGTTTATTGATAAAAATAAAAAAGGGATTAAAAGAAATAAATGAAATGAATAAAACAAGAAAATAAAGATGGGCCTAGTAGCAAAAGTAAACAGGGGGTGCAATCATCAGAAATCCCTAGGCCCGAATCTTCAAAAGCTTCATGCTCTAACTATGGTGTTTTTTTTATTCTTGCGTGGAACCTATGATTCAAACATCCATAATTGTTCTATATAAACTCAAACAAACGTTAGCATACCATAAAATGTGATTAAAATTAGAGATTTGAAGTTTAAAATTTTACCAAACTGGTATTGTCAAAGGGGGACGTGTTAGGCGTGTGATGGATTGCTCTTGGGCCTTGTAAGACTCCCGAGGACTTCAAGAGGATGGTTTGAGGCTTGATGTCAATTGAGAGAGACCGGAACCTCGAGATATGACTTGCACCAAATTTGTATGGCTCTATATTTATAGAGGAGAATGAGGAGACAAGAAAGCATAGAAAGAATCTCCCTCATAATGTTGTGTTTTAAGACCATGATCAAGATTTGGAAAAAAAATGCCATATTTGATGATTTTATGTCATTTTCACATGTGGATGAACCTGGACATATTTGAAGGATTATTGCACGAAATCAATTGACATAAACTAGCATAAAACTTGCCCAAAATGGATTCACATCAAAATTTACATTATTTCTATTATTTATTTATTTAATTATGAATTTTAATGAATAAAATATCAAAATAAATAGCATAAATAGTATAAAAATGTATGGGTGGGCTTAGTGGTCGTGGACTATGTTAGGAATGAGTTTAAAACTTGAAAAGATAGGCCCATTTGGAAAAAATCCAAGTTTGGTCAATATTTGCTTCATGCATTTTTTTCAAAAATTGTCCAACTTTCACAATGCATATCTCTCTCAATATTAACCTTATGAGGGTGTTCTTGGACTTTTTAGAAAGCTTAGGATGTCCCCTAAGAAACCTATTTGGTTTCATCTCAATTGGATCTTCCATGTTCATGTAAGAAGCTTTGATCCAAAATGTGTTTTTGTTGACTTTTCAAAATGACCTATAATGTCCAAATTTATATATTCTTGTGATATTATATTTTGAACTTGGGAGCTGAATATGAATTGTAGGGAATTACATCCTCTTCAAAATGATCTTTGAATGGGTCATTTCTGATAAAGTATGAGAAAGTTATGCTTGGTCAAAGTTGAGTTGACTTTTCCTACAAAACCCTAATTTAGCAACTTTGGGGTTTTGATGAATTGTGAGAAATCCTTGAGGAATCATGATCAACCCTTGATCAAATGATGAATAATACTTAAAAATTAGGATGTTGACCAAAAATCTTAAAGTTTGACTGTATGTGGGCCACAATTGACTTTTGCCCTAGCACAGTCGACTTTCGGGCCTTTGAGAAATTGAGTGAGCAAACTTCCTCTGCAAGGTTTGAAACTTGACATGGATGATCTTGAGAACATACTAGGACAATATTGATAATTTGGGACCCTTTGGACTCAAACATCTTGATGCAAAATGAAACCCTAATTTGAGGTAGACTGCCTTTAGGAGAGAGTTTGTCTGGTCAACTCTTGGACTTCCTTCGGAAATTTGAAGACCTTACGTGAAATGTATTGAGAAATATGGGAGGGAAATTTTGGGGTACAACAGCTGCCCCTGTTCAATCTTCTTAAACCTGAGGATGTAGATTGGCTTGCTTGCCTTTCGTGATCCGAAGGTGGAAGATGATTGAACACTAGAGTGCCCAGAAATTTGCACTCGCATGAAGTGGTACTGGCCTTGTGATTTCCGGAATGGGCTTATAGATTCCATTTAGAAGTTCATGACGGAAAATGGGCTTAAAGATGCCATCAGAAGAAGTATTGATCGCATAAGAGATTCCTTTGCGAGAGCCCGTATACCTCTTGTTAAGGAGGATTTCGCTGGGGAATGCCAGTCTCTGTCTTAAGAGAAATAGAATTTTAGGAGCTTCAATCGTCCGTTATTCTACTGGGGAATCATCTCTTAGTCGGGGAGGTGAAAATGAACTACTATCTGGTCGTGTATAGGCTGCATCACGACCTACTAGGGAAACGTGAAATCGATCGTGTTTGATCAGGTCCAGGTCTTACAGTGTTGTGGACTGCTGTCTGGAGATAAGAGAAAAGAAACATGAATGGTAAGGTTATAAGAAGGAACCTGGATAGTAGGGCTTATGGGAAGGAACCTGGGTAAGGTTGCTTCATGAGGAGTTTGGATAAAACTGCATCTGAACCAAGAAGGAACCTGGGTAAGGTTTCTTTGTGAGGGGTTTGGGTTAAACTGCATCTGAATCGAGAAGGAACCTGGGTAAGGTTGCTTTGTGAGGAGTTTGGGTAAAACTGCATCTGAACCGAGAAGGAACATGGGTAAGGTTGCTTTGTGACGAGTTTGGGTAAAACTGCATCTGAACTGAGAAGGAACCTAGGTAAGGTTGCTTTGTAAGGAGTCTGTGTAGGGCTTTAGGAGGAACCTGGGTTGGGTTACTTCGGGATAAGTCCATGTAAAACTTCGGAAGGAACCTGGGTAAGGTTACTTTGGGCTAAGTCTATGTAAAACTTCAAGAGGAGCCTGGGTAAGGTTACTTTGTGATAAGTTCGTGTAAAACTTCAAAATGAACCGGGGTAAGGTTACTTTGAGATAAGTTTGTGTAAAACTTCAGGAGGAACCTGGGTAAGGTTACTTTGTGATAAGTTCGTGTAAAACTTCAGGAGGAACCTGTGTAAGGTTACTTTGTAATAAGTTTGTGTAAAACTTCAGGAGGAACCTGGGTAAGGTTATTTCGTGATAAGTTTGTGTAAAACTTCAGGAGGAACTTGGGTAAGGTTATTTCGGGATAAGTTCGTGTAAAACTTCAAGAGGAACCTGGGTAAGGTTACTTTGTGATAAGTTCGTGTAAAAATTCAGAAGGAACCTGGGTAAGGTTACTTTGTGATAAGTTCGTGTAAAACTTTATTTGGAAATGTATGAGAAAAGACCCGTGTAAGATTTTTCAGGATAAACCCGTGTGAAGCTGCATTTAGGAGAAACCCGTGTAAGATTGCTTCGTGAAGAACCCGTGTAAAGCTGCATTTAGGAGAAACCTGTGTAAGATTGCTTCGTGACGAACCCGTTTAAAGCTGCATTTGATCGTGCAGATAATTACTCTGTTTAGTTTCCAGAGCTAATCTTGAACTTGCTGGAAGTTGTTGATGATAACCATATTTCCTGAAAAGGTACATGATTAATCGTATATGATGCATGACATGCATTGTATGATGATGTTCTCTAAATAAATGAGATTATGTCGTATGCAATATGTATGCGTACGTCATGATATATGAACATGAAATGCTATTATGGCACGTCCGAGTTTGGGAAACTAAATCCATGACTGTTGTTGGAGAGTAATGGAAATTGAGTTCCTGACTGTCGTAGAAAAAGTGGTTCTTCTACTTCCGCTGGAGATGGTGAACCAGAGATGACTATGCTAGGGATTTGCCCCTTATTTATGGATATTCTGCCAAGGAGAGACTCTGCTTGAGAACAACTCTGCGGGGGAATAATTCTGTTGGAGAGAGAAGCTTCCATAGCTGAAGGGATAAACTCTGTCGGGGATTGAGCTTCTGTATTCAGAGAAATAAACTTTGCTCGGGAGAAAACTTTATGAACCGCTTGCGATTACAAAATTCGGCTGGGGAATATAGATGTCGGCTCTCCGAAAGAGCTTGGCTGGGGAAAGTAACTCCTGTTTCGGGAGGCAGAGATCAAAACTTTGGTTGCCTCTACTATGTGGGGAGTGTAGATGTTACTAGGACGCATGCTGAGGATACGATAATGACTTTGTATCAAGACTTTTCTACCCATGTACCTGCTGGAGAAAGTGCCTGCGGAGGCCTTGTGGCTTGAGTGTTATCCCAACTTATGAGGTGCTTGGTAACTGCCGATCGAAATGATAAGTCTTCTACTGATAGGCAAGTGACGAGATGATCGGACATAATCGTACTCTTTAATCTCTATCTTTTTCCTGGACTGTCTTTTTTAGATTTTCAGTCCACCGGGATACCTTTTTTTGCCCAAGCCGCCTTTTCAGGTTTTCGGCTTGCCAGGTGTACATATCTTTTTTGTTTTTATCCTTAATTTTTACCCGAACCCTTTTGGTTCGCCGGGATGCCCTTATTTATGCCTAGGCTAGTCAACCTAGCGGGTCTTTGTTCATGTGCAGTATTTTCTGACTATGTCCATGCTCTCAGGGTGTAAGGAGTTGTCACTGTCGGTAGTGTTGTGTTGCCACACTACCAAAAGATGTTTGTTTGATCGTACATGATTCGTTGCTGGAATTCATGCCCAATTCCCCCAAGTGATTCAGATGGAGATCTGCCCCTGGCTATTTGGCATCTCTGAGAGATTCCTTGAATCTTGACCTGACTGCTCCAGATGATAGACAATGATCATGTCGTGCCCCTTGGTTGGATGTGTTTTTCCACTTGAGGTGATCCTTTTTATTGAGAAGGTTTTTGTTCACTAGATATTCGTCATGCGAATTTCTCTACTGTTAAACAAATAGTCATATGCAAACAATGTTATTTTAAGAATGCAAAGCTTATGTCTGTCTTGAAGTTTTGAAAATGCAGTTTTTTTTATAGAAAAAATAGAATTTTGCAAAGATGTGATATCAACTCAGGATTTGTAACGGGCCTTCAGGAGTCAGAATATCTTTTGTAACAGTATGTTTTCGAACTAACCCATGCTTCAGCTAGGACTTTTAAGGGTTATAACGTGGCCTGGTTCACGGTTTAAGAAACAAAGGATAAAGGCTCAATTTTTATTTGTACCCACCCGTTCTTCGTGATGTTCTTCGATCCTAAACTCAGCTAATTATGCATTTAGATCCCGTTTGAGTCTTTGCTCTGATATTCCAGTGATGGTTCGGATACTGACAGTTTATTTTGAATAGGCAGTCATTTATTTTTTGTTGAGGGTTTGTAGGACCTCTTTCTTTTTTATTTTATTATCCATGTCTTTTGCCTGAAGTGTTTCTTTTTGTGATTACAGTCAGCGGGATGCCCCCGTGTTTTTTCTTAAGTCTCCTTCATAGGTTTTGACTTAATGGGCTTTTATTTCGAGAGATAATGACTGCTTGTCTTGATGATTATAGGGAACCATCACCATCTTTTGTTTCGGAAGGACGTCTTTGATGCCATACGAAGCGGCAGATTGTAACTGAATGCGCGTCTGAATTAACTGAGAAAACTACCCTGCCCCAGGTTATGATTAAGGGTTTTAATATGTGTGAAAAGAAAAACTCCTACTTTTTTGGCTCGAATGGGTTGACTAGGGATTATCTTCCTTATAACTCCACTGTTTAGGATTTGAAACAACGCATGTACATTGTCAACAAGGTCTGTTCAAAAGCATACTGTAGAGATTGTGGTATCGTTTTCGTCATCCTCCCTCTAAAGGCTTACAGTTTTTTAGTCGAGAGTTGAATATCACGAAAAGGAAATATAAAGAAATTTAAGCATAATGAAAAAAAATTAATTCAAGACAGACACGTGTAATGCATTAATGAAATACAAAAGTTTGACATGACAATAATTGTTTGAATAAGCAAAGAAAATACAACTTCAGAATTCAAATGAACAAAAATGCTTTCAATCCTAGCCATGTTTCGACAAGGGAGCAGTGATCACATTGGGAGTCTCAGGAGGGTCGAATTCGATCTCCTTGGCGTCAATCATATTCTGAATCTTGTATTTCAGCGTCCAACAATCGTTAGTATCGTGCCCCGGGCTACCAGAATGATAAGCACACCTTACATCCGGGTTGTAGTTAGGAGAAGAAGTCTTAGGATTCGGATGATGGTTTATCACCATAATCAGATTCATCTTCAACATGTGCCGCAATGCTTGTGACAATGGCATATTGATTTAGGTGAACTGCCTTTGAGGTCTTTCCACCCTTGGCTGATTGTTTCGTTGTTGTGGTTGTTGTGTGCGTGCCGAATTAGAGATCAACACTACCTCCACAGATTGGTGGTAGTCTGCCTTGCCACGCCTCTTCTGGCCGTGCACAGTGTTGTACCCCAAAATTTTCCCTCCCATATTTCACAAAACATTTCAAGAAAGATCCTCAAGTTGCTCAAGGAAGTCCAAGGGTTAACTAGACAAGCTCTCTCCTAAGGCAGTCTACCTCAAATTAGGGTTTCATGTTGCATCAATATAATTGAGTCCAAGGGATCCCAAATTCTCACCATTGTCCTAATATGTTCCCAAGATCATCCATGTCAAGTTTCAATCCTTGCATAGGAAATTTGCTCAATCAATTGCTCAAAGGCATGAAAATCGATTGTGCTAGGGCAAAAGTCAACTGTGGCCTACATACAGTCAAACTTCAATATTTTTGGTCAACATCCTCATTTTTAAGTCTATTTCATCATTTGATCAAGGGATGATCATGATTCATCAAGGATTGCTCATAATTCATCAAGAACCAAAAGTTGCTAAATTAGGGTTTTGTAGGAAAAGTCAACTCAACTTTGACCAAGCATAACTTTCTAATACTTTATGATAAATGACCCATCCAAATCTCATTTTGAAGCGGATGCCATGCTCTACAATCCATCTTCATCTCCCAAGTTCAAAATATGCACTCACAAGAAGTTATGAATTTGGACATTATAGGTCACTTTGAAAAGTCAACAAAAACACATTTTTTGTCAAAGCTTCATACATGATAATATATCAAATTGATATGAGACAAAAAGGGTTGCTTAGAGGACATATCAAGCTTTCTAAAAAGTCCAAGAACACCTTCAAAGAGCAAAAATTGAGGAAGTTATGCATTAGTGAAGTTGACCCATTTTGCAAAATTGTCAAAAGCCAACTATGCCTAAAAATGCAATTTTTGCCAAATGGGCCCAATCGTTTGCACTTGTTTTGAGTTGGTAGCATGGTCCACGAGCCCTAGCCCTTGCCACTTGTCATTATCTTGTTTTTATTATTTATTTTAATTTTTATTTGAATTAAATCAATTTTAATCAAAACAAATCATGAAAAAATCTAAAGCATTGAAAACTCAAGATTTTGTACATGTTTCAGGTTTTATATCCAGTTGGAAAGTAATTGAAATCGTGCAAAGCATTGGTGTGCACAAAAAGATTGAATTTGGAAATTTTTGGAAAGATATTCAAAGGAATCAAATAAAGATCAAAATAAATAATGGAGAAAGATTGAGGTCATGTTTTGAACCCTAATCTAATCCTTGATATATATTGAGCATGTGCATACCTAAAACAAGGATAGAGAGAGGCATGAGAACAAGAATAAAACTTGAAAAAATCACAACAAAGTCCTGAGTCGAATTCATTGTTCCAGGAAATTTCAAAGCCTCTTGACCATCCCAATCGCTTCCTGGGATCCCAAGCAAGCAAAACCAATCAAGAACAAGCACTCCCAAGCCCTGTAACTCGCTGTAAGTCAGCCACGACATTGCCTTTTTCTTGAATTCAAATTGCATCATTCTGATACTTATAGCAAGAAATAATTGTAGATTCTTGTTCCTTAACACATTTGCAAGCTTTCTGTAACGTTTAATCGCATTTATATGGACTGTATGAGATTTCACCATTGCTAGGGTTTTCTGGTTCGATTTGGGATCTTTGCATACAGGTGAAATTAAGCCATGAAAGGGGCACCATTATGCTCAGCAGGTCCAAACGAAGCTATCCATGGCTTTAGTTTTTACTTATCATGCTTGTATTGAGTTTTGAGATTTGCAGGACTTGTAGCTACGGACATAGTGTCGTAGGTAAAAGTCTGTAACTTTTACCAACGGTGCAAAGAGGAAGATGACATATGTGCCTCCATCCCATTTGCTGATTTAAATTCTGGCGCTCTTTTTCCATTAACGCACATATATTATATATTATCACTATTGTTTATTCTATGTACAAATGAAACAGCTAGCCCATTTGGTAGTGGAACGCTTGGAAAGTGCCTTGGGGCCTGGGTTTGAATCCCAGGTCCCCCTATTTGCTTCATGTTATTTTCTTTTCAATAATCAGGCGCATGCTTGCTTGTGAAGACTACCATGTGACCTCCTCATCCAACCTGCCAGGTGTCTAGATGGCCAGATCTAATGGCCATCATATGAAGGACCGTCATGGGCTTCAGTCAACACGTAGCATCAGATCCAGAAAGTCAGGCGTGGGTCATTCCATCTTGGGCCAGAATTGCTGCTCACCCTTGTGACACCCCAAATAATCCGATTATTAAATAATTAGAATTTTTAATTATTAATTTAATTGGAAATTTAATTATTGGTATTTTTGGATTATTGGAATTAATTTAATTAATTAAAGGAAAGAAGTATTGGTGGTGTGAAGAGTGATTAGAGGGTGTGAGGGGTAAAATACTCTACTCTTACTAATTACTAATTTAATTATTTTATTGGAATAATAAAAGGAGTATTAAAAGGAAAAAGAAGAGAAAGAGAGTTATTTTGGAATATTCATCATACGTGCATTTGAGAAGAGGAAAAAGAAGGAGAAAACCGGAAGCGTCGTAATTCGAAGAACCCACAAGGTAAGGGGTGATTTCGATTAGTTAATTCGTATTATCGGTTTAGATATTCAATAGTATGGATCATAGTATGTTAGGGAATCCCGGTTTGGAATTCTAGGGTTCCGTAGAATTGTCCCTATTGCGTCGAATTGTAGGTTGAAAACCATTAGGGTGTCAGATGATAAAAAGGAATGATGAAATAATGTTGTTTGATGTTATAATGGTGCAAAATGGATGTGTTTTGGTGTTTATCATGTTGCAATTTGTATGGGTATGTTTGGAATTGGTTTAGAATGAATAAATGCTGTCAAAAGTGCAGAATTTGACTCTGCGGGTCGTGGGAACCGGTTCCCAGTGGGGAGGAACCAGGTTCCACTGTGTGAATTTATAAAAATTGGAAAAAATGCACGTAGGAACCGGTTCCTGTATAGGCAGGAACCGGGTTCCCATACATTTTTCCAGAAGCGTGATTTTTGAACTTCGCAGGAACCAATTCCTGCATATGTAGGAACCGGGTTCTGCTGTAACTTTTGAAAAATATTAAACTTTGAAAATTCATAACTTTCAAACCGTAAGTCCGTTTTGAGTGCCGTTTTGGACGTTATTTCTTAAATTTAATGCTCTATTTTATAAAATGAAAAGATTCCCTAAAACCTGAAATTATTTTGAAAATGAGTCAAATCCCGGAATAAGTGATTATTGGCTAACGCACATGGGTGTGTATGTAGCAGTGAACCTGTGATGGATGGATGTATTAGTATTGTGTGGATGAAAGGCATGTTTATGTTGCTAATGATGGTGTGCATGATCGTTGAGATATCATGTTTTTGGTTTTGGTTCAGTTATGATAAATTGATGTATTTCATAGACTGATTTAATGTTGCATGCTAGTGATGTGCGTGCATATGCATTGTTTTGGTGAAGTTAATTCCCATTGTGTGGAATTTGACTTGTATTGTCGTTAACCGATACTCGGGTGATGATGGGTGGTTAGGCTGGATTCATGTCCGGGTGTTTATGGATGAATCGGTGGTTGTTGTATCCGGTTGATGATGGATTAGTGTTGGGTGACTTGGTCACGTGTTGGTACCACATGCATTGTGTCTGCATTTGTGTTTGCATGGAATTGTAACATGTTAGGATGTCTTCCAGTGTTACAATTCTTTGGTTGATTATTGATTTGTGCATAATGACTTGTATGATTGGAACTGCGTGTTGAACCTGAATTTATGCTAAAATGGGTGAAATAATATGCTTGTGATATAATGTTGATTGAGAAGCTTATAACGCATGTTAATTATGAGAAATCTCACCCTTACTTTAACAATTTCAGATTAAAGTTAGCAGCTCAGGAATTGGTGAGGATGGCTCTAGAGCTATGTTACTTTAAGTCCGCGTGTCAGTGTCGTGCTCTGATAGGTTGTAACACTGGGGAACGTTTAGTTGAGGAATTAGTTATTATTCAATTGTTTCTTTGAATTTCATTGGGAATAATTATGTTTTGGTTTATTCCGTTTTGGTTTATGGTATTTTTCCGCTGTGTAAGACATGGTCTTAAGTTGATTGAATTATTTAAATAATGACCCTCAGTGTAGCATGACTACTTTTTTATTGGAAGTTTTATTTATTTCATAATTGTGACATCCCTTGTTCCATGTTAACTCTGATGGAATATGTCTTTAATCATTGATATAATTAATATTATTCGGGGTATTTTAGAAGGGGTGTTACAATAGTGGTATCAGAGCATAGTCGATCTTGTCTTGTGTCGTTATCCCTTTTGTATGTGACTAGTGTAAGATGACACTGTCGATACTTGTGTGCTGATGAGGTTATTTTGTAATGTTACAGAACAATGGCCGGAAGAGGTAACGGAAGAAACGACGATGCTATTGCTGAAGCATTGGGAATGTTGGCTGGAGTACTCAGAGGGAACCAGCAGGGAGCTGTGATTGGTGCTGACCGACAATTGGGGAATTTTCAGAGGAATAATCCTCCGTTGTTCAAGGGTGCACATGATCCCGAAGGTGCTCAGAAGTGGTTGAAGGAGATCGAAAGGATCTTCAGAGTAATTGACTGTGCTGAAGGGCTGAAGGTGAGATACGGAACTCACATGTTAGCAGAGGAAGCTAATGATTGGTGGGTTGCTACCAGAACTGAAATGGAAGAAGATGGTATTGCATTGACTTGGGCTGTGTTCAGGAGGGCTTTTCTGAGGAGGTACTTTCCTGAGGACATCAGAGGCAAGAAGGAGATTGAGTTTCTGGAACTCAAGCAGGGTAACAAGACTGTCAGTGAGTATGCTTTGAAGTTTACTGAGTTAGCGAAGTATTATGCTCATTATACTAACGATGCAGATGGAGAATTTTCCAAATGTATCAAGTTTGAGAATGGTCTTCATGATGAGATTAAGCAGGGTATTCGGTATCAGCGTATCCGAAGATTTCCTGATCTGGTTGACTGTAGTAGGATTTTAGAGGAGGATCTTGCTAGCACTAAGTCGAATGCTCGAGGGTATGTTGATAGGAAGGGTAAGCAACAGATGGATCGTGGTAAGCCTTATGATAGAAGTAATCAGAGACCCGGTGGTTGGAAGAAGTTTGGTGGAGGAGATTCTAGTTCTTCCATTAAGTGCTACAAGTGTGGTGAGACAGGACATCGTATGGTGGATTGCAAAAGTAATGATAAGAAGTGTTTCAAGTGTGGGAAACTCGTTCATGTGGCCAATGATTACAGAGTAACAGTGGTGACTTGTTACAACTATGGTGAAGAAGGTCATACTCGTCCTCAGTGTACAAAACCCAAGAAGGAGCAAGCTGGTGGTAAAGTGTTTGCATTGTCTGGGTCAGAGACTAAGCCAGATGATCGGCTGATTAAAGGTACATGTTTTATTAATGACATACCTTTGATTGCGATTATTGATACTGGAGCTACGCATTCTTTTATTGCTTTGGATTGTGCTATAAGATTGGATTTGGAAATTTCTAATATGGATGGAAGTATGGTTATTGATACTCATGCGTCGGGTTCAGTGACTACTTCGTATGTTTGTAGGAATTGTCCTATTGTGATTTTTGGTAGGGGTTTCGGTATGGATTTAGTGTGCCTACTGTTAGAACAACTTGATATCATCCTTGGAATGAACTGGTTGGAATTCAACCAGGTTCATATCAATTATTTTGCGAAGACGGTTATTTTTCCTGAAGAGGTTGGTGTCGAAGATGTGACTATGTCGGTTAAACAGATGAACCTAGTTGTGAAAGATGGTGTTGTGGTATTTATGTTGTATTCTGCAATAGAAGCGGAGGGAAAAGCAAAGAGTGATGGATTGCCAATGGTGAATGAATTTCCAGAGGTGTTTCCGGAAGACGTTAGTGAATTGCCACCTGAGAGGGAGGTAGAATTTACTATAGATTTGATTCCTGGAACTAGTCCGGTGTCGATGGCGCCTTACCGTGTGTCGGCATCTGAATTAGCGGAGTTAAAGAAACAGATGGAGGAGTTACTTGAGAAGAAGTTTATTCGTCCGAGTGTTTCGCTGTGGGGTGCTCCGGTGTTGTTGGTTAAGAAGAAAGAAGGTTCAATGAGATTATGTGTTGATTACAGACAGCTGAATAAAGTTACAATCAAGAATCGGTATCCTTTTCCGAGGATCGATGATTTGATGGATCAACTAGTTGGAGCTTGTGTATTTAGTAAGATTGATCTGAGATCTGGATATCATCAGATTCGTGTGAAGTCGGAAGATATTCAGAAAACTGCATTTAGAACGAGGTATGGACATTACGAGTATTCTGTTATGCCGTTTGGAGTTACTAATGCACCTGGTGTTTTCATGGAGTATATGAACAGGATATTTCATCCGTATCTTGATAAGTTTGTGGTGGTGTTCATTGATGATATTCTAATTTATTCGAAGAGTGATGAAGAGCATGCAGAACATCTCAGAGTTGTGTTGGAATTGTTGAAAGAGAAGAAGCTTTATGCGAAGTTGTCCAAGTGTGAATTCTGGTTAAGTGAAATAAGTTTTCTTGGCCATGTAATTTCCAAGAATGGAATTGTTGTGGATCCTACGAAGGTAGAAGCAGTGTCTCAGTGGGAAGCGCCGAAGAATGCTTCTGAGATCCGTAGTTTTCTGGGTCTTGCAGGTTATTACAGGAAGTTTATGTTGGTGTAAGCCCTAGAGGCCAATACTTTTGGTACTTGTATCGAATTATTTATTAATAATAAAAGGCATTTCTTTATTATGTTTTCCAAAATAATAAAGTCCCTAGAATGGTTTATTGGTTTAATGAAATGTTAAGTGTGACTTAATCATGAGATCCTATTAAACATAAGAAACTATTCTTAAAGTATCCGTAGTCAAGCTTTAATGTGAAGTGGGATAACATTAAAGCATTAAGATTATTATGAAGATAGATTGATGATCACATCTCATGGATCATAGATAAGGAGTTATCAAGTCTTGACATAGGTATGAATATTAGGAGTAATATTTATACTGGATTGACCCGTTATGAGAATACTACATAGAATGTTATGCAAAGTGTCATAAGTTATTCTCATGATGATAATGGTGTATACCACCCTTCGACCTGAAACCACTATGGACCCTAGATGTAGAGTCAAGTACTTTATTGATGATCAAACGTCATCCGTAACTGGATGACTATAAAGATGGTTGATGGGTACTTCACAAAGCATGCTAAGGGACATGAGTGACCTAGATGGAATTTGCTCATCCTGCATAACAGGATAAATGTCTAAGGGCCCAATATTGAACTGGACAAGGGTGACACAGTGTATGCCTTGTGTTCAATATAGACATGAGGGCAAAAGGGTAATTGTACAACACAAATATTATCACGGAAAAGGTTTGGTCAGATCACATGACATTTTCGTGACTTGGGTAACAGTGAAGTGTTGCTAGATACCGCTCACTGTTTATTATATTAAATGTGTAATTTAATATAATTGCCAACGTCGCGAAAACCTACAGGGTCACACACATAAGGACAGGTTGATGAGAGATAGAATAAATAAGGAACACCGTAAAGTACGGTGCACTTAAGTGTAATACGGAAAGTGGTAAGGTACCACGTGGATGAGTGATATATGGTACATCATAAGGTATGATGTCCATAAGCTTAATTGGGCTTTTAGCTTATAGCCTTAATTGGGCTTTTAGCTTGTAGCCCACACGAGTGATTCTATAAATAGATCCCTTGTGATGAAGTTTTTTCACTTGATGCATTTTCGTTTTTGACTCTCTCTCTCACTCAAGGTTTCCGTTCGTGATCAGCTAGCACTGTGACTGGAAGCGATCTGTTCGTGTGGACTGAGTAGAGGCGTTGTTCTTCATCAACGCTCGTGATCACGACATCAAAGGTCTGAATCGCCACAAGAGGTAAAACTTTCTATCACTGACCATGCTCATTCGTAAGGATCTCTAAAGGAAAATTTTATATTCCGCTGCGTTTTGATCGCAATTTTCCTTCAGTTTATAGAAGGATTTTCCAAATTATCGTTACCGTTGACTAAGTTGACCAGGAAGGTTCAAATGTTTGTTTGGGATGTTGAATGTGAGAAAGGATTTCAAGAGTTGAAGAGGAGGTTGACAAGTGCTCCGGTCTTGATTTTGCCAAATCCGACTAAGTCTTTTGTTGTGTATTGTGACGCGTCATTAATGGGATTAGGTGGTTTGTTGATGCAAGATAAGCAGGTGGTGGCTTATGCTTCGAGACAATTGAAAGTACATGAAAGGAATTATCCGACTCATGATTTGGAGTTGGCAGTTGTTGTGTTTGTTTTGAAGTTGTTGAGGCATTATTTATATGGTTCTCGGTTTGAGGTGTTCAGTGATCACAAAAGTCTGAGGTATCTCTTTGATCAGAAAGAGTTGAATATGAGGCAGAGGAGATGGTTAGAATTTCTAAAGGATTATGATTTCGGTTTGAATTACCATCCTGGTAAGGCAAACGTTGTTGCGGATGCCTTGAGTAGGAAGTCCTTGCATATGTCGATGTTAATGGTCCGTGAGTTAGATTTGGTTGAGCAGTTCAGAGATTTAAGTTTGGTATGTGAAACTACTCCGAATAGTGTGAAATTGGGTATGTTGAAACTGACTAGTGGTATTCTGGAAGAAATTCGGAATGGACAGAAGTCCGATGTTGGGTTAGTTGATAAATTGACATTGATCAACCAAGGTCAAGGAGGTGAGTTCCGGATTGATGAGAATGGTGTTATGAGATTTGGTAATAGGGTGTGTGTTCCGGATGTTGCAGAGATTAGGAAGAGTATTTTGGAAGAAGGACATCGTAGTGGATTGAGTATTCATCCTAGTGCTACTAAAATGTACCATGATTTGAAGAAGTTGTTTTGGTGGCCGGGAATGAAAAAGGAAATTGTTGAGTTTGTGTATGCTTGTTTGGTTTGTCAGAAGTCGAAGATTGAGCATCAGAAACCGTCAGGATTGATGGAACCGTTGTTTGTTCCGGAATGGAAATGGGATGGAATCTCTATGGATTTTGTGTCTGGTTTTCCAAGGACATCGAAGAATTGTGATTCTATATGGGTTATTGTTGATCGGTTGACGAAATCTGCTTACTTTATTCCGATAAGAATGGATTATCCGATGGAAAGGTTGGCAGAATTGTATGTTGAGAAGATTGTGAGTTTGCACGGTATTCCTTCTAGTATTGTGTCGGATCGAGATCCGAGGTTTACATCTAAATTCTGGACGGGATTGCAAGAAGCTTTGGGTACTAAGTTGCGTTTGAGTTCCGCTTATCATCCACAGACAGATGGTCAGACGGAGAGAACGATTCAGTCGTTGGAAGATTTGTTAAGAGCTTGTGTGTTGGAGAAAGGTGGAGCTTGGGATAGTTATCTACCATTGGTTGAGTTTACCTACAACAATAGTTTTCATTCGAGCATTGGTATGGCTCCGTTTGAGGCATTGTATGGTAGGAGGTGTCGGACACCGTTGTGTTGGTATGAATCTGGAGAGAGTGTTGTGATTGGACCGGAAATTGTCCAACAGACTTCGGAAAAGATTAAGATGATTCAGGAGAAGATGAGGACTTCTCAGAGTCGTCAGAAAAGTTATCACGATAAGAGGAGGAAAGATCTTGAGTTTAGCGAAGGAGAACATGTTTTTATGCGAGTTACTCCGATGACTGGTATTGGTCGAGCTTTGAAGTCAAAGAAGTTGACTCCACATTTTATTGGTCAGTTTCAGATTACCAAGAGAGTTGGGAAAGTTGCTTATCAGATTGCTTTGCCGCCGTCACTTGCAAATTTGCATGATGTTTTTCATGTATCTCAGCTAAGGAAGTACATTGTTGATCCGTCTCATGAGATTCGGGTAGACGATATACAGGTACGAGAGAATTTGACTGTGGAAGCGGTACCTGCGAGAATTGAGGATCGAAAGTTGAAACAGTTGCGAGGCAAGGAGATCGCGTGGTAAGAGTGGCTTGGGGAGGACCAACAGATGGAAATGTCACTTGGGAGCTGGAGAGTCAGATGAAGGACTCGTATCCCGAACTGTTCGTCTAAGGTATGTTTTCGAGAACGAAAACTCTTTTAGTCGGGGAGAGTTGTGACACCCCAAATAATCCGATTATTAAATAATTAGAATTTTTAATTATTAATTTAATTGGAAATTTAATTATTGGTATTTTTGGATTATTGGAATTAATTTAATTAATTAAAGGAAAGAAGTAATGGTGGTGTGAAGAGTGATTAGAGGGTGTGAGGGGTAAAATACTCTACTCTTACTAATTACTAATTTAATTATTTTATTGGAATAATAAAAGGAGTATTAAAAGGAAAAAGAAGAGAAAGAGAGTTATTTTTGAATATTCATCATACGTGCATTTGAGATGAGGAAAAAGAAGGAGAAAACCGGAAGCGTCAGAATTCGAAGAACCCACAAGGTAAGGGGTGATTTCGATTAGTTAATTCGTATTATCGGTTTAGATATTCAATAGTATGGATCATAGTATGTTAGGGAATCCCGGTTTGGAATTCTAGGGTTCCGTAGAATTGTCCCTATTGCGTCGAATTGTAGGTTGAAAACCATTAGGGTGTCAGATGATAAAAAGGAATGATGAAATAATATTGTTTGATGTTATAATGGTGCAAAATGGATGTGTTTTGGTGTTTCTCATGTTGCAATTCGTATGGGTATGTTCGGAATTGGTTTAGAATGAATAAATGCTGTCAAAAGTGCAGAATTTGACTCTGTAGGTCGTGGGAACCGGTTCCCAGTGGGGAGGAACCGGGTTCCACTGTGTGAATTTATAAAAACTGGCAAAAATGCACGTAGGAACCGGTTTCTGTATAGGTAGGAACCGGGTTCCCATACATTTTTCCAGAAGCGTGATTTTTGAACTTCGCAGGAACCGGTTCCTGCATATGTAGGAACCGGGTTCTGCTGTAACTTTTGAAAAATATTAAACTTTGAAAATTCATAACTTTCAAACCGTAAGTCCGTTTTGAGTGCCGTTTTGGACGTTATTTCTTAAATTTAATGTTCTATTTTATAAAATGAAAAGATTTCCTAAAACCTGAAATTATTTTGAAAATGAGTCAAATCCTGGAATAAGTGATTATTGGCTAACGCACATGGGTGTGTATGTAGCAGTGAACCTGTGATGGATGGATGTATTAGTATTGTGTGGATGAAAGGCATGTTTATGTTGCTAATGATGGTGTGCATGATAGTTGAGATATCATGTTTTTGGTTTTGGTTCAGTTATGATAAATTGATGTATTTCATAGACTGATTTGATGTTGCATGCTAGTGATGTGCGTGCATATGCATTGTTTTGGTGAAGTTAATTCCCATTATGTGGAATTTGACTTGTATTGCCGTTAACCGATACCCGAGTGATGATGGGTGGTTAGGCTGGATTCATGTCCGGGTGTTTATGGACGAATCGATGGTTGCTGTATCCGGTTGATGATGGATCAGTGTTGGGTGACTTGGTCACGTGTTGGTACCACATGCATTGTGTCTGCATTTGTGTTTGCATGGAATTGTAACATGTTAGGATGTCTTCCAGTGTTACAATTATTTGGTTGATTATTGATTTGTGCATAATGACTTGTATGATTGGAACTGCGTGTTGAACTTGAATTTATGCTAAAATGGGTGAAATAATATGCTTGTGATATAATGTTGATTGAGAAGCTTATAACGCATGTTAATTATGAGAAATCTCACCCTTACTTTAACAATTTCAGATTAAAGTTAGCAGCTCAGGAGTTGGTGAGGATGGCTCTAGAGCTATGTTACTTTAAGTCCGTGTGTCAGTGTCGTGCTCTGATAGGTTGTAACACTGGGGAACGTTTAGTTGAGGAATTAGTTATTATTCAATTGTTTCTTTGAATTTCATTGAGAATAATTATGTTTTGGTTTATTCTGTTTTGGTTATGGTATTTTTCCGCTGTGTAAGACATGGTCTTAAGTTGATTGAATTATTTGAATAATGACCCTCAGTGTAGCATGACTACTGTTTTATTGGAAGTTTTATTTATTTCATAATTGTGACATCCCTTGTTCCGGGTTAACTCTGATGGAATATGTCTTTAATCATTGATATAATTAATATTATTTGGGGTATTTTAGAAGGGGTGTTACAACCAGATAGCAATACAAGTTTATGTGAAGCCTAGATTATGACCATATAGCTGCCAAAGACACCGCGAAGCCTGGATTACGACCAGATAGTGGTGTATCTTTAACACAAGTTATGAAGCCCGGATAGTATCTTGATTTCTCTGAACACCATGAAGCCTGGATTCGACCAGATAGTGGTATGAGACATCGTGAAGCCTGGATTACGACCAGATAGCAGTAAGAAACACTCAAGCCTGGATTATGACCAGATAACAATGAGGGATACTGTGAAGCTTGGATTACGACCAAATAGCAGTTTACCCGGCCAAATACTATGAAGCCTGGATTACGACCAGATATTAGTAGGCCCAAAGCCAAAGGGAAGCCCAGATTACAAACTGATAACCATCTGATCTCTTCTGAATCCTGGATTACAATCAGACAAGAAGTAAGGTATTGTGAAGCCTGGGTTACGACCGGATAGCAGTGCAGAACACCATGAAGCCTGGATTCGACCAGATAATGGTATAAAGCATCGTGAAGCCTAGATTACGACCAGATAACGATAAAAGGACTGAAGCCTGGATTACGACTAGATAACAGTACAAGACACTACGAAGCTCAGATTTCGACCGAATAGCAGTTCGCTTGGACAATTACTAAGAAGCCCGGAGTCGACTGGATATTAGTGTGCCCTAAATTCAAGTTGAAGCCCGGATTCGACTGGATAATAACTCATTCCTTCTGAAGCTTGGATTACGACCAGATAAGAATCGAGAAATTGAGAAGCCCGGATTACGACCGGATAGCCAATTTAATCTCATCTCCCCAGTAAGTCACTATGAAGCCTGGATCACGACCAAATAGTAGTTCATTTTCACCTCTTCAGAATAACGGACGACCGAAGTTCCTAAAATTCGACTTTTCTCAAAACAGAGACGATTTCCCAGTAGAATAATGGACGACCGAAGCTCCTAAAATTCCATTTCTCTCAAGACAGAGATCAGCATTCCCCAGCGGAATCTTCCTCAATAACAGGTATACAGACTCTCGCTAAGGAATCTCTTATGCGATCGACACTCCTTCCAGTGGCATCTTTAAGCCCATCCCCCGTCAGCAATTTCCAAATGGCATCTGTAATCCCATTCCCGACATCGCAAGATGGATACCACTTCATGCGAGTGCAAATTTCTAGGCAATCTAGTATTCAATCATATTCCACCCTCAGATCACGAAAGGCAGACAAGCCAATCTAAACCTTCAGGTTTAAGAAGATTGAATAGGGGCAGCTGTTATACCCCAAAATTTTCCCTCCCATATTTCTCAAAACATTTCAAGAAAGATCCTCAAGTTGCTCAAGGAAGTCCAAGTGTTGACTAGACAAGCTCTCTCCTAAGGCAGTCTACCTCAAATTAGGGTTTCATGTTGCATCAAGATAATTGAGTCCAAGGGATCCCAAATGCTCACCATTTTCCTAATATGTTCCCAAGATCATCCATGTCAAGTTTCAAGCCTTGCAGAGGAAATTTGCTCAGTCAATTGCTCAAAGGCATGAAAATCGACTGTGCTAGGGCAAAAGTCAACTGTGGCCTACATACAATCAAACTTCAAGATTTTTGGTCAAAATCCTCATTTTGAAGTATATTTCATCATTTTATCAAGGGTTGATCATGATTCATCAAGGATTTCTCATAATTCATCAAGAACCAAAAGTTGCTAAATTAGGGTTTTGTAGGAAAAGTCAACTCAACTTTGACCAAGCATAACTTTCTCATTCTTTATGTAAATGACCCATCCAAAGCTCATTTTGAATAGGATTCCATGCTCTACAATCCATATTCAGCTCCCAAGTTCAAAATATGCACTCACAAGAAGTTGTGAATTTTGACATTATAGGTCACTTTGAAAAGTCAACAAAAACACCTTTTTTTTGTCAAAGCTTCATGCATGAGCATGGAATATAAAATTGAGATGAGACCAAAAGGGTTGCTTAGAGGACATCTCAAGATTTCTAAAAAGTCCAAGAACACCTTCAAAGAGTCAAAATTGAGGAAGTTATGCATTAGTGAAGTTGACCATTTTCGCAAAATTGTCAAAAGTCAACTATGCCTAAAAATGCAATTTTTGCCAAATGGGCCCAATCTTTTACACTTGTTTTGAGTTGGTAGCATGGTGCACGAGCCCTAGCCTTGCCACTTGTCATTATCTTGTTTTTATTATTTATTTTGATTTTTATTTAAATCAATTTTAATCAAAAAAAATCATGAAAAAAATCTAAAGCATTGAAAACTCAAGATTTTGTACATGTTTCAGGTCATATATCCAGTTGGCAAGTAATTGAAATCGTGCGAAGCATTGGTGTGGACAAAAAGATTAAATTTGGCAATTTTTGGAAAGATATTCAAAGGAATCAAATAAAGATCAAAATCAATAATGGAGGAAGATTGAGATCATGTTTTGAACCCTAATCTAATCCTTGATATATATTGAGCATGTGCAGACCTAAAACAAGGCTAGAGAGAGGCGTGAGAACAAGAACAAAACTTGAAAAAATCACAACAGAGTGCTGAGTCGAATTCATTGTTCCAGGCAATTTCAAAGCCTCCTGACCATCCCAATCGCTTCCTGGGATCCCAAGCAAGCAAAACCAATCAAGAACAAGCACTCCCAAGCCCTGTAACTCGCTGTAAGTCAGCCACGACATTGCATTTTTCTTGAATTCAAATTGCATCATTCTGATACTTATAGCATGAAATAATTGTAGATTCTTGTTCCTTAACACATTTGCAAGCTTTCTGTAACGTTTAATCGCATTTATATGGATTGTATGAGATTTCACCATTGTTAGGGTTTTCTTGTTCGATTTGGGATCTTTGCATACAGGTGAAATTGGGCCATGAAAGGGGCACCATTGTGCTCAGCAGGTCCAGACGAAGCTATCCATGGCTTTAGTTTTTATTTATCATGCTTGTATTGAGTTTTGAGATTTTCAGGATCTGTAGCTACGGACATAGTGTCGTAGGTAAAAGTCTGTAACTTTTACCAACGGTGCAAAGAGGAAGATGACATACGTGCCTCCATCCCATTCGCTGATTTAAATTTTGGCGCTCTTTTTCCATTAACGCGCATATATTATATATTATCACTATTGTTTATTCTATGTACAAATGAAACAACTAGCCCAGTTGGTAGTGGAACGCTTGGAAAGTGCCTTGGGGCCTGGGTTCGAATCCCAGGTCCCCCCATTTGCTTCATGTTATTTTCTTTTCAATAATCAGGCGCGTGCTTGCTTGTGAAGACTACCATGTGACCTCCTCATCCAACCTGCCAGGTGTCTAGATGGCCAGATCTAATGGCCATCATATGAAGGACCATCATGAGCTTCAGTCAACGCGTAGCATCAGATCCAGAAAGTCAAGCGTGGGTCATTCCTTCTTGGGCCAGAATTGCTGCTCAGCCCCCCCCCCCCCCCCCCCCTAAACTGCTTTTCAGGCCCAGTTTGCTTCTTTCTTTTCTTTTTTTATATATTTTGTTTTATTTAATTTGTTTATTTATTTTACTAACAAAATTAATTATTTCTTTTATCAAAAAATCACAAATAATATTTTTCACCCAATTAGACTTAGGTTTATTTTTTATCAATAAAATTAATTAATTTAATTAGATTTTAATTGTAGGTAACTTTAATTTCTTTTTGGAAATAAATTAAAATTAATTAGAACAATTAGGGTTTTGTTTCTAACTTAATTATATTTTCTTTTTCTTAAAATAACCAAAAACACAAAAATAGGCCATTTATTTATTTTCATTAATTAATTTAATTACTAATTAATTGTATATTTAATTTTAAAACCTAATTCTTTTCTTAAAAATAATCAAAAACAACAAAAACAATTTTTTTCTTTTAATTAGGTTAGAAGGGGTCAAAACCCTAGTTCTCTCCCGATCTTAATTTCCTCGTGCGCGCTTTATCATTTATTTTTACCCTATTAATGTAATTGCTCACAAGTTGTAATAGCTTAATTAAGATCTTTATTTTTATTTATCGCTTTGTTTTACGGGTTTGTTTTTGGCTATGTAAATACCTGAAGCCTTGTAATAGCGTAGTTTAATTTCCGCAAATTATTAACTGTTAGATGTATGAATAATTATGGTTACATGACAAGAATGTATGATTAACTTTAAAACGGTTAGCTAACATTAAATGTGCAAAGATAAATAAACTTGAAATTGAATCACTCGCACATGCACACTCCTAGGGTACACTCCCACTTCGGCTGCCTTTGGTAAACGATCATTAAGTATAGGATGCTTTAGTGGTCGCTCTCTTATCTAAACAAAGATCAAAGTCCCGTTCGGAAAAGTTGCCTCGGAATGGTTGCCTTGGAATTGTTGCCTCGATTAATTGATCTAAGACATTAGGGTTACTACTAAGGCGTCCTAACATTGCTTTAGTGACCGTACGTCCCTTTCGAATTGACCCTTAAAACTCCAACGACGGTGCTACCTACTCACTAATAGTGGGATAGCACTGTCTAAAGGAAACGAACATAGAACAATTTTCTTTTTCGAGTAGGTAGATTAGTTCTTAAGTACTTGCTCAATCCAAACAAACTTTTTCACACTTACACTCCTCTTTTAAACAAAGCTTTCAAAAAACACTTCGTAACACTCTTGAAGACAGAAGCAAGAGTTAAATCGAAGTCAAAAACTTTTCAAATCATACAAACACAAAAGCAATTTTTAAAATGATGAGCAAGTGCCTAAGAGCCCGTGGAAAACCATGGATAGAAAGGGTGCTAATACCTTCCCTTTCTATAATCTACCCCTCGTACTCAAAATCTCGAAAAAAGGAATTTTTCTGTGCTTTTTTTCTTTCCTGTTGGATAAAATAAAAGTCGGTGGCGACTCTTGCTTACCGCGACATTTTGCAAACAAAAACGCAAAACGCAAACTAGCAATTCCTAAAAACAGTCCTGGTTCTGGCCACCGTATCACAGGACTGGCGACTCTGCTGGGGAAGAAATAAGTGGGTATACCTTAGGATTACTTCATCATATTGTTTTCTATTGTTTGATTTGATTGCTTTATTTTTGTGGGCTTTGTATCGGAGTTACTATGGATCCTAACCCGGATCTGGGGCACCTTTTAGGTAAGTAGCAATAAACTGTGAGGGAACTGTACGGCGTAGACCGGTACGGTTGAAGCAGTAGCTACGTTGAAGTGGCACATTAGTTGGTACCGATATCCCTTGTGGAGCAACAAGGAGAATATGGGGCTGCTATATGGGTCGTTAAGCATCAACTGACCTTAGAACCTATAATTAACCAACTTGACCATAGGAAGTAGTGAGATAGTCGGCCTCGGCATAGAGCTGGTAACTGGTTGATACTCGATACTACACTCATTGAGACCATACTCTCGAGATAGTTTCGGCCGCAAGAAAAGGTTGTGTGAGCTGAAACCATGACCGATGGAGGATGGTCAATGATATTGAGAACCTCTAGAACCCAGTTACTATTATTAAGATAGGTTGAACCAACTGAACTTCAAGAGGGTAGTACCTAAACTCCATGCAAGCCTGAAACATAAGGGCCACTATGTGACTTGTTTTCCTTTACCATGTTTGCTATCTGTGATACCTGTTGTGTGTTTTATCATGACATCATGCATCATGACATAGCATGCATATTTCATTGAACTAACCATTTCAAAGACCGAGGGGATTTATTTTGGTTCTGTTTTGTAGATCATGACTTCTATGCGCAGAAATAACATTCGAGTTAACTTCGTACAAATCCTTGCTCAGCTCAGAGAGTTAGTCTCAAGAGTTCCTTATACTTCTTCATTTGTTAGAAGACATGGTTATCTCCTTAGTTTGGTCACTTCAAAGTTGGATGAGCAGATGATGAGCGTCCTCTTCCAGTTCTTTGATCCATTGCATCATTGTTTCACCTTCCCGGATTATCAGCTAGTCCCTACTTTGGAGGAGTTTTCTGATTTGTTGGGTATATCCATTCTCGAGCAGACACCCTTCACAGGTTTGGAGGAGGTTCCTAGGCCAGAGGACATTGCTTCAGCTTTACACTTGAAAAAGGCTGATGTAGTGTCTAATTGGGAGACACGGAGCGGGGTTAAAGGTTTCTTGGCTAAATTTCTGATCGATCAAGCTCAAAAATTCTTGGATAACTTAGATTTTCAAGCCTTTGAAGACATCTTGGCTCTCCTCATCTACGGCTTGTTTCTTTTCCCGAATCCAGATTCCTTCATAGATGTGAATGCGGTCAAGATGTTCTTGTCTCGTAATCCAGTGCCTACTCTTCTGGGTGATATTCTACATGCTCTCTATACTCGTACCGTGCGAAGAAGGGGGGACCCTCATGTGTTGCACGCCGCTGCTGGCGAGGTGGTTTATTTCGCACCTCCCCAAATATGTATTGAAGAATGAGGAAGGTGTAGGTTGGGCTTACAGAATCATGTCCCTTGCTCATACGGACATTCTTTGGAGTTCTAAAGACATGGAAAGGGTAGCTATCATTGATTGATGTGGGGAATACCCTAATGTCCCATTGCTTGGAATTAGAGGGGGTATAACCTACAGCCCTTGCTTGGCTTTGAGACAGTTTGGTCGCGCTCGAAGAGACGGTCCCCATGAGCTGCTTCTTACAGACATTGTCTTCGACTACAAGAGGGACGTGAATGAGAATCGCCGAAGATTTATACGAGCTTGGAGCAGGGTGAACAGGTCGGACCCTCAAGAGTTGGGACTGAAGACTTCTCTCCCTATGCAACCTTATCTCCAGTGGGCTCGAGCCCGTGCTCAAAAGCTGGGGATGCCTTATGAAGTTGTTTTGTCAGTGATTGTGGAGCATACTAATGAAGAAGGGGTTCCTTACACAGTCATTCATCCCTACATGTCTACTGATCTTGGGGCATTAAAGAGATCCTAGATTCAGCTAAAGGAGGAGCGGGATACCTACAGGGAGAAGTATCATGAACAAGAAAGGAAAATCTTGAGGCTTACGAGGCAACTTGAGAACAAAAGGACGATCAACAACTATGTCAGCACGAAGGGAAAGAGACCATGGGATTTCTGATTTCTGCTTGTTTCTAGTTTAGATTTATTTTCAGTTATTTCTTTTGTAACGCCTTAAAGGCATTTGTTAAACATTTTTACAAGTTTGAATCTAATAAAGTTTGTTTATTTCTTGGTTTACAAATTTTAATCTCCCAAAGTCTTTGAAATCATTTCATACGCATTCCATTATCATGCACCTCATTACAGGTACCATTACAGGTTTCTTATCTTCCTCGCTGTTTATTTCAGCAATCATGTCTTCTGAAACACCTACTGATCAAGCCATCAAGGCACTTCAAGCACAGAATGCATAATTCCAGGAGCTGTTCCTGAACTTGGCTAAAGGACAATAGGATTTGAAGACTCTCATCCTAAAAGAGAAGAAGAAGAAGAAGAAGAAGAAGAAGAAGAAGGTGGTCCTCCTGAATATGGGTCATAGATTTGGGAACAATTTGCGACAGGAAACTGATTTGTCTCATTCATCTGGAGGAGGAGATAATCAAGAGGAAAGAAAGGGTCCTAGTTCTGTGGTCTCTGATAACGACACTGATTTTGATGAAGACCAGTACCCTCCTGCTGAGGATAGGTATAAGCAACTTGAAGACCGGTTGAGTGCAATGGAGATACAGAAGATACCTGGATTGGACTTTGGAGATTTGGGACTAGCATCTGGGGTGGTGATCCCTCACAAGTTTAAAGCTCTTGTCTTTGCTAAGTACGATGGGGTATCCTGCCCGAAGCTACACCTCTGCTCGTACGTCAGAAAAACTCAACCCTACACTGCTGATAGGAACCTGTGGGTTCATTTCTTTCAAGATAGTCTGTCAGGGACTCAACTTGAATGGTTCTATCAATTGGAAGGAGCTAATGTCCACAACTGGGAGGACCTGACTGCCGCTTTTTACAAGCAATACCAGTACAACGCTGACCTTGCTCCCACGCGTACTCAGCTTCAGGGTATGTCTATGGGTACAGGCGAAGGCTTTGAGGACTATGCTCAGAAATGGAGAGATCTGGTTGGAAGAGTCCAACCCCCTCTGTCTGATAGGGAGTTGGTGGATATGTTTCTTGGGACTTTGTCTGGTCCATTCTTCAATCATTTGATCGGTAGTTCATCTTCTGGGTTCACTGAATTGATTTTGACTGGGGAAAGGGTAGAAGTTGGTATCAAAAGTGGCAAGATACAGAAAGGTGCTTCATCAAGTACAGAAAAGAAGCCTTTCAAGAAAGAAGCTAGTTCAGTTTACAGCTCGAGGAGCCAACACCGACCTGAACGCCGCCAAGCAGTTAATGCGGTAGTAATATCAAGACCCACAATTTCCCCACAATGCAACAATCAGCAAAGAGTAGAGAGACCTCAAAGACAGTATACTCGGCTCAGTATGACCCTGTCTCAAATTCTGCCGCAACTGTTGAAGACCAACTTGATAACTTTGAGGGAAGCCCCGAAGAATCCCAGTACTACATCACCGCTGTATAATCCGAATGCCCGTTGTGCTTATCACTTTGATAGCCTGAGGCATGATACAAACAACTGTTGGGCCTTGAGGAATAACGTGCAAGATTTAATTGAAGTTAAAGAGATTGAGTTTGACGCATCAGAAAAGCCCAACGTCATAACTGCGCCCATGCCTAAACATGATCAGGGAGTGAATGCAATTGGGGATGATGAAGAAGAGTCAGAATTCGATAGCTGGATTTACCCGACTACCGACGGTGGATTGGGCAATTGTACAGCAAAGGACTTCATGCCCATTTCTTTTATTACACGGTAATAGACTTTTGTTTTGAGATTTGTAATAGACAATTTAAAACTTTACGGCCCGGTGCCTTGCCCGAGACACTGTGGCTTTGTTTGTGAGGGCTTAATGTTTGTCATTTCCATATGTCATCAATAAAGCATTGGACGTTTTCTTGCATTACAAATTTTGTGCTCCTTGTTTTTCTTTTCTATCTTGCACTTTATCAAAACAACTATTGTCTTACACACACTCACATATCATAATGCAGGTCCACATCCACTCTGGATCCCACTGATAACAACTCTGCTACTGCCAGTTATGACTTCAAAAGTCCGATCAACCAAGCTGAGGACGAAGGTGAGGATGATTGCGAAGTGCCTGGGGAACTTGCCAGATTGATACTACAAGAAGAGAGGGCCATATAGACCCATGAAGAGCCAGTGGAATCAGTGAATCTGGGTACAGAGGAAGACAAGAAAGAGGTTAAGATTGGTGCAAATCTGGAGCCTAGCGTCAAGCAACGGTTGATACAGATGTTGTGTGACTATGTTGAGATTTTTGCTTGGTCTTATAAAGATATGCCTGGGTTGGATACAGATATTGTGGTTCACCGCTTGCCAACTAAAGAAGATTGTCCTCCAGTGAAACAGAAAGTTCGCCGAATGCACCCAGATATGTCCGAGAAAATCAAAGCTGAGGTCATGAAACAATTTGATGTCGGTTTTCTAGTTGTTACTTCTTACCCGCAGTGGGTTGCCAACGTGGTTCCGGTGCCGAAGAAAGAAAGTAAGATTCGGATGTGTGTGGACTATAGGGATCTGAACAGGGCAAGCCCCAAGGATGATTTCCCTCTGCCTCACATCGATGTTTTGGTTGACAACACTGCGCAGCATAAGATCTTCTACTTTATGGATGGTTTTTCTGGTTATAATCAGATTAAGATGGCTCCCGAAGACATGGAGAAGACAACCTTTGTTACACAGTGGGGTACCTTTTGCTACAAAGTCATGCGGTTCGGATTGAAGAATGTTGGGGCAACGTATCTGCGCGCCATGGTTGCTTTATTCCACGACATGATTTACCATGAGATTGAGGTATACGTTGATGAAATGATTATAAGGTCCCAAACTGAAGAGGAACATATTGACCATCTCTGGAAGCTATTTGATAGGTTGAAGATGTACAAGTTGAGGTTAAACCCGAACAAGTGCACCTTCGGGGTGAGGTCTGGTAAACTGTTGGGTTTCATTGTTAGTGATAAAGTTATTCAAGTGGATCCTCCAAAGGTGAAGGCTATACAGGAAATGCCCGCTCCCCGAACAGAAAAAGAAGTCTGAGGCTTTCTGGGACGTCTGAACTACATTGCCCGATTCATTTCGCACCTGACTGCTACTTGTGAAGCAATCTTCAAGCTGCTGAAGAAAGATCAAGTGGTAAGATGGAATGATGAATGTCAGGCCGCTTTTGAAAGGATCAAAGAATACCTACAAGAGCCACCTATTCTGATGCCTCCAGTGGAAGGGAGACCTTTGATCTTATACTTGACAGTACTCAAAAATTCAATGGGGTGCGTGTTGGGGCAGCATGACGAGTCTGGCCGAAAAGAGCATGCTATTTACTACCTTAGCAAAAAGTTTACCGACTGTGAGACCTGATACTCACTGCTCGAGAAAACTTGCTGCGCTTTGGCATGGGCTGCTCGCCGGCTGAGACAGTATATGCTGACTCACACTACCCTATTGATATCAAAGATGGATCCAATCAAGTATATCTTTGAAAAGCCTGCCTTGTTTGGAAGAATAGCAAGATGGAAGATGATCTTGACTGAGTACGACATACAATACACAACCCAAAAGGAAATCAAGGGGAGTGTATTGGCAGATCATTTAGCGCATCAGGCCGTGGATGATTACCAGTCTATGAACTTCGAGTTTCCAGACGAAAGCATCATGTTGGTAACTGACTGTGAAACACCTGGACCGGATGAAGGACTTGAGGATGGATCCCGATGGTCTATGTATTTTAATGGAGCTTCAAACGCATTGGGTAATGGCATTGGCACCGTGATCATATCTCCTGAAGGCTGTCATACTCTGTTCACCGCCCGATTATGTTTTAACTGCACCAACAACATGGCTGAGTATGAAGCATGCATTATGGGCCTTCGAGCAGCTATTGACCTAAGGATTAAGTTTTTAAGTGTATTCGGAGATTTCGCTCTCGTGAGCAGTCAAATCAAAGGCGAGTGGGATACGAAGCACCCAAATCTTATCCCTTACAAAGAGTATATATTGACGTTGCTTCCACATTTTGAGGAGATAACCTTTGAACATTTCCCCAGGGAAGAGAATCAGTTGGCGGACGCGCTAGCTACCATGTCTTCTATGTTCAAGGTCAGATGGGACAATGAGGCTCCCCAGATTACCATTGAAAGGTTGGATGAACCCGCACATTGTTGTGACATTGATACTGAAGAAGTAGCTGATAAACCCTGGTTTCATGAGGTAAAGAGGTATCTTGAGGCTCAAGAATATCCCGAGGGTGAATCTGTTAATGATAAGAAGTTTCTGAGGAGGTTTACTGCGAAGTTCTTCATCAGTAATGATATCCTTTACAAGCGTAACCATGACTCAACCTTACTGCGATGTGTGGATAAGAACGAGGCAGAAAGAATCATGGCAGAGTTACATGAAGGTACTTTCGGAACTCATTCCAGTGGACACACCATGGCAAAGAAGATCCTACGGGCAGGATATTATTGGTCCACCATGGAAGCCGATTGTTATCAACATTCTCGGACCTGTCATAAGTGCCAAGTCTATGCTGATAAGGTGCATATACCTCCAGTTCCTTTGAATGTTTTGACGGCACCTTGGCCTTTTGCAATGTGGGGCATCGATATGATTGGTGAGATCAGACCTACTGCGTCTAATGGGCATCGTTTCATCCTGGTAGAAATTGATTACTTTATGAAATGGGTTGAAACGGCTTCCTTTGCTACAGTAACCAAGAACGTCATGGCGCGGTTCATCTGGCACAATTTGATCTGTCGATATGGGGTACCCGAGAGGATCATCACGGACAATGGTACAAATCTTAACAATATGATGATCACCGAGCTCTGTAAATAGTTAAAGATACAGCATCACAACTCTTCTCCTTACCGGCCGAAGATGAATGGGGCTGTTGAAGCGGCTAATAAGAATATCAAGAAGATTGTGCAGAAGATGACGGTGACATACAAAGATTGGCACGAGATGTTACCATTTGCTCTTCATGGGTACCGAACCTCAGCGCGGACTTCAACAGGGGCAACACCCTACTCCTTGGTGTATGGTATGGAAGAAGTCTTACCTATTGAGGTCCAGATACCCTCTCTTCGGATTATGAAGGATGTGGGTTTGAGCGAGGACGACTGGATCCAGACCCGACTTGATCAACTGAACTTAATCGACAAAAATAGACTTACTGCTATTTGTCATGGTCAGACGTATCAAAAGCGAATGATCAAGGAATTTAACAAGAAAGTTAGATGACAAGAGTATCAAGTTTGAGATCTGGTGATCAAACGCATCATTCTACCGCAAGGTGATCCTAGGGGCAAATGGACCCCTACGCATGAAGGGCCATTTGTGGTTAAGAACATTTTCTCAGAAGGAGCTATGATTCTAACCACCATGGATGGTGACGACCTTCCTCACCCTGTCAATGCAGACATAGTGAAAAGATACTACGCATAATCAAAGACCCGCTAGGTTGACTGGCCTAGGCAAAAGTAAGGGCTTCTCGGCGAACCAAAAGGGTTCAGGCAAAAATAAGGGATGAAAATTAAAAAAAAATTGTACACCCGGCAAGTCGAAAACCTGAAATGGCGGCTTGAGGAAAAAAGGGTATTCTGGTGGACTGAAAACCCAAAAGGGCGGTCCAGGAAAAAATTAGGGATTGAAGTGTAACATTATGTCTCATTGGATCATCTTGTAACCAGACTTCGGTATCGACTATCAAGCTCGGACGGCACTAATCAATCTGATCTACCTTCAACCAAGTAGCAAAGTGATGAGATGCTCGAGGATATAAAGGCAATAGCAGAGTTGGAACCCAGTGGGATTGTTCACATAGTTGTTTTCTTTGTTTTATGCAAATTGTATAAATTCTATCATTCGGCGGTGTTCTCTTACTAGGACGTCAGCCTCTTGTACAAAAACGCCTATTTACAGGCCAACTTCAAAATCAATACGATTCATTTTCATAAAGAAATGTTAAATTGTTTTCCTTTTTCTATTTTGTTTTGCAAGAACGTCCAATGTTCATTTTTGATATATGCATTTGACAATAATCGCTGCTCATAAATATTTACATGCGAAACAAAAGACAATTACTCGTAATATCAGAAACAAGGGCAAACGAGAAATGTCCAAACCTTACATTTGCTCTGTCCACCAGGTATAGGGATAGACCTAGCTGGAGAATACGATTAAAGGTACATTCACTCCCTACAGAGTAAGAAAAGGACAGTGATATTAGCAGTCCCGAACAGGACACCACTCTCCCCAGCTGAGGCTCGCAACTGCGAATGAGTCGGCAAGATTCTCCCCAAGCAGAGTTTATCTATTGCCCGCACTAAAAGATTATCCCCAGTGGAGTCTGGAGGATTATCCCCAGTAGAGTCTAAAAGATTATCCCCAGTGAAGTCGCCACTAAAAGATTATCCCCAGTGGAGTTCATTTCTTTCACAAACAGAAACTCAATCTCCAAAGAAGTTCATTATCGCCAGCAATGATAATTCATCCCCAGCCGAGGTTGTTCCTCCAAATCAACAGGTCTTCTAACAGAGAATCTCTTCCCTACAGAATCATTTTCTCGTTGGTTTATTTCTCTAGCAGGATTATTCTCACAGTCATCTTCATTCACTATCCCCAGCGGAAACGAAGAATTCAACTTCTTGTACTCTCCAGCAGCAATCGGGGATTTATTTTCCCCAGCTAGAGATTATCATAAAAACATTGCATATCCATACATCATGACATATGCATATGCATCATACAACATAATCTCATTTATTTTGAAAACATCATTGCTTGATACATGCCATGCATTGCATACGATTAACCCTTTACCTTTCAGGAAAGATACAATCAAATTTCCACCAAGTTCAAGCTATGAAGCCCGGGTACGACCGGATAGTAACTTGATTTCTACAGCATATTGTGAATCCCGGAGAACGATCAGATAACAGTATTAAACACCGCGAATCCTGGATTCGACCAGATAGTGGTTCATCTCTAAGCTATGAAGCCCGGATTCGACCGGATAATAGTTTAATCCCCAGCAAGCCGTAAAGCCCGGATTACGACCGGATAACAGCTCAGCAAGTTACTGTGTAGCCTGGATTACGACCAGATAGCAGTGCGAGGTACCATGAAGCCAGGATTATGACCAGATAGTGGTATGTCATAAACACAAGCCGTGAAGCCAGAATTACGACCGGATAACAGCTCAGCAAGTTATTGTGAAGCCTGGGTTACGACCAGATAGCAATACAAGTTTCTGTGAAGCCTGGATTATGACCAGATAGCAGCCAAAGACACCGCGAAGCCTGGATTACGACCAGATAGTGGTGTATCTTTAACACAAGTTATGAAGCCCGGATAGTATCTTGATTTCTCTGAACACCATGAAGCCTGGATTCGACCAGATAGTGGTATGAGACATCGTGAAGCCTGGATTACAACCAGATAGCGGTAAGAAACACTGAAGCCTGGATTACGACCAGATAACAGTGAGGGATACTGTGAAGCTTGGATTATGACCAAATAGCAGTTTACCCGGCCAAATACTATGAAGCCCAGATTACGACCAGATATTAGTAGGCCCAAAGCCAAAGGGAAGCCCAGATTACGACCTGATAACCATTTGATCTCTTCTGAATCCTGGATTACGATCAGATAAGAAGTAAGGTATTGTGAAGCCTGGGTTACGACCGGATAGCAGTGCAGAACACCATGAAGCCTGGATTCGACTAGATAATGGTATAAAGCATCGTGAAGCCTGGATTACGACCAGATAACGATAAAAGGACTGAAGCCTGGATTACGACCAGATAACAGTACAAGACACTGCGAAGCTCAGATTTCGACCGAATAGCAGTTCGCTTGGACAATTACTAAGAAGCCCGGAGTCGACTGGATATTAGTGTGCCCTAAATTCAAGTTGAAGCCCGGATTCGACTGGATAATAACTCATTCCTTCTGAAGCTTGGATTACGACCAGATAAGAATCGAGAAATTGAGAAGCCCGGATTACGATCGGATAGCCAATTTAATCTCATCTCCCCAGTAATTCACTATGAAGCCTGGATCACGACCAAATAGTAGTTCATTTTCACCTCTTCAGAATAACGGACGACCGAAGTTCCTAAAATTCGACTTTTCTCAAAACAGAGACGATTTCCCAGTAGAATAATGGACGACCGAAGCTCCTAAAATTCCATTTCTCTCAAGACATAGATCAGCATTCCCCAGCGGAATCTTCCTCAATAACAGGTATACAGACTATCGCTAAGGAATCTCTTATGCGATAGACACTCCTTCAGGTGGCATCTTTAAGCCCATCCCCCGTCAGAAATTTCCAAATGGCATCTGTAATCCCATTCCCGACATCGCAAGACGGATACCACTTCATGCGAGTGCAAATTTCTGGGCAATCTAGTATTCAATCATCTTCCACCCTCAGATCACGAAAGGCAGACAAGCCAATCTAAACCTTCAGGTTTAAGAAGATTGAACAGGGGCAGCTGTTATACCCCAAAATTTTCCCTCCCATATTTCTCAAAACATTTCAAGAAAGATCCTCAAGTTGCTCAAGGAAGTCCAAGGGTTGACTAGACAAGCTCTCTCCTAAGGCAGTCTACCTCAAATTAGGGTTTCATGTTGCATCAAGATAATTGAGTCCAAGGGATCCCAAATGCTCACCATTTTCCTAATATGTTCCCAAGATCATCCATGTCAAGTTTCAAGCCTTGCAGAGGAAATTTGCTCAGTCAATTGCTCAAAGGCATGAAAATCGATTGTGCTAGGGCAAAAGTCAACTGTGGCCTACATACAATCAAACTTCAAGATTTTTGGTCAACATCCTCATTTTGAAGTATATTTCATCATTTTATCAAGGGTTGATCATGATTCATCAAGGATTTCTCATAATTCATCAAGAACCAAAAGTTGCTAAATTAGGGTTTTGCAGGAAAAGTCAACTCAACTTTGACCAAGCATAACTTTCTCATACTTTATGATAAATGACCCATCCAAAGCTAATTTTGAATAGGATTCCATGATCTACAATCCATATTCAGCTCCCAAGTTCAAAATATGCACTCACAAGAAGTTGTGAATTTTGACATTATAGGTCACTTTGAAAAGTCAACAAAAACACCTTTTTTTGTCAAAGCTTCATGCATGAGCACGGAATATCAAATTGAGATGAGACCAAAAGGGTTTCTTAGAGTACATCTCAAGATTTCTAAAAAGTCCAAGAACACCTTCAAAGAGTCAAAATTGAGGAAGTTATGCATTAGTGAAGTTGACCCTTTTCGCAAAATTGTCAAAAGTCACTTATGCCTAAAAATGCAATTTTTGCCAAATGGGCCCAATCTTTTGCACTTGTTTTGAGTTGGTAGCATGGTCCACGAGCCCTAGCCTTGCCACTTGTCATTATCTTGTTTTTATTATTTATTTTGATTTTTATTTAAATCAATTTTAATCAAAACAAATCATGAAAAAAATCTAAAGCATTGAAAACTCAAGATTTTATACATGTATCAGGTCATATATCCAGTTGGCAAGTAATTGAAATCGTGCAAAGCATTGGTGTGGACAAAAAGATTAAATTTGGCAATTTTTGGAAAGATATTCAAAGGAATCAAATCAAGATCAAAATCAATAATGGAGGAAGATTGAGATCATGTTTTGAACCCTAATCTAATCCTTGATATATATTGAGCATGTGCAGACCTAAAACAAGGCTAGAGAGAGGCGTGAGAACAAGAACAAAACTTGAAAAAATCACAACAAAGTGCTGAGTCGAATTCATTGTTCCAGGCAATTTCAAAGCCTCCTGACCATCCCAATCGCTTCCTGGGATCCCAAGCAAGCAAAACCAATCAAGAACAAGCACTCCCAAGCCATGTAACTCGCTGTAAGTCAGCCACGACATTGCCTTTTTCTTGAATTCAAATTGCATCATTCTGATGCTTATAGCATGAAATAATTGTAGATTCTTGTTCCTTAACACATTTGCAAGCTTTCTATAACGTTTAATCGCATTTATATGGACTGTATGAGATTTCACCATTGTTAGGGTTTTCTGGTTCGATTTGGGATCTTTGCATACAGGTGAAATTGGGCCATGAAAGGGGCACCATTGTGCTCAGCAGGTCCAGACGAAGCTATCCATGGCTTTAGTTTTTATTTATCATGCTTGTATTGAGTTTTGAGATTTTCAGGACCTGTAGCTACGGACATAGTGTCGTAGGTAAAAGTCTGTAACTTTTACCAACGGTGCAAAGAGGAAGATGACATACGTGCCTCCATCCCATTCGCTGATTTAAATTTTGGCGCTCTTTTTCCATTAACGCGCATATATTATATATTATCACTATTGTTTATTCTATGTACAAATGAAACAACTAGCCCAGTTGGTAGTGGAACGCTTGGAAAGTGCCTTGGGGCCTGGGTTCGAATCCCAGGTCCCCCCATTTGCTTCATGTTATTTTCTTTTCAATAATCAGGCGCGTGCTTGCTTGTGAAGACTACCATGTGACCTCCTCATCCAACCTGCCAGGTGTCTAGATGGCCAGATCTAATGGCCATCATATGAAGGACCATCATGGGCTTCAGTCAACGCGTAGCATCAGATCCAGAAAGTCAAGCGTGGGCCATTCCTTCTTGGGCCAGAATTGCTGCTCAGTCCCCCCCCCCCCCCCCCCAAACTGCTTTTCAGGCCCAGTTTGCTTCTTTCTTTTCTTTTTTTTATATATTTTGTTTTATTTAATTTGTTTATTTATTTTACTAACAAAATTAATTATTTCTTTTATCAAAAAATCACAAATAATATTTTTCACCCAATTAGACTTAGGTTTATTTTTTATCAATAAAATTAATTAATTTAATTAGATTTTAATTGTAGGTAACTTTAATTTCTTTTTGTAAATAAATTAAAATTAATTAGAACAATTAGGGTTTTGTTTCTAACTTAATTATATTTTCTTTTTCTTAAAATAACCAAAAACACAAAAATAGGCCATTTATTTATTTTCATTAATTAATTTAATTACTAATTAATTGTATATTTAATTTTAAAACCTAATTCTTTTCTTAAAAATAATCAAAAACAACAAAAACAATTTTTTTCTTTTAATTAGGTTAGAAGGGGTCAAAACCCTAGTTCTCTCCCGATCTTAATTTCCTCGCGCGCGCTTTATCATTTATTTTTACCCTATTAATGTAATTGCTCACAAGTTGTAATAGCTTAATTAGGATCTTTATTTTTATTTATCGCTTTGTTTTACAAGGTTTGTTTTTGGCTATGTAAATACCCGAAGCCTTGTAATAGCGTAGTTTAATTTCCGCACTTTAAATTCCGCAAATTATTAACTGTTAGATGTATGAATAATTAGGGTTGCATGACAAGAATGTATGACTAACATTAAAACGGTTAGCTAACCTTAAATGTGCAAAGATAAATAAACTTGAAATTGAATCACTCGCACATGCGCACTCCTAGGGTACAATCCCACTTCAGTTGCCTTCGGTAAACGGTCATTAAGTATAGGATGCTTTAATGGTCACTCTCTTGTCTAAACAAAGATCAAAGTCTCGTTCGGAAAAGTTACCTCAGAATGGTTGCCTCGGAATTGTTGCCTCGAATAATTGATCTAAGACATTAGGGTTACTACTAAGGCGTTCTAACATTGCTTTAGTGACCGTACGTCCCTTTCAAATTGACCCTTAAAACTCCAACGACAGTGCTACCTACTCACTAATAGTGGGATAGCAATGTCTAAAGGAAACGAACATAGAACAATTCTCTTTTTCGAGTAGGTAGATTAGTTCTTAAGTACTTGCTCAATCCAAACAAACTTTTTCACACTTACACTCCTCTTTTAAACAAAGCTTTCAAAAAACACTTCGTAACACTCTTGGAGACAGAAGCAAGAGTTAAATCGAAGTCAAAAACTTTTCAAATCACACAAACACAGAAGCAATTTTTAAAATGATGAGCAAGTGCCTAAGAGCCCGTGGAAAACCACGGATAGAAAGGGTGCTAATACCTTCCCTTTCTATAATCTACCCCCCGTACTCAAAATCTCGAAAAAATGAATTTTTATGTGCTTTTTTCCTTTCCTGTTGGATAAAATAAAATTCGGTGGCGACTCTTGCTTACCGCGACATTTTGCGAACACAAATGCAAAAGCAAACCAGCAATTCCTAAAAATAGTCCCGGTTCTGGCCACCGTATCACACACAACATTGGCTTCCCACTTGCCACTAAATGACTTCTTCTCTGTACTCAAAGAGGTATTTTTCTGGATCTTACCACTCAGGATCCCAGCTTCTACTCTTTCTCCAGTCAGAATTAGCTCGGTGAAACCCGCTGACGAGCTGCCGATCAAATGATTAAATAATGGACCAGATAGCGTCCCCAGAAACATATCAACCAACTCCCTATCAGACAACGGGGGTTGGACTCTTCTAGCCAAGTCTCTCCACTTTTGGGCATAGTCTTTAAATCCTTTACTTGCACCCATGGACATACTCTGAAGTTGAGTACGAGTAGGAGCAAGGTCGGCATTGTACTGATACTGCTTGTAGAAAGCAGCAGCCAGATCTTCCCAATTTCGGATATTTGCTCCCTCTAGCTGGTAGAACCATTCAAGTTGAGTCCATGACAGACTATCTTGAAAGAAGTGAACCCATAGATTTCTATCAGTTGTGTGGGGCTGGATCTTCCTGACATAAGAACGGAGATGGAGTTTTGGGTAGGACACCCCATCATACTTAGCAAAAAGTGGAGCTTTGAACTTCTGAGGGATCACCACTCCAGATACCAGTCCCAAATCTCCGAAATCCAAACCAGGGATCTTCTGAATCTCCATAGCACTCAGATGGTCTTCAAGTTGTTTGTATCTATCCTCAGCAGGAGGATATTGTTCCTCATCATAATCTGTATCATTATCAAAAATTGCGGGACTGGGGCCCTTTTCTTCTTCTTGGTCCTCCCCTCCCTTGGATGAAAAGGACATATCAGCTTGTTGTTTCAACCTATCCCGAAAAATTTTGCCCATACTCAGCAGAACAACCATTTTCTTCTTCTTCTTCTTCTTCTTCTTCTTCTCTTTCTCTTTCAGAATGAGAGCTTTCAAGTCCTCTTGCCCTTTAGCCAAGCTTAAGAACATCTCTTGGAATTGGGCATTTTGTGCCTGAAGATCTTTGATAGCTTGATCGGAAGACATTTCTGCTGAAATAAACAGCGAAGAAGATGATAAACCTGTACTGGAAGACCTATTATCAATGATATGTATGATATATGTATACAATATTTTCAAGGAACTCGCGGGGTAAACAAGAAACTGTTAGAATTTGATTGCAGCTTGATTGAAGAAACTTCGTGTCATTGAGAGTCCTTCTTCAAGAGTCAAGCTCACCATATCGATTGGGTCATAGCCACTGACTCAAGTTATCGTGTTTTGATCTCTAGACGGTATTGGCTAGAGGAAAATAAATCCCCTTTTCCCCTTTCTAGACGTTTGATTTACCATAACCTGCATCACAAACCCTTGAAATCATTGAAATGGTTAAGGAAATGTTAAGGCATGATGTTATGATGTATATGTTATGCGTTTAAGCAAAAGTGTGAGGTGATGTAAGCAAGTAAATCCGGAAAGAAATCCAAGTTATTGGATAAGGACTGTAAACAAAACCTGCAAGGAACTCATGTTGTCAGATAATAAAACTGTGCAAGTAGTTCAAGCTAGAAGCACACAAGTCACACAAACAGACTTAGGTTTAGGCTTGCATGAGGTCAAAGGTAATACCCTCTTGAAGTTAAGTTGGTTCAACCTGTCCTAGAAAAGTAACCGGGTTCTAGAGGATCTCAATGTCACTGACCATCCTCCATCGGTCATGGTTTTAGCTCATGCAATCTTTTCTTGCAACCGGAACTATCTCGAGAGTATGGTCTCAATGAGTGTAGCATCGAGTATCAACCAGTTCTCAGTTTTACACCGAGGCCGGCTATCTCACTACTTCCTAATGGCCAAGTTGGTCGATTAAAGATTCTAAGGTCAGTTGATGCTTAACGACGCATATAGCAGCCCCGTATTCTCCTAGTTTCTCCATAAGGGATACCGGTACCAACCAATGTTCCACATCAACGTAGCTACTGCTTCAACCGTATCGGTCTATGTTGTACAGTTCCCTCGCAGTTTATTGCTACTTACCTAAAAGGTGTTCCCCAGATTCGGGTTAGGATCTATAGTAACTCCGATACAAAACCCTTTAACACTAAAGCAACCAAAAAAAACAAGAGAAGAAATTTATGATGAACTAATCCTAAGGTATACCCCACTTATATCTTCCCCAGCAGAGTCGCCAGTTTTGTGATACGGTGGCAGAACCGACTATTTTTACTGGTTTGCGTTTTGCGTTTTTTTATTCGCAAAATGTCGCAGTAAGCAAGAGTCACCATCGACTTTTATTTCATCCAACCGGAAAGGAAAAAGTACAGAAAAAAATCCTTTTTTTGAGATATTCTAAGTACGGGGGGTAGATTATAGAAAGGGAAGGTGTTAGCACCCTTTCTATCCATGGTTTCCCATGGGCTCTTAGGTACTTGCTCATTTTGAAATTGCTTGTGTGTGCTTGTTTTGAAAATTTTTGTTTTACTTTGTTTTAACCCTTGTTTATCTCCTCAAGAGTGTTACAAAGTGTTTTTGAAAACTTTGTTTGAAAAGTGTTTGGTGTGAAAAAGTTTGATTTGAGCAAGTATCTACTAGCATCTACCTACTTGAAAAAAAGATCGTTTCTATTCTTGTTTCCTTTAGACAGCGCTATCCTACTATTGAGAAATAGGTAGCACCGTCGTTGGAATTTGTAAGGGTCAATTCAAAAGGGACGTAATGGTCATTGAAGACAACATGTAGGGATACGTTAGCAATTCAAAGGGACTGTCATCATATATTCGTAGGCAACATCGAGGGACAAGATCATATACCATAGGCAACTTCGAGGAACATCGAGGGACCATGATCTTTATGATGATTTTAACCGAGGGCCTTTACTAAGGGTATCCCTACATTCGAGGGACATGACCATTATTTTCCGAGGCAACCAAGTGAGGTATACCCTAAGGGTGCATATGTGCAAGGTGTGTTATATTCAGTTATTTTAGTCTTGTGTTAAGTTTGCTAATGTTTGATTATTTTTGCCATACAATCCTATTAGTCATACATCTAGCAGTTAATAATTGCAGTAATTTAAAAGTGCAGAAATATAAAACCTAGTTATTACAAGGCTTCGAGGAGGGGGATTATGTACATATCCAAAAATGGGGGGAAAATAAATAAAAGCGGTAAAGGTCCTACTAATCATCTATTACATCCCAATATACAGTTACAATAATAAAATGAAGTGTGAAAGAATAATAACGTGCAAATTTGAAAAGACGTTTAAAAATCCTAAGATATAAAAAAATCTTTTTGTTGTTTTTTTGTTTTAACTTATAAAAATGGTTTAAGTTAAAAAATAATTGATCTAGATCTATATTTAAAAAATTATTATTATTATTAAAGAAACATGAAATTTAAATAAAAGAAATGAATTCTATGTTTTTTTTGGTATTTTTGTTACGAAAAGGAAAATGAATTAAAATGAAATTAAACCTAAGTTCTATTAATTTTAATTTTTTTTTTTAAAAAAGTTAAAGTGTTTAGTTAATTAATTTACCAAAATTAAAATTTAATTAAGAAAAAATCCTAAATCTATTTTTATGTGATTTTTATATTTGTTTATTGATAAAAATAAAAAAGGGATTAAAAGAAATAAATGAAATGAATAAAACAAGAAAATAAAGATGGGCCTAGTAGCAAAAGTAAACAAGGGGTGCAATCATCAGAAATCCCTAGGCCCGAATCTTTGAAAGCTTCATGCTCTAACTATGGTGTTTTTTATATTCTTGCGTGGAACCTATGATTCAAACATCCATAACTGTTCTATATAAACTCAAACAGCATACCATAAAATATGATTAAAATTAGAGATTCGAAGTTTAAAATTTTACCAAATCGGTATTGTCAAATGGGGGCGTGCTAGGCGTGTGATGGATTGCTCTTGGGCCTTGTAAGACTCTCGAGGATTTCAAGAGGATGGTTTGAGGCTTGATGTCAATTGAGAGAGACCGGAACCTCGAGATATGACTTGCACAAATTCTTTGATTTCTGGAGAGCTTTTTGAAGAGCTTTTGGAGAGCTTTTTGAAGAGCTTTTTGAGAGCTTTTTAGAGAGGAATTTCGTGTCTTTCAAGCTTGTATGGCTCTATATTTATAGAGGATAATGAGTATACAAGAAAGCATGGAAAGAATATCCCTCATAATGTTGTGTTTTAAGACCATGATCAAGATTTGAAAAAAATGTCATATTTGATTATTTTATGCTATTTTCACATGTGGATGAACCTGGACATATTTGAAGGGTTATTGCACGAAATCAATTGACATAAACCAGCATAAAACTTTCACAAAATGGATTCACATCAAAATTTACATTATTTCTATTATTTATTTATTTAATTATGAATTTTAATGAATAAGATATCAAAATAAATAGCATAAATAGTAGAAAAATGTATGGGTGGGCTTAGAGGTCATGGACCATGTTTGGAATGAGTTTCAAACTTGAAAAGATAGGCCCATTTGGAAAAAAATCCAAGTTTGGTCAATATTTGCTTCATGCATTTTTTTCAAAAATTGTCCAACTTTGACCATGCATATCTCTCTCAATTTTAACCTTATGAGGGTGTTCTTTGACTTTTTATAAAACTTAGGATGTCCCCTAAGCAACCTATTTGGTTTCATCTCAATTGGATCTTCCATGTTCATGTAAGAAGCTTTGACCCAAAATGTGTTTTTGTTGACTTTTCAAAATGACCTATAATGTCCAAATTTATATCTTCTTGTGAGTGTATATTTTGAACTTGGGAGATGAGGATAAATTGCAGGGAATTACATCCTCGTCAAAATGAGCTTTGGATGGGTCATTTCTGATAAAGTATGAGAAAGTTATGCTTGGTCAAAGTTGAGTTGACTTTTCCTACAAAACCCTAATTTAGCAACTTTTGGGTTTTGATGAATTGTGAGCAATCCTTGAGGAATAATGATCAACCCTTGATCAAATGATGAATAATACTTCAAAATTAGGAAGTTTACCAAAAATCTTGAAGTTTGACTGTATGTGGGCCACTGTTGACTTTTGTCCTAACACAGTCGACTTTTAGGCCTTTGAGCAATTGACTGGGAAAACTTCCTCTGCTAGGTTTGAAACTTGACATAGATGATATTGAGAATATATTAGGACAATAGTTAGCATTTGGGACCCTTTGGACTCAAACATCTTGATGCAAAATGAAACCCTAATCTGAGGTAGACTGCCTTTAGGAGAGAGTTTGTGTGGTCAACTCTTGGACTTCCTTGGGCAATTTGAAGACCTTACTTGAAATGTATTGAGAAAAATGGGAGGGAAAATTTTGGGGTACAACAGCCCCATATATAGGAAATTAGGCGATTGATCCCTTTCAAGTGCATCCTGGCCGCGCTATAGCAGATGACATTGCCTTTTTCCCATACGACAATCATTGTCAGACGCATCTGTTGGACGTTATTTCGTTATATTTTAGGTGGTTGGATTATGGGTTAGGTCAAATATATGAAGCTTATTTAGAGACACCCCTTAGAGTATGCTCCTCTCACTGCACTCTGAAGAGATCTCGTTGTCACCCTTGATGATCTCGAGAGTCATTTGGTACCAGATGAGTATCAGAGGGTGCCAACTCATGTACAATAGGCTTATGCAGATGAATATATTGCATGGTTTAATAGGATATCACATATTATCCAGACACCAGACACTCTTAGAATACCACCTAGGTCTTCTAATCATGAGGTACTATAGGCGAGGGTTTACCACACCCAGGACGTACGTAACGTCTGTCAGTGTATTGTGGATATCGCAAGATCGAGCATATAGGACGGACTTTTTTAGGAAGGCAAACCCCAGTTGACCCTCGTAAAAGGCATTATTGTCGAGGGAGTTGGACATACGTAGTAGTTTATGTTTGGTTGTATTTTTTTTGTATTTTTCAAGGAATGTTATATATTCGGTACATTTCGAGTTTACTTTAATTAATGTATGACTTTTTTAATATACTTGTAATATGTTTGAATCAATTGATGTATGCGTTTTCTAATTTATGGTCTAAAATGACCTAAAATATAAGTTAGCCTAAAAAATGACAAAGTTAGGCTAATGTTTCTCTCTAGATAACATTTAGAGGGGTTTTCGGAGATGCATCTATGAAATATCACTTGTTATGTGCAATAAACACATTTTCAATGGCGTAAAATAAATTCAAGGACTTATATGAAAATGCATCTCTGCATCCACCCCAGAAAATTTACAGATATGCATCTCCATACTATATTTTGACAAAATGGGATGTGTGGATGAATTATAAGGGCTAGTATGATTTTAAGTGTGTTCCATACTATATTTTAGCAAAATGGGGGTGTGTGGTTAAGCTATGAGAGCTGGTGTAATTTTAAGTGCGTTCAAAGATGCATCTCCAAACATCAATAAAACCGATGTGATTTTAAGTATGTTTGGAGATGCATATCTAAGAGACACACCCATAAGATGGGATAAACATTCCTACAAAATTCTTACTCCCTCTGTCCCAAATTATAAGACGTCTTACAAAAAAAATTTGTCGCAAATTATAAGTCAATTTACAATTCCAATGCAACATTTATGAGTTTTTTCCTAATATACTGATCGAAACATTAGCAAGTGTACTAATTTTCCTCTGTAGTTATAGTAGGGAAATTCCCCGAATATCGATCTCGAGGACTACGTCTATGTATAGAGCTAAATTCTTGGTTCAATTAAACAAAAACTTAAATTTGGATTAGTTTGGACATTATCACAGACAATAATTAAAGTAAGTAGAATATAAACTTTGGCTTTTTCACAATCATGAGGAACATGTTAGGGTGAGGTGTGTGATTTGACCTGTAATAACCTTGAATCCTGATTTCTTCAACAAGTTCATAACATTCAATTACCAGATCTTTAGGTTGTTTTACCCTAAATTCTTAGTGGGAAAAACTTTGGTTATTCATCCTAATACCTAGGTCCTTAGAGAATTATGATGAAACCAATCCTTTATTTTATCAAGATTCTCCCGGTAACTATAGGGTATCCCTAGTCCTAGGTGATATCTATTATAGTTTAATCATACAAAAAACCTTAACAATTACGGTCCAACTAATTGTTAACTGTAGAACAATCCTTATTTACTCGATAAAGAAAGCATGAAAAACCTTGTACAATTGAATTGAATAATAAAAACCATGAAATTGATGAAATTATAAATTCAAAGTCATAACATGATCAAATCAGGGACACCCCCTAGCATTAGGGGGTTTTAGCTTCTCATATTGTTTAAAATAATTTCAAAAACAATAAAGATAGACAATACAAATTGATGGTGAACTTTGATCTTCAATTGCTTCCGCTCATGGAAAGTCTTCGTTCTCCAACAATAGCATAAACTCCAATCTTCAATGTCTGAATCCTTCATGTGCAAAAAAGTTCCCTTCTTCGTCGTATAAACTGTCTCAAATAGTGCAAAACCCTTAGTCGCGATTTGAAATGTCAAAAACACCATTCCGGGTCACACTTAGTGGAAAAGATCACAAAACATGGAAAATTAGCGCCTTGGACAACACATCTTGTGTCAGCTGACACGGGTGGCCGTGTTGGCTCCCATGTACTGCATCCTTTTTGTATCCTCTTGGCCTTCTCCTGACACGGTCTGTGTTAAGTGACATGGGTGGTCGTGCCAGACCCTCTGCTGTCTTCCAAAACTTCTTCTAAAATCCCGGCTTGTCCATTTTCTTCACACTGAGTCTTTTGGGCTTTGCCGCTTGAACCTGAATCTATCGACAACTACCAAACCAAAGCATAAAATGCACATAATTTAAATAAAACAACAAATCATAAAATGTGAAAATAATATACGAAAAGTAAAATTAACTCGAAAAAACAATGAAAACACAAACTAACGTGTTATCGATTGTATGAATTTAGACCGAATAAGTGAAAGAAATATAGTAGAAATGGTGACCGATCATATACCCTCAAATATTTATTATTATTCCTTCTTTCAACTCTTTTAATTTCTCTTTTCTATCTAATTATGAGGGACATTAATGTATGATGTATAGTCATACATAATTTGTCTTTCTCATACAATAATAATTAGAGTAATAATTAAATTTCTTAATTCATGTGAAATACCCAAAACGTCTTATAATTTGGGACGAATGAAATAGTAAAGGAGAAATACTTAATGTAAAAAGGGTTGTGATTAGAAATTCAAAATCTAGAAAAAGGCCCATATTGTAAGCTAAATAAGGCAATTTCTCATTGCACCCTTATACCTTCTCCCAGATCTTGTGCGAAATTTGTAAAATGTCCCCTGTTTTCGGAGATATACCTCTGAACGTACCAATTCTTCATTATACCTAAAGGTTAATTTGTATTAGGTGAACGTATTTAAAGCTCGCGGAAGACTCTCCCTCTTCTCCTTCATTTTTCAGAAAACAAAATTTCTCTCTCCCTCCCTCTACCCATTTTCAGTTCACACTCAATTTCAAGTTTTGAAACAACATCAGATCATTAGCTTGTATCTTTCCATTCCCAACTCCCTCTAACTACTACATTCAACACTTTACACCCTTATCAACACATTTTTGAGTAAGATTCTCATTTAGCTTATTTTGAGTTTTGATTAATGTATTAGCTCAAATAGGTTAGTTTTAATGCATTAGATAGCATTAGAATTTGAAATAGATAATGTGTAGAATAGGTTTCTATGATTTGGATGACTTTTGGATGGCTAGGGCAGTGACAAAAATGTTTTTGCCATGAAAATGCAAAAATGAAGCTTTTTTCGGAGATATATCTCTGAAATGTGTTATTTCTGGTGTTTACCTTCCTGATGCACTAATTTATTTTCTTATGTTTTTTTTTCAAGATAATGGTTAAAAACAACAAAAGGACAAGACTCGGTCGTCCCACCCTAACTGCGTGTTCTCTCCATGAGAGGGCTCGTCAGTATGAGTAGGCTAGAGTCGTTCATATCCCTTATAGCAGGAAAGCGACAACCTCTAGGAATAGACTATCATAGGGGTCGACATCCCAGAGTCGTGCACACCGTTAAGAGGGTGCCCCAACTGCATCACAAGCCCCAGTTGTTAAGGAGGCCCCACTTGCAGACCCTTTTCCAGGAGGGTCCACTTACACTTCATTGTTGATATACTTTGGAGATCATGTGACTCCGTATATCTAGGAAGGAAAAGTATATTTATTAACGGTTATATTTTAGGTTAAATATACAACCCCCTGTATATCAGCGAGTTTTGTTTTTAACCCATGTAAAAGTTTTTTTGTAATCTCCCCTTATCTTATCTAGATTCTGTCACTTACCCCCTCCCTTAATTGCCAAGTGTTTCACTTATTTTTTCTACTTGTGCCCACGTGGAGTATTATTACTTACACATGACTTTTTTTTTAAATTGTTGCGGACTATATGTAACATTTCAATTACCCCCTTGTAAAAGTTACGGTTAGTTTTCAGAACACGTTCCACTGCTAAAGTTGTGAAGAAGAAGACGACTGCTGCAAAGACGAACGCGATTACGCTCAGGAAAGGGAGGAAGACGAAGACGGTTCTTGTGGATAAACATGTACTCAAAGACATTGAAGCTTATAATGTATCCTTCACTATTAACTGGAAATATTATGGTAACTGGAAATGTCAAGGTAACTGGAAATCTATTGCAGTCTTTGAGTATTTTAATGTTAGTTTTCATCATGGGGTGAATTTATAAAGGTCAACCAAAAAGAAATCATTTATAGAGGGGAGGTTTATTCGAATGTCTCTGGGCTACACATTGAGAACTGGACAATGAATAGCATTGGCAAGTTGGTGATTAGGTGGGGGTATAAGGAAGGAAGTTATAGACTATGGACAAAAATATTGGAAATTAAAGATGGTTTTATTCCGATAAAAAAAGATGATGATGCATATGATTTTGTAATATATTATTGTGCAATGGCTATTGATGGAGATATCTATGTGGAACATGATCTTGAAAATGTAGATCTTGGAGTAAGGGAACCTAATTGTGTTAATGAGGTAACTGAAATAGAAGGGTTAGAAGAAGGTGGTTGAAGGGTTAGATGATAGTGAAGATGATAGAGCTACTACTCTTGAAGATGGGTTTGAAGGAATTGATGTAATATTACCTATAAATGAAGAGGAGGGAGTAGTTGGACTTTTGTGTAGGCCCTATAAGAAAATGGATGAAGATGATTATTATAGTGATGAATTGAACAACTTTGATCCAAATGATTCTTGTGATGATGAAAGGCCCAAGTATGAGAGATTTATGAAAGAACATCTCAACAAGGACTATAAATGTGAGCTTTTAGTGTTATCCTCTAAAATGGGCCACAAGCACACATTTTCTACAAGAACACTTGTAGATACCCACACATGTGTTAGGGTTTTGAATAACATATATACAAGCTCAAAGTGGGTGTCCAAGCATGTGATAAAGAGAATGTAAACATCTGAAACAATTAGGATTTGAGATATCATGCAAGACATTAGGCAAACAATTTATGTGGGTATTAGTGCTGCAAGAGCATGGAGGGATAAGATGATAGCAAAAAAATATTATTAAAGGTGTTATACAAGAGATAAGTATGCACTTTATCATGGTTTTTCTGTGAGTTCTATGAATGAACAGGATATGTGGCCAGATGGTGAAGTAGATGAATTAATATCCCATGCATATAAAAATGGTCCCAGTAGACCGAGGAAGGTTAGGATAAGATAAAGTGGGGAGAAAGGTTCAAGGAAGAGAATACCTGGGGTTGCCTTTAAGTGCACCAAATGTGATAAGTTTGGTCACAATGCATTGACATGTAAGAGCTTGACACAGGATCCTAATCCACTAAAAATAAAGGTAATATGAGTTTATTTATTGATATGCATTTTATATGAATTTGTGAGAAAAAAATTTTGGCTAAATGTGTGAACATGTGTTGGTATGTTGAGTGTGTAGAGAAAAGTCAAAGCTATACAAAAGCCAACTGATGTAGAGTCCAAGGTTATGCCTAGTGATGTAGAGTTTACTGCAATCCCAATTGATGTAGAGACCATTGCAATTCCTTCTGATGTAGAGGCCACTAATATGTCTACTATGCAGATTGATATAGAGGCCATTGACATGAACCAGGCACAAGTACCAATTGTACAAAGTCAAAATGGATCTTGTGTTGTAGACATAATTCAGACACAATAAAAAATAAGAAAGGAAAGAAACATGTCATTAGAAGAAGGCAGAGTGAAAGGATAAAATTGAGTTAGTTTAAAAAGTAAATTATAGGCCAGGGATCATCTAGTGACCAGTCAATTACATTAACAAAACCTAAAGAAAAATCAAGTGCAAAAGATTCTAAACTTGGAGTGTCAACTAGGTCTTTGAAGTCTTGGAAGAATAAGAAGAAATGAGAGTTTAAGTAATTGTTATTGAAGTCTTAAAGTGTCAACTATGTTTTAGTAATGCTTGTAACAGACATATGCACTATATGTTCCTATTGTGTCATTTTGTGCTTGTTTCATTTTGTAACAGACTTATGCATTATATGTGTCTATTGTTTCATTTTGTGTTAGTAAGAATAATGATAGCAAACCTATGCAATAGTGTAATGATGTATCAAACATGTGCACTAAATGTGCTTCTTGTATTTAAATGAATTGTGTTTCCTGTAAATGAAATGTTTCCTGTCAATGAAATATGTTTTCATGTAAATGCACTCTGGTCCTGCGGTCTTGCAAATCTTTGCGCTTCCTGATGAAATCTGTAAACCATGCTAAAAAAATTCACCATCTTTATCAGCCTCAGGATGAGTGGTTCTAAAATGCACTTTGGTCCTGCGGTCTTGCAAATCTGTGTTTCCGGTCTTGCAAAGTTGCATTTGTTGAGATGGCATAGCGAAACGTCATCTTTCCACCTCCCCATTAGCGAGAGGACTATTATATTAGATGATGTCGCTTGCCTCCTACACCTTTCCATCAAAAGAAGATTGTTTAGATGATGTCGCTTGCCTCCTACACCTTTCCATCAAAAGAAGATTGTTTGATCATTCTAAGATCACCAAAATTGAGGTAATGGAGAGGATGGTTTATTTAGGAGTTGACCCTGAGAAAGCCATGAAGCAGTGTACCAAGACCAGAGGTGTACATATCAAGTTTTCTTTGTTGGCCAAGTTGTATAACGACAACTTGGAAATAGCTTATCACCCGGATGCCAATGGTTTTTTGGTTAGAGAGTGTGCACTGAGGTGCTTCTTTCTATTATTGGTTGACACATCTATGTTTGTGACAAAAGTACAACCTACATAAACATGTCTTACCTCAAGTATTTCATCGACTTTGAGACCATTTACGAGTGGATCTGGGAGACCGCATGTTTGATATATATATATATATATATATATATATATATATATATATATATATATATATATATATATATATATATATATATATATATATATATATATATATATATATATATATATATATATATATATATATATATATATATATATATATATATACTCTAGGTTAAACAAAGATTCTCGGCACTCTTACACTCTACTTACCATAGACAGAGGAGGAATTAGAGTGCTAGATTTATACATATTCAATAGATTATACATTTGATTGTATTTTATATTTTTTTCATCAATTTAGAGAATAATTTTTATAATTTGATTGTCTTTCACACATTATTCTATTATATAATATTTATTTTTATTAATCTTTGTAACAAATAATGACAATATTAATTAAATTAAAACTAAATTCGATTGAAAATAATACAATCGTTGTGAAGTAAAGCCAGAAACACAGAATCCAAAAAAGGCTGTATTTGGATACACATATTTTAGAAAAAGACCCATATTGTAAGCTAAATAAAGCAAGAAATTCCACATAATCTAAAAAAAGGGCCGTATATGAAAACACAAAAATCTAGAAAAAGGCAGGCTGTGAAAAACATAATTCATTACTAGAAAAAAGAGGACAAAAAAATAATTGTACAACTACAATTAGGTGAAACACTCGAGTCTCCAAAAAGGAGAACATATATACTTCTTAAGTATATAATCTTTCTGAATAAGGAAAAAAGTAAAAAAGAAAACAAAGTGCACCTAAAATCCAACTAAGCCCAAAATTAACCACGGATGATGATACTTAATGGGCAACCCCTATAAGTTTCAATCATTTCAATTGTCTCTCTTTGGCCTCCGACGTGGAGGGTTGGGTGTTTCCTCCTTTTCTTTGTTATCTTCATTCTCTCCACCAGCTTGTTTACTGGAAGTTTCTGTATTTGTCTTCTTCTCCACATTAGCCTCCACCGTTGCCTGCAGAAGAAGAGGCTTGGTTATGAGCATGAATGATAATCAAAAATACAACTGGGAAATTCATATGAATGAGCATGACGAAATTTCGCTACTTACAGGTTTCTTTCCACCGAATATTAGTCTGAAGAAAATTGACACAAAGACAATCACAACGGATACAATAATTCCAATAGTCAGATTTGGTTGCTTCTCTCCCTTTTCAATGATTTCCTGCAGATAAGCAATAAAGTATCAAAGTCATTATCCAGTTAGTGAAACATAATGATTTCATTGATTTGAAGTTTGGTACTTACAATAATCTTCTGCTTATGGCCACTTAGGAAGGGAATATCTGCGATCTTGTACAAGAGGTTGAATGCCTTCTTCTGCAAGGTAAAAAAAAGTTACCATCATGCATAAGAAAGAAGACAAGGACTATAAGAGAGAAAATGGAGTAAACAGAAGAATTTAAAATACCTGGATGCCAGCAATACCCTCTGACTCAATTGCTGCCGCTGCCTCCTCTTCAGCCTTCTGTTTCTCTTTCTCAATGTTGAACTTGGGTTTCCATGTAGTTTCTCGATAGGACTCTGCAACCTTATCATCTTTAGCTATCAGAACATTATCAAACAGAATGCCATCTTGCATTGTCCAAATTTCAATGCCAATAGCAGCAATAGGCTCAAAGTCAGGTTTCTCAAGTTCAAAGTACTCTGGGTTTGGAATCTCCTGAGGCTTCCAAATACCCTTGTAATTGGGGTTATCGATGTAGGGTGCACTCCATTTTCCCTTATAAGCTGGGTTGCTCTTGGTTGGCCTCTTCCATTCACCACAACCAGGGGCTGCTTCACACTTTGAGTTTTCAATTTTGGGAGCTTCCCATTCACCATCCTCCTCATCATCCCAATCTTCAGGTTTTGATGCCTCTGGGTCATCTACTTCTTCTGGCTCGTCATCCAACCATCCTTCAGGTTTCTCAGCTTCTTCATCTATAATTTCCCTAGGTGCATCCTCATCCCAGTCCTCTGGCTTTACAGCTTCTGGGTCGGGGATTTTGGCTCTCTCGTCCCAGTCCTCAGGTTTCTTATCATCGGGATCTGGGATGGTCTTGGAAGGGATAAGGGCAGGCTCAAAATCTTCAGAAGATAAGAAATTTCCCTTTTTCTTTTCCTCACCGTCAATCAAAATGCTTACGTCATTATCCTTTAGAACAGCTGTGTACACATGAGATAGTTTGTCAGAAGGGACAGAAGGAGGAAACTTGAGATGATGTTCAACATGCTTCCCGGTCTTAGGATTCTTATGCCTGAAGATGAAATGCACCTTGTTTGTTGCCCCACACCTATCAGGACCAAACATAATAGAATAAGGAGATTCATTGTCAAATCCCTTGGGCTTCCAACCACTCTCCTGGGTTTGAAGATATTTAATATATGCACCACCACATTCAAGGCCATTTTGAAGGCGAGTCTCAAACTGAAGAACAACTGGTCCATCCTTAAAACTGACAGGCACATCAAGCTCTTTAACTATAGCATACTTCCTTGCCGGTTCACTGACAAGAAGTCCAAAATCATCATGCCCTTCACTCTTTGAATGCTTCCAGACACCTGAAACACAAAAAAATCAGAATACAAATCATAATTTGTTGGACAATATATTCATATATTAATTAAGCATATGAGGGGAACAGATTCTGATTTGCATTTGAATAGGTGTAGGGTCTAAAAATATGCTTCATTGCTTCACATTCAGCTATGAGATTATAATCCCATAATAAAGAACAGAAATAATATAAAGCATGGTCATATAAAAAAAAACTATAAAGCCTTAGTTTCTAAATCTCATTAGTAATACATCTGACTACTAATTGATTATGTTTTCGTCCTCAACTTTTAAGTGTATTGCAAACAATCCCTCAACAGTGCAACCATAATCCATCATAAAATATAAGAAGTTTCCAAGAATATTCCTATACGTTAAATATTAAGAATTGGATCCCCATATTTTAAACAGTAATCAAAGGGGAACCAAGATCTAGCCAGCAATATTATATACATGTATGAGCGGTCAGTAGCATATCTGTGGAACACAAGCATCAAATTTTGAACGTAAATAATCTTTTGCTATAGACAAATGTAAGGTTACGTAATTTCCAGAAACAGTTCCTTCAGAAATAGACCTATATAATCTACTTATGCGTACAGCTAAAACAGATCACAAATAGCAATAAGCTTGTTTTGCAGTTGTATAGTAATATTTTGATTTTGAATATTATAGCACGGACACCTCTGAAAAATGTGTGTATGTGTCAAGTGTCACTATCGTGTTTCCGGTGTCCGTGCTCAATAGATTTTGAATAACCTGATCTAACTTATATGCACTTCCAATATTGAAGAAGCATCATCCATTAATGGTTAATCCAAATTAGGTTTAACTTGAATCTAACTGCCAGAGACTCGTTCATAAATGGAAATTCTCAACAACAAATTAAGCATCTACTCATTGAAGCAGTAGAAACCGACTAACAGAGGTAGAAGTGATAGAACGTAACAAAAATAAAATTACTTCAAACAAAAACCGATCTAAACAGTCATAAAATAAAATCAACTCACCGTTATATTCCTCCTTCCCAGACACAATCCACCGGTTATCAAAATCCTCATCGAACGATTCATAAAAGATCTAAACAAAACAAAAACTCTCAAATCAGAGATCCATCACACACAACAACAAAAATATGAAAATAAAAAAAAATAAATAAAAAATCTCAATTACCGCATCATCTACATCATCAGAACCACGAACAACGTGAAACGAAGACGAAGCAGCGAAGAAAAGTATCACCGCCAATAACCCCATAGCCACAGGGATGTTTTCCTTACGATCCACCATTGTTTTCTTCTTCAACTGTCAAACCCTAACTCTGTAATAATAAAAAATCTGATTCAGTTCTGAGATCTAAATAGACAACGAGAGTGAGAGCGTGATTCAACAATTACGCTTTCTATTCGACCTGTTTCAACCAATGATATTAACTGCCACGTGACGTTACCCAATCGTTTTTCGCCACGTAGCGTTTTTGCATCACTTGCTTCTTTTATGTAGCTCTGTAGTAGTCGAACCAAATCCAACCTACTTAATAATTAAAAAAAGATAACTTTTAAATTACAACATTTTTCCTATTGAAAATAGAAATAGTTACCCCACGATAATAATTAAGAAAAAGTGATGTCAATTAATAACAATTATATATTTAATTATATTTAAAAAAAAATTTAATAACATAAATAATTGTTTACTTTCTATTAATGATAATACGAGTATGTAAGAAGATCCAGTAAAATTTATTTCAACCTTTTAAATAGAAAGTATTCAAAGTTATTTTTTGAGACAGTTTTTCTAATTCTTTCTAAAAATTTAGCAGTATATTTCCAATTAATTAATGATGATGATATATTCAATAAAATTATATTGAAATTTTTAAATTATTTATATAATATAATAAGTTATTAGTGTAATTTTTTTTACACAACCACTGTTTCACCATTAAACTCTAACTTTATTATATTTTATTATTTATTAAATTATTAAAAGTTAAAAAATTTTAACACTATTTATTATATAGATAATTCTAAACTTTTTAAAATAGATAGATAAATTTTCTTATTATTTTTATTTTGTTGGAAATTTATGTTAGATATCTATGTCTATATATATAAATAGCTAACATAACTCTTTTTTTTGTTTTGTTATTTTAAATATTTAACCTTCAAAGTAGTTAAAATTTATAAGTTCTCAAATCTTAGAATTTTTTATCAAATCAATTTAAATTATCACATTTCACATCAAATTGCATTTTAATCTAAAAGTGTATGTAGTTTTATAATGTAATTTTTCTAGATAAATATAAATGTATTAAAATCAAGTATAAGGGGTGTTTAACCCAAATACAAAAGAAAGGAACAAAACAAAATTAGTCCATAAAACGAACCAGCAAATATAACAAGTCAATTAATAAGTGAATGCAAATAACAGATAAAAGAATCAAACATTCATGTTTATGTAAAGGCCCTTTGGCTCTAGCACCCAACTAATTTCAAAATAGAGATTTAGAAAGAAACGTGATATCAAGATGTTAGTATGAAAATTCTAATGGGAGAAAAGTCAAAGAAGAATGTTAATAGTTACGTTGAAAAATATTAAGTGTTAGGAAGTCTTGACTGAAAAGCTCCAACTAAATAATCATGTCGACTAAAATAGTTCGACTAGTGTGGTGAGTATGGTTTGGAAGAATTTCAAGAACAAATTCACAAGATTAGGATTATTATCTCTTCAAAACATGTCTAAAATCTCAAAAATGGTTTTTGACATAATGGTTGGATTCGACGAAGTCACCAGTTATCTAAGAGTTCAGTTAAGTGAAGGGATGTTTCGACAAAGTTCTATAGAACTGAATAAGATATTCTTGAAGGCATTTGAGAAGTTCGAAGTAGTTATCAATACAGTTATCAGCATGATATTTGGTTTTTCAACATTTATATCTATGAAGATGCGTGGAAACAAGTTAGAGCATGAGAGCCTAAGTAGTGGGATACATGTCAGGTTTATAGAATTGAACCGTTATCGACAGTTATCTTAGTAGTAGTATATAATGCAAGCTTATGCATTGTAGTCGAGGTCGCAAATCCTCATTGATTCTCTATAGAACTAAAGTACACAAGTCATCAAGTGAAACCATTTGTGAGATATATGAGTCTGCGTCCATCTTTTAAACTTTCTGCAAATCTTTCGTATTCAAAGCATTTATATTAAATATCATTTACTTCATTTACCATGTGTCTCATCTACTATCTTTTTCCAAAGTTTATTGTGTGCATTCAGTCCCTTGTTATTCAAATGTTATAAACTCGAAACACACACATTTTTCTCCAATTTTCTCCTTTGCGCAATATGTCTAAGATTTTTCAAGTAAATCTCTTAAGTGAACTAAACTCGTTATTGTTTACTAAAAACACCAGTAAACAAATTGGCACACCCTATGAGACCCTTTTGTGCAAAAGTTCTTTTAACTTTCAATAAGAAAAGTTGTTACGTTTATCATAGATTTCATGTTTTTAAACGAGAAAATGTTTTCAATGTCTGGATTTTTATGCGTCTGAGAAGTGGCAAAACTCTCGCTGAAATGGTACGTCCAAAGAACACTTCCCTTCCCTAAAATAATGCTCCAGACACATAACAACCAGTCAGATTGATAGCCAGTTATATAGGAACTTCAACTTCTATTGGGGGAAATCCTACTGCGATGAGCCCAGTTTCAACCTCGACTATATCTCCGAAAGTGGAGGTGTCGTTGTAACACCCCATTTCTCCAAACACATAATTATACAATTAATCAGAGATTTTTTTCACAACTTTTTCACATAGGATTTTCCTATTGACAAGCAATTTTCGACTGGGATAATAAGCCTTAAGTTGTGGGGTTTATTTGGCTGAAAAGGCGTAAGTTTGTTTGAAAACAACAGGAGGCGTCGACCAAGATTAAAGGGCATCAAAAGGCATCGACCACAAGAACTAGTCGACAAAGACATGGAATTTGGAGGCGGCCATTGATAGACGTAGGGGTCGACGAGCAAGGATACATGGTGGCGGGAGCGGTTATCAGCGTGCAAGCCGGTAAGAACGTAGGGGATGTTAAAAAGCAGTTTTAGGACAGTTTCTCCATAAAGTCACAGCGTTGACTAGTAACAGTCGATGGTTACATACTTAGGATTTCTATTTAAGCAAATATTTATATTTGCGTCAAAGGTCACGTTTCTTCACATTTAGAGCATTACACTCAAAGTACATGTAGTGGTAGAAATGTTGAGACTAAGCCATTGTTTTACTTAACTCGCACAAATCAAATAAAAATCGTCATTGCGCTTTGTTGTTTCCAGAGGAATGGGAAAAGAGAAAATAACCCAAAAGAGGAGGAGAGAATCTAGGTATGGGAGTTGGTTATGCAAAGGGAATGTAGTAGCACCTTAAACATCTATGGTACTCCGTAGGAACCTCTTTGAAAATTTGTGTATTTTGGCTATAAGTGTTGTATACAAAAAATAGATGGTGGAGGTGAGAAAAGAAATATATTTTTTTTACAATTTTTAAATCTGTCGCGGTTGCGAATCTTTAGTGTCTATGTACCACATTCCGTGCAATAGGGGATCAGGGTACTCGTAGTTCACCTTTAAAATTTAAAACACAAGTGTGTTGGTTAATTTTAAGAGACGGGACATCATCGTTGTATCCGGGTGAAAAACATATTTACTATCCACGATTATGAGAAAGGAGAATTTGTGTCATCTCAAAGAGGAGGATATAGCTTGGATTTTAAATTCAACAAAGCCTCGCTCAACACCCAAGTGGAAAATATCTCACTTCACTACATATCATAGAAGTATAATAGCTCGTATCACTATAAGGATTGACAAGAGTCTAATCTTTTGAGAAAAGTTTTAAAGTAAAAAGCCAAAGTGACATAATGGTTTGAATGAGATTGATTGACTTTTAGTCTTCTCACAAAAATGTTAAAGTATGATTAAGTTGATTAAAGTTTATTTAAGGAAATATTTTAGAAAAGGGCATGGACCTAGGTCCAAGTTTATTATGAAAGCGGTTCAAGTTAGAAAACCAGAAGGGTTTTGAAAAGGAGGGAGAAGATTTTTGAAATTAAAGAAGATGGGAGGAGATGAAGGGACTATCCTAAAGCGTAAGGTAAAAGCTAGGAAAAAAACCGTCTAACCAACAAGAAGCCAACACTTGACACAATGAGTCAATGTAGAATTCTCATCTTTTGGATTGAAACCAAACAAGTAAAGATATTAAACCTCTTAAGAATACTAAACTTCAGATGCATTAAGTCTTCAAAAAAATATTGGGCAGAGTAACAGCTGTATACAGAGAAATTCCCTATCACAGACAAAGCATATAATTAGAATAACCTACACACAAGGAAAATCAACCCAATATTTTAGAGTAAACCCTAAGAACTCCAGACAAAATAACAACAGAAGTCACAAGGTCTCAAGATTAGTCAAGGCTTCTAATCCTAAGTCCAAGAGGTCCATAACTCCAAAATGCCAAGGATAGTAACTAAATAGTCCAAGTATCCTTAAAGTTTTTTATTGTTTAAGTTGGTTATTAAGATCTTCAAAAAGAAAATAAAAAGCTCAAGTGAGCAAAACAAAATGACATAAAGATAAATGATCAAGTGAACAAAGATAAAAATAGCATGAAATGTAAATGCTAAAGTAAATGGAGCATAAAAATAAAGACATAAGATAAAGGCCATAAGTAAAAAAAGATACATAATAAAAGTCAATTGTTAATGAGTTAGGAATTAGAGGTTATTTGAATGATCATCTTAAAACTTGCATTTGAAAACTCATTAGAAGATTGATAAAATCAAAGCTTCTCAACAACAAGTTTCATTTGCTTTTTGTTAAGTATATCATTCATTTCAAATTCTCGAGGCAACAACAAATGATCAACGATGTTTAAATGATTCACTTAGACCAAATTTTATGAAGGTTCATGAGAGGATTGATAAGACCAAAGCCTCTTAACAATGAACCTCAAGGTTATTGGATCAAAGGTTTCAAATTAAACATACTTGGGCTTGCAAATATAGGTTTGGGCCACAAATGATCATTTCTAGAATCGTGACAAAATTTAGCACCATGTTAAGCAATCGTAAGTGGACTTATATAGAAGTCGCACCTATTTTGAGGTCGATCAATAGTAATTTATGTACCATATATTTAAAGATATGATATGTAGATTATTCTCCAACAACATGTAGCACAAGTGAGAAGGAGATAAGATGAAGAGGGAGGGGATAAGAATTGAATTCTACATTTGAACCAAAGAAATTAATCAAGCTATCATTAAAATCATTCATCCATTTTGGTGGAGTTAAACTCAACACCCAAGATCCGATGATGTTAATGAAGCTCATGATTAAAGTCCCATAATTCAAGATCAAACAGAATATATATAAAAATAATATTGCATTTAATAGATAAAATAGAATGAGAAAAATTATTTTTAAATTATTTTAAAAAAAGAAATAAAAGGCAAAATAGTAAATTATATTCAAAGTATCAAATAAAAATTAAAAGAAAATATAGAAAAGTCACAGATGAACTCAAGTATTTTTACAAACTTTTTAGCTTTTTTTTTTAAATAGAAAAGTATTTTTTAAATTATTTAAAATCATTCAAATAAGTGAAAAAGACCAAAAATAGTAAAAATAAAAATAAAATTTTAGAAAAAAAATTCAGAAATTCTGAAATAAAGAAAATGATCTTGATAAATTTTTTCAAAATTTAAAAATACCAAAAAGTATTTTTAAACAATTAAAAACAAGTCAAAACAAAGAAAAGATCATAAAAAATAAAAAATCTGAAAATAAAATTATGAAAAAATAAAAATCAGAAAGAGAATATTTCAAAATATTTTTGTGAATGTTTTCATAATTTTTGGGCCATAAATGAATTTTCTATGATTTTTTGAAGTTTGATGTAAAAAACAGAAAATAAAATAAAGTTTAAAAAAATGTGGACCATTGGATGAGAGTCAAAATACACCAGTAAACAGATCCAAAGGATCAGGCACTCTGTGCGTATCATGGTCAGCTTTGAAAACTACACTGAATCATTTTTTAATAATTAAAATAACTAAAAATATGACGCGTTAGATGGAGACTGACTAATGGAAGTAATCAGATCCAAGGGCTCCCAAAATGCGTGTATGATAAAGCAAACACACTGAATAGGATTTAAAAAAAATTAGATGTCACGCCATCATTGGTTGAAGCACGACACGTAGGTCGTCTTCAACCTTCGGACGCCCTAGATTGGAGTTCCTCAAATGGTAAAATTAGCCAATCAGACTAGTACCATTAGATTCATCTCTTCAAGACGATTCTAATGGTACCCTCGCGCCAAATTTATATAAACTGAGCAAGGCTTGATTTGAAAAGAAATAATAAATAATAACGAGCACAAAGTTCTGGAATATCTCACTCAAATCTCAATGAAATCACAAATTGTAAGAAGCATGAGAATCAGAAGAATGAGAAGAGTAGATTAGTCTTTTATTTGGATTGATTTGACTAAGAAATCTACCTGAACGAAGTAGCATAAAGTTGCTCTGAAACTGGACTTTTGTAGCTCAAAATAGGTCACGATTCTTGAAGGTAAGAGTATGGTTAGCTTCAGAGAAGTTCAATGGAGCTAACTGAATGGAGCTTTTGGTGATTTGGAGAGTGGAAATGAGAAAATGAATTCAAGCCTTAAGAGTTCAAATGAGATTTTGGAAGGGGTCAATTGGCTATCAAAAACTTATGCAAATAGGTGGAATATGTGTCTTATTTATAAGAGAGGATGAGGTAATGCCTAAGCGTGTGAATGGGAGAGTAATTGAGTAAATTCGTGTGAATATGAAACATGAGCAATGTGTGACTTGCTTAGCATCAAAACTTATCCAAAATCTATGTTTCATGATGCTAAGTGCTTTTAGAAAGTTGCTAAACATGATTAGAAGCAAAAACGCGTGAAAACTTTATGTTTAGAAGGAAAAATATGGATTTCAAATTCTAACTTGGAAGGAAAATTCAATTTCAAGTAGCTGACTTTAAACTCATGGTGTGCACGATTTAGGGAACCATAGGAACTGATTATTGATGCATTAGAAAAATGAGGTAACATTATTTATAATGTGCCAAGAAATGGATCATTTGGATGCTTGAGCTAGAAGTTGTGCTTGGTCAAAATCAGAAAAAAGGTGGTGACTTTTATACTTAGAAAAAATTCTAAGTTTTTCTTCAAAAATGACCCAAAATGTTTTGACTCCAAACAAGGTTTCATTCCAAAATTTGCTTTGACCAATGATGCTATCTTGAAGTTGACTCCTTAATGAGTATTGTGAAATTTGTATCACTCAAAAATTCCAAATATTGGACAAGTTATGATCCTTTGAATTTGATGAAAATCCATAAGGTGACCTATAATCTTTTGAGCTTTTAAGGCATCTTCTAACCATTTTCAAGTTTTGCACATAAAATAAGAGTTAAATTTCACACTCTTAAGATAATTGTGGAAAATTAAAGGGCTCAAGGAGATAAAAATTGATCAAGTTATGACTTTTTGAAGTCACATAAGGGAATTTGATGACCTATCTAGAGGACTTGTAATGTTTCTCAATCATTAGTGATCTTTCACACAAAATTTGCTTGATACTTTTGAAGTGATTTGTTGATAACCCTTTAAGGAGAAGGATATCTTTGGAATCACCCCAAAATCTCAAAATATGGACAAGATATAGCCCTTAGAAGTCCAAAACCCTAACTCCTAGAGCATCAACATGGCTTGGGAACCCCTTTCAATTTTGATAATCTTTCTTGTACAAATACTTTTTCTATGTGAAGAGATGTTGTTGTGGATAATAATAAGAACCTATAGTAAAAATAACCACTTCAAAATGTTGAGAGTTGAGGGAGTTATACACTTGTGATCAAAGAATCAAGAACTTGTCCAATTAGATCAAACTTATTTGATCAAATCTTGCATCTTTTGACTTCCTTTGGCAATTGAAGCATGATGGATCATAGTAGACCTTGTCATGACATTTCTTTAAAGCACTCTCAATGATGAAGCTTAAATTTCAATGAAGCCTTGTTGAAGAAGATATGGAAATAAACTCATGAACCTATGAATCAACCTGATGAATTGTGTTGTGCCCTCACCTATAGTATCATCATTTAGAGCAAATATTCATTGTATTTGTTAGTTAAAAGTTAATCAACACAAGACAAATATGACCACAATATACAAATCAAAGTGATTAGTGATCCCCCATGAGCAAACTTAAAGATAGGGAGAAGAACCAAACCCTAGTGCGATCTTGATATAATTGGGTTTATATGAGATGATAGAGGAATCTTAGGGGGAAAATTGGGATATAACAGTACCCACATCTAAGAGGGAAACAAGTTTCAAGCTTAACAATATATGAATGCTTCCACATTTAAATTCATAGCAACTTCTAATTTTTTCACTTTAAATTACAAGTCTTGTCTTTAATTTTTCTACTTTGCAATTGTCTTTATCTTTTGCTCTTTTACCTTTTATAAACCAATTTCAACCCAAAAACACTAAAAACACTAAGTCTAGGATTATTGTAGCCGATCATGCAAATAACCTTTAATAAGAGGCTAGCGATTGTTTTGTGAAGAAACAAATTGGAACACCCGGTGGGAGACGTGTGTGTTTGAGTCTTCTTGTTTCATGCATGAAATTAAGAAGTGGTAGAAAAATGGTAGACCCTAGAACTCTTGAAAGGGATCAAAATCTAGGAGGAAATACCAGTGCGTCAGCGAGTGTAAGTTCCAGTCTGGTGGTCGTGTCTTTGACTTTACCAAACATAGTTACCGTAACATAACCAGTAACTACAAGACCACTAATGGTCACAAATTTTGGGAAATATGTGCCTATTTTTGAAAGATAAACACACGATGGTGTGATTACAACTTATGGGCAATATGTGCCTAGTTTTGCAAGAGAAACACATGATGGTGAGATTCCAACTTCTGGGCAATATGTGCCTAGTTTTGTAAGAAATACACATGAATATGGAATGCCAACAACAATGATGACAGGATTACATAACAGTAGTCTGACATTTGGTGAAAATTTTGCATCAACATTTTCGCTATATCAAGCTTCAGGACCATTGGGAAGTTAATTTAGTTGTTCGACTAGATTGGGATTTTCCTACGAAGTTATACATACTTTCACCCTAAGTACTATTGTTATCATGAGGCAACAGATGGATGAAAGTAATCATGATATGGTCAATATGCTGACTCAACAGATGAGTCTCATATTAAGACATTTGATCGAGAATTTGGTGCAGAGTTATCAGACGTTAGCAACTCAAATGACTTGCATCGGAGATTCCCTTGGTTCCCTAAGAGTGTCAGTTCAATAAGTTGCGGCCCCACCATGTAAGGAACCAGTGGAGTATGAGGAGGTGGTCGATGAAATAGTTGAACAAGAATCACTGACTCCTCAGCGTGTCAATCCTATACTTAGGGTAGCACGAAAAACCCCATTAATAATAGCAAACCGAAACCAGAATGTCGACCAACTGGTCAGAAAGGTTCGACGAGAAGCAGTGGCTAGGGAACAAAACCTAGAAACCATTGTCGAACAAATAATGGTTAGGATTGGAATAAATACGGGTTGTCAAAGGACTATGTATGTTTCTCCATTGCCAGATTTCGTGTTACAAACGGAGTTACCAAGAGGTTGGAAACTCCCAAAATTCACTAAGTTTGCAGGGGATGTCGAAGAATCCAATGTCGAACATGTTACTATATACCAAATAGAGCTTGGCGATTTAGTAGTGAATCAGGATTTGAGGATGAAGTATTTTCTTGATTCCCTCACAAAGAACGTGTTCAATTGGTTTACAACACTTCTCCCACATTCGGTCTAAACATGAATCTAGTTAGAGAAATTGTTCCATGAGCAATTCCTCATGGGGTAGTCCAAAATAAGCATAACTGAGTTTCCCAGTGTTAAACAAAAGAGCACTGAGTCAATAGACAAATACCTTAACAGGTTTAGACTTCTGAAAGTGTGGTGCTTTACACAAGTCCCTGAACACGAGTTGGTCGAAATGGCTAGAAATGGGTTAGAGTGTTCTAATAGGAAGAAATTGTTGGATACTCAGTCTTTGAAAGATATGGCTCTTTTAGCTAGCAAAGTTCGACTGATTGAACGTTTGAAAGCTGAAAAACCAAGCCAAACAAGTACCACAAAAGGGAAAGTTTGCTTATGTAGCAACTGATGGATGTTCTTCTGACGAAAATGAGTTAGGGGAAGAAACAGAGGTTAATGTGGTTGAACTCAAGTCTGGACCTCCTTATGCGTGTAATTTTTTTGAAACCGTCGAAGGGGAAAAACCTCGTCGAAACAAAAAAAAATGGAAAAGCCATCACCAAGACCTATACATTCGACATAACTAAATATGGTGAATTATTTGATTTATTAGTAGTTGGTGGTCAAATTGTGGTCACTCAGAGCCTAAAGAATCCCCCACTTGAACAAATAAAGAAAAGGGGATTCTGTAAATTTCCTAATTTCTTGGTCATAAAACTTCTCAATGTGTTCTTTTCAGGGATTTGGTGCAGAAAGCTTTGAAAGATGGTAGGCTTCAGTTTGGCGAAAAGTCAAAGATGCAAGTTGACATTGATCCGTTGAAGGTGGATGAGGCTTTATATTCAGAGCCTCTAGATTGAGGTATAATAGCTACCCTTATTTAAGTGCCTTTTATTCGGAGGAAGGTTAAAATCTTCGTGTCGACGCGATTGAAGATACTTAAATATAAAACAAGCCCTATTTTTGGCCCTAAGATGCCATACAATGCTTATGGTTGTGCATGCAAACAAACAAATCCAAAGGTGACACAGGACACCACTGGGGAAGTAGAAAATAAAATAAAGGATCAAAAGAAAGTCCGATCAGGAAAATAAATCACTGGTGAACAAAAGACTCGACTGTATTAGGTTAAAGCCCAAGGAGCAGATAAAGTATCATCAATTCAAATATTAAGGAAAAATTAATGGATGACAAAGATCGACAGATAACTGCGAACTACCTACTGTTGGCTCCCAAATTCGACACTTGCTATATTTGGTCTTTTAGACCAAAAAATTGGAATGAACCAAGCCAGGAAGTATGATTCGACACATGAAATAACTTAAGGAAAAGATCTAAGTTATGATAGGAATCTTCGACCAAGGGCTCATTCGACTGAAGAAAACTTATGTTACTCGACTAAAAGAAAGTATTATCGCTTCGGCACATGGTACGAGGATTATTTGAATTTTGAATTATTTGAGGGAAAGGCAGTTTTCGCCAGCGTTTAAGAGGAGGCAATGTGGTTGAAAGCCATAGGTCGAGGGACATGCAGAAGACACTTGTCTTCATCCTAGCACAGAATGTTCCCTCGATGGTTACCTATTTTTAGTATAAATTAAGAAGCTTGTGTAATTTTCAAGTGTGTTCAACCTATTGTACTAAATCACTCAAACATTATCCAAGTAACTACTGCGTGAGAAAGGATAAAGCTGAGAAATATACGTTGGAAACACTTTTTTTCCTTAATGAAAGTCTTTTTACATTACTTTACTATTATTCTGCAAAGTTATATTTTTTGCTTCTTTTACTTGCATTTCTATACTTCTGCTTACTTTTCAACAATCTCAAACATCCTTTCTCTGGGTCGAACGTGCGTTTTTCCTTCTTACCCATTTTAAATAAAAATTAGCATATGTCCTGGGATTAGTTTGATCGATCCCATGAGTAAACCAAAAAACTTACCTTTTTGGAGATCAGTGGTTGTTTACCAAAAACAACGGTAAACAAATTGGCACACCTGATGGGACGTTGCTAATTTTCTATGTTACTGTGTTTTTCCTGTACAGTTATAACATTGCATGTTATTAAGAAGTGGTAGAGTAACCAACAAATTTACTGTTAGGAAGGAAAATAGTAGTATGGCTAACGAGCCAAACCATGGAGAAATACCTCCACCAATCACAGGAACATCGGTTACTACTGTTGTCGAAGGGAATATCCCAATTTTTGTTGGATCAATGCCAGCGTTAACCACGAATCAAACTGGACCCTTACTTTCGTATGTGGGTCCAAGAGGTCCTTTGGGAACGCCTCCACCAAGGATAAATCTAGGATCTCGATCAACTGTACCCCCAGGCTTTTCGACAACCTGGATGGATCGAGAACAGCCATATGGCATGCCAACTACTGAAATGGCTAGCCTTATGAATGTTGTGTCCACCTTTTTAGAGCCTTTGGTGAATGCAACATCGCCATTAAAAGGGTCTAGAGCCAATAGAAACCAATTTTTGGGAGGGCCATCTCACATGATACCAAGCCTCACAAATGTTTCGACAGCAATTTTGAGGCAACAGATGGACGAAAGTAATTATGAAATGGTACAGATGTTAGCACAAACTCTAAGTACAGTGCTAAATCCCCTCATTCAGACTGCTACACAGTCGAATCAACAGATGACAACGCAAATGACGCGCATGGCTGAATTCTTTGGGGTACCCCAAGTTGTTCGACAACCCCAGAGGATACCAATAAGAGTAAACCAAGGGGTAATTATGGAAGAGGATTTGACTGTTAATCCAAACCCCCAGATTCCTAGGGTAAAAGTAGAACAACCAAGAATAGAGATACCTTGAAACCCTCGAGAAATCGATCAAGGCGTTATTATGGCTAATAGAAACCAAAACGCTGACGAATTAATACAACAAGTTTGACACCAGAACTATGGGACGGACAATAATTTAACCGCCATGATCGAGAGGATCATGCTTCAAAACGGGATGAATGTTGGTTTTCACAGACCAAACTTTGCATCCCCATTGTCAGAATTTATTCTGCAAACAGACTTACCACCTAGAGGAAAAGTCCCAAAATTCACTAAATTTTCAGGGGATACGACAGAGTCGACTGTCGAACATGTGGCTAGATATTTGATAGAGGCCAGAGAAATAGCAAACAATGAAAACCTTAGAATAAAATATTTCCTAATTTCTCTGACAAAAAATTCTTTCACTTGGTTCACCACCCTCCCAGCCAATTCGATCCACAACTGGAACCAATTAGAAAGATTGTTCCATGAACAATTTTACATGGGTCAAACCAAGATAAGTCTAAAAGAATTGGCTAGTGTGAAGAGGAGGTTTACAGAGCCAATTGATGAATATTTAAATAGATTTCGATTACTCAAATCCAGATGCTTTACCCAAGTGCCTGAGCATGAATTAGTTGAAATAGCAGTGGGGGGCCTGGATTATTCGATTAGGAAAAAGTTAGATACACAATACCTAAGAGATATGGCCCAACTTGCTGATAGAGTTTGACAAGTAGAACGCCTTAAAGCTGAAAAGGTTAAGACTGCCAAAACTCATCGACGAGAAAGGGTAGCTTATGTCGAAATGGATGATGACGATCCAGAGACATACAACAATCCTATAGATGTCGAAGAAGGCGAAATTGATTTAGCTGGATTAAAATAAGGACCACCATATTCTTGTAAATTGTTAGTGCCATCAAATAGGAAAAATCCTGTAGAACCTGAGAAAAACATCGATAAATTTCCTAAGAAAACTTATAGCTTCAACATATCCAAGTGTGACGAAATATTCGATCTATTAGTTAAAGATGGATAGATGATAGTGCCCCCAGGGGCTAAATTGCCTCCTTTAGAACAGAGAAAGAAAAGAGGTTTTTGTAAATACCATAATTTTTTGGGACATAAAACCTCACAATGTTTCTTTTTCAGGGATCTCGTTCAACAAGCGCTGAAGGAAGGAAGGCTGAAATTTGCTGATAAACCAGCAATGAAAATCGACACAAACCCACTACAGACAGAGGCTCATTATGCCGAACCAGTTGGCATTCATATGGTAGAAGTGTCTGAAGATTTCATCACAAAACCCATCTTTGGAAGTTTCACTAGAAACATCTCCAGAAAAACTATTGAAGGGGTGAGAAAGGCCACTGAAGGCCTGGATTTGAAAAAGGAAGTTGGCCAAGGGTCGAACAAGAAGGCTGCTGGTAGCCTGAAACTGATCAAACGGGTTACTGAAGACCCAAATAAAATCAAAGGAGTTGCTGAAAGCTCCAGCAAAAGAACCACCACAGGTTCTTATTTGGCTGCTGCAAAGGGTTCGATAGAGGACTTGGAAGCCAAAATACAGAAGATGAACCTGGTTGCCAAAAGCAACATGCAGGTTAACGTGGTTGAAGTCTCTGGCGCCAAAGCTTCAAAGGAAGCCATTCGACAAGAAGAAGTAAACAAAACTGCATTCCCAAAGGAGGATGAAGACTTGGCAGATTTTCTGCATAGGTGCCAAAAGAAGAAATCAGAAGTAATGCTATGCCCTAGATGTATCTCTATTTTCGATAAGAAAGCCGCTGAACATATACAAGTTATGCAGGTTGCAAAAGCAAAACAGGGCACCAATGCCCAACAAAGAATGGGTTCAGAAATCCGATTTGACCCTAGAAGGGGGCATCAACAAAGACCCATGAATCAGGAAAGGAGGCCACACACTTTTAGGCCTCCAACTAATGTGCCTACAGATACTTGGCTCAATACCATGGGAAGGAAGCGACCAAATGAAGAAAGATGGCAGGCATTCGACGTACCAAGAGGTTCTTCTCTAGATTACAGAAAGGAGTACCATGCTTCTGCGTCGAACAAAATGACCCATGTGTCGAGCAATTACAAAGGAAAGAATCCTATGTCTCGATCGCAGTGGAGAAGGTTCCAAAGACGACGAAAGGCCGAGAAAGAGGCAGCTGGACCTCATCCAGAAGTTAGCACTAATGTGCAGAAAAAACAAAGGAAGCCTCTGGAGAGAAATCCTGTGCCCTGGGCGGAAGAGTGTGGGTTGAATGATGAAGATGACTCCGACTCTAGTGACAGTTTAGACATCATGGTGAATGTCATATCTGTGTTGCCCAAAGAATACAACCGTGAGGTCATAGTCGAAGAAACTGACCTAATGGTTGAACAAGAACTGGCTAGACACAAGCCAATGTGTTACTATATAATGAACAATGGATGCGTGGAGGAACAAAACGCATTACTTGAACCACCAACAGAGGCAATAAAGAGCCATCTGAAACCCCTGTTCATTAGAGCAAAGGTTGGGGAGGTAACCATAAACAAAATTCTAGTTGATTGTGGGGCAACCATCAATATCATACCATAATTCATGCTGGAAAAGTTAGGCAAAGGAGATGCTGACATAAAGCCACATAACATGGTCTTATCCAACTATGAAGGGGGCATTAGCACCACAATGGGTGTCATTCAACTAGACCTCAAAGTGGGCTCAATCCTTCGACCCACCATGTTCATGGTTATTTCAGCAACGCCCAACTACAATCTACTCCTTGGTCGGGAGTGGATACATGGCATTGGAGCAGTGCCATCTTTGATGCACCAAAGGGTCACAATGTGGCACCCCGGCGGCATTGTGGAGAACATTGAAGCAGATCAGAGTTATTACTTGGGTGAAATAAACAGTGTCGGAAAGAACGATTTCGACAGAAATTTGGCTCACATAGGGCCATGTAACCCACCAGAGTTTGATTTAACTCCAACTCTTAATGCGTTCTGCTCCCTATACCTACACTCCGATCACGGCTTTCAGTGGGATAGAGAAGACTTATCCAACATCGACTTTGGAGGAGTTAGTGATATACGGCCAATAGGCTGGGGAAGCGAGTTTGATGATGATGACTGAGTCATCAACTCTCTAAAAGATTTCGGCATATGTGGCCAAAAACAGAATGATAGCGGCCTTAAAGGCTGAAGTTAAATATGTGGCTTCCAAAGCCAATGAACAAGTCCTTTCGAAGACAGGGCCTGGGAAATATTTCGACCCAGAGCCTCCCGACTTGGGAACGAAAGACTTTCTACACCAGAGGTTAGACGCCATCTATGACGACGAACCTCTAGGTTTCGAAAAGGACCCGCTGGCGAACAATGTCAGAATGTTGGTGCAAGATCCTCTAGAAGAGGTAAATCTAGGTGAAGGTCCTGTGAACAAGCCCACATACATAAGAACAAAAATGGATCCAGGACTCAAGGTCGAAATGATCAAATTACTAAAAGAGTTCAAGGATTGCTTTGCGTGGGACTATGATGAGATGCCTGGTCTCGACAGAAGATTGGTAGAACTACAGTTACCAATAAAGCCTAGGAAGAAACCCGTTAAGCAGACTCCAAGACGGTTTGCACTAGAGATTTTATCAAAAATCAAAACGGAGGTCGAAAGGCTGCTGAGATGCAAGTTCATAAGAACGACCAGGTACGTCGAATGGATTGCAAATATTGTACCTGTTATAAAGAAAAACGGTACCTTGAGGGTGTGCATCAATTTCAGAGATCTAAATGCTGCAACACCCAAAGATGAATATCCAATGCCAGTGGCAGAAATGCTTGTAGATTCTGCCGCTGGTTTCGAGTACATGAGTATGCTTGATGGCTACTTTGGATATAATCAAATCTTCATTGCTGAAGAAGATGTGTCGAAAACGGCATTTCGTTGCCCTGGGGCTTTAGGCACCTATGAGTGGGTAGTAATGCCTTTTGGCCTAAAGAATGCAGGGGCAACGTACCAAAGAGCCATGAATTCGATCTTCCATGACTTTATTAACACTTTCATGCAAATTTATATTGATGATATTGTTGTCAAATCTGTTTCAGGAAAGGCTCACATGGATCATCTTCGATAATCCTTTGAGAGGATGAGACACTACGGCATGAAGATGAATCCTCTGAAGTGTGCTTTTGGTGTAAAAGCAGGAGATTTCTTAGGTTTTGTGGTCCACAAAAAGGGCATTGAGATAAACCAAAACAAGACCAAGGCTATCTTGCAAGTCAAAGCACCAACTAACAAAAAGGAATTGCAATCCTTACTTGGGAAGATAAATTTCCTAAGGAGATTTATATCCAACCTTAGTGGGAAAACGCAAGCCTTTTCGCCATTACTTCGACTCAACAAAGGAGGATTTGAATGGAGGGAGGAACATCAAGAAGCCTTCGACAAAATCAAAGAATACCTCGTTAAACCACCTATTTTGGTGCCTCCTTGTCTAAGTAGGAGTATGAGACTGTACATAGTTGCGTCTGATAAGACTCTTGGGAGCATGCTGGCTCAAGAGGATGAAAATGGTGTCGAAAGGCCCATATACTACCTCAGTAGAGTTTTAAATGATGCATAAATTAGATATAACGAAGTTGAAAAACTGTGTTTATGCCTATATTTTTCATGTACAAAACTTAAGCAATATATAAAGCCAGTTAATGTTTATGTTTCGTCTCATTTTGACGTTTTCAAATATATGTTGTCGAAACCCATTTTGCATAGTAGAATTGGCAAATGGGCACTTGCATTAACTGAGTACTCATTAACTTTTATGCCTCTCAAGGCTATAAAAGGCCAAGTGGTCGCAGACTTTATAGTCGACCACTCTATACAAGAAAAATCATAAATTATTTGGAGATCGAATCGTGGAAACTTTACTTTGATGGTTCTAGTTATAAAGATGGAGTTGGAGTTGGAGTCCTTATTATTTCTCCAAATAAAATTCCAATAACATTTAAGTACAAAATAGATGGGGATTGCTCCAATAATGAGGCTGAATACGAAGCGTTAATCGTAGGCCTTGAAATCCTGTTGGAATTGGGGGCAACTCAAGTCGAAATAATGGGAGACTCAGAGTTAGTCCTAAAACAAATTACGAAAGAATACAAATGCATAAAAGAAAACCTTATCATGTATTTCGTAATAGCCAGACGATTGTTGAAGAACTTCGAGGCAGTTAGCATTCGACACATACCCAGATTGGAAAATCAAGCAGCCAACGACTTGGCACAAATTGCTTCTGGGTATAAAGTTTCGAAAGATAGGCTACAACAAGCAATCGAAGTTAGAGGGAGAGTAACTGCCACTAAGTTATCTCCATCGGATTTAAAGACCACAACGTTAGGATACACTGATCATGAAAATTTTGAAATTTCGTTCATAGACAATCTAACAGAGCAAGATTGGAGAAAGCCTGTAGTGGACTATTTACAAAATCTAGCGGCTTCGACAGAATGAAAGGTAAAATACAGAGCGCTGAGTTATGTGTTGATGGGAAATGAACTATTTAAGAAAACACCGGAAGGTGTGCTTCTGAAATGTTTAAGTGAAACAGAAGCATATATAACTCTTTCCACTACACACGCTGGGGCATGTGGAGCACACCAAGTAGGCCAAAAGATGAAATGGTTATTGTTTCGACAAGGCTTATATTGGCCCACTATGTTAAAGGATTGTGTTGAGTTTGCAAAAGGATGCCAAGAATGCCAAAAACATACAGGCATCCAACATGTGCCAGCAAATGAACTTCACTCGATTGTGAAACCTTGGCCTTTTAGAGGATGGGCCCTGGATCTCATTGGAGAAATTCGACCAGCATCTTCTAAAGGTCAGAAGTATATACTGGTGGGCATTGATTATTTTACTAAGTGGATTGAAGCGATTCCTTTAGTCAATGTAGACCAGGAGAATGTCATTGAATTCATTCAAAGGTACATCATATACAGATTTGGAATCCCTGAAACAATAACTACAGACCAAGGATCAGTCTTCACTGGTCGAAAGATGCAAGACTTCGCTGCAGAAATGGGGTTTAAACTGTTAACGTCTACGCCCTATTATGCGCAAGCTAATTGTTAGAACAAAGTTTGAATATACTACCCTAAGTTTAAGTTTTGATGATAACAAAATGAAAAGATATATTAATTATGTGATTCATGTAAGAACTATTTGCTACCTAAAATATTACTTTCTGTTTTGCAGAAACTCTGATGGGTATCAGCAAGAGTACATCATAATCAGCATCAGAATATTGGATATTAACATCAGCATCAGAAGATGCTATATCAGATACCAAGATCAGAAGAACAACTCACGCTTATGCTGAAGCTTGATGAACAGATCTGCGCTCAACACTCTGAACTCTGATAAAGACAACAATAGTTCATCAGCACTTAAGCAGCATCAGAATGAGCCAAAGCCAGAACACGCCTTAGTTGCAACGGTACTGTGCATTCAAGATGAGTTATTACCAACGGCATCATTCCAGACAAGATCTGCTTAATAAGGAAAGATTGTTATTGGCATTGAATCAGAATTATTACTCCAACGTTCATCAATTTCAATGCTATATAAACAAGTCAATGAAGATTGAATTGGCTAATGCTCTACATCAATTTACACGCCTAAAAGCTAATCATCATCTTCCTACTATCAGTTTGCTAAAAGCTCCAAAATTCCTTACTCAATTATTTTAGCAATCTAGTTTCCATAAGCTTAAGTTGTGTAGTATCACAGTTGTGATAAACAGTTTTGTAGAAAACACTCACACACCTAGATTTCTATTCTTTGTAAGAAAGTGATTCCTTGACAAACCGGTTTGTGGTTTGCTTCAAGAAGGCTTTAGCAGTTGTTAAAGCAGATTGTAATATTCAGTTGAATATAGTGGATTAAGACCTCGTTGGAGAGAGGCGAAATCACCTTGACGGGTGGACTGGAGTAGTTTGAGATCAAACGAACCAGGATAAAAATATCGTGTTCATTGCATTGATTTTCAGTCTTACAATTCAACCCCCCTTCTTGTGTTTTTCACTTCTTCAATTGGCATCAGAGCGCCTGGTTCTGAGCTAAAACACTTAACCGTGTCAGTACAAGATCCAGCGTCAGAAAAACACAATGGCAGGAACTTATTCACACACCAGCAATGACAACAATGAAGACAGAGACAAATTCAGCGGCAAACCTCCAGTCTTTGATGGAGAAAATTTTGATTACTGGAAAGACAAAATTGAAAGCTTCTTTCTGGCACATGATGCTGATCTGTGGGACATGGTGACAGATGGATACACGCACCATGTGAATGCAAGCGGTCAGAAGATTGATAGGAAAGCAATGTCTGACCAACAAAAGCGTGACTTCAAAAATCACCACAAGGCCAGAACCATCCTTCTCAGCGCCATCTCTTATGCTGAATATGAAAAGATCTCCAACAGAGACACAGCAAAGAACATGTTTGACTCACTCAGAATGACGCATGAGGGCAATGTTCAGGTCAAAGAAACTAAAGCTCTTGCGCTCATTCAGAAGTATGAGGCATTCAAAATGGAAGAAAGTGAATCCATTGAAACAATGTTCTCAAGATTCCAGATTCTGGTAGCTGGTCTCAAGGTTCTGGACAAAGGTTACTCTACTACTGATCACGTCAAGAAGATCATCAGAAGCTTACCAAAGCAGTGGAGGCCAATGGTTACAGCTCTGAAGCTAGCAAAAGATCTCAACAAAATTTCTCTGGAGGAACTTATCAGCTCCCTCAGAAGTCATGAGATAGAGCTAGAAGCTGATGAACCCCAGAAGCAAGGTAAGCCTTTAGCATTAAAATCTAACAAAAAATATGAGTCTAAAGTTTTGCAGGAAGTTGAAGAAACATCTGATGGATCCTCATCAGAAGAAGACGAACTTTCTCTCCTCTCCAGAAGAGTGAATCAACTGTGGAAGCAGAGGCAAAGGAAGTTCAGGAATCCCAGAAGATCTGATCAGAACGAGTCTTCTTCCAGATACAGAAGGACAGGTTCTTCCTCTGGATACAGAAGATCTGAAGGCTCCTCAGGAAGCAGAAAGCCAAACACCAAGGACATCATCTGCTATGAGTGCAATGAGCAAGGACACTACAAGAGTGACTGCCCAAAGCTTCAGAGGGAAAAGCCCAAAAAGAAGTTTGGAAGAGAAAAGAAGAAAAGTCTCATGGCTACATGGGATGACTCTGACTCATCTGAAGCTGACTCAGAATCAGATGATGAGAGAGCAAACATAGCTCTCATGGCCAACATTTCAGAAGATAGTGAAGCTTCTGAATCAGACTCAGAATCAGATACTGAAGAGGTATTTCCTGACTTTGCAATTAATTTTACTAAGGCTGAACTTGCTGAAAGCCTTAATGAAATTCTGGAAAGGTACCAGCAGATTAGAGTTAAATTCAGAAACCTGAAAAGGAATCTTGAATCTGACTCTGATAAGACTGAGAGTCTTAAATTGGAAAATTCTGAGCTGAGAAATAAAATTTCAAAATTAGAAAATGTTTTACAAAACTCTCAGAAGGAACCAATTTCTGAAACTCCCAGCAGTGCTGATGAGATCATCAAGGAGTATGATCACAGTTTCCAGAAGTTCCTTGCTAAAAGCATAGATAGAAGCAAAATGGCTTCAATGATCTATGGAGTTAGCAGAAACGGCAGGAAGGGAATAGGATACCAAGGTAAGGTTCCTACACCAAAGAATGTCATGGACTTAACCATTAAACACACTCCTCTGAATTCACATTTTGTGTATGGTCACACACATGATATTAAATACACTAGCAGTAAGTATTCTGTGAAACCAAAATTCAACCAGAGTTTTGGTAAATCTAACAAATCAGGACCCAAGAAAATCTGGGTACCTAAGGATAAAATAATACATGTTGCAGATATCTTTAGCAGCAAATCAGAAACACCAGTCATGGTACCTGGACTCTGGCTGCTCGCGACACATGACGGGAAGAAGGCATATATTCCAAAGCCTGGAACTTAAGCCTGGAGGCCACGTTGGCTTTGGAGGCAATCAGAGGGGAAAGATCATTGGCTCTGGAACTGTAGGTAATGGAAATCTTCCCTCTATAAATAATGTTTTGCTAGTAGATGGATTAATGCATAATCTGTTATCCATAAGTCAATTAAGTGATAACGGTTATGATATAATCTTTAATCAAAAATCATGTAAAGCTGTTAGTCAGAAAGATGGGACTATCCTATTTAATGGAAAGAGGAAAAACAACATCTATAAAATCAAACTTTCTGAACTGAAAAATCAGAATGTAAAGTGTCTTCTGTCTGTTAACAACGAGCAGTGGATCTGGCACAGAAGATTGGGGCATGTTAGTATGAGAAGAATATCTCAGATTAACAAACTCAATCTGGTCAGAGGACTTCCTAATTTGAAGTTCAATTCAGATGCTCTGTGTGAAGCATGTCAGAAAGGCAAGTTTGCAAAACCTTCTTTCAAATCTAAAAATGTTGTTTCTACCTCTAAGCCATTAGAACTTCTGCACATTGACTTATTTGGACCAGTTAAAACTGCTTCAGTCAGTGGCAAGAAGTATGGGTTAGTAATCGTATATGACTATAGCAGATGGACATGGGTAAAGTTCTTAAGACACAAGGACGAGTCACACTCTGTGTTTGTTACCTTCTGTAACCAAGTTCAGAATGAAAAGGATCTTAGAATCGTTAAAGTCAGAAGTGATCATGGTGGAGAGTTTGAAAACAAAGATTTTGAGTCATTCTTTAATGACAGAGGCATTCTGCATGATTTCTCTTGTCCTAGAACTCCCCAACAAAATGGAGTTGTAGAACGAAAGAACAGAACATTGCAAGAAATGGCCAGAACCATGATCAATGAGACAAACGTTGCTAAGATCTTCTGGGCAGAAGCAATAAACACAGCGTGCTACATTCAGAATAGAATCTCAATAAGACCTATTCTGGAAAAGACTCCATATGAATTGTGGAAGAAAAGAAAGCCCAACATTTCATATTTTCATCCATTTGGATGTACTTGTTTTATGTTAAATACAAAGAATTATTTGAACAAGTTTGACTCTAAAGCACAAAAGTGTATTATGTTAGGATACTCTGAACGCTCAAGAGGGTACAGAGTATACAATACAGAAACACAAATTGTGGAAGAATCAATCAGTGTTCGTTTTGATGATAAGCTTGACTCTGAAAAGTCAAAGCAGAATGAAGTTTTTGCAGGTATGGAAATTGAATTTACAGGTTCTGAAGACAAGTCATCAGAAGGTCTCAACACAGACACTCCTTCAACGTCTGAAAGGAGCACTGCTAGCAATCCTACAACAGCTGCTGATCAACCTCAGAAGAGATTACCCAGAAGCAGCTTGGATCATCCAGAAGAAACTATCTTAGGAAGAAAGGAAGATCCAATCAGAACAAGAGCAAGCTTCAGAAACTCTGAAGAATCCCTCATGGGACTTGTGTCTCTGATTGAACCTTCTACTATTGATAAAGCACTTCTAGACAACGAATGGATTCTAGCAATGCAAGAAGAGTTGAATCAATTCACCAGAAATGACGTATGGGATCTTGTTCCCAGACCAAAAGGATTCAACGTCATTGGAACAAGATGGGTGTTCAGAAACAAGCTAAATGAACAAGGTGAAGTCATCAGAAACAAAGCACGATTGGTAGCACAAGGTTATAGTCAGTAAGAGGGGATAGACTATACAGAAACCTTTGCTCCAGTCGCCAGGTTAGAATCTATCAGACTTTTAATTTCATTTACTGTTAATAGAGGCATCACTCTGTATCAGATGGATGTCAAGAGTGCATTCTTAAATGGTTATATAGAAGAAGAGGTTTATGTGCACCAACCCCCTGGCTTTGAAAATACAAAACATCCAGAACATGTTTTCAAACTAAAGAAGTCACTATATGGTCTGAAACAAGCTCCCAGAGCTTGGTATGAAAGACTAAGTAACTTTCTGTTAGAAAATGAATTCACCAGAGGGAAGGTGGACACTACCTTATTCTGTAAGTCAGTTAAGAATGACATCTTAGTCTGTCAAATTTATGTTGATGATATTATTTTTGGATCTACTAATCCTTCTCTTGGAAGAAAATTTGCTAAGTGTATGCAGGCAGAATTTGAGATGAGCCTCATGGGGGAACTGAAATTCTTTCTAGGAATTCAGATCAATCAAACTCCAGAGGGAACTTACATTCATCAGAGCAAATATATCAGAGATCTTCTGAAGAAATTTGACCTCTCAGAATGTAAGCCATCAAAGATTCCAATGCATCCCACGTGCATTCTGGAAAGAGAAGAGGTAAGAAAAAAGGTAGAACAGAAGGTCTACAGAGGTATGATTGGTTCTCTCTTTTATCTGACAACTTCAAGACCCGATATCTTATTCAGCGTATGTATTTGTGCTAGATTCCAATCAGATCCTAGAGAATCTCACTTAACAGCTGTTAAGCGAATTTTCAAGTATCTGAAAGGTACTACTAATTTGGGTTTATTTTATAGAAAATTTAGTGATTACAGCTTAGTAGGCTACTGCGATGCTGACTTTGCTGGAGACAGAGTAGAGCGTAAAAGTACTTCTGGAAGCTGCCAGTTTCTGGGAGAAAATCTGATCTCTTGGTCCAGCAAAAGGCAATCCACAATTGCGCTATCAACAGCAAAAGCTGAGTACATAGCAGCAGCAGGATGTAGCACACAAATGCTCTGGATGAAAAGTCAGCTTGAAGACTTCCAGATTTTTGAGAGTAACATCCCTATACTCTGTGACAATACTTCTGCTATTTGCTTAAGTAAGAATCCCATTTTACATTCTAGAGCTAAGCATATAGAAATAAAACATCACTTCATTAGGGACTACATTCAGAAAGGAATTTTGAACTTAAAATTTATTGATACAGACCATCAATGGGATGATATCTTCACTAAACCCCTTTTTGAAGATAGATTCAATTTCATTCTGAAACATCTCAGCATGAAAATATGCCCAGAGTGAAAATGTTTTAATTCCATATATTATCTTTCAGAATGTATTTGTTTTACTGTGAACTTCTGATCAATCTCTTTTCAGAAAGATAGAACATGCAGATTGTATCAGATGCTAGTCTTAAAGATCTGAGCGTTTCAGCTCAAGGATAGACGTGCTGCTCACTAAATCAAACAAGTGTCATCCAATCATCAGAAAATCTCTGAAGCAGAACGCATGCACGCTTCTGAGAAGGCAAAATGCTGATTGGGTGCATTGAGACACATGTCTGGTAACCGTTTCAAGTATCTTTCTCAAATCCCCCGAAATCAGCAAGCATTAAATGAAAGTAATCATGTTTTAAAACGTAATCATGATTTTATTTCTCTTTCTTGAAACCGTTTACACTTTCAAAAAGTATTTTGAAATCTATTTAAGCACTTTAACTTCTCACATTAATCCTTTACCGTTTCTCATAATCTCTCAAATATTTTTCTGCATTTTCTCTGTGTGTTCTTCTCTCTCAAAAGAAACCCATTTTTCAGTTTTCTTAGGAAAACCCTAAGTGTGAACATGGCAACCTCCAGCAATGTCTCTGCAGGTTCTCAGAAGAAAGATTCCTATGAATAGTACCAAGTTCCATTCAGAACACTCCTTACACCAGTGAAGAATTTGGAAGTGCTGTCTGAACTGATTATTGACTTTGGTAGTCTGAAAGAAAATGGTTTGACTTGACAGAAGAAGTTAGGGCACAAAAATGGGAGAGATATTTTGACAGGTTGGTTGGACCAACGTTCCCAATTTTGGTCAAGGAGTTCTGGATTCATGCGTCCTCATCAACGCATCAAGTCACCTCCTACATAATGGGAAAGAAGATTGTGATCACTGAGGATCACATAGCAAAATTGATTGGTTACAGTGGCGGTGGCGTCCGCTGTATTGATATGGCTGAAAGATGCTCTGACGTTGGTGTCATTGCAGAACAGATTTTCACCCTTGGGGTGCCCATCAGCAAAATCAGAGACTTAAAGGATCACCACAGAGTTTGGGCGAAGATCATTCTGGGGTGCTTTAATCACAGGAAGCCAACAAGCTCCCCTGATTATATAAATATAGATCAGCAGTTTCTGATCTACTTTATTAATCAGAAGGTAAAAATCAACTTGGCTCATCTTCTGTTTAATCACCTCAGGACCAGCGTCAAGGAGACCAGGGAAGAAGAAAGAACAAAGAGGGATTGGATACCCTTTGGGAGGTTAATATCAGATATTCTGACTGAGAATAGGCTGATAAAGCACCTCATAGAAGCTCAGGAGTTAAGTACTATTGAACCAACTGTTGGCAAGCCTATGAACGCCAAGAATCTGAAGAAAATGAAACTGATAGAGAATATCAGAAAGGAGCCCAGCGTTACTCCTCTTGCTGACATCACCAGCAAAAGAGTCCCTCTGGACGACTTTCCATTATTTTCTGATAGAATCAAAACTAGTTGTGGTTCTCAGATACTTGGACGCGTGCAAGGCTAATGGTAGAGATCCCAAGCTGAATATCAAAGATCTGCACCAACCTCAACCAGAAGTTACACTGAAGAAGACGAAGAAAAGGAAGGCCACTTCAGAAGGATCATCCCAGCAGACCCCCAAGAAAAGAGGTAATTTATCTGCTGCTTCTGTTTTAAATTCTTCTGTTTTAAATTCTTCTGTTATTCCAACATCAATTCCAACTCCAGCTTCACATGAAATTCCAATCCCCATACCAACTATAGATGAAACCAAACCAGAAGATGACCCTTCTAAGTCACTGACTCTTAGAAGACCCCGCACCAAACATCCAAAACCCACAACTTCAACAACATCAGAACTTGACAAAGTTCTGTCTGACATTGATCAACGTGTTTCTGATCACCTCTCAAATAATCCAAACACTGAATCAAAAATTTCCCACTCTCCTCAACCAGAACAACCTCTCTCACCCATACCAGAAGAACCATAAATTCCTGAACAACCAGAAATTCCACCTCCCTCTCCACAACCAGCAATTCCTCCTCCCTATCCCCAACCAGAAATTCCTCCACCATCACCTCCTCAACCTGAGTTTCATCATTCTGAAACTCCATCCCCTCCATCACCTGAACCTCATTCTCCTCAATCCTCTGAGCCCCAACCCCTGGCAATTCAGCTGCCATGTGGAACAACTGTAACCATGGCCCAGCTGCCATCCTCGCTAGAAACTACCCCTCCAAATACTCCAAAAACTCCACACAGTCCAATTATTATTTCTGACTCTCCCACTCCATCTCCCAAACAAACATCTCCCAAACAAACTACAGAAGACCCCAGCAGGACCTTCATCGATTTAACAATCCTTGACCGTCTTGCTGATCTCAAACATAAAATAGCCATTCCAAAACCAAAACAGCCAGATGTTGGCTCTGGCATTGTGAATTTTGAAACATGTTTGTAGCAGTGGATTGCTTCTCTGAAGCAAGTTTGCCCTGGGATGATTAATCCTGCTGCCTCAGACCAGCTCTGGACACGATTCAGAATTTGGGTACGTGCTGAAGCTCTAAAATTGCAAGACATCAATTATGAGCAGGCACAACAGAATTTCAGCAAGCTTCTGAACGAAGTTGGAAGTCAGCTGCTGAAAGAAGAAGTGCTCCTTCTGGATAGTGAGCCATGGTCTGAGAAGCGCCCAGCTTCAAAAGTGCAGCCAGAAGAAGATCAGACAACTCAAGCTGAAGTCAGTCAAGCTGAAGATGTTACAGAAAGCTCTCAGAAGCTTCCTGCTTCTGATGTTTCTCAAGCTGCCTTGGACAGGCAGACTCTGGAAGAGCTGAAGCTGAATGATATTCGTCTGCAGCAAAGAATGGATGAAAATGATCAGAAGATAAAGGAAAGGATGGATGTGCAAGACAACAAGATAGATACAGTCGTCAGCATGGTGCACAAGCAGACTGAAACTGCTGATCAGATTAAAGCAATGCTGGAGACTCTGTTCACACGCTTTCCTCCCCAACCTTAGTTTTTCATTCATGATATTTTCAATGTTTTTTCTTTGCATATCTTCTGTACTGTTTTGTCTGGCTCTGAATTTTAATATATAACAAGTTTTTCTGCTGTAATCGTTTTAGCACATCACTTACACTTTTTGATTGCTGACAAAAAGAGGGAGAACAAGAATAATATTTTTCAATAACGGATTACTGAGACAAAAAGTCTCAAACATTCTAACTCTGATATACTTGAATGTTTTTTTGTTTTTGCATAAGTCTACAGGTACAAGAATGCTCTCTGATACACTGAAGCCCAAAGCTCAGATACTCTGATCCAAAGCAAAGCTCTGATACTCTGAAGTTCTGATAGTCAAAGCTCTGATATTCTGATCTGAAGCTCTAACATTCTGATGTTCAAATATTCAATAAAGATCTGATCCTGAAGACTCTCGGAATTAAAAAGGGAAGTAATAAATTCAGGGGGAGTATCTCCAATCCCAACTCTGATATCTCTTTATCCCTTATCTTTGATAACTCCTTATTTAATTCTGATGCAACTTATCATTCAGTTATCTCTGATACTTTTTCACGCTATTTTCAATTAAAAAATATCTAGTTTTTGTCATCATCAAAAAGGGGGAGATTGTTAGAACAAAGTTTGAATCTACTACCCTAAGTTTAAGTTTTGATGATAACAAAATGAAAAGATATATTAATTATGTGATTCATGTAAGAACTATTTGCTACCTAAAATATTACTTTCTGTTTTGCAGAAACTCTGATGGGTATCAACAAGAGTACATCATAATCAGCATCAGAATATTGGATATTAACATCAGCATCAGAAGATGCTATATCAGATACCAAGATCATAAGAACAACTCACGCTTATGCTGAAGCTTGATGAACAGATCTGCGCTCAACACTCTGAACTCTGATAAAGACAACAATAGTTCATTAGCACTTTAGCAGCGTCAGAATGAGCCAAAGCCAGAACACGCCTTAGTTGCAACGGTACTGTGCATTCAAGATGAGTTATTACCAACGACATCATTCCAGACAAGATCTGCTTAATAAGGAAAGATTGTTATTGGCATTGAATCAGAATTATTGCTCCAACGTTCATCAATTTCAATGCTATATAAACAAGTCAATGAAGATTGAATTGGCTAATGCTCTACATCAATTTACACGCCTAAAAGCTAATCATCATCTTCCTACTCTCAGTTTGCTAAAAGCTCCAAAATTCCTTACTCAATTATTTTAGCAATCTAGTTTCCATAAGCTTAAGTTGTGTAGTATCACAGTTGTGATAAACAGTTTTGTAGAAAACATTCACACACCTAGATTTCTATTATTTGTAAGAAAGTGATTCCTTGACAAACCGGTTTGTGGTTTGCTTCAAGAAGGCTTTAGCAGTTGTTAAAGCAGATTGTAATATTCAGTTGAATATAGTGGATTAAGACCTCATTGGAGAGAGGCGAAATCACCTTGACGGGTGGACTGGAGTAGTTTGAGATCAAACGAACCAGGATAAAAATATCGTGTTCATTGCATTGATTTTCAGTCTTACAATTCAACCCCCTTCTTGTGTTTTTCACTTCTTCACTAATGGCCAGGTCGAAGCAGCAAATAAAGTAGTGATCAATTTAATAAAGAAACATGTGGGAAAGAAACCCAGAAACTGGCACAAGACACTAGATCAAGTCCTGTGGGCGTGTCGAACCTGTCCGAAAGAAGCCACAGGGACAACACCATTTCGCCTAACCTATGGTCATGATGCAGTGTTACCAGTGGAAGTCCACTTGCAAGCGACACAGATTCAGATACATCATGAAATCCCTTCTGAAGTCTATTGGAGTATGATGTCGGATGAACTAGTGGACTTAGACGAAGAAAGGTTGAAAGCTCTGGATCTTTTGAGACTGCAGAAGAAGCGAGTTGAGAAATCCTACAATCGTAGGGTGAAGTCCAAGAAGTTTCAGCCTGAAGATCTATTTTGGAAAGTAATACTCCCAATGGATCAAAGAGACAGAAACTTGGGAAAATGGTCCCCTAAGTGGGAATGACCTTTTAGGATTGTGCAAGCATTCTCGGGCGGAGCCTATGAGATCAAAGAATTAAGCGAAGATCAAAGACTCTTGAAGGTGAATGGTAAATACCGGAAAACATATAGACCTATGCTTCAAGAGGTAAAAATAAATAATATATAATCACTATTAATAGAGAATGCCAAAATGGAAACTTAAAAAATTTCATTAAAAGTGCCAAAATGACTCTGAAATCGTTACAAAAAGTGGTTACATAAATGAGAGGAACAAAATTCAAAAGGGAAGATTAGCTTTAATCTGGAGATACTTGATTCTTTGCAATTCTAGCCGTCGATCACATAGAGCTTTCGATTGGTGAAGGGTTTCGAGCTTAGCATCCAGAGATTGAGCTTGATCGGCGTGTCTTAACCCTTCAGCCAATTCTTCTTTTGGCTTTCTGATTCATTGTTCACAGCAAGAAGTTCCTCTTTCTTTTTGTCGTTGGCAGCAATTTTAGCTTCCAACTCTGCAATCTGCACCCTCAGTTGAGCATTATCTCGATCTATCTCCTCGACTGCTTTTTGTCTAGCCTCCTGAGCCTTCGACAAATCCTTTACTCTAGAAGCGGATTCAGTAGCAGCATGCCAAGCAGCAACCACTTGACCATTGGCTTCTTCAATCTCACGATTGAGAGTTCTCTGGCGGTTGTAATCCGCTGATACCTGGTCGACAATGGAGAGTAAGTCCAAGATTACATTGGACACATCCGGAGGAGAAACAAGGAGATCGACAACCTTTAGGATAGTTTTCAGAAAGGAAGGAGCTGCTGGTTCCCCCTCTAGAGTTAACATCAAATCTCTTTTAAAGAGTTGCGCTTTAACTTTCTGAAGAGCCTCGTCGAGAGGAGAAGTCGAAGTAGATCTTCATGATGCAGTCGAGGCGCTGTGATCAGAGGAACTCTCTCGACCCTCTAGAATTGCAGTCAGATAACCTAACGAATTTTGTTGTTTCAGTAAGGCCAAATCCTCTTTGGTTCTGGATCCCGTCAAAGGGATACTTTCGTTGGCTGTAACAACCACATTGGCCACTTGACTTGGAATTGCTTCAGTGCCTGGAGGATTTTGGTTTCCTTCAGCAAAAACTTCTTCACCGTCAGCCTCTGGGATCTCTACATTCTCCCTCTTTGTTTCAGTTTCAACGCCAGGGACACCTTCCTCCTCAGTCTCTCGCACATCAACCAGCGAAACCCTTGTCTCCTCTTGGTTTCCTGCAGCTTCTTCTTCGTCGACTTCTTCTATGATTTTGTGTTGAGGTTCAGAAGCCTGATTTACTTCGTCAGCCAAACTCATGAAAGAGCCTTTCGCTGAAGAAGGTCTATAGGTAGGATCCCCTTCACTATTCAAGAGAGTGACAAAATCCTCGACATGAGTAGGAATTCGTTTGGAAGTGCCAGCAGTGTCCTGGAAAATAGAAGGAATATGTTTCTTTCAGAATCCTCATAAAACAAAAGGGGGTGGAGAAATAAATAATAAACAGTTGAAGTAAATACCTGGACTGGGATTTTAGCACCAGGACTAGAGTTGTCACTTTCGCTGGGATTGTTTAACCTAGCGATTACCTCCTGTTCAGTGGGCTCGTTGATGACTACAGGAGGAGGCCTCGCAGTTGTAGTCTTAACCCTGATTTTTGGACGAGGTTCAACGATAGGGATTGGTTTCTTCAATCTTTGTCTCTGCAAAGGAACAGGAGGAGACTCCTCTTCTTCATCGCTAGAGATTTGGATCTCCTGAACCTTCCGTTTTTTGGGGGTTGGTTTCTGAACATCCAGAAAACCAAGTCGAAGGGATCAGTAACTATGTCAGATAAAAAATAGATAAGGGTATGAAAGAAAGTAAATACCTTAGGAGAGGGGTTGACGGCGGAATCTCCCCCTTTGGCACTCTCAGCAGTTTTCTTCGAGCTGGTTCTCTTGACAGCTAAACAAAAGACAAAACAGCTATAGTTAATTGAGTGTCGAAAGACAAATATGAGGCGAAGAGATAAAAAAGAGTAATACCTTTCTTGACCCTGTCGAGAACAAGCTTGAACGCCTCACATAGGTGGTGGGCGAAGTCCTTCTCATCGAAGAACTCTTCGTTATAATATTGTTTCCACCACTCCTCAAAGGGAACGGAACTCAGAAAATTGAGGTTAAAGTCGAATAAGGTTAGTATAGTTCGACCAGAGTACCTACCAATATGCTTGGTAGCGGCATCTTCTGAGTAGTCTGCGTTGTAAAAAAGTAGCAGCTTCTCTCGAGGGTAAATAGGTGAAGGAAGTGATTGAGCAATACCAAATTGTCGAGAGACAAGATTTGGTTGATAAGCAATTAAGCTCAATTGATTTTTTGAGCTCTTAAATCTCAAAGGCATGATCCCAGGGCGGAGAAACGATTCCCACATGCTCACGAACTCATCAGTCACGTCATCCTCCTCATTCGAAGGATATGGTCTGGTGAACCATTCTGGACCAACTTTTCGACTGGCAAAGGGAGCCATAGTCAAAACAAATCACTTTCGCTCCGCAAACGTCATTACAAAGCTTGTGAAAGCCTTCTGAAATTGTTGGCCTTCATCAGTGGGAGTTAGCAATGCAAGCCTAGTGCCTTCGACTCTCCTGTTCAGGATTTCAGGAGCCTCTTCGTTAATCTTGTTCTTCTGGGGAAAGAAAGATTCAAAGGTGGAATTGAGCCACAGTTGGAGAAGCCAAAAGGGACTAGCTAGCAGAAGGCTCCCCCTATCCTCTATAACCTTAAGTTGAGCCACACCATTACTGATGGACTCATATAAGTTGGCCAAAATCAATTCGGCCAGGCAAAGGGGGTATTTATGGTGAAGTTGCGTCGCGAGCGTCAGCATCTTTTTCGTCACCTGAAGCGACTTAGTACAAAAAACAAATCGAGACAACCACATAGCCAAGAAGGCTATATGCTCCACCTCCGACACAGTACTAGAAGCTTTGTCGTGGAAGTGGTTTATAAAGGTGGTATAAGTGGGTTTTGTAGCAGCAAACCCAATAGCGTCCTCAGACAAGTCTTCAGGGTCGAAATAGTCACCAGTTGGTCGAAGCCCAGTGATGGCAGCTATGTCGAATAAAGTGGGGGTCGTCATCCCACAAGGAAGATGAAAAGTGAAATGTGCGCTATCCCAAAAGTACAAAGAAGATACCATCATAAGGGGGCAGTAAGGCAATCCTGTCTTCGACAACATCACCAGGTCATAAATGCCCATCTCCTTCCAGACATAAGCTTGCACCCTCTCCATCTTATTCAACCAGTCTGAATATTCAGAAGAGAGGTTAGGACTTGAGCAAAATATTTGATTCCCTTTGTTCATGAACTGGAGGTTGATATCCACTGTAGTCTGAGGATGCTGCTGGTTCGCCGGAGTAGCGTCTTCGGGGTCCTTCCTAGGTTTCTTGGCGCAACCTATGGGTCTAAGCCTTGGGTGTGTAGGAAAGAAGGCGCGGTTTTTCAAGGGGTTTTCGACGCATGAAGATAACGGACCGGACATGGCATACATGTTTCCACCGTATCTGATGGGAATGAGGAGTTGAGAATCATATGCTTCTCGCCATTCTTTCGTCATGGGTTCAGCGATATACCTATCAATCGAAGAAGAAGGAGGGTTAGTGGAAAAGATCTCTGGTGGTTTCTGGACATCATCAGTGTTTTTGGGTTGAGGGTTGTTTGGTGCATTAGAGAGAAAAGCCATTGTTGAGGATTTGAGAGAAAAAACGAAGTTGACAGTGCAATGTTGTGAGAAAGTAAGGGATTTGGAGATGCTGGAAATGGTAAAAGTTCCAAATAGAAAGGCTTAGAAGTATTTATAGCCTTCAGAAGAGGGATATGTCTCGTCAAGGCCATTTAATGTTTCACATGTAGTGGGACACGTGGCGAAGTGCGAAACGGTTACCGTACAGGCATTGGGAAACGTTTAGCCATGCTTGCCTAGGTTATAGGAATATGGTCATCATGGCAAGCGTGGTAACGGCAGTTTGAAGAGACATCTTGGAGAAAAAGTAATGATGGTTTTCCCAAGTGCAGCAACTGTTGGAAGGCGAAAAGCACACGTCAAGACTTGGTGGACAACTGGGAAGACAGGTGTCGAATGGGAAGTTCAAAGAATGGCTATTTCTTTGAGCGTCGAAATAGACATTCTTGGGGGGCAATTTATTGGCTCCCAAATTCGACACTTGCTATATTTGGTCTTTTAGACCAAAAATTTGGAATGAACCAAGCCAGGAAGTATGATTCGACACATGAAATAACTTAAGGAAAAAATCTAAGTTATGATAGGAATCTTCGACCAAGGGCTCATTCGACTGAAGAAAACTTATGTTACTCAACTAAAAGAAAGTATTCTCGCTTCGGCACATGGTACGAGGATTATTTGAATTTTGAATTATTGGAGGGAAAGGCAGTTTTCGCCAGTGTTTAAGAGGAGGCAACGTGGCTGAAAGCCATAGGTCGAGGGACATGCAGAAGACACTTGTCTTCATCCTAGCGCAGAATGTTCCCTCGACGGTTACCTATTTTTAGTATAAATTAAGAAGCTTGTGTAATTTTCAAGTGTGTTCAACCTATTGTACTAAATCACTCAAACATTATCCAAGTAACTACTGCGTGAGAAAGGATAAAGCTGAGAAATGTACGTTGGAAACACCTTTTTTCCTTAATGAAAGTCTTTTTACATTACTTTACTATTATTCTACAAAGTTATCTTTTTTGCTTCTTTTACTTGCATTTCTATAATTCTGCTTACTTTTCAACAATCTCAAACATCCTTTCTCTGGGTCGAACGTGCGTTCTTCCTTCTTACCCATTTTACATAAAAATTAGCATATGTCCTGGGATTAGTTTGATCGATCCCGTGAGTAAACCAAAAAACTTACCTTTTTGGAGATCAGCGGTTGTTTACCAAAAACAACGGTAAACACCTACTCATAGAGAATATAGCAAAAAAGTAATGTCGACTCATAGGGAGAAGAAATGGTAAGATAATACCATTAAAAACCAATATTACGGTAGGTAACAAATGATTAGCATAAGTAATTATGACTGGAAACAAATGAATTCTTTAGAGAAAAGTGAATCTCAATGACGAACTATCTCCCATAATGACGAGACTACCATTCATCAGAGTAACAAATCTCAACAACGAACTATCTCCCATAATGACGAGACTACCATTCATGGGAGTAACAAATCTCAACAACAAACTATCTCCCATAATAACGAGACTACCATTCGTTAGAGTAACAAATCTAAACAACGAACTATCTCCCATAACAATGAGACTACCATTCATCGGAGTAACAAATCTTAACAACAAACTATCTTCCATAATGACGAGACTAACATTCATCAGAGTAACAAATCTCAACAACGAACTATCTCCCATAATGATGAGACTACCATTCATTGGTGTAACAAATATCAACAACAAACTATCTCCCATAATGATGAAACTACCATTCATTGAAGTAACAAATCTCAACAACAAACTATCTCCCATAATGACGAGACTACCATTCATCTGAGTAACAAATCTCAACAACAAACTATCTCCCATAATGACGAGACAACCATTCATCGGAGTAACAAATCTCAACAACAAACTATCTCCCATAATGACGAGACTACCATTCATCGGAGTAATAAATATCAACAACAAACTATCTCCCATAATGACGAGACTAGCATTTATCAGAGTAACAAATCTCAACAATGAACTATCTCCCATAATGACGAGACTACCATTCATCGGAGTAACAAATCTCAACGACGAACTATCTCCCATAATGACGAGACTACCATTCATCCGAGTAACAAAATGAATCTTCTCTGGGAACTAACAGACTTACTGGGGAAGTATAGGTTGCTCAAATAAAGAGACATGTCACTTGCTGTTATAAGAAGCATGTTGGGGAAAGAAATGTGACTTCTCTGGGGAAATGCCAATACAGTCATGCTGAGGAGATAAAGTCTTTAAACTCGGGCTTTAAAGCCTGCAGAAATCATAATAATAATATTGTAGGGGACCACAGATCCAATAAACTGGAGTAAAACAGTCAACCAAAACACCACCTAATGAGAAATAAACTCAAAAAGGGATCACAAATCTAACCAAATAATGAGCTGAAAAGGACAGCTAAAGCCAAATTCTTCCACGAGGGATAATTCAGTGGGCAAATTGAAAGGATATACACTTTCTGCTTAAGATTGACACTCTATTGGAGAGAGGGTAACATAACTCTGCAAAATAGGGTAGTATGCCAACCAAACAACAATGAATGCAAATAAGCAATTAATTTTAAATTCAGTTATACATGATGTATGTATGAATGTATGAATGTTATCATGTATATGCTGACAAAACAGACATACGGTACTGGGAAATAACCAAGACAAAACCAGCTTGGGTAAAGTCAACACTCAGCTAAATCACATCCATGATGAAAATTTCATAAGAAAGTAAGCACCAACTGAGGAAACAAATTCCTATTTCACAACTTAACTCCAGTAGGAAGAAACATAATCCGAAAATAATCAAATCATAATAATAAATCAGTACAGATACATGGATATAATATCCTCCTCTAGGCTTCACCGGGGAATATCACACAGACTTCAATAAGTAAAACAATGTCTCATCATCTAGACTTCCACTGGGGATTATAATATTGACTTCACTAGGGAAGATGAAAACCACATTATCGAGACATTAATTGGGGATCTTGTGCTGACTTGATCGGAGAGTTCAACACCACATCATCTAATGGAGCCCAAAATTCATTCTTCAATATCAAGAGTTATGATTATAGAAACTTCTCTAGGGAGAAATTATGAAACCACATGGGGATAACAACTTTCAGAGAGAAGCATTATCTCGAATTTACTTGGGGATCTAAGAAGTTTAAACATATACTAAGAAGTAAAAAATATGGGAATTTTAAATCAAATTCAACATTTAGCGAGAGAAAACCTAAAAAGTCAACAGTCGTTCCAACACTTCTTAGAAAAGATACTGCCTTTGTCTAGTTGTTTGGGAAACAAACAACAATAATAATGCCATCACTGGAAAGAGTGATGCTTTGCAAATGATTCTTCCTTAACACATAAATGGAGAAGGAACTTTCGTCATATGAGCGAAGACCTCACTGGGGAATTTGGGATAGAGGTTTCAGACCATGCAAACCCGAAACCAAAATAATCAACCTGGAGAAAAATCTGACCCAAGATTTGACTAGGGGAAATGGGATTTCAAACCCAACACCGCACCATACATCAATTGGTATGAACTCCAAATATTTGAGAAACACACGAAGATCATGCACATATCAGCAAGAGTGACCTGGGAGAACTTTCCTGGGGAATATATATTTTCAAAACTTCAGAGTTCGTCCATCCTTGGAATCACTATTTTTGTTTTACTTGAATTACAAAATCTAAAGTAAAAAGTAATTTGTAAATTATTTTTGAAAACATTTTTATTGTTAAATCTCTTTGTTTTGAAAATTACTATCAATAATAAATGGAAGCTTTGTTAACAGAATAAGATAAGAACTACAAGGAACTGGATAAAAGCTCAAACTTTATTAATAAAATGGTAGTATGCGAATGGCGAGACTCCATGGATGATTACAAAGTTTGGAAAATGGTAATATATTGGGAAAAATACATTGAAATGCAATGACCACTATTCTCCCTAACAACTTTGAATTCCTGAACAACGACCTTAGTTGAAGTGTGGTGAGAATCCAAGAAAATTGTTGCTTCAGTGATCAAGTATTGTCTGATGCAGTTACTTGCCAAGAAATCCCTAACTTTTGCCTAGGTCGCCCTTGCGGGTTTTCAACCTAGCGAGAAACTATTCTATTTGTGTCTCTTATTTTTTCATAGACCGCCCTTTCGGCTTTTCAACCTATCGAGACGCTCCTTTTTGCCCAAGCCGCCTTTTCAGGTTTTCGACTTAGCGAGCTGTTCTTTTATTTCTTTAGGCGAAATATTTCTTGACTGTATCAGCATTCATAGGACGTGGGAACTCCTTGCCATCCATAGTTTCAAGAATCAGTGCACCACTAGAGAAGGCTTTCTTGACAACATATAGGCCTTCAAAAATGGGAGTCCACTTGCCCCTATAATCAGTGTTAAAAGACACGATTTTTCTGAGCACGAGGCCGCCTTCTCTGCATCACGAGGCTTGACCTTCTTATCAAAAGCTTTCTTCATTCTCTTCTGGTATAACTGACCATGAAACAAGGCTGTCATTCTCTTTTCTTCAATCAAATTCAATTGGTCAAACTTATTCTGGACCCATTCAGCCTCTGACAATTTGGTTTCTATTATCACACATAAATAGGGAATCTCAACCTCAATGGGGAGTACTGCTTCCATACCATACACAAGAGAGAATGAAGTTTCCCCTGTTGAAGTGCGGACGGATGTACGATACCCATGCAAAGAAAAAGGAAGCATCTTATGCCAATCTTTATAGGTAACAATCATTTTCTGGATGATCTTCTTGATGTTTTTATTAGAAGCTTCAACAGCCCCATTCATCTTTGGCCTGTAAGGATATGAATTATGATGGAAAATCTTGAAATTTTCATAAAGTTCTATCATTATCTTGTTATTCAGATTTGAGCCATTGTTAGTGATAATCCTACTTGGTACACCATACCGACATATAAGATTGTTCTTGATAAAGCGTACTACCATCTGCTTAGTGACATTAGCATATGAAGTTACTTCCACCCATTTGGTGAAGCAGTCTATTGCCACCAATATGAAACAATGTCCATTCGACGCCTTGGGTTCAATTATTCCAATTATGTTAATACCCCATATATAGAAAGTCCACGGGGAATAAATAACATTGAGAAGTGTCGGAGGCACATGAATTTTATCAGCATAAATTTGGCACTTATGACACTTCTTTGCAAATTTGTAACAGTCAGATTCCATTGCCAACCAATAGTAACTTGCCCTAAGCATCTTCTTTGCCATTGAATTCCCATTGGCATGGGTACCAAAGGAACCTTCATAGATCTCATGCATTAACATGTCTACTTCATGTCTATCCATGCATCTGAGTAAGACCATTTCATAATTTCTTTTCTATAACACATCTTCATTGAGGAAAAAGCTGCACGTCAACCTTCTCAATGTCTTTCTATCTTTGTTCGATGCAACGACCGGGTACTCTTGAGTCTGGAGAAAATGCTTGATATCATAATACTAAGGTTTTTTGTCTGACGTTCCCTCTGTCGCAAACACATGAGTTGTCCTATCCAGACATCAGACTGTGATACGAGGTACATCGTTCCAAGTATTTACTTAGTACATAGAAGCCAAAGTGGCTAAAGCATCTGCCATATGATTCTCATCTCTAGGAATATAATGGAATTCAAATTTATTAAAGAAAGGTAATAATCTTCTAGTATAGTCTTTGTAGGGAATCAAGCCAACATGACGAGTATCCCATTCTCCTTTGATCTGATTTATTACCAAAGCTGAATCGCCATATACACCTAGAATTTTGATTTTGATATATATAGCCTCTTCGAGACCCGTGATACAAGCTTCATACTCTGCTATATTATTGGTACAATCAAATGCCAATCTTTCAATAAAAGGGATATGTGACCCATGAGGAGTGTTAATCACGACACCAATTCCTTTCCCATAAGCATTTACAGCCCTATCAAACACCATACCCCACCGGGATTTGGGATCAGGACCTTTCCCAGGCAAAGGTTCATCATAATATTTTACTTTAAAAAACATCACATCCTCATTAGGGAAATCATATTTAACAGACTGATAATCATCAACTGGTTGGTGAGTAAGATAATTTGCCAACATACTGCTTTTTACAACCTTCTGAGTACGGTATTCAATATCATATTTAGACAACAGCATCTGCCAATGGGAAATTCTTCCAGTAAGAGTAGGATTTTAAAAAATATACTTAATTGGATCCATTTTTAAAATTAATCAAGTAGTATGATTCAACATATATTACCGCAACTGCTTTGCCACCCAGGCCAAAACATAACATGTTTTTTATAGCATAGAATACTGCGACTCACAGTCAGTAAACTTCTTACTGAGATAATAAATGGCATATTCTTTTCTTCTCGTTTCATCTTGTTGTCCCAAAATACAGCCCATAGAATTATCTAACACAGTCAGATACATAATCAATGGTCTTCCTTCAATAGGATGGAGCAAGATAGGAGGTTCAGGGAGATACTCTTTAATGCTTTCAAATTCCCTTTGACACTCATCTATCCACACACAACCTCGATCTTTCTTTAACAACTTGAAGATCGGTTCACATGTTGCAGTTATATGGGAAATAAATCTGGAAATGTAATTCAACCGTCCGAGGAAGCCTCTAACTTGATTTCCAGTTCTTGGTTCAGGCATTTCTTGAATTGCCTTAACTTTATCGGGATCAACTTCAATTCCTTTCTAGTTGACAATGAAACCTAACAATTTTCCTGATCGAACACTGTTCTACCCCAAAATTTGCCCTCTCATTTCTCAAGAATTTTTTCATAAGATCTTCTATGGCTCAAGTTTGCAACGCTAATACATAAATTTAGGTTCGAAATTGGCACAAGGGCAAAATGGTCAAAATGCACACTGAAAAGTCAAACTTTGACTTTTGGATCAAAATCAAGTTTCAAGAATCATATTTAATCAAGACATGATAGAATATGAAGTTTGTTTCATCAAGAAAATCAAAAGTCAAAATTACTTTGGAAAACTCAAAATTCTAAACACTTAGAAATTTTTTCTAAGCGTTAAGAAAATATGATAAGTTCAGAACTTCTGGCCAAATTTTCACTATAATTCAAGATGATTCTAGAAGAACTCCTGACACAAGAGTTGTAGACCTTAATGAGATCTAAAACATTACAGAACAGAACTTCTCCTAGAAATACTGGGATTTTAAGTTATAAATCCTTGAAGACAAGTCCATGAAACTGAAACACTCAGTAAATTTTAGGCATTTCCAAGACAAAATTTGGTTAGAACTTCTGGGCTAGTTTTCACGTAAGTTCAATCAGAGTTTGCTAGAGTAATTCAAAGAGGGTTTACAAAGCATGTTGTAAGATTTCTGAAAAGTCTGAGAACTCCTTCAGAGCATGCTGGAGCAAGGAGATTCAAAAATCAGAAGTTGGACATTTGTTCTAAGTCACGCTGATCCAGATTCAATTTTACTGCACAATCTCATGTTGCAGGCTTTCTTTCTTGTTAAGTCTCATCATCATTTAATGCTCACACCAACTTTTGAGTCTTTATCCAAAGGATCTTCCCACGTGTGGCATAAAAGTACCATTGTTGTCCTTAAAAAGCAAACTTTTGTACAAAGTTTATCTTGAGCCCATGCTACACTTTGCTTCTGAATGTACTTCCTCCACAAATCATGCATATAAAATCAGATTAGGCGCGGCTAAAGCTGCTAACCACTCTATTTTGCCTTGGGCCGTACTTGTCTAAACTTGCTTCAAAAACAAGTCAACTATCCATAACACATGATGGTTGTACCCTTGACTTCTCCAAGCTTCTAAATCTTTTGCCAATAAATTAAACTTCATTTGCAACTATTAAAGAGGTCTAAGATTTGAGAAAAAAGCCTTGAAACCTTGCTGAAATTTCCCAAGAACCTGAAACCTCAAACATAAACATGAAACCTGCTAGTTTTTGATTTTTTGCATTCCCAAAATCTAATTTCTCTTGTGTTTTTCTTGACCAAATTATCCATACAATTTCCAGAATACACATAGAAGCTTTCCAAAATTCTATTTTCAAATGGTAAAACAGTCTTCACCACTCTATGTTTCAAAAACCAGAATTTTGCACCTTGACTGCACCAGAACTTTCCCATCATTCATAGCTCAAGCTAAGAGTTGCTTCAGCTTTCTGAGAACTTGAGGAAGTTGATCAAAACATCACAGCAACCTGAATCAGGCTCTAATTCACAGAATAATTTCCAGCTGCAAGGTAAGTTTCTTCTGACTTTTATCTCATTACTTAGGCATTGTTAGGCTGCATTTCCAAAGATACAATGTAGACATCATGATTCTGATTCTGTACATATTTATAGATTTCATTTATGTGGCCTAAGTAGAGAGAATTTCAGATCAAAATTTCTTGAGGAAATTAGGTTTCAGAATTAGAATTAGCCAAACATGAATTTGCCATAACAGCTATGTTTGCATTTTCCATTTTTTGTGAGAAATGAATAAGTTGCAGATGCTCTGAGTGGTATGGAGAAGGAGATGAAGTTCATCATTAGAACTTACTTTGTAATATATGTTTATTTTTTTGCTTCTAATACCGGATGTATAGCCACCCTAGTGGTAGAGAGCGCGCGCATAAGACATTTGTGTCAAACAATAACCCTGGACCAGAACTTCTAGATAAATCCCCTTCATTGGTTTTCAAAATAGTACTCCTGGACCAGAACTTCTAGATATTCCCATCCAACAACATTGACACCTCACGTACCCATTATCAGAACTCCTAGCTTGCTAGTAACACTAGAACTTCTAGGTTTCTAGCTGCATCAGAACTTCCAGACTCTCTCAACAACCAGAACTTCTTACCTTCCAATAACACTAGAACTTATAGGTTCCCAGTTGCATCAGAACTTCTAGGATTTCCTTTATTCCCAGCAACCCCAGAACTTTAGTGCGCCCGAATCCAGAACTTCTGGTCTTCCCCATTTCTGCTAACATTTCCTTTCTGATTTGTGGCGCACTAGAGTCAGAACTTCTGCTCTCTCCTCTTTCAGCAATACGCTGACTCTGATTCTTGTTCTCTTATTATTTTTATCACCACTTTAATTTTCATTAGTCAAAAACACCAAAAAATACCTTATGATCATACACTTTGCTTTATTTATTTTAAAACAAAAAGACTAAAAATATTTTCTTAAGCAAATTTATTTCTTCTCTTAACAAAACCAAAACAAGTCTATTTTTTACATTTTTAATTCTTGTATATTATTTCAATATGGTTGCAATAGATAATTAGGAATTTAATTTCTTGTAATCCCCACTTATAAATTTATATACCCCATCCCCTAAATAATTGTAATAACGCAGGATATTTACATTTCAGCACTTTATCGCTTTCATATAAATACTAGTAATAAGGGTTTGTATGGCAAGATAAAAACAACAAGTAGATAAACCTTAATCAAAGACTAAAATGCACGCAAATCAAACACACTATTCACACATTCACCCATAGGGTTAACTCCACTTGTTTCCTAAAAATGGTCATGTTATGCATGTGAGGCGTCTTAGCAAAAACAATAAAAAACACAAGATCACAGTCCCTCGAAGACGCTTCGAATGTTGCCTTATAAATGATCTTAGTCCATAAAGAGAAATGCTAAGATATCTCACAACATTGCTATCATGTATATACGATGACCCACGTTCGTCCCTTTACATCCAATGATGAGGCCTCTTACCAATCAATGGTAAGATAAAAACATCTAAAGGAGGAGGAAAAGAACAAAGACTTTTTGAGTAGGTAGAAACGTTCTTAGTTACTTGCTCATCCTCAAACACAAACACCTTTTCAAATGCACCGACACTTTTCATGAAATATTTTCAAAATTCCAACACTTTGTATACATTCTTATAGAGACGAGAATCATTACAATGTTTTCCTAAACGAAGACGCTTTTCAAAAATACTTTCAAAAACCACCACAAAGCACATTTTCAAACAAAAGTAAATGATCTAGCAAGCAACTAAGAGCCCATAGATAACTATGGGTGAAAAGGGTGCTAACACCTTCCCTTTTCATAATCTACCCCCTGAACTCAAGAAAATAATCTCAAAGGTCTTTCATGTTCTTTTCACCCTTTCCTTTATTGGATAAAAGAAAAGCCGGTGGCGACTCTTACTATTCGCAATAATTATGATCAAACGCAAAACACCCCAAGTCAGTTTTCCCACCGTGTTACAAACACCAAAGGTGTATTTATTTGGACTCAAGCGGAGACAATACTTCCTAAAACTCTGAAACAATTTCAATAAATCTTCTATATGCCATTCTTTAGTCTGAGATTTGGCGATCATATCATCAACATATAACTCAATTTCCTTATGCATCAGATCATGGAATAGGTGGTTACAAACCTTTGCCTAAAGAAAAAGAAAATTTTCAAATGATGGTTAAGTATCCTTCGATATGCATCTGTAAAAGGTCCTTCGATTATCATCTGCAAAAGGTCCTTCGATTGGCATCTGCAAAAGGTCCTTCGATTGGCATCTACAAAAGGTCCTTAGATTGGCATCTACAAAAGGTCCTTCGATTGGTATAGGTCCTTTCGATGGGAATTTCCAACAAGGAAGCTTCGACGAGCATCTTAAATAAGGTTGTTTTTCATTAGAGCATACAAAGTGCCTTTCGACAGGCATTTAACCAAGTGATGTTTCGATTGGCATATCAACAGGGCGATATTCTGATTGTCCAAGTTAGAGAAAATGAGATCAAAAAGAGAAAGAACTGAAAGGGTTCCAGAAGCTCTGATGATGGGTATTTGAATTCATGCAGATCATAGAGGATAACTCTGAGGCTTTCTACAGACTATGGTTCAAAGGTAGAAGCTTTGATGTTGAGAATACGAGAAATTTGAATCAAGATGCAGAGCCATCGAAGGGAGCAAGGCTTAATATTTAATCGAAGGAGTTGTGATAAAGAAGTTGGTACAATTTGCATTCATAGCCTTTGAAGGAAAACAAATGTTCTGATGAGGGAAGTTCTGGGCAATTCAAATCAGGACTTAGATCCATCAATGAGTGAAGAACAACACTTTGATTAGTCAATAAGATAATGCTTCGATTGAACCAAGTTCAAAGCCATCGAAGAGAGAAAAACTTGAGACTTAATCGAAGGAACCATGATGAAAACTTTAAACTAAATTCGAACAAAACACCTATCCTAACCTGTCCAGGTTCACCCAAAGTTAAAAATGGCATATTTTCCTTGCAAATATGGTAATAATTCAATGTTGATCGTGGATTCAATTCCTGATTTAAAGGCTAGATTCTTGCCTTGTTTGTTCCTAACTCCACAAGAGCTGATTCCACCAGGGTGATTCTCTTTAAATTAAGCAATCGAAGCAGAGGTTGGCTCAATCGAAGGAGCCATCACATCGAAGCTGTTGTAATTTGAATTAGAGTTAAGAGCCTTCAAAGAGAACAAATTCGAAGGGAAATGGATCTGTAGGGGCATGTCAACTTTCAATTTCCATCATATTGGAGGCCCAAACAACTCATAACATGCTGGCAGTAACGCATGAAAATAGATTGACACCTGATTAAATCAAAAATAACAAGTTTTTATGAAGAAATCAAATCAAATCTCTTCATTATAATGGACCAAGATTTGATACACATATGTTGACCTAAAATCCCTTATCTATATAAACCTCATGATCTCAGAGAAAAAGGACACGGAGACTGCCTCACAAAAAACACACGGAGACGACCTCACAAAAAAATGCAGCCTGCCCCACGAGGTTCCAGAAAGTTGCACAAAATTTCCAAAGACTGTCAAACTCCAAGCTGATTTTGCAAGCAGCCTTCGTCCAGAATAACACCTGAATCGTGTTCATAGGATTCACGCAGAAGCATCCCTCATACAATCCCCCTGTTGGTAATTTTGTCTTTGATCTCAAACTTGTTAAACATGATTTAAATTCATGTCGAACATATATACATATTGCTGCTAATGTTCATGTTTGTTTGAGTGCGTTACATGTGAGCAAAGATGCAGGATTGAGATCGTGCCATTGTTGGGGCACAATCTGAGCTTACCTTTGATCCTTACAGCTTTAGTTTATCTTCGGTGGGTAAATACCATAGGGGTCCACTGAGCGCGCGGACTTGATATTTAAGTTAATACTGTGTTTTTTGTTTCTAACGTAATATTGTTGTTTCGTTTGTACCAATGAATCAAAATCTTCGACCAGGTTGGTGAGGAAGATGCGCTGCAACGAAAAGGACTTGGGTTCGACACCCAGGTCATACATTTTATGTTTTTTCTAACAAACTTCCTTGCAGATCCAATATCCCAGATCGACGGATGACACATCCAGGTCGAACGCCCCCAGACCTGCAGTCTCTTAGGCACCTTCGATCAAGATTCTTCATTGGATAGAAAGGCAAACCAAGCCTCTTCGATCCATGCCTTACTTCCAAGAATGCACTCTTTTCATTTACTATTTTTGTCTTTCAATTTTATCCTTTCTTTTGGTTGTTTGTCCTTACTTCTTCTAAGCTTTAATTAACATTAAAAAAACCACAAAAACATTAGGCTTAGCTTTTTATACTAAATTAATTTTGTCAATTAATTAATTAGTTATTTTAATATTTTATTAAAAAACTAAAATTGAATAGACTTAGGATTTTTAATTCAATTTCTTTTCATAACAAAAACAAATAAAAGAATTCCTTTCACTTAGGATTTTAGACGTATTTTCAATTCATGCGCGCGTTTATTTACTTTCACATTTTTTGATTATTTTAATTACCTACTGGTTTGTAATAATAATTAGGATTTTACCTTTCGCATTTTTATAATGTATCTCTCCCAAAGCCGTGTAATAACTTAGAGTTTATTTTTCTGCAGTTTATTTTCCACATATTCATTACTTTATTATTTTACTATGTTACTGTTAGTAAATAGGCTTGCATGGAAAGACTGCAAATTAAAATGTTAGCTAACCTAACAAAAAGACAAAAAATAACTGAATCTCAATACACTATTGCAAACTTGCACCCTTAGGGTATCTCCCATTTTGGTTGCCTTCGAAAATGGCCATGTCCCTCGAACATAGGGATACTCTTAGCAAAGACCCTCAGTTTGAAGTCATCATAAAGATCATAGTCCTTAAATATCTCTCGAGTTGCCTACGAGAAATGATCTTGTCCCTCGATGTTGCCTATGAATATATGATGAAAGTCCCTTCGAATCGCTAAGACATCCTCACATGTTGCCTTCAATGACCATAAATGACCCTTCAATAGTCCCTCAAACATCCGACGATAAGGCTACCTACTCACTAATAGTAGGATAGCACTATCTAAAGGAAAGGAGGAAAAGAACGCCCTTTTTTCGAGTAGGTAGATAGTTCTTAAGTACTTGCTCAAATTTAATTCATTTTCACACCACACTTTCAAAACTACTTTCAAAAATGCTTTATCACACTCTTGAGGACTGATACAAGAGTTATCATATAGCAAACAAAAACCTTTTCAAAACACACAAACACGAAAGCAATTTTAAAAAATAAGCAAGTACCTAAGAGCCCGTGGAAAACCACGGATGGAAAAGGCGCTAACACCTTCCCTTTCCATAATCTACCCCCCTTACTCAGAAAATCTCGAAAAAGGTCTTTTTCTGTTCTTTTCACCCTTTCCTTTGTTGGATAAAAGAAAAGTCGGTGGCGACTCTTACTTACCGCAAAATTTGCAAATACAAAATGCAAAACCAGTATAATAGTTGGTTCTGCCACCGTATCACAGAACTGGCGACTCTGTTGGAGAATATTATAAAGTTGGGTTTACCTTAGAGTTTAGATCATTTTAAATTTTTTTCTTTGTTTGCCTTGACTGCTTTATCTTTGAGGGTTTGTTGCGGTATTTTTGTATAGATCATATACCAGGATCCGGGGACACTTTTTAGGTAAACAACAATAGATCATGGAGATTGTACGGCGTATACCGATATGGATGAAGCAATAGCTGTGTTGGTGTGACATTTAGGTTGGTACCAGTATCCCTTGTGTCGAATCAAGGAGAATACGGGGCCGCCGCGTGGTGTCGTGGAGCACTAACGAACCTTAGAACCTTAGTTGAACAAACTTGGCCATTATAAAGTAGTGAGATAGTCGGTCTCAGTGTAAAGTTGAGAATTGGTTGATACTTGATACTGCACTCATTGAGATCAGACTTTCGAGATGTTTCGGCCGCAAGAAAAGATTGCTAAGCCGAGATAATACTGATAAAGAAAGATCAGTGATATTGAGACTCCTTAGAACCCAGTTACTATTTCTAAGACAGGTTGAGCCAACTAAACTTCAAGAGGGTACTTACCTATGGAATCCATGCAAGCCTAAACCTAAGGCTACTTGTGTGACTTGTTTGCTTTCTTTGCCTAACAATTTGAACTCATTGCAGGGCTTTGTTTGTATTCCTTGCAGGACCTTGTTTGTATAAATCCAATAAATTGGTTTCTTACCCTGCATTTCTGCTTGATGAATAGCATACACATCATAGCATCATACCATAGCATTTCCTTAACCATTTCAAGGATCTCAAGGGCCTGTGATGCAGGTTATGATAAAGCAGACGTCTAGCAAGGAGCAAGGGGATTCATTTTCCTCTAGCCAACGCTATTAAAAGACCAAAGTGACAACTTGAGTCAGGGGCTATGACCCACTTAATATGGTGAGCTTGACTCTTGTAAAAGGACCTTTAACGATATGAAGTGCCTCAATCAAAGTTGTAAAGTTCAACGCCTAACATTTTTCTTGTTTACCCCGCGAGATCCTTGAAAACATTTGCATATCATACATGTCATTGCATAACAGGTAGTCTCCAGTACAGGTCTCTCATGTTCTCGCTGTTTATTTCAGCAATGGCTCTCAAATAAGACAACAGATATCTCCAAACTCAAGAGGCTCAGTTCATGGAAATGTTCCTAAACCAATCCAAGGGGCAGGAAGAATTGAAAACACTTCTCAATGGGAACTTGACCAAGAAACATCCTGAAAACCACAAGGATGACCAGTTGGAACAACTGCAAGCTGAAATGGAAAGGATGAGAACCCAGATGAATGGTCAAATGGCTCTTATCCAAAGTTTAGCTCGAGAACAAGAAGAGTTGAGGATTCTCGTCAACAAGCTTCATCAAGGCATATACGACTGTATGGGGCAAACAAATGGAATTGAGGATCGAGTCTTTAATCAGCCTCAAATGAAACAAGAAGATTTGGTTAAGAAGACACCTTTCAAAATGGTTGTTATGCCAAGAGTCCAACAACGACCTCGCCAACCACAACAAGGTGATCAGCAAAAGCAAGACAAGCCCAAGAGATAATTCACCAGAATCAACATGTCACTAGCTCAAGAGTTACAACACATGTTAAAGAAGAGTTGATTACGTTAAAGGCTCCTTTGCAAAATTCCAATACTTATGCTCATAGTTACCACCCCGACGAAAGGTGTGCATACCATTATGATAGTCCTGGACATGATACAAATGGTTGCTGGGCTCTGAAGAACAAAATTCAGGATATGATTGACGCCAAAGGGATTGAATTCGAGCCTCCAGAGACTCACAGAGTGATCACTGCTCCTAGGCTAAATCATTGAGAACGTCCAGTTCACTTTTTATTTTTCATTTGTAATTTCATTTGTTGTTCAAACAATTACTGTCATGCCAAACTTTGGTTTTCCCATTAATGCATCGCATATGTTTTGTCTTGAATTATTTCATCTGTATTCATTATATTCAAATTATGTTTTTACTTACTTTTTTGTGATATTCAACTCTTGATTAAAAGCTCTAAGACTTTAGAGGGAGGATGACAAAAACGATACCACAATATCACACATTGTAATTTTGAACAGACCTTGCTGACGATGTACAGGCGTTGTTTCAAATCCTAAATAGTGGAGTTATAAGGAATATAATCCCTTGTCAACCCCTTTGAGCCTAAGAAGTAGGAGTTTTCTTTTCACACAAATTAAAACCCTTAATCATAACCTGGGGAAGGGTAGTTTTCTCAGTTAATTTAGATGTGAATTCAGTCGCAAGCTTTCCCTTCATACACGAAAAATAGTGTAGAAGATGCTATTCAAATGATGGTGATGGTTTCACATAATCATTAAGAACAGGAAGTCATTGTCTCTCAAAATAAAAGCCCATTAAGTCAAAACCTGTGAAGGAGACTTAAGAAAAACTGGGGCATCCCGCTGACTGCAATCGCAAAAGAAACAATCCAGGCAAAAGAAGGGATAGAAAAATAAAAAAAGAAAGAGGTCCTATAAATCCTCAACAAAAAATAAAGGTCACAAAATGACTGCCTTCTCAAACAAATGTTCAATTTCCAAACCATCACCGGAACATCAAGGAAATTCCAAAACTCAACTAGGATTCAAAATGCACAATTAACTGAGCATAAGACTGACGAACATCACGAAGAACGGGTGGGTACAAATAAACTTTGAGCCTTTATCCTTTGTTTCTTAAACCGTGAACCAGACCATGTTACAACCCTTAAAAGTCCTAATTGAAGCATAAGTTAGTTCAGAAGCATACTGTTGCAACAGATATCCCGACTCCTGTAGGACTTACTACAAATCCTGAGCTGATATCACACTCTTACAAAATTTGTCTGTTTTACTAAAAAAATGAATTTTCAAACTTTAAGACAGACATAAGCTTTGCATTCTTAAAATACCACTGTTTGCATATGACTATTTGTTCAACATCAGAGAAATTCACATAACGAATATTAGATAAACAAAAATCCTCTTAGGGGACAGAATCACCTCAGAGGGTAGGACATTCCAGTAACAGGCTTTTCATAATCAAAGGGCATAGCATGATGTCCAGATAATCTGGGGCAGTCAAGTCGAGATTCGGGGAATCTCTCAAAAGAGCCAAATAGCTAGGGGGCAGATCTCCATCTGGATCACTTGGGGCATTGGACATGAATTCCAACAATGAATCACGTGCAACCAAGCAAACATCTTCTGGAAGTGTGGCAACACTTACTACTATGGACAACGACAATTCTCTACACCCTGAGAACATGGACATAGTCGGAAAATACTACGCATGAGCAAAGATCCGCTAGGTTGGCTGACATAGGAAAAATAAGGGAATCCCGACGAACCAAAAGGGTTCGGGAAAAAATTAGGGATATATACAAAAAAATTGTACACCCGACAAGTCGAAAGCCTAAAAAGGCAGCTTGAGCAAAAAAGGGTATCCCAGTGGACTGAAAACTGAAAGGGCGGTCCAGGCAAAAGTTAGGGATTAAAAATGTACGACTATGTCCCGTCATCTTGTCATTTGTTTATCAATAGAAGACTTATCATCCTGATCAGCATTTACCAAGCACCCCAGGAGTTGGGATGACACTCAAACCATCCACAAAGTCTCCGCAAGTACTTTCTTCAGCAGGTACAGAGGCATGAGCATCTTACTAAAAAGTCGCCTCCATATCCTCAGCTAACAACCTAGTGATGTCAGATGTTCTTGTATCCCCGGAAGAACAGGAATTTCCAACTACTACTCCGACATCAGGTTTTCTCCAGTAAAGTCGTCAAACTTCTCGGGATTCCCCAATAGGATTTCACAAAATCCTCAGGCAGTGCACAGAGATTTCCTTCCCCAACAGAGTTTATTTCTCTAACAACGGAAGATTATCTCCCAGCAGTACAACTTCAACAAAATCTTAAGACCTACATTCTTCATCGCCAGCTGCAATCAGGGATTTATTTTCCCTAATTCAACAGCGCTGCAATAGAATAATTGATACATTTGCATATTGCATTCATACATCATTCTACAAACATCATAACATCTGCAGTATAAATGCATCCACCAAATCTCATTTATTTTGAGAACACCATTACATATTACATTCATACATCATTCTACAAATGTCATAGCATCTGCAGTACAAATGCATACAACATAATCTCATTTATTTTAAGAACATCATCACAATGCACTTCATACATCATGGCATTGCATATGACTAACTCTTTAACTTTTTCAGGAAAGATCAAATCAACAAACACCATTGACTACTTACATGACCTGGTAGTCTTCTCAAAGGCTACGTCTGACGAAGGGCTATTTCAGCATTTTCCTCAGAAAAATGTTCTTGAAGGACCTTCACTGGTTCAGTTAAATCGATACTAAGATTTTCCTGATTTCTATTCCAGTTGAAGATAATTCAAGACTTTCCTCTGGTTTAGTTAAATCGACACTAAGATTTTTTTTATTTCTATTCCAGTTGAAGTTGAAGATAACCCAAGACCTTTTTCTGGTTTAGTTATATTGATACTAAGATTTTTCTGATTTCTATTCCAGTTGAAGATAATTCAAGACTTTCCTCTGGTTCAGTTAAATCAACACTAAGATTTTTCTGATTTCTATTCCAGTTGAAGTTGAAGATAACCTAAGACCTTTTCTATTTCAGTTAAATTGATAGTAAGATTTTTCTGATTTCTATTCCAGTTAAAGATGATTCAAGACTTTCCTCTGGTTCAGTTAGATCGATACTAAGATCTTCCTGATTTCTATTCCAGTTGAAGTTGAGGATGACCCCAAGACATTTTTCTGGTTTAGTTAAAACGATAATAAGATTTTTCTGATTTCTATTCGAGTCAAAGTTAATTCAAGACCTTCCTCTGGTTCAACTAAATCGATACTAATATTTCCTTGATTTCTATGCCAGTTGAAGATAACTCAAAACTTTTCTCTAGTTCAGTTAAATCGATACTAAGATTTTTCTGATTTCTATTCCAGTCAAAGTTAATTCAAGACCTTCCTCTGGTTCAGCTAAATCGATACTAAGATTTCCCTGATTTCTATTCCAGTTGAAGACAACTCAAGACCTTTCTCTGGTTCAGTTAAATCGACACTAAGATTTTTCTGAATTCTATTCCAGTTAAAGAAACTGCAAATCCTGGAGTCCGACCGATAGAAGTTAATTTCATGTTCCCCCAGTAAATCGCTGAGAAGCCTATAATACGACCAGATGGCAGTTAGCCTTATCATCCTCAACAAGTCACAGTGAAGCCTGGATCCTGACCAGATAGCAGTTTACTTTCGCCTCTTCAATCAAGAGATACTCCCCAGTAGAGTGATGGACAATTGAAGCTCATAAACTCTACTTCCCGAACAAAGACCAACATTCCTCAGCAACAGGAATAAGGATCCCCACAAAGGAATATCTCATGAAGTCAATTTTGTTCTGGATGGCATCTTTAAGCCTATCTCTGAAGATCTTCCGTCATCTTTTCCAAATGGCATCTATAAGCCCATTCCCGATACTATTTACACAGTCAAGTATCATCTCAGCCGAATGAAAATTTCTAGGCACTTTAGTGTTCAATCATCTTCCACCTTCAGATCACGAAAGGCGAAAAAGCCAATCTACATCCTCAGGTTTAAGAAGATTGAACAGGGGCAGCTGTTGTACCCCAAAATTTTCCCTCTCATGTTTTCCAAGATTTCTTATTGCATATGTGGTTACAAACCTTTTCCTAAAGAAAAGGAAAATTTTCAAATGATGGTTAAGTATCCTTCGATTGGCATCTGCAAAAGGCCCTTCGATTGGCATCTGCAGAAGGTCCTTCGATTGACATCTGCAAAAGGTCCTTCGATTGGCATATGCAAAAGGTCCTTTGATGGCATATGCAAAAAGGTCTTTCGATTGGTATAGGGCCTTTCGATAGGCATTTCCAACAAGGCGCTTCGACGGGCATCTTAAATAAGGTTGTTTTTTATTAGAGCGTACAAAGTGCCTTTTAACAGGCATGTTAACCAAGTGATGTTTCGATTGGCATATCAACAGGGCGATATTCTGACTGTCCAAGTTAGAGAAAATGAGATCAAAAAGAGCAAGAACTGAGAGGGTTCCAGAAGCTCGGATGATGGGCATTCGAATTCATGCAGATTGGAGAGGATAACTTTGAGCCTTTCTACAGACTATGGTTCAAATGAAGAAGCTTTGATGTTGAGAATATGAGCAATTTGAATCAAGATGCAGAGCCATCGAAGGGAGAACGACTTAAGATTTAATCGAAGGAGTCGTGATAACGAAGTTGGTACAATTCGAATTTAGAGCCTTCGAAGGAAAACAAATGTTCTGATGAAGGAAGTTCTGGGCAATTCGAATCAGGACTTAGAGCCATCAAGGAGTGTAGAACAACACTTCGATTAGTCAATAAGATAACACTTCAATTGGACCAAGTTCAAAGCCATCGAAGAGAGCAAAACTTGAGACTTAATGGAAGGAACCATGATGAAAGCCTTAAACCAAATTCAAACAAAACACCTATCCTAACCTATCCAGGTTCACCCAAAGTTAAAATTGGCATATTTTCCTTGCAAATATGGCAAGAATTCAATGTTGATCGTGGATTCAATTCCTGAGTTAAAGGCCAGATTCTTGCCTTATTTGTTCCTAACTCCACAAGAGCTGATTCAACCAGGGTGATTCTCTTCAAATCAAGCAATCGAAGCAGAGGCTGGCTTAATCAAAGGAGCCATGACATCGAAGATGTTGCAATTCGAATTAGAGTTCAAAGCCTTTGAAGAGAACAAAATCGAAGGGAAATGGATCGGCAGGGGCATGTCAGCTTTCGATTTCCATCATATTGGAGGCTGAAATAACTCATAACAGGCTGGCAGTAACGCATGAAAATATATTGGCACCTGATTGAATCAAATATAGCAAGTTTTTATGAAGAAATCAAATCAAATCTCTTCATCATAATGGACCAAGATTTGATACACAAATGTTGACCTAAAATCCCTTGTCTATATAAACCTCATGATCTCATAGAAAAAGGACACGAAGACTTCCTCACAAAAAACACACGGAGACGGCCTCCAAAAAAATGTAGCCTGCCCCACGAGGTTCCAGAAAGTTGCACAAAATTTCCAAAGACTGTCAAACTCAAAGCTGATTTTGCAAGCAGCCTCCGTCAAGACTAACACCTGAATCGTGTTCCTGGGATTCACGCATAAGCATCCCTCATACAATCCCCCTGTTGGTAATTTTGTCTTTGATCTCAAACTTGTTAAACATGATTTAAATTCATGTCGAACATATATACGTATTGCTGCTAATGTTCATGTTTGTTTGAGTGTGTTACATGTGAGCAAAGATGCAGGATTGAGATCGTGCCATTGTTGGGGCACGATCTGAGCTTACATTCGATCCTTACAGCTTTAGTTTATCTTCGATGGGTAAATACCATAGGGGTCCACTGAGCGCACGAACTTGATATTTAAGTCAATACTGTGTTTTTTGTTTCTAACTTAATATTACTGTTTCGTTTGTACCAATGAATGGAAATCTTCGACCAGGTTGGTGAGGAAGATGCGCTGCAACGAAAAGGACCTGGGTTCGACACCCGGGTCATACATTTTATGTTTTTTCTAACAAACTTCCTTGCAGATCTAATATCCCAGATTGAAGGATGACACATCCAGGTCGAACGCCCCCAGACGTGCAGTCTCTCAGGCACCTTCGATCAAGATTCTTCATTGGATAAAAAGGCAACCCAAACCTCTTCGATCTAGGCCTTACTTCCAAGAATGCACTCTTTTCATTTAATATTTTTATCTTTCGATTTTATCCTTTCTTTTGGTTGTTTGTCCTTACTTCTTCTAAGCTTTAATTAACATTAAAAAAAACCACAAAGACATTAGGCTTAGATTTTTATATTAAATTAATTTTGTCAAATAATTAATTAATCATTTTAATATTTTCTTAAAAAACTAAAATTGAATAGACTTAGGATTTTTAATTCAATTTATTTTCATAGCAAAAGCAAACAAAAGAATTCCTTTCACTTAGGATTTTAGACGTATTTTCAATTCATGCGCGCGTTTATTTCTGTTGTACCCCAAAATTTTCTCTCTCATGTTTCCCAAGATTCCCCTACATGGTTGGTCACAAACCTTTGCCTAAAGAAAAGGAAAATTGGTGAGTGATGTTTCTAAGTTTCCTTCGATTGGCCTGTTAACAAGGCTCTTCAATTGGCAGTTTAACAAGTACCTTTCGACTGGCATTGTAACAGTGTCCTTTGATTGGCAGTTTAACAAGCATCTTTCGATTGGAATTGTAGCAGTGGCATTCGATTAGTAGTTTAACAAGTATCTTTCGATTGGCATTGTAGCAGTGGCCTTCGATTGACATTTTAATAAAGGTCCTTCGATTGGTAAGGACAAAGGCCCTTTGATTAGCATTCCAAAAGGTCCTTCGACTGGAACTTCAGAGTTTCCCTCAATCGGAACATCTGAATGAAATGACTTTCGAGTGGCATTTCAGTATAGAGTTTGCCTTAATCTAAGATGCTCTGATGAAGGAAGTTCTGAATACTTCGAATCAGAACTTAGACTCATCACAAGGCCAAGAGCTGGTCGAAGTTGCCTAATAGGGAATTTTCTTCAAAAGGACAGGAGATCGAAGCAAAGGGTGGTTCAATCGAAGGAGCCCTAGTATTGAAGCTGGCACAATTCGACTCAGAACCATTAAGGAGAGAAAGGTTCTACTAGGGAAAGTTGGCTTGAATGGGACTTTGAAGCTGGCAAAGAAGGCAGATTCGAAGAAATGAAGTAGGCTGGCATGACTAAGCAAAAACACATATCCTAACCTGTCCAGGCCAGATTCTTTCCTTGTTTGTTCACAACTCCACAAGAGCTAATTCGACCAGGGGATTATTTTTGAACCAAGCAATGGAAGCAGAGGGAGGCAATCGAAGGGGCTATGCAATCGAAGTTGGAGCAATTCTAATTGGACTTTGAAGCCATCGAAGAAAGCAAATTCGAAGGGAAGTGGACCTGCAGGGGCAGGTCAGCTTTCGATTTTTATCATGTTGGAGGCCTAAACAGCTCATAACAGGCTGGCAGTAACGCATGAAAGCAGATTGGCACGTGATTGAATCAAAAATGGAAAGTCTTTATAAAGAAATCAAATCAAATTCGTGTAAAGGCATGGTATGGACAAAAAGATTGAATTAGGCTATTTTTGGAATGATATTCAAAGTGAATAAAATCAAGAATCAAGACATTGATGGAGGAAGATTGAGGCCAGGTTTTCAACCCTAATCTATTCCTCAATACATATAGAATGTGGGCGAACAAAAAAGAGGTTGAAAAGAGGCGTATGAACCAGAAGCAAAACTTGAAAAAACAAGAAAAAGTGGTGAATCGAATTCGCACTTAGAGACCAATTCAAGACTCTTGGACTATCTCAATCGTTTCCTGAGGTCATCAGCAAGTAAAAGCAATCAAAAGCAAGCATTTCCAGGCCCTCTATCATGCTGTAAGTCATCACGATATCCATGAATTTTTGAATTCGGTTTGCATGATTTAGGCATTGATAGCATGAATTAACCATATATTCTTGATCCATGGAACATTTGCAAGCTTTCTATATTGTTTAATTGCATTTATATGGCCTGTAGTGGATTTCACCATTATTAGGGTTCCTTGCTTCAAATTGGGATCTTCGTTTACAGGCAAAATTGGGCCATGAAAGGGCTACCAATGAACTCAGCAGGTCAAGACGAAGATGTCCATGGCCTTCGTTTTTATTTATCACGCTTGTGTTGATTGTTAAGATTTGTAGGACTTGTAGCTACGGACAAACGTCCGTAGGTAAAAGTTTGGAACTTTTACCAATAGATCCAAGGAAGAAGATGACCAGTTGGCAATCAACCATTGGCCTGTTCAAATTTTCGCGCGCTGAATTGATATATGTGGCTTTTTAATATATAATTATTGTTTTGTGTTATTATAACAACTAAACACGTTAGCTCAGCTGGTAGCCAGTCATTGGAACGCGCTTCAGGACCTGGGTTCGAATCTCAGGTCCCCCACTTTTCTTCATATTTTTTTCTTTCAGGCAATCCAACATGCACCAAGGACTAAGGACCATCATGCATTCTCACCATCCAATCTGCCAAGTGGCCAGATGGCCAAATTTGATGGCCATCATCTGGAGGAGCACCATAAGCCACAGTCAGCTTGCAACATTGGATCCAAAAAAGTCAAACGGACCTCACTCTTTTGGGCCCAGAAAATGCTTCTCACACCCCTAAAACTGCTAAACTCAGGCCCAAATTTCTTTCTCTATACTTTTTTTATTTTCTTTAATTAATTTATTTATTTTATTTACTAACACAATTAAATTATTTTCTTTTTATCAAAAAAATCATAAAAATAATACTTTTCACAAATTAGGTTTAGATTTTATTTTTTTTATCAAAAAATTAATTTAATTAGGTTATCAATTTAGACAACTTTAAATTCTTTTTGTAAATAATTAAAAATAATTAGAAAATTAGGGTTTGTCCAAATTTAATTTTCTTTTCTTAAAAATAACCAAAACCCAAAAAAAAAATAGGCCATGTAATTATTTTCATTAATTAATTTAATTAACTAATTAATTGCATATTTAATTTAGAAAATTTAATTCTTTTATTAAAAACAACAAAAACATTTTCTCTTTTAATTAGGATAAAAGGGTCAAAACCCTAGTTCGCGCTCATCCTAATTTTCATCGCGCGCTTTATTATTTCACTTTACCCTATTATTGTAACTGCTCACAAGTTGTAATAGTTAATTAGGACGTATTTATCGCTTTATTATTTAAAGGGTTTGTTTTTGGCTATGTAAATACCCGAAGCCTTGTAATAGCGTAGTTTAATTTCCACACTTTAAATTCTGCAAATTATTAAACTGTTAGATGTATGATATTAGGATGCATGACAAGAATGTATGACTAATTTAAAAACCATTAGATAACCTTAAAATGTGCAAAGATAATAATCTGAAATTGAATCACTCGCACATGCGCACTCCTAGGATACACTCCCACTTGGTTGCCTTCGGTAAACGGTCATTGAGTATAGGGTGATTTAGTGGTCGTCCTTTTGTCCAAAGATCAAAGTTGCCTCGGAAAGGTTGCCTCAGATGATTTTGCCTCGGATAATTGCTCTAAGACATTAGGGTTATTACTAAGACGTCCTAACATTGCTTTAGTGACCGTACGTCCCTTTTCGAATTGACCCTCAAAACTCCAACGACGATGCTACCTACTCACTAATAGTTGGATAACATTGTCTAAAGGAAACAAACATAGAACGATTCTTTTTTTCGAGTAGGTAGATTAGTTCTTAAGTACTTGCTCAATCCAAACAAAATTTTTCACAGTTACACTCTTTTAAACAAAGTTTTCAAAAACACTTCATTACACTCTTGAAGACAGAAGCAAGAGTTAAATCGAAGTCAAAACAAAAGCTTTTCAAATCACACAAACACAAAGAAAACAATTTTGAAAATGATGAGCAAGTACCTAAGATCCCGTAGATAACTACGAATAGAAATGATGCTAATACCTTCCCTTTCTATAATCTACCCCCGTACTCAGAAATATCTCGAAAAAGGAATTTTTATGTGCTTTTTTCCTTTCCTTTTTGGATAAAATAAAAGTCGGTGGCGACTCTTGCTTACCGCGACATTTTGCGAACACAAATGCAAAACGCAAACCAACATTCCTAAAAATTGTCCCAGTTCTGGCCACCGTATCACAGAACTGGTGACTCTGGTGGGGAATGTTTAATAAGTGGGGTGTACCTTAGGATTAGTTCATCATATTGTTTTCAATTGTTTGCTTTATATTTGTGGGCTTTGAATCAGAGTTATTATAGATCCTAACTCGGATCTGGGGATACCTTTTAGGTAAGTAGCAATAGACTGTGAGGGAACTGTATGACGTAGACCGATACGGTTGAAGCAATAGCTATGTTGATGTGGCACATTAGTTGGTACTGATATCCCTTGTGGAGGAACAAGGAGAGTATGGGGCTGCTATATGGGTCATTAAGCATCAACTGACCTTAGAACCTATAATTGACCAACTTGGCCATAGAAAGTAGCAGTATGCTACACTCATTGAGACCATACTCTCGAGATGGTTCCGCTGCAAGAAAAGATTGCGTGACTGGAAATATGATCGATGGAGGATGGTCAATGATATTGAGAACCTCTAGAACCCGGTAACTATTACTAGGACAAGCTGAACCAACTAAACTGCAAGAGGGTAATACCTAAACTCCATGCCAGCCTGAAATTTAAGGGCTATTGTGTGACTTGTTTGCCCTTACCATGTTTGCTATCTGTGATACCTGTGGTTCGTTTTTATCATGACATCATGCATCATGACATCGCATGCATATTTCATTATACTAACCATTTCAAAGACCGAGGGGATTCATCTTTGTTCTGTTTTGCAGATCATGGCTTCTATGCATAGAAATACCATTCGAGTCAACTTCATACAGATACCTGCTCATCTCATAGAGTTGGTTTCAAAGGTTCCTGATACTTCTTCCTTTGTTAGAAGACATGGTCACCTCCTTGGCTTGGTTACTTCAAAGTTGGATGAGCACATGATGAGTGTGTTATTCCAGTTCTTTAACCCATTGCATCACTGTTTCACCTTCCCGGACTATCAGTTAGTCCCTACTTTGGAGGAGTTTTCTGACTTACTGGGCATATCTATTCTGGAGCAGACACCCTTTACAGGTTTAGAGATAGCTCCTAGGCCAGAGGATATTGCTTCAGCCCTACATCTGAAAATGGCTGATGTAATGTCTAACTGGGAGACTCGGAGTGGGGTTAAAGGTTTCTTGGCTAAGTTCTTAATCGATTAAGCTCAGCAGTTCTGGGATAGTTTAGACTTTCAAGCATTTGAAGACATCCTGGCTCTCCTCATCTACGACTTGGTTCTGTTCCCGAATCCAGATGCCTTTATAGATGTGAATGCGATCAAGATTTTCATGTCTCGTAACCCAGTGCCTACGCTCTTAGGTGATATTCCGCATGCTCTTTATACCCGTACTGTGAGAAGAAGGGGAAATATCATGTGTTGTACGCCGCTTATGGCGAGGTGGTTTATTTCGCACCTCCCCAAATCTGTTTTGAAGAATGAGGAAGGTGTAGGTTGGGCTTACAGAATCATGTCCCTTGCTCATACATACATCCTTTGGAGTACTAAAGATATGGAAAAAGTAGCTGTCATTGATCGCTGTAGGGAATACCCTAATGTTCTGTTGCTTGGAATTCAAGGGGGAATAACCTAAAATCCTTGTTTGGCTTTACGATAGTTTGGACGCGCTCGGAGAGACGGTCCTCATGAGCTGCTGCTTACAGGCATTGTCTTTGACTTGAAGGGGGATGATGAGGGACATCGCCGCAGGTTTATACGAGCTTGGGACAGGGTGAACAGGTCTGACCCCCATGAGCTAGGAATGAAGACTTCCCTCCCAATGCAACCATATCTCCAGTGGGTTTGAGCCCGTGCTCAAAATCTAGGGATGCCATATGAAGCTGTTTTGTCGGTGATTGTGGAGCATACTGATGAAGAAGGGGTTCCTTATACAATCCTCCATCCTTATATGCCTACTGATCTGGGGGAATTGAAGATATCTTAGATCCAGTTAAAGGAAGAAAGGGATACCTACAGAGAAAAGTATCATGAGCAGGAACGGAAGATCTTGAGGCTTACAAGGCAGCTTGAGAATGAGAGGACAATCATCGATTATGTCAGCACGAAGGGAAAACGACCATGGGATTTCTGATGTTTTTTATGTTTCTAGTTTAGATTTGCTTTTCGGTATTTCTTTTGTAACGCCTTAAAGGCATTTGTTAAACATTATTACCAGTTTAATCTAATAAAGTGTGTTTTATTTTGGTTTAGAAATTTGAATTTCCCCGAGTCTTTGAAATCATTTCCTACGCATTCCATTCCCATGCACTTCATCATAGGTACCCTTACAGGTTTCTTATCTTCTTCGCTGTTTATTTCAGCACAACATGTCTTCTGAAACACCTACTGATCAAGCCATCAAGGCTCTTCAAGCTCAGAATGCTCAGTTCCAGGAGATGTTCCTGAACTTGGCCAAAGGACAGCAAGATTTGAAGACTCTTATCTTGAAGGACAAGAAGAAGAAGAAGAAGGTGGTCCTGCTGAATATGGGTCACAAATTTGGGAACAGGTTGCGAGAAGAAGTTGATCTGTCCCATTCATCTGGAGGGGGAGAGAAGCAATAGGAAAGGAAGGGTCCTAGCCCTGTGGTTTCTGACAATGACACTGACTTTGATGAAGACCAGTATCCTCCGGCTGAGGATAGGTATAAGCAACTCGAAGACCGGTTGAGTGCAATGGAGATCCAGAAGATACCTAGATTGGATTTCGGAGATTTGGGTTTGGCATCTGGGGTGGTGATCCCCCACAAGTTTAAAGCTCATGTCTTTGCTAAGTACGATAGAGTATCTTGTCCGAAGCTACACCTCCGCTCGTATGTCAGAAAGATTCAACCATATACTGCTGATAGGAACCCGTGGGTCCATTTCTTTCAATATAGTCTGTCAGGGACTCAACTTGAATGGTTCTATCAACTGGAAGGAGCTAATGTCCGCAAATGGGAGGACCTCACTACTGCTTTTTATAAGCAATACCAGTATGATGCCGACTTTGCTCCCACGCGTACTCTGCTTCAGGGTATGTCTATGGGTACTGGAAAAGGCTTTAAGGACTATGCTCAGAAGTGGAGAGATCTTGCTGGAAGAGTCCAACCCCCTCTGTCTGATAGGGAGTTGGTGGATATGTTTCTTGGGACTTTGTCTGGTCCATATTTCAATCATTTGATCGGTAGTTCATCGTCTGGTTTCACTGAATTAATTTTGAAGGGGAAAGAGTTGAAGCTGGTATTAAAAGTGGAAAGATACAAAAAGGTGCTTCGTCAAGTACAAAGAAGAAGCCTTTCAAGAAGGAACCTAGTGCAGTTTACAGCTCAAGGAACCAAAACCGACCTGAATGCCACCAAGCAGTGAATGCGGTGGTAATTTCAAGACCCTCTATTACCCCACAACGCAACAATCAGCAAAGAGTAGAGAGACCGCAAAGGCAGTATACTCGGCTCAGTATGACTCTATCTCAAATTCTGCCGCAATTATTGAACACCAACTTGGTGACTCTGAAGGAGGCTCCAAAGAATCCCAGTACTACATCACCGCTGTATAATCTGAACACCTGCTGTGCTTATCACTTCGATAGCCCAGGGCATGATACAAACAACTGCTGGGCCTTGAGGAATAAGGTACAAGATTTGATTGAAGCTAAAGAGATTGAATTTGACGCACCGGAAAAGCCTAATGTCATGACTGCTCCTATGCCCAAGCATGGAGTAAATGTTGTGGATGATGATTCATTCGTGACCTCTGTGGAAGACGTTTCTACTCCATTGATGACAGTGAAGAAGAACTTATTATCGGCCGGTTTATTTCCGGGCTGTGGCGATGGTTGCCACCTATGTTCCATCCTACCCGCTCGTTGTCATTTGTTGAAATCAGGTGTTAAGCGCCTGATGGATAACAAAGAAATCCTGTTCGAGAAAACTTTGGTTCCATTGATTCTTGTTGAAGATGTTTCCATAATCACCATTTCCGCCAATTCTTCCAAGGCTTCCTCGAGAAAGCCTGTTAGGATTACATCTGTTCCGAGAGTTGCTCCGTTGATCATTACTATCCCTGGTCCTATCCCATACACTTCGGATAAGGTTGTCCCGTGGCACTATGGGGTCGATGTGTATTATCATAGGATCAAACAAGACTTGAAGGTTGAAGAGGCTGATACTGATGTCAACAATATTGTTGGGTCTAGCAAGGTCACCCGAAGCGGAAGACTTTTCTCCCCTGAGATCTCCCCACCAACTGTTCGGAAGCCTATTACTATTTCACCTGCCAGTGCATCTAATACTATCCCTGTTCATGTTCTAATCATTACCCCTGTCGCTGAGTCATCTGACGCTCGGGGCAAAGAAATCACTGGTGAGCCTGCCCAGATGGAGGCACTGAAGAAGATTATTGTTGAAACCTCTAGGCAGGAGATAGAGGAAAATTTGAAGATCATCTAGAAAAGTGACTACAACATAGTCGAACATCCGGGGCAACCCCCGTCGAAGATCTCTATGTTATCTTTATTGTTGTGCTCAGAAGCCCATGCTAAGGCTTTAATTGCTTTCCTAAAAACTGCGCATGTGCCGCAGGAAACATCTGCTGATCAATTCAAAGATTGTGTGGCTAGTTTGACCGCTGACAACAAGTTGGGTTTCTCCGACGCAGATTTGACTGCCAAAGGAAAGAATCACAATGATGCTCTGCAAGTTTCAATCGAGTGCAGGGGCACTACTCTGGCTCACGTGCTGGTGGATACTGGGTCCTCGTTAAATTTTTTACCCAAGAAAGCGTTAGATCGGCTGGATTGTGAAGGGTTGGTTCTGAAGCCAAGTAATATTGTGGTTAGGGCCTTTGACGGATCCAAAAGGATGGTACATAGAGAGGTGGATGTTCCTGTTAAGGTTGGTTCCCGGACTTTCGCGTCTACATTCTATGTGATGGACATTCGACCATCTTATTCTTGTTTGCTGGGTCGCCCGTGGATTCATAAAGCTGAGGCATTAACTTCGACGCTCCATCAGATGTTAAAATATCCAGTGAAGGGGAAAATTGTTACAGTACAAGGAGAAGAGTAGTACATGGTGAGCCACCTTAACTCTTTTCGGTATGTGGAGATGAACGGGGAGTTCATTGAAACCCCGTGCCAAAACTTTGAAGAAGTCTCCCAGACTCTAGCGTCGACTGAAACTGTTGCTGAAGATTCTCCAATGAAGATGGCTTCCCTCAAGGATGCCCGGGCTGTTATTGAAAAAGGTGGGTGTGCGAATTGGGGACAACTCCCTGACTTTGCCCACAAGACTGACAAGTTTGGTTTGGGTTTTAGTGCAGAAGCTCAAAGGGCTATTCGACGTGCGCAGATTGGAAGACCTCCCCTGCGTATCAGTAATCCGGAAGTAAATGCAATTGAAGATGATGATGAAGAGTCTGAGTTTGACAGCTGGATTTACCCGACTACTGACGGCGGATTAAGCGATTGGACGGCAAAGGACTTCGTGCCCATTTATTTTATTACACAGTAATAAGACTTTTGTTTTGAGATTTGTAACATACAATTTGAAACTTTACGGCTTGGTGTCTTACCCGAGGCACCGTGGTTTTGTTTGTGAGGGCTTAATATTTGTCATTTCCATATATCATCAATAAAGCATTGGACGTTTTCTTGCATTACAAATTTTGTGCTCCTTGTTTTTCTTTTCTATCTTGCAAAACAGCTATTGTCTTACACACACTCACATATCATAATACAGGTCCACATCCACTCTGGATCCCACTGATAACGACTCTGCTACTACCAGTTATGACTTCGAAAGTCCGATCAACTAAGCCGAGGACGAAGGTGAGGATGATTGTGAAGTGCCTGGGGAACTTGCTAGATTGTTACTTCAGGAAGAAAAGTCCATACAGCCGCATGAAGAGCCAGTGGAAACAGTAAATCTGGGTACAGAAGAAGACAAGAAAGAGGTCAAGGTCGGTGTAAATCTGGAGCCTAGTGTCAAGCGACGGTTAATTTAGATGCTGCGTGACTATGTTGAGATCTTTGCCTGGTCTTATGAAGATATGCCTGGGTTGGATATCGATATCGTGGTTCACCACCTGCCTACTACAGAGGACTGTCCTCCAGTGAAGCAGAAAGTTCGTCGAATGCGCCCAGAGATGTCTGAGAAAATCAAGGCTGAGGTTATGAAACAGTTTGATGCCAGTTTTCTAGCAGTTACTTCTTACCCGCAGTGGGTTGCCAACGTGGTTCCAGTGCCGAAGAAAGATGGTATGGTTCGAATGTGTGTTGACTATAGGGATATGAACAGGGCAAGCCCCAAGGATGATTTCCCTCTGCCTCATATCGACGTTCTGGTTGACAATACCGCACAGCATAAGGTCTTCTCCTTTATGGATGGTTTCTCCGGTTACAATCAGATTAAGATGGCTCCAAAGGATATGGAGAAGACAACCTTCGTCATGCAGTGGGGTACCTTTTCTACAAAGTCACGCCTTTCGGATTGAAGAATGCTGGGGCAACGTATCAGCGCGCCATGGTCGTTTTGTTCCACGACATGATTCATCATGAGATTGAGGTATATGTTGACGACATGATTGCAAGGTCCCAGACTGAGGAAGAACACCTCGACCATCTTCAGAAGCTATTTAACAGGTTGAAATTGTACAAGCTGAGGTTAAACCCGAACAAGTGCACCTTCGGGGTGAGGTCTGGTAAGCTGTTGGGTTTCGTCGTTAGTGATAAAGGTATTCAGGTAGATCCTGTAAAGGTGAAGGCTATACAGGAAATGCCAGCTCCCCGAACTGAAAAAGAAGTCAGGCTTTTTGGGACGTCTGAACTATATTTCCCGATTCATCTCACACCTGACTGCTACTTGTGAGCCAATCTTCAAGCTACTGAAGAAAGATCAAGTGGTAAGATGGAACGATGAATGCCAGGCCGCTTTCGAAAGGATCAAGGAATATCTCCAAGAGCCTCCTATTCTGATGCCTCCGGTTTAAGGGAGACCTTTGATCTTATACTTGATAGTACTCGACAATTCGATGGGGTGTGTGCTAGGGCAGCATGATGAGTTTGGCCGAAAAGAGCATGCTATTTACTACCTTAGCAAAAAGTTTACTAACTGCGAGACCCGATACTCATTGCTTGAGAAAACTTGCCGCGCTTTGGCATGGGCTGCTCGTCGGCTGAGACAGTATATGCTGACTCACACTACTCTGTTGATATCAAAGATGGATCCAATCAAGTATATCTTCGAAAAGCCTGCCTTGTCCGGAAGAATAGCAAGATGGCAGATGATCTTGACCAAGTATGACATCCAATACACGACCCAAAAGGCAATCAAGGGAAGTATGTTGGCAGATCATTTAGCACATCAGGCAGTGGACAATTACCAGTCTATGAACTTCGAATTCCCGGATGAGAACATCATGTTGGTGACTGACTGTGAAACACCTGGACCGGATGAAGGACCTGAGGAAGGATCCTGATGGTCTATGTATTTCGATGGAGCTTCAAACGCTTTGGGTAATGGCATTGGTGCTGTGATCATATCTCCTGAAGGTTGTCATACTCTGTTCACCACCCGATTATGTTTTAACTGCACCAACAACATGGCAGAGTATGAAGCGTGCATTATGGGTCTTCGAGCAGCTATTGACCTAAGGATTAAGTTCTTAAGTGTATTCGGAGATTCCGTTCTCGTGATCAGTCAGATCAAAGGCGAGTGGGATACGAAACACCCAAATCTTATTCCTTACAAAGAGTATGTGTTGATGTTGCTTCCGCACTTCGAGGAGATAACCTTTGAACACTTCCCCAGAGAGGAGAATTAGTTGGCGGACGCGCTAGCTACGATGTCTTCTATATTCAAGGTCAGATAGGACAATGAGGCTCCCCGGATTACCATTGAGAGGTTGGACGAACCTGCACATTGCTGTGACATTGAGACTGAAGAGGTAGCAGATAATCCCTGGTTTCACGAGGTAAAAAGGTATCTTGAGGCTCAAGAATACCCTGAGGGTGCATCTGTTAATGATAAGAAGTTTCTGAGAAGGTTTGCGGCGAAGTTATTTATCAGTAATGGTATCCTTTACAAGTGTAACCATGACTCAACCTTGTTGCGATGTATGGATAAGAACGAGGCAGAAAGAATCATGGCGGAGTTACATGAAGGTACCTTCGGGACTCATTCCAGTGGACATACCATGGCAAAGAAAATCCTCCGGGAAGGATATTATTGGTCTACCATGGAAGCCGATTATTATCATCATTCTCGAACCTGTCATAAGTGCCAAGTCTATGCTGATAAGGTGCACATACCTCCAGTACCTCTGAACATCCTGACAACTCCTTGGCCTTTCGAAATGTGGGGCATCGATATGATTGGTGAGATCAGACCTACTGCGTCCAATGGGCATCGTTTCATCCTAGTAGCGATTGATTACTTTACAAAGTGGGTTGAGGCAGCTTCCTTCGCTACAGTAACCAAGAACGTCGTGGAATGCTTTATTCGACACAATCTGATCTGTCGATATGGTGTACCAGAGAGGATCATTACGGACAATGGTACAAATCTCAATAATACGATGATCACCGAGCTCTGCAAGCAGTTCAAGATACATCATCACAACTCTTCTCCGTAACGACCGAAGATGAATGGGGTTGTTGAAGCGGCTAATAAGAATATCAAGAAGATTGTGCAGAAGATGACGGTGACATACAAAGATTGGCACGAGATGCTACCATTGGCTCTTCATGGGTACTGAACCTCAGCGCGAACTTCAACAGGGGAAACACCCTATTCCTTGGTATACGGCATGGAGGACGTCTTGCCCATTGAAGTTCAGATACCCTCTCTTCGGATTATGAAGGATGCAGGTTTGAGCGAGGGCGACTGGATCCAGACCCGGATTGATCAGCTGAACCTAATCGACGAAAAGAGGCTAACTGCTATTTGTCATGGTCAGACGTATCAAAAATGGATGATCAAGGCATTTAACAAGAAAGTTAGACGACAAGAGTATCAAGTTGGGGATCTGGAGATCAAGCGCATCATCCTACCACAAGGTGATCCAAGGGGCAAATGGACCCCTATGTACGAAGGGCCATTTGTGGTTAAGAAAATTTTCTCAGGATGAGCTATGATTCTAACCACCATGGATGGTGACGACCTTCCTCACCCCGTCAATGCAGACATAGTGAAAAAATACTACGCATAATCAAAGACCCACTAGGTTGACTGGCCTAAGAAAAAATAAGGGCTTCCCGGCGAACCAAAAGGGTTCAGGCAAAAATAAGGGATGAAAATGAAAAAATCTGTACACCCGGCAAGTCGAAAACCTGAAAAGGCGGCTTGGGCAAAAAAGGGTATCCCGGTGGACTGAAAACTCGAAAGGGCGGTCCAAGCAAAAATTAGGGATTAAAGCGTAACACTATGTCTCATTGGATCACGTTGCAACCAGACTTCGATATCGACTATCAGGCTCGAACGGCGCCAAACAATCTGATCTACCTTCAACCAAGTAGCGAAGTGATGAGATGCTCGAGGACATAAGGGCAATAGCAGAGTTGGAACCCAGTGGGATCGTTCACATAGCTGTTTTTCTTTCTTTTTGCGCAAATTGTATAAATTTTGCTTATTCGGAAGCGTTCTCTTACTAGGACGTCAACCTCTTGTACAAAAACGCCTATTTACAGGCTAATTTCAAAGTTAATACAATTCATTTTCACAAAGAAATTTCAAATTGTTTTCCGTTTTCTGTTTTGTTTTGCAAGAACATCCAATGTTCATTTTTGATATATGCAATTGACATTAATTGCTACTCATAAATATTTACATGCGAAACAAAGGTCGATTACTCGTAATATCAGAAACGGGGGCAAATAAGAAATGCCTGAACTATACAGTTGCTCTATCCACCAGGTATAGGGATAGACCTAGTTGGAGAAAACGATTGAAGGTACATTCACTCCCTGCAGAGTAAGGAAAAGACAGTGATATTAGCGGTCCCGAACAGGACACCATTCTCTCTAGCTAAGGCTCGCAACCACGAATGAGTCGGCGATATTCTCCCCAAGCAAAGTTTATCTATCACCAGCACTGGAAGATTATCCCCAGTAGAGTTGGGAGGATCGTCCCCAGTAGAGTCTAAAAGATTATCCCTAGTGAAGTCGCCATTGGAAAATCATCCCTAGCGGAGTTCATTCCTTTCACGAACAAAAACTCAATCCCCAACAAGGTTCATTATTACCAGCAACGGTAATTCATCCCCAGCTAAGTTTATTCCTCCAAATCAACGAATCTTCTAGCAGAAACATCTCTTCCCCACAGAGTCATTTCCTCGTCAGTTTATTCCTCAACGGAGTTATCCTCTCCCGCAGGTTTATTCTCACAATCATCTTCATTCACTATCTCCAGCGGAAACGAAGAATTCAACTCTTCTCTCCAGCAGCAGCCCGAGATTTATTTTCCCAGCTAGAGATTATCGTAAAAACATTGCATGTCCATACATCATGACATGTGCATACACATCATACAGCACAATCTCGTTTATTTTGAGAACATCATTGCTTAGTACATATCATGCATTACATACAATTAACCTTTACCTTTCAGGAAAGATACAATCAAGTTCTCACAAATTCAAGCTATGAAGCCTGGAGTACGACCAGATAATAGTTTAATCCCCAGCAAGCCGTGAAGCATGGATTGCGACCAGATAGCAGTTGGTCTTATCACCATGAAGCCTGGACCACGACCAGATAGTAGTTCAAATTCCACTTTCCTCTTCAATAGAGATAATTCCTAAGTAGAATAACGAACGACCGAAGTTCCTAAATTTCAACAGAGATGGTTCCTCAGTAGAATAACAGACGACCGAAGTTCCTAAATTTCAACAGAGATGATTCCTCGGTAGAATAACGGACGACCGAAGTTCCTAAATTTCAACAGAGATATTTCCTCAGTAGAATAACGGGCGATTGAAGTTCCTAAATTTCAACAGAGATGTTTCTTCAGTAGAATAACGGACGATCGAAGTTCCTAAATTTCAACAGAGATGTTTCCTCAGTAGAATAACGGATGATCGAAGTTCCTAAATTTCAACAGAGATGATTCCTCGGTAGAATAACGGACGATCGAAGTTCCTAAATTTCAACAGAGATGTTTCCTCAGTAGAATAACGGACGATTGAAGTTCCTAAATTTCAACAGAGATGATTCCTTAGTAGAATAACAGACGATCGAAGTTCCTAAATTTCAACAGAGATGGTTCCTCAGTAGAATAACAGACGACCGAAGTTCCTAAATTTCAACAGAGATGATTCCTCGGTAGAATAACGGACGACCGAAGTTCCTAAATTTCAACAGAGGTGTTTCCTCAGTAGAATAACGGACGATCGAAGTTCCTAAATTTCAACAGAGATGTTTCCTTAGTAGAATAACAGACGATCGAAGTTCCTAAATTTCAACAGAGAGGATTCCTCAGTAGAATAATGGACGATTGAAGTTCCTAAATTTCAACAGAGATGATTCCTCAGTAGAATAACGGACGATCTAAGTTTCTAAATTTCAACAAAGATGGTTCCTCAGTAGAATAAGGGACGACCGAAGTTCCTAAATTTCAACAGAGATGATTCCTCAGTAGAATAATGGACGACCGAAGTTCCTAAATTTCAATAGAGATGATACCCCAATAGAATAACGGACGACCGAAGCTCCTAAATTTCTATTTCTCTCAAGACAGAGATCAGCATTCCCCGACGGAATCTTCCTCAACAACAGGTATACAAGCTCTCGCTAAGGAATCTCTTATGCGATCGACGCTCCTTCGGGTGGCATCTTTAAGCCCATCCCCCGTCAACAATTTCCAAATGGCATCTATAAGCCCATTCCCGACATCGCAAGACGGACACCACATCATGCGAGTGCAAATTTCTGGGCACTCTAGTGTTCAATCCTCTTCTACCTTCGGATCACGAAGGGCACGAAAGCCAATCTACATCCTCATGTTTAAGAAGATTGAACAGGGGCAGCTGTTGTACCCCAAAATTTTCCCTCTCATGTTTCCCAAGATTTCCCCCTACATGGTTGGTCACAAACCTTTGCCTAAAGAAAAGGAAAATTGGTGAGTGATGTTTCTAAGTTTCCTTTGATTGGCCTGTTAACAAGGCTCTTCAATTGGCAGTTTAAACAGTACCTTTCGACTGGCATTTTAACAGTGTCCTTCGATTGGCAGTTTAACAAGTATCTTTCGATTGGAATTGTAGCAGTGGCATTCGATTGGTAGTTTAACAAGTATCTTTCGATTGGCATTGTAGCAATGGCCTTCGATTGGGATTTTAATAAAGGTCCTTCGATTGGTATGGACAAAGGCCCTTTGATTAGCATTCCAAAAGGTCCTTCGACTGGAACTTCAGAGTTTCCCTCAATCGGAACATCTGAATGAAATGACCTTCAAGTGGCATTTCAGTATAAAGTTTGCCTTAATCTAAGATGCTCTGATGAAGGAAGTTCTGAATACTTCGAATCAGATCTTAGACTCATCACAAGGCCAAAAGCTGGTCGAAGTTGCCTAATAGGGAATTTTATTCAAAAGGACAGGAGATCGAAGCAAAGGGTGGTTCAATCGAAGGAGCCCTAGTATTGAAGCTGGCACAATTCGACTCAGAACCATTAAGGAGAGAAAGGTTCTACTAGGGAAAGTTGGCTTGAATGGGACTTTGAAGGTGGCAAAGAAGGCAGATTCGAAGAAATGAAGTAGGCTGGCATTACTAAGCAAAAACACATATCCTAACCTGTTCAGGCCAGATTCTTTCATTGTTTGTTCACAACTCCATAAGAGCTGATTCGACCAGGGGATTCTTTTCGAATCAAGCAATCGAAGCAGAGGGAGGAAATCGAAGGGGCTATGCAATCGAAGCTGGAGTAATTCTAATTGGACTTTGAAGCCATCGAAGAAAGCAAATTCGAAGGGAAGTGGACCTGCAGGGGCAGGTCAGCTTTCGATTTTTATCATGTTGGAGGCCTAAACAGATCATAACAGGCTGGCAGTAATGCATGAAAGCATATTGGCACGTGATTGAATCAAAAATAGAAAGTCTTTATGAAGAAATCAAATCAAATTCGTGTAAAGGCATGGCATGGACAAAAAGATTGAATTAGGATATTTTTGGAATGATATTCAAAGTGAATCAAATCAAGAATCAAGACATTGATGGAGGAAGATTGAGGCCAGGTTTTCAACCCTAATCTATTCCTCAATACATATAGAATGTGGGCGAACAAAAAAGAGGTTGAAAAGAGGCGTATGAACCAGAAGCAAAACTTGAAAAAACAAGAAAAAGTGGTGAATCGAATTCGTATTTAGAGACCAATTCAAGACTCTTGGACTATCTCAATCGTTTCCTGAGGTCATCAACAAGTAAAAGCAATCAAAAGCAAGCATTTCCAGGCCCTCAATCATGCTGTAAGTCATCACGATATCCATGAATTTTTGAATTCGGTTTGCATAATTTAGGCATTGATAGCATGAATTAACCATATACTCTTGATCCATGGAACATTTGCAAGCTTTCTATATTGTTTAATTGCATTTATATGGCCTGTAGTGGATTTCACCATTATTAGGGTTCCTTGCTTCAAATTGGGATCTTCGTTTACAGGCAAAATTGGGCCATGAAAGGGCTACCAATGAACTCAGCAGGTCAAGACGAAGATGTCCATGGCCTTCATTTTTACTTATCACGCTTGTGTTGATTTTTAAGATTTGTAGGACTTGTAGCTACGGACAAACGTCCGTAGGTAAAAGTTTGGAACTTTTACCAACAGATCCAAGGAAGAAGATGACCAGTTGGCAATCAACCATTGGCCTGTTCAAATTTTTGCGCGCTAAATTGATATATGTGGCTTTTTAATATATAATTATTGTTTTGTGTTATTATAACAACTAAACACGTTAGCTCAACTGGTAGCCAGTCACTGGAACGCGCTTCAGGTCCCCCACTTTTCTTCATATTTTTTTCCTTTCAGGCAATCCAGCGTGCACCAAGGACCAAGGACCATCGTGCACTCTCACCATCCAATCTGCCAAGTGGCCAGATGGCCAAATCTGATGGCCATCATCTGGAGGAGCACCATAAGCCACAGTCAGCGTGCAACATTGGATCCAAAAAAGTCAAATAGACCTCACTCTTTTGGGCCCAGAAAATGCTTCTCACACCCCCAAAACTGCTAAACCCAGGCCCAAATTTCTTTCTCTATACTTTTTTTATTTTATTTAATTAATTAATTTATTTTATTTACTAACACAATTAAATTATTTTCTTTTTATCAAAAAAATCATAAAAATAATACTTTTCACAAATTAGGTTTAGATTTTAATTTTTTATCAAAAATTTAATTAATTAATTAAATTAGGTTATCAATTTATATAACTTTAAATTCTTTTTGTAAATAATTAAAAATAATTAGAAAATTAGGGTTTGTCCAAATTTAATTTTCTTTTCTTAAAAATAACCAAAAACCAAAAAAAATAGGCCATGTAATTATTTTCATTAATTAATTTAATTAACTAATTAATTGCATATTTAATTTAGAAAACTTAATTCTTTTATTAAAAACAACAAAAACATTTTCTCTTTTAATTAGGATAAAAGGGTCAAAACCCTAGTTCGCGCTCATCCTAATTTTCATCGCGCGCTTTATTATTTCACTTTACCTTATTATTGTAACTGCTCACAAGTTGTAATAGTTAATTAGGACGTATTTATCGCTTTATTATTTAAAGGGTTTGTTTTTGCCTATGTAAATACCCAAAGCCTTGTAATAGCGTAGTTTAATTTCCGCACTTTAAATTCCGCAAATTATTAAACTGTTAGATGTATGATATTAGGATGCATGACAAGAATGTATGACTAATTTTAAAACAGTTAGATAACCTTAAAATGTGCAAAGATAATAATCTGAAATTAAATCACTCGCATATGCGCACTCCTAGGATACACTTCCACTTGGTTGCCTTTGGTAAACGGTCATTGAGTATAGGGTGATTTAGTGGTCGTCCTTTTGTCCAAAGATAAAAGTTGCCTCGAATATTGTTGCCTCGGATAATTGATCTAAGACATTAGGGTTATTACTAAGACGTCCTAACATTGCTTTAGTGACCGTACGTCCCTTTTCGAATTGACCCTCAAAACTCCAACGACGATGCTACCTACTCACTAATAGTTTGATAGCATTGTCCAAAGGAAACAAACATAGAACGATTCTTTTTTTCGAGTAGGTAGATTAGTTCTTAAGTACTTGCTCAATCCAAACAAATTTTTTCACACTTACACTCTTTTAAACAAAGTTTTCAAAAACACTTCATTACACTCTTGAAGACAGAAGCAAGAGTTAAATCGAAGTCAAAACAAAAGCTTTTCAAATCACACAAACACAAAGAAAACAATTTTGAAAATGATGAGCAAGTACCTAAGAGCCCATAGATAACTACGGATAGAAAGGGTGTTAATACCTTCCCTTTTCATAATCTACCCCCTGTACTCAGAAATATCTCGAAAAAGGAATTTTTCTGTGCTTTTTTCCTTTCCTTGTTGGATAAAATAAAAGTTGGTGGCGACTCTTGCTTACCGCGACATTTTGCAAACACAAACGCAAAACGCAAACCAGCATTCCTAAAAACCGTCCCGGTTCTGGCCACCGTATCACAATTTCCTTTTGCATTTTTTTTATTATTGTAACTGCCTACTAGTTTATAATAATAATTAGGATTTTTTCCCGCATTTTTATAATGTATCTCTCCCGAAGCTGTGTAATAACTTAGAGTTTATTTTTCTGCATTTTATTTTCTGCATATTCATTGCTTTATTATTTTACTATATTACTGTTAGTAAATAAGCTTGCATGGAAAGACTACAGATTAAAACGTTAGTTAACCTAACAAAAAGACAAAAAATAATTGAATCTCAACGCACTATTGCACACTTGCACCCTTAGGTTATCTCCCACTTTGGTTGCCTTCCGAAATGCTCATGTCCCTCGAACCTAGGGATACTTTTAGCAAAGACCCTCAGTTTAAAGTCATCATAAAGATCATAGTCCCTATATATCCCTCGAGTTACCTATGAGAAATGATCTTATCCCTCGATGTTGCCTACGAATATATGATGACAGTCCCTTCGAATCGCTAAGACATCCTCACATGTTGCCTTCAATGACCATAAATGACCCTTCGATAGTCCCTCAAACATTCGACGATAAGGCTACCTACTCACTAATAGTAGGATAGCACTATCTAAAGGAAAGGAGGAAAAGAACGCCCTTTTTTCGAGTAGGTAGATAGTTCTTAAGTACCTGCTCAAATTTAATTCATTTTCACACCACACTTTCAAAACTACTTTCAAAAATGCTTTATCACACTCTTGAAGACTGATACAAGAGTTATCATAAAGAAGAAAAAAAACCTTTTCAAAACACACAAACAGGAAAGAAATTTTCAAAAATGAGCAAGTGTCTAAGAGCCCGTGGAAAACCACGGATGGAAAGGGTGCTAACACCTTCCCTTTCCATAATCTACCCCCTTACTCAGAAAATCTCGAAAAAGGTCATTTTCTTTTCTTTTCACCCTTTCATTTGTTGGATAAAAGAAAATTCGGTGGCGACTCTTGCTTACCGCGACATTTACAAATACGAAATGCAAAAGCAGTATAACAATCGATTCTGCCTCCGTATCACAGGTTGTCATAGCCCTCTGGTACGTTGCACCAACGTTCTTCAACCCAAAGGGCATCACTATGTAACAGAATGTTCCCTAAGATGTGATAAACATTGTTTTTTCCATGTCCTCAGGATCCATTCTGATTTGACTGTGTCCGGAAAATTTGTCCATGAACGAGAATACTTTGAATTTTGTTATACTGTCAACCAACATATCAATATATGGCAATGGAAAGTCATCATTTGGACTAGATTTGTCTAAACCTTTATAATCAACACACATGCAAACTTTTTCGTCTTTCTTTGGTACTGGAACAATATTGGAAATCCACTGAGGGTACACTGATGTCACAAGAAAAATGACATTAATCTGCTTTAAAACATCTACTTTAATTTTCACTGTCGTATCAAGGTGAGTTCTTCGTAACTTCTACTTGATTGGTGGGTGTTCTGGCTTTAGCGACAAATGATATTCCACAATATTAGTATCCAACCTAGGCATGTATTGATAAGACCAAGAAAAGATATCCACATACTCTTTCAACAATTCAATCAACCCGCGTTTCATATCAGGGTGAAGCAATGCTCCAATCTTGACTTCTTTTGGATCTTCCTCCGAACCCAAATTGATCGTATCCAACGGCTTTTTATACGGTTGAATGGTACTTTCCTCGCACTCAAGCAGCCGTGAAACATCTTATGGGATTTCATTATATTCTTCATCTTCGACCACATACGCAGGATATTCAATGTTGGGAGAGCGTGCAGGGTCATTGTACTTAACGGTTTTTTTAATTAATCTGCACATATGATTTATGATTGATTTTAGAAACTGACACATATAGCAAGTGATTATGCAGATTTATTTATAATTATTATTTACTTTGAAAGGATTTTTCTGATTACCATTTTCTAAGAAAAAGTAGAGAGTGAAGACACAATTTGTGAATCAAAAACAACTTTTATTAATGATTTTAAAGATCAAAACAACAGATATATCCATACAATATCAATACTTTCACCTTGGGCAGAGTGAAAGATTTTTGAAAAGACTAGCAAAAAACAAATTACTTTGAAATGTGAATGCAAGAAGGAACATACATAGTGATCCAATTTTGGACTCTGGCTCCATGCGTCATGTAGTTCGGTAACTCTTGTTCTGATTCACCTTCTAGAATAGCGTTGATCCTTGGAGTAGTTAGATGAAGATAACCTCCACTGTGAAAGATGTCTTGATATTTACCTAAAGAAGACTTCAGCTTCACGGTTTCATTCTTCATGGAGAAACCCAGGCCAGTGTCATTCATGTTCACAGGAGGATCGATGACCTGCCCCCACACCTTTCTAGGGCCTTTCCACACCACCTGCTGCACATCCTTAAACGAGGCTATGGAATTCTCATTCTTCCTTATATTATCAATGGACAAAGCTTGGAACTAAGTTCCCATAATGCCTTCGTCAGCTTCTAAAATGATAAAGGAAGACAAATGGGATATCAATAGAGCTTGCTCTCCATTCATAATGACCACCTTTCCTTCACGAACAAATTTCAGCTTCTGGTACAAGGTTGAAGTAATAGCTCCTGCTTCGTGGATCCATGTTCGTCCCAATAAACAACTGTAGGTGGGAACAATATCCATAACTTGGAAATTAATATGAAATAAGTGTGGACCTATGTGAATAGGAAAATCTACTTCTCCGATGACATACTTCCTCGAACGATCAAAAGCCTTCACTATTATGCCACTTGGGCGCGCATGGGAGTTCCCTGGTACTTAAGCTTCATAAGTGTACTCCTTGGTATGACACTCAAAGAAGACCCATTATCAATCATCACATTGGAAAAAGAGCCATTATTACACTTCATGGAGATATGGAGAGCCAGGTTATGGTTCCTTTCTTCATCTGGCAATTCGTCATCACAAAAACTCAGGTTATTACAAGATGTAATATTCCCCACAACACAGTTGAGTTGGTCCAGAGACATATCACTTTCCATAAAAGCTTGATCCAACACTCTCATTAGAGATTCCCGATAGGAAGAAGAGTTCATTAGCAAGGCTAGAATGGATATCTTAGATGGAGTTTACAACAATTGATCTACAATCTTGTAGTCACTCATCTTGATGATTTTTAACAAGTCGTCCACATCCTTTTCCAAAGCAGTGCCACTATATTCTCCCACTGTTTTCTTAGGCTCAGTACTTTCAACAACCCTTTTATCAGAATTAACATTCCCTCGAATGACAGGGGAGAAAACCCGACCACTGCGGGTCACTCGACTGGCTTCAGCAATATTCTTGACATCAAACAAGGTTGAATAGGAATTTCCACACCATCTTCCAAGATAGTCGCATTGTATTTATATGGCACGACTTCGTCTGATTTATATGGGACATGACTAGGCAGGCAAATAACCACATGAGCAACATCTGGCTTGTTATAGTACTCAATCTCTATAGGGGCAGGAACACCAAAACACAACACAATAACATTCACCCCTTCTTCATAATATTTAGACATCACAAAATCATTGTTGGAGAACATATCTTCATTAGAAGAAAAGAACTCATATGCATAAACATATTCATCATCTGACATGGTCTCGACCAAGAAATCTTTAATCACATTAATCCCATTGCAATCATCTCTATTTCTTGAGACCTTGATAGTACCATTATCTAACAACAATTTAACGCCCCTTCTTACGATAGAACAATCACGAGAATCCCTACAGCAGACCTGACAAGACCCATAATGGTGTTCTTCTTGGCCATCCATGTGACAGAATGTAGCGTGCAGATGTACCAAATCTTCATTCATATAATTCACATGAAAAATCTGTAATTCACCTGGACATCCATAAACGATTTTCACATCTTCTCCGTACTCATCCCTTGGCCTAATTATATGAATGAGACCTCCGTCAATAATTTCTTGAAGATCAGCTTTTATTTTATCACATCCCTGGATATCAGTACTGCAAATACTACAACTAGCATGGTCGTGTGTATAATAGCTGAATTCAGAGTTCAACATGCATCTTCATCAAATCCCCTCTAACTAGGTTGATATAAAAAATCTGGAAGTCCCTGGGACAACCAACAACCATATTTACAACACTTGCACCTCCATGTTTAGGAAAAGGATTATCTTTCACGTTAGGACCAACATGTTTAAAGGATAGGAGGCCAGATCTCACCATCTTTTATACTTCATATTTCAAGGGATAACAATATTCAATGTTGTGCCCTGGGGCTCCTTGATGAAAAGCACAAGTCTGATCTACCTTATAATACCAGGGTAAAGGTGAAGGTATAGCAGGGGGAGGTCTAGTTTGAACCAACTTCTTCTGAATCAAAGCCGGGAATAACTCTGCATAGCTCATGGGAATAGAGTCAAAATCTTATCTCTTCTGACCTTACCCTTGATTTCCCTAAGAAGGTGGTCTCTGATAGGCATCAGTAGTTGGAACTACATTAACAACTAGAGTTACAGAAGAAACTTATTATTGGTACCGATGATGTCTTCTAGGTGGTCTAATCTTTCTTTCCTCAATGACAACATTCATTTCACTTTCTTTCTTTCTTTCTAGAAAACTCGTATGATGACTTATTTGTTCCTTCATATTTTGTCAAGCGTCCTTCCCTGACAACTTCTTCTAGATGAACACCCGTGCTTACCATTTTCGTGAAATCACTAGGCTCACTGGCGACCATCCTTTCATAATAAAATGATCCAAGGGTTTTCAGGAAGACCTTGGTCATTTCTTGTTCTCCCATCGGGGGTACCACCTGGGCAACTATCTCGTGTCAACGCTATGCATATTTTTGAACGACTCCTTGTTTCTCTGAGCCATCGCTCTCAATTGATCACGATCAGGAGCTATGAACATATTGTACTTATACTGTTTGATGAAGGCTTCACCTAGATCATTGAAAAGGTGAGGATATTGCTACTGTCCAAACCCATATACCACTTTAAAGTGGCACCGGTTAAACTATCCTGGAAGAAATGAATAAGCAAACGCTGATCATCAGTATGGATGGACATTTTTCTAATATACATCACCAGGTGGTCACGAGGACAAGAGTTGCCCTTGTATCTATCAAATTCTGGCACTTTAAACTTCACTGGAACTTTTACGTTAGGAACTAAGCAGAGTTCGTTGACATTATGTCCGAATAATTATTTTCCTCGAAGAGCCTTCATTTATTTCTGCATCTCATTGAGTTGATCCTGAAAATCATCCAATCGGTCATAGAAACCCATACTTTCACTTGGTGGTGGAACAAGACGATACACTTCATCATTAACAAATGACATAACATTCAATGTAGAAGGTGCAGTATAATGGATCTCATTTTTAGCAGCAGGAGTGTTGTACCCAAAAAATTTCCCTCTCATTTATCAAGAATTTGCTCACTAGATCTCCCTTGACTCAAGACTGCATTAGGGTTGATCAGCTCAAGACACCTCCTTAAGCACTGATGACCAAAATTAGAGTTTGAGATTGCACAAGGATATTTGAACTTCTAATGCCCCATATGACCTTCATGGATCATTATGGACCCTCAATATTACTCATGTCAAGTTTCAAGCTTTGGATCACACTTTTGCTCAGTCAATTGAGCAGTTGACATAAAAATCAGCTATATTGGGGAAAAAGTCAACTATAGCCAATTTACAATCAAACTTCATAATTTTTTATCCACATAAACATTTTAAACTCATATGTATCTTTTGATTAAGTTTGTACCATAATTTCACAAGAAATTTGATCAAATCTTCAAAAGGGCAAAATGGTCAAAATTAGGGTTTTGACTGGGAAAGGGCAGTTTCTGATTTTTGACCTAGCAAATGATCAATTGGCTTAAGGAATGATCTCAAGAATCCAATTACATAATTTTGACCTAATGACATGGCTCAAACATTGCTCAAGGCCAATGGATTGACAGATGAATTTTTCAGTCAATTGTATACTGAAAAGTCAAACTTTGACTTTTTGGTCAAAATCAAATGCCAAAGATCACATATCATCAAAGCATGTAAAAATATGAAACTTATTCATCAAGAAATAAAAAATTCAAAGTTTCATTTTGAAAAGTGAAAATTTCTAAACATAGAAATTTTTCTAAGTGTTGGAAATTTCTTATTTTTTCACAACTTTGAGAAAACTTTTCACCATGATGCAAGATGATTCAAGAGAAACTTCCAACATGAAAGTTGTAGATATCCATGAAATCTACAACTTTTCTTTACACAACTCCTTCCAAAATTGCTTGGATCTCAAGTTATAATTTTAAGAATACATGGTCATGAAACAAAACACTTAGTGAAAATTTTGCCCGAATTTGGTCAGGATTTTGACCCAACTTCATGGCACTTTTTCATATAGTTCCAAGGGGAATCTTCAAAAGCAATTCAAATATGGGTTGTAGATCACATTTCAAGCTTTCCAAAATGTCCAAGATCTCCTTGAGATCATTTTTGAGTATGGAGAATCGAAGAGATGAAGTTAGGGTTTTATCACTTGAATTACAAGGCATTTTGTGATGAACAAAATTCAAATTCAAAGTTGTGCTGCATAAACTCTACTTTGCAGGCCTCAAACTTGTTAGGCAATCCATAATTAATTGCTTGCACATCTGTTAGAGGTCTCATTTCAAGCATTCAATGCAAGGTCATGCTTTATATCCATTTTGGGAAGAAAGTGCACATTGCCATTTTGATAAAGTGACTTTTTGCACAAAACTTGTTCTTGAGCCTTGCACTTGTTATCTTATGATCATACAAGTCCCATAACCCATAAGAAACTTGTTAGAAAATTACAATCACCCAGCCCATGCTTGTACTTCACATTGAAACTTGGTTTCTCACTTTTCTTGAAAATCAAGTAACATAGCAAATAACTAAAAACTTGTACTCCTGACTTGCCAATGCACTCAAGACCTTTTGCTTATACATAGACAAACCATTTGCCACAGAACAGACGAATGCTTAAGCCCTCAAACACTTTGAAATTAGAACTTGCACCAAAAACCTCCATTACTTGTCATTTCTGACCTTGAACTTCAAATACACAATCCACTCGTGCGTTTTCACTTTTAATCAATCACAAAGCTTCTATAACTCATATAGAGGCTATCCAAACCCTTACTACACAACTGTAACACCATTTGCACAATCCTCCATTTTCAAAAACAAGGGTCTGCAAGTGGACTTCTCCAGAACTCCTCAGCCACTTCCAACTCAAGCTAAACATCCCTTTAGCTTCCTGGGAACTTGAGGAAGCTAACCCAATAATTGGAACTCACTGAAAGCTACTCAAACTTCAAACCCGATACCCTCTTTCAAGGTAAGTTTTCTAACTTTGGAACTTTTCATACAAGAATCATCAATAATTTATTTGTGAATGAAACATGTAGATATCATTGCCCTAAAGCTAACCATGTTCATAGTTTTCATTAATTTTGTTTGAGCTTAGAGAATTTTAAGATTGAAATTTCTGAGATTTTTAAGGTTCGGATTAGGGCCAATGAAATTCATGTTTATCTTTGATCTATAATTTTAATGCTTTACATTTCTGAAATCGTGAGGAAATTTGCTACAAGTTTCATGTTTACAGTTTTCATTTTTGTTGAGGATTGCTTAAGTTACAGAGCTTCTGGATGGGCGTGAGGTTGAAGATGAAGTTGGCCTCAGGAACATGTTTACCATATGTATTTATTGTTTGATTTATATAAACGGATGTATAGCCACCCCAGTGGTAGAAGCACGCGCCTGTAACCTTTGGGACCTGGCTTCGAGTCTCAGTGGCACCCTTTTGGATTTTTTCACATTTTTGCATTTTGACTTTCTTTTTTTGGCAGGCGTTGGGCCTCCTTGGGCCTTGTTGTTTTTTTTTTCTTATTAACCCCCCTGTTTCATTTACACACCCCTGGCCCAGTTTTATTTTCTTTTTTCTTATTTTTTTATTTTCTTGTTTTCTTAAATATTTTTCTAATATTAAAAAAATCATAAAAAATATACAAATAGTAGATTTGTATTTTGACATAGTTTATTTATTTTTCTCACAAAAAATTATTTCATTTAATCAATACTTTATTTATTTTACTAATTATCTTTGTAAATTTAATTAAAAATAGGTTTTAGTTATTTTCTTTTACACCAATTTAAATATATTATTTTAATATAAAAAAGGCCAAAAATATTTTATAACACTATAATTATTTTCAAGACAAAAATACCAACAAAAAAAACTTTTCTTATAAACTTAATTTCTTTTTTTAATCAATTAATAGATTTAGGGTTTTATTTAAAATCTTTTCTTAGTAAATTTAGGTTTTACTTTTAATCAATTATTTTCTTCTAGCTAATTAGGTTAAAAATCGAAACCCCTTTTCTCATGAAAAATCAAACAAATATCTATTTTCTTTGCATTTAGATTCTTGCATATTTATCTATTTTTGTACATTTATTTATTCCATTCTTGTACCAATTCAATATGGTTGTAATAGATTAATTAGGTTTATTTTCTTGCAATCCCTATTTACAATTTGTACACCCCCTCCCACAAGTTTTGTAATAGCGTAGTAACTTTAAATTCCACAATTTATCGCTTTATATATAACATGCTAGTAATTAGGGTTTGTATGGGAAGACTAAAACCAATACTTAGAAAACCTTAATTCAAGATAAAATCAAGTATGAAAACAATACACTTGCACACAAGCACCCCCTAGGGTAAATCCACTTGGTTGCCTTTACAAAATGGTCATATTACGCATGTGAGACATCTTAACAAAAACAAAGCAAAATACAAGATCATAGTCCCTCGATGATGCTATCTAAGTTGTCTTTCAAATCATCTTAGTCCCTAAAAGAGAATACTAAGATACCTTGCAACATTGCTAATCATGGTTATACGATGACCCGCGTCTATCCCGTTTATATTCAAAGAGAGGGTTACTTACCAAATCAATGGTAAGATAACAATGTCAAAGGAAAGAGGAAATGAACATGAAAGACTTTTGAGTAGGTAAAATGCTCCTAGTTACTTGCTCAATTTCAAAACAAACACCTACACTTTTAAAACCTCTTACAAAACTTGAAAACATTTTCAAAAGATCAACATCTTTGTATACATTCTTACGAACGAGAATCATTACAAATATTGCCTAAACAATGGCCTCTTTACAAAATACTTTCAAAAACCACACAAAGCACAATTTCAAACAAAAGAAAGTGATCTAACAAGTAACTAAGAGCCCATGGAAAACCATGGATGAAAAGGGTGCTAATACCTTACCTTTTCATAATCTACCCCCCGAACTTAAGAAATAATCTCAAAGGTCTTTCCTGTGCTTTTTCACCTTTCCTTTTGGATAAATGAAAATTCGGTGGCGACTCTTTCTAACCGCAACATTTGCGATCAAACGCAAAACACCCAAGTCAGTTCTCTCACCGTATCACAGATCTGGCGACTCTGCTGGGGAAGATTCTAAAAGTGGGGTTACCTTAGGGTTAGATTAAATTTACTTGATTTCATTGTTTGACTTGTATGATTTACATTATGGTTCTTTGTTTGGGTTTGAATCCTCTATCCGGATTTGGGATACCTTATAGGTAAGTAGAAATACATTGTGGAAACTGTTCGGGGTATACCGACATGGTCTAATCAATAGCTACGTTAGTGCGACATATTTGTGGGTATCGGTAGCCCTTGAGTTAATCAAGGAGAATATGGGGCCGCTGAGTGATGTCATGAAGCACTAATGAACTTTTAGAACCTTTACTTGACCAACTTGGCCTTTAGTGCAGTCCGGTAGTGAGATGACCGGCTTTGGTGCAGTCCGAAGTTGGTAGATACTCGATACTACACTCATTGAGGTTTGGTTTCTTGGGATATTTCGGTCGCCATTAAAGAGGCTTGTGCTGAAACAATGACCAAGGAAACAAACCAGTGATATTGAGCTCCTTAGGACCCAGTTACTATTGCTGTGACAGGTTGAGCCAACTAAACTTCAAGAGGATACTTACCGATGAGACTCCATGCAAGCCTGAACCTAAGGACTTGTTTGCTTTGTTTATGTATACATACTTGTACATAACATCATGAACATCATAAAATCATATTCATTCACTAACCATTTCAAGGATCTTGGGATTTATCTTTATTCTGTTTTGTAGGACATGGATTCTATTCGTAGGAAAACCATTCAAGTCAATCTCGTAAGGATTCCTCCTCAACTCAAAGAGCTAGCTTCAAGGATTCCTGAAAATTCTCCATTCACCGAGAGACATGGTCTCCTACTCAACTTGGTCACTTCCAACACTGATGAAGACATGATGAAGGTGCTCTTTCAGTTCTTTGATCCTTTACACCATTGCTTCACATTTCCCGATTATCAACTTGTGCCGACTTTGGAAGAATTCTCCCAACTCTTGAGGATTACCATTCTAAATCAACTACCTTTCAACGGTACGGAAAGATATCTAAAGCTAGAAGAGATTGCTCAAGCTCTACACTTGCAACCGTCTGATATCACAACTAATTGGGAAACAAGGAGTGGTGCCAAAGGTTTTCTAGAAAAGTTATTGTTTGAGAAAGCCCAAAACTGTTGGAACTCTTTGGATTTGCAAGCCTTTGAGGAAATTATGGCTCTCCTCATCTATGGGATGGTTTTGTTTCCAAATCCTAACCAACTCATAGATGTGAACACCGTCAAAATCTTCATATTCTGCAACCCGGTACCTACTTTGCTAGGGGACATCCTACATTCTTTTCACACTCGCACTATGAGGAAAAGAGGTATCCTTATGTGTTGCACTCCTCTCTTAGCAAGATGGTTTATTTCTCATCTTCCCCGATCTATATTGAAGAACGGGCAAGGTTCATGGTGGTCACAAAGGTTGATGACGCTCAAAGATTCAGACATCCATTGGTGTTCCCGATCTATAGAGAATTTTACTATTGTCGACCGTTGTGGAGAATTCCCTAATGTCCCCTTACTTGGCATTAAGGGAGGTATCACCTACAACCCATGCTTAGCCTTAAGACAGTTTGGTTACGCCCGAAGGGATGACCCTCATAAGATGCTCATTCAAGGTTTGGTATTTGACTACGAGAACGACGATCAAGGTCTTCGCCAGAGATTTATCCGAGCTTGGAGGATGTTGAACAAGGTATATAGAAAGACATTGGGGCATAATAATTCCATCCCTCTTGAGCCTTACCTCAAATGGGTACGAACTCGTGCTCAGAGTCTTATGATGCCTTATCCTTCCATTCTCCCGGTAATCATTGAGCCTGTTAAGGAAGGAGATGTTCCATACACTATCCTACATCCTTACATTCCAACCTCTCTTGAATACTTACAAAGAGATTAGATACAACTCAAGGCGGAGCGAGATACTTTCGAAGCCCAATTCTATGCTAGCGAGAATAAGGTTTTGGAACTCACTAAGCAACTTCATGAGGAGTAGACTCTGAATGCCTACATCGCACCAAAGAGGATGCGTACAACATTTTTATCTTAGAGTTTTTTTTATTGTTTTTCCCAAAGAGGCATTGATGTACTCAAGCTTAAATTTATTAATATAATGTGTGTTTCCTTTTTGTCTAAAACAAACGTGAATCTTTAAAATCCTTGAAATCATTGCATACACATTTACCATTCATCATAACATAAGCAGGTTTCTTGCAACAAGTCTCCTCATCTTTCTACTATTTATTTCAGTAAGATGGATCTCGAGAAAACGGTGAAGGACCTCCAAGCACAACATGCCCAGTTTCAACAGATGTTCTTAACTCTAGCCAAAGGACAAGAAGAGTTGAAAACCTTGCTGGTTGAAGAGAAAAAGAAGAAAAAGAAAATAACCGGAGTTCTAAACATGGGAAGAAGATTCCAAGGACAAGAAAGAAAGACTTTAGACTTTGCTACGTCATCTGGTGAGAAAGATAATCAAGATGGGAAAGGCAAGGAAGCAATTGTTCAGCCAGATTCAGAAGAGGAAGAAGAAGATTATTCTGAAGAACAATATCCTCCAGCCGATGATAAGTATAAGCATCTGGAAGAACGGTTAAGCGCAATGGAAATCCAAAAAGTGCCTGGATTGGACTTTGAGGAATTGGGGTTTGTATCTGGGATTGTTATCCCTCCAAAATTCAAAGCACCGGTGTTCGCCAAATATGATGGAGTTTCTTGTCCCAAAATGCATCTTTGGTCCTATGTGAGGAAAATCCAGCCTCATACCGCTGACAAGGATTTATGGGTACACTTCTTCCAAGACAGTTTGTCTGGAACTCAACTTGATTGGTTTTATCAGTTAGAAAGAGCCATTGTTCATGACTGGAAATATCTGGCCGCTACCTTTTACAAAAAATACCAATACAACGCCGATCTTGCGCCCACCCGTACTCCACTCCAGAGTATGGCCATGGTTTCAAGTGAAGGCTTTAAGGACTATGCGCAAAAATGGAGGGACTTAGCAGGAAGAGTCCAGCCTCCCCTATCTGAAAGATAATTAGTATACATGTTCTTGGGCACCTTGTCTAGTCCTTTCTTCAATCACTTAATTAGGAGTTCATCAGTAGGTTTTACCGAATTGATATTGACCGGAGAAAGGGTGGAAGCCGGGATAAATAATGGGAAAATTCAAAAAGATGCATCCTCTGCTGCTGTAAGGAAACTATTCATCGGAAAGAAAGAAGTTGTTGCTGTATATCCTCAGAGAAATCAAAGAAGCAACCATCCAATAACGGAAATACCTGTCAGACAATTGACTCGAATTAATATGACACTATCTCAAGTATTTCCATATTTGTTAAGATCCAACCTAGTGACTTTGAAAGAAGCTCCAAAGAATCCTAACACAACCTCTCCTCACTATCGTCCTAATTCCCGCTGTGCATACCATTCTGAGAGTCCTGGCCATGACACTAACAACTGTTGGGCTCTGAAGAACAAGGTACAAGACCTTCTTGAAGCCAAAGAAATTGAATTTGATGCGCCAGAAATTCCCAATGTCATTACTGCCCCTATGCCCAAGCACTACTATAATGCCAACGCCATTGAGGAAGATATGTTTGTTACTTCAGTTGATGAACTTTTAACCCCACTCTTAACTATCAAAAAGAACTTGTTGAATGCCGGTGTATTCTAGGCTGTGATGAAAGCTGTCATTTTTGTTTGTCCTCCCCAACCAACCGTCCTTTGTTAAAAGCAGGCGTTCAATGCCTAATAGATAACAATGAGATTTTGTTCAAAAAGACTTCTATTCCAACTGTTTCTTATAGTGATGTTTCCATCATAACCATTTCCGACAATTCTTCCAGGGTCTCCACCAAAAGAACTATTAGAATTGCATCAGTTCCTAAAGTAGCTCCGCTGATAATTACAATGCCTGGACCAATCCCGTATTCGCCAGACAAAACCGTCCCGTGGTATTATACATGTGATGTCTACTACCACGGTATCAAGCAAGATTGGCCAGCTGCTGAAGATTCAAGCTCTGAGAAAGTTGACTCTGATATCAGTAATATCATAGGGACTAGTAAGATCACTCGAAGTGGAAGGGTTTTCTCTCCATAAATTGCTCCTCCAAAGGCTATTTCTGGACCTGTAATAATTCCTGTTGTTGTTTCTCCTCCAAAGGCTATTCCCAGTCCTACAATCATCTCTGCTAATACTCATGTCGACAAAACTGTTACAATCCCTGTTATCACCCCTAATGACATCCCTGCTGCCGAGTCAATTGAGACTCGAGGTAAAGGTATTATGGTTGAGCCTGTCCGGACGAAGGCCCAATCAGTAGCTATCCCCGAGACCTCCCGAAAAGAGATGGAGGAAATTCTAAAGATCATAAAAAGAAGCGACTACAACATAGTCGAGCAACTGAGGCAAACTCCATCAAAAATTTCCATGCTGGCTTTATTATTATGTTCATAGGCTCATGCAAAAGCCTTGGTAAAGTTCCTCAAAACTGCCCATGTACCCCAAGAAACATCTGTCGATCAGTTCCAAGACTGTGTAGCCAGCTCGACTGTAGATAATGGTTTAGGTTTTTCAGATGTTGATTTAATGCCAAGGGGGAGGAAGCATAATGAGGCATTGCATGTCTCAGTGGAATGCAGGGGCACAACCTTGGCTCAAGTTTTGGTTGACACCGATTCATCTCTAAATGTGTTGCCTAAAAAGGCTCTTGATAGGCTGGATTGTGAAGGATTGACATTGAAACCGAGCAACATAGTAGTGAGGGTGTTGTACCCCAATTTCCCCCCCTAATATCCCTTCATCATACCATATTATTTCAATCACCACAAAATCACATTAGGGCTTTTGGTTCTTCTCCCTATCTTTAGCTTTGCTTTTTGAGGAGTTACCAAGCACCTTGACTTGTTTTATTTGGTGATCATGGATATTTTGCTTTAATTTCCTCTCTAAATTAACATAATACAATATTGGTTTGTCTTACTTGTTAATAATGTAGGTAAAGGCAATGAGGTTTAGCAAGTTGCATCATGGGTTCATGAGTTTATTTCCATGCCCTAGTCAAAGTCTTGAGAGATTCAAACCTCATTATTGAAGTTGTTTTGAAGTTGGTATGGAAGTAGTTTTGGTGGCCATGAGTCCTCATAATTATCCTCAACAATTTATATTCACAAAGGAAGAATATTGGCACAAAAAGTTTGTTCAAACTTGGCAAAGTTCCACCAAGCATTCTCTTGATCTAGAGGCTAGGGTTTTGGACTTCAGAGGGGAATAACTTGCTCATCTTTTTGTATTTTTGAGTGATTCCAAAAACATTCTTATCTTCAAAGAGTTACCAACAAATTACTTCAAAATTTCCAAGGAGTTTTCATGTGGAAGGAACTTGGTGAAGAAGAAAGATTACAAGTCATCCAGATGAATCCCTCATTTTCCATATGTGACTTCAAATGGTCATAACTTGGTCAATTTTTATCACCTTGAGCCCATTCTTTTTTCATGATGACCCTAAGGATGTGTACTTCATGCCTTATTTTATGTGCAAAGTAAGAAAATAGATGGAAGTTGCCTTAAGAATGTAAGAGATTATAGGTCATTTCATGATTTTTAGCCAACTTCAACAAGTCATAACTTGCTCAATTTTTGGAGATTTTGAGTGGTTCAAATTGAAAAATGTCATTCAAGAGATCTACTTCATTCCATCTTTTTTTATCAAGAGCAAATTCTAAGTGGAAGGTCGTGTTTGGATGCAAGAGATTATAGGTCATTTTTAAAGAAGAATTTAAAATATTTCTAAGTATGGAAAATCAACTCTTTTTCTTCAACTTTGACTCCATGTAGTTTTCATCTCAAGCATCCATTTGGTTCCATTATTTTTCCATTGCAAAGCTTGTTACCTCATCTTTCCAAAGCATCCAGAATTTTGCCCTAAGACCCCCTGAGGTGGAAATTCCATTGGATTGAACTTGGTAACTTGGAACTGAAGTTTCACCATAAGTCAGAATTTGAAATCCATGTTTTGGCCTTTAAACATCAAATTAGCACGCGTTTGTGATCTAATCATGTTTAACCAAGTTGCTAAAGTGGATTAGAGCCTTGAACCGCAAGGATTTGATGAGTTTTGACGCAAATCAGATCACACTTTGCTCGTGCATCAGGTTCACACGATTTCCCTCCAATTTATATCATTCCACATGCTTGAACATTCCATTTGATTCCCTATAAATAGGGGGTCATCCCCCATTCAATTTCCCAAGCTTAGATAGCCAGAATCACCCTGCCAAACTTTCTTCACAACTCAGAATTCAGCTACTTTGAATCCTATTCTCAAGCCTTTTTCAATCCATTTTTTTTATCAATTCACCTTCCTTGATCTTCCCTGAAGCTAACCATATAATCACATTCAAGAATTGTGCCCTATATTGCTCCACAGAAGTCCAGTTTCAGAGCTCTGCAACTCAACTTCAATAGGTAGATTCCTTTATCAATTCTTCAAAACTTTGGTATCATTGTGTTGCTCTCATTGCCCTGGTTCTAGTTGCAACACTTACTTTTATCTGGAAGCACGTTTTGACCATGAATTTTCAAATCCCTTTTCAAAACTTTCTTTCCAAATTGCTTGAGTTACAGTTTATATAAATTTGGCGCGAGGGTGTGGTTGTCTTCGTCTTCAAGAGACGAAGCGAATGGCATAGGTCTGAGCTTCTGATTTTACAGTTTGAGAGACCTGCAATTCATGAAGGATGGAGGTTGAAGATGACCAACATGTCATCTTCTAACTAATGAAAGCGTGACATTTGTTATTTTCAAATTCTGATTTTATTAATTATCCTGTACGTTATTCAGTAAAGACCATGATATGCACAGCGTGCCAGATCCTTTGGATTTGATTACTAATGCATTTTGACTCTCATCCAATGGTCCACATCTTTTTTTTTTCTTTTTCTAATTTTTATATTTTAATTGTTTTAAATTTCAAAAAATAATAGAAAATTCATTTTTAGTCCAAAAAATCTTAAAAATTTATGAAAAATATTTTTGATTATTCTCTTTCTTATTTTTATTTTTTCACAATTTAATTTTGTGTTTTGATATTTTTTTAATGAATTTTATACTTATTTGATTTGTTTAAAATGTTTAAAAATACTTTTACAAATTTTTAAATTCTGAAAAAATTATGGAATGATCCAATGATATTGTGACAAATATTGGTGACCTTATTTTATTTTTGTTTCTGACTTTGCTATTTTTTACTATTTTTGTTTATTTTACCCATTTATTTTAATTTTTAAAAATAGTTTCTGACTTTCAAAAATTTCCAAAATTTTTGTAAAATTACTTGGCCTCTTTTCTGATTTTTCTATGGTCTTATTTTTCATTTCTTGATTAATTTGAATATAATAGGCATTTTCTTCATTATTTTCCATTTTTAAAAACATTTTTAAACCCTTTAATGAACATATTAATTATATTATTATTTTGTGAATATTTTCTGGTTGTCTTGGGTTGATTTTTTGGTCATGGATTTATTAACATCATTGGATCCATGGTGTTGAGTTTAACTCCACAAAAAATGGATGAATGATTTTAATAATAGTTTGATTAAATATTAATTCAAATGTGGTTTTTCTTTTTACCCTAATTCCTCTTCATCTCATCCCCTTCTTATTCCACTAAATGTTGTTAGAGCATGATCTCTATATCATGTCTCAAAACAAATGGTGCATAGATTGCTATTGACCGGCCTCAAAATAGGTGCGACTTTTATATAAGTCCACTTACGATTGCTTAACGTAGCGCTAAATTTTGTCCCGATTCGAATAAATGATCATTCGTGGCCCAAACTTATGATTGTAAGCCCAAGTATGTTAATTTGATCTCTTTGATCCAATAACCTTGAGATTCATTGTGTGGAGGCTTTGGTTCTACCAATCCTCTAATGGATCTACAACACCTTTGGTCAACGCGGATCACTTAAATATCGTTGATCATTAAATGGTACTTGTGAGAATTCCAAATGGATGATATACTTGACAAAAAACAAATACAACTTGTTGTGTGGAGGCTTTGGTTCTACCAATCCTCTAATGAGTTCCAAATGCAAGTTTCAAGATGGTCATCCAACTAACCACTAATTATTGACTTGTTTTATTTTATGCTTTTATTCTTTTATGCTTTATGCACTATTTATTTTTTAGCATTTTACATTTCATGCCATTTTCATCTTTGCTCATTTGAGCATTTATTTTCTTATCATTTTTACTTTGCTCACTTGAGCTTTTCTTTTTCCTTTTCCTAAGATACTTAATAACCAACTTAAACCCTAAAAAACTCTTAATGGTACTTGGACTATTTGGTTACTATCCTTGGCATGATGGAGCAGTGGACTTTTTCTTGGACTTAGGATTAGAAACCTTGGCCTATCTTGGATACCTTGTGATCTTATCTGATTATTTTGTCTGGAGCTCTTGAGGTTTACCTCAAGACATTGGGTTGCTTGTTTGTTTTGTGTGTGCAGGTTTTTGTGATTACACTCTTTGTTTGCAATATGGAATTCACCCGCATACAGCCGTTACTCTGCCCAATTTTCGAAGACTTAATACATTTGAAGAGGTCTAGTATCTTTGCTTGCTTGGTTTCACTCCAAAGAATGAGAATTCTATCTTGGCTCATAACGTCAAGTTTTGGCTTCTTGTTGGTTAGATGGACCTTATCCTTAGCTTTTACCTTATGCTTTAGGATAGCCTCTTCTTCTCCTCCCATCTTCTTTAATTTCAAAAATCTTCTCCCTCCTTTTGAAAACCCTTCTTGTTTTGAAACTTAAACACTTTCATAATAAACTCGGGCTTATGTCCATGCATTTTCAAAAAAGCATTTTTCATAAATAAACTTCAATCAATTTAATAATACCTTGACTTTTTTTTGTGAAAAGACTAAAAGTCAATCAATCTCATTTCAAATCATTTTGCCACTTTGGCTTTTACCTTTAAACTTTTCTTAAAAGATTAGGCTCTTGTCAATCCTTGTAGTGATGCAAACAACTATACTTCTACAATATGTAGTAAAGTGAGATATTTTCCACTTGGGTGTTGAGTGAGGCATTGTTGATTTTAAAATCCAAGCCATATCCTCCACTTTGAGATGATGCAAATTCTCCTTTCTCATGATTGTGGGTAGTAAGTATGTTTTCCACACGGACAATGACGATGACGTCTTATCTCATAAAATTAACCAACACACTCGTGTTTCAAATTTTTAAAAGAGGAACTACGGGTACCCTGATCCCCTATTGCACGAAAGGTGGTACGTAGGCACTAAACGTTCGCAACTGCGGCGGGTGCAAAAATCATAAAAAAATATATTTCTTTTCTCACCTCCACCATCCATTTTATATACAACACATTTTTACAGCCAAAATATACAGATTTTTACAAAGAGGTTCCTACGAAGTACCGTAGATGTTTAGGGTGCTAATACCTTCCCTTTGCATAACCAACCCTCTTACCTTGAATCTTTCCCCCTTTTTTGGGTTATTTGCTCTTTTCCCATTCCTTTGGAAACAATAAAGCGCGGTGGCGATTTTTATTTTGATTTGTATAAAGTCTAGTCAATCCAATGGCTTAGTCTTGAACATATCCACCGCTACAGAAAAATGGCGACTTCACTGGGGACAGATTAACCTCTTGCTGGTCCATCCCTAAGTGGGTTAAGCCTATCTTTGTTTATATCTGTATATGTGTTATTGCTGTTTATGTGTTATATTTTGTATATATGTTTGTCTGGATTTTCCTGGTTTTCAAGGTGCTTGGTAATTACTCATAAGTCTTATACCCGGACTTGGGCAAACTTTAAGATAAGACGGGCTGTATAGTCATGTTAACTTTGAGGGAGTAATCCAAATAAAGGAGGCATGAGATCCCCCACTCAGTGGAGGCCCCTTTGACTGTAGTGTCGTTTACCGAGTAATCGGGAAGACGTACTGCTTTCGACCTGGGAGCCTGCTGAAACTGAGGACCGTAGAATACCAAACCCATCTTGGCCTTTTAGGTGTAGTGCGGAAGCTATGACGGAGTAATCCGGAAATAGTTGTCACGCGATACTACACTCGGACGAGTCTTTCTTGAGAATATTACAAATTACCGATTTAATCGGGAAGTTGATAATATCCAAAGGAAGGATGTAGACTCTGAGAACCTCTAGAACCTTGTTTAGCAGGTGATAACTTTTTAGACCAACACCTTATGGGTAGTACTTTCGACCTCATGCTCATGACGTTGAACCTATGAACCCTATATGTGTGATCTTGTGTGTAATTGCTGCATCATGCATCCATGCACTCATAAGCATCTTTTGAAGAAAATAATATTTCAAGGGATTTAAAGGTTGACTATTCGTGAATATCTCAAGTACTGTTAACCATGGATTCTGGAAAGAGAAAGACCGAGAAATACAGTTTCAAGGATCCCAAGATAGATGAGCTGGTCAGTCTAATTCCAGAGATTGAGTGTCCTGCAGACTTTCAGAAGAAGTATGGATCCATCATTCCTCTCATGAAGCTGAAGATGAAGGAGGGTATTCTCTCGACCTTGGTCCAGTTCTATGATCCGATGTATCACTGCTTTACTTTTCCCGATTATCAGTTGATGCCTACACTGGAGGAGTATTCTTATCTATTGGATTTACCTGTTACCGATCGTATCCCTTTTACTGGTTTGGAGGGCGAGCCAAAACCACATGTGATTGCTGCTTTGATTCATCTGGCGAAGTCTGAGGTGGAAGCCCATATGACTACTAAAGGTGGGATTAAAGGATTACCAGCTCAGTTCTTATTAGAGAAAGCTCGTTACTTTGCCAAAATGAAGAGTACAGTTGCTTTTGAGGCCATCTTTGCTTTACTTGCTTATCGATTATTCTTATTTCCTAATGTGGACAAGTTTGTTGACATTAACGCTATTAGGATTTTCATGATTGGAAACCCAGTTCCTACACTGTTGGGTGATGCTTATTACTCTGTTCATCTTTGGAGTTCTTATCATGGGGGAATGATTATCTGTTGCACGCCTTTGTTGTACCGGTGGTTCATCTCTCACATGCCTCAGTCTGATGCTTTTTGGGATGTCAAGAAGGAACCTTGTTGGGCTCCTAAGATTATGGCACTTACTCACTCGGATATTGATTGGTATCATCGAGCTTATTAGGATGTAGAGATTATTAACAGTTGTGGTAGTTTCCCCAATGTACCTCTTCTTGGTACTAAGGGAGGAATTAACTACGACCCTATTCTTGCACGACGACAGCTTGGTTATCCGATGATGGATAAACCAAACAGTATTCATTTGAGTAGTTTCTTTCTGAAGGAAGGAGAAGACCACAGGGAAGCTAGGGAGCAGATTGCGAAGGCCTGGTGTCACATTCATAAGAAAAGTAGGAAAGATTTGGGACCTAGGGAAGCTGTTTCTTTGGAGCCATATCTTCAGTGGGTCCGATCGAGAGCCATCCAGTTGAAGATGTCGTATACTCGGGAGACACCCATGCCTGATCTGTTTGTGAAGACCACTCCTCCTTTATTAGATGATCTAGAAGAGTTGCAACTTGCTTTAGTTAGGATGCAACAGGAAAGAGATGCTTGGAATAACAAGTTCCAGACTTTAGAGAGTTCCTACAAAGCAGACTTGAAGGAGAAATATGATTTGATCGAAATCCTTGAGAGTCGAGAAGTAGAGTCTATGGAGAGGCAAGGGGATTTATTTTTTCCTAAGCCTCAAACAGGTGCTGATTTCTCATTTCCTGATCCGAATGATTGGAAGGAGGTTGCCATAAGACACGTGGAAGAAAACCAGAGGTTGAGAGCTCAGATTGCCAGGCTCACAAGGAAGCGCCAGCGTACAGATTGATCTCTATCAGTTTCTTTCTCTCAGGATTTTTAGATTGTATTTTCATCTTGTACTTGGGATCATTGAAACTTGTAACCCATTTTGAAGTTATTATAATAAAAGTTTTTCATTATTTCAAATGCGTTATTATTTTGATGTTTGCAATATGTCTATAAACGTTAAATCCCTTGAAATATTAAATGATAAAGTAAAAATAATCATATGCATTGCCTATCATGCATCATATTGCACATATTTCTTGCATATCCAAGTGCCTTACCCAGCTTTTTGCTTCGTTCAGGAAGCTGACTCATCACTACAACACTCGGGCTAACTTCAAAAAGAAGATGGACAACTTGGAAAAGGAGAATCACGAGCTACGTGAAGAAGTTTCTTCTTTGAAGGCTGGCTTGGCCAATTTGACTACTCTGATGGAAACTCTGGTGGTTGCTCAGAATCAGCCACCGGGTGTTCAACCTCAACCAACAACGGCAAATGATGAAGTTCCTGTTGTTCCTGTATCCGCTACTCCGACTGTTGTTCAAAACTGTATGCCTCAGGGTTATCCGTGGGGAATGCCAGAGAATTTTGCACCTGAAGGTTTCAATTTGGGCTCCCAAGATGCTCCAGTGGTTCCAAATGTTGTTACTCCAACACCTCCTGTGATGCATGCTGTTCTTGTTGCACCTCCTTCGGTGAATTTGGTTCCGTTTGTTAATGAAGATGTATGTCGTCCTTCCCCTCTGCCGAGTAAAGACTTGGGTCTTTATGACAGAATAGATGATTTCCAAGAGCGGTTTGATAGAATGCAAAGAGAGATGAAGGCTCTTATGGGAAAAGAGTTATTTGGGCAGAATGTGAATGAGCTGTGTTTGGTCCCGAATGTCAAAGTGCCTGCTAAGTTCAAGGTCCCGGAGTTTGAGAAGTACAAAGGCAACACTTTCCCTCGTGCTCAATTGATGATGTGTGTAAGGAGAATGTCTACCCACACCCATGATCAGCGTCTGCTGATTCACTTTTTCCAGGATAGTCTGACCGACGCAGCGTTGAAATGGTACATGAGTTTAGACAGCGCCAACATCTATACCTTTAATGATTTGGGAGAAGAATTCATAAAACAATACAAGTACAATGTGGACATGGCGCCCGATCGTGACCAACTTAGAGCCATGGTTCAGAAAGACATAGAATCATTCAAAGAGTACGCGCAGAGATGGCACGAAGTGGCTGCACAAGTGATTCCTCCCATGGAGGAGAAGGAAATGACTAAAATTTGTCTGAAGATGCTAGGCGCTTTCTACTACGAAAGAGTGGTAGAAAGTGCCCCAAGTGATTTTACAGAGATGGTAGGAATGGGTGTCCGCCTAGAAGAGGCAGTAAGAGAAGGCCGTTTGGCAAAGGGTGAAGGATCCGGAGGTGTGAAAAAGCCAGCTTATGGGTTCACAAAGAAGAAAGAGGGGGATACAAATGATGTCATGCAAGAGAGGAGGATAAGTGCTCCTAGAAGGAATTATCAGTGTCCCCAGCAAGTTGCTTCAGTGACTCCTATTATAAATGCTGCTCTAACTATCATTTCTTATCAAAGACAGTCCCAGTAGGGGAACCAAGGGAATAATGAGATAAGGGAGAACTATGACCCTATTCCCATGAGTTATATAGAGCTACTACCAGCATTGATTCAGAAGAAGTTGGTCCAGACACGACCACCTCCAGCAGTACCATCACCATTGCCTTGGTATTACAAAGCAGACCAGACGTGTTCCTTTCATCAGGGAGCACCAGGCCATAGTGTTGAAAATTATTATCCTTTGAGGACTGAAGTGCAAAGGTTGGTGAAGTCCGGAATTTTATCTTTCAAAGACATGGGACCTAATGTAAAAGAAAATCCTCTACCCAAGCACGGGGGAGTGAATGCTGTGAATATGCTGGCCGGTTGTCCAAGTGACTTCCGGATTTTTGACATTAATTTGGTTAGAGGGGATTTGGTAAAGATGCACGCAGACCTCTGTGAATTCAGTTATGATACACATGACCATGCCGGTTGTGCTATTTGCAGTACAAACATACAGGGTTGCGAGAAGATAAAGGCTGATTTACAGGAGATGATGGATGAAGGTCTAATTTATATAATCAGGCCTAGGGTAGAATATGAAGAGGAAGTTAATATGGTTTCCGGATGTCCGGGTGAATTCCGAATTTTTGAAGTAGAGCATTTGAATGAAGATCTCGTACAGTTGCATACAACCTTCTATCGTACCGCTGGTCAGGTGGAACACCAATATGGATCATGCGTAGTTGGCTGTCAAGACCCCCGAGGATGTTCTATTGTGAGAGAGGATGTTCAATTGTTGTTAGACAATGGAACTATCAAGATCACAGGTCAGAGAGATGATTATCACGAGATTGATATGGTTGAAGTTTGTTTGATGGGAGAAGAGTCAGAAGAAGAATATGCCTCCGCGGATGAGTATTTCTCTTCAGGCGAAGATTTATTTGCCGGAAATGGTCTTTTGAGGGCTGATTGTGTCGAGGAAGGTGTAAACGTCATTGTACCTTGTTTTGGTGCACCCGCTCATCTTGAGGTGGAGTACCATAGAAAACCAGTTGTTACCCCATTGGTAATTAGTCTGCCAGGACCTGCTCCGTATAAATCAGATAAGGTTGTGCCTTACAAATACAATGCTACAATCTTATAAGATGGGGTGGAAGTTCCCATCCAGCCAATGCCAGACGTTGGAAATATAGCTGATAATAGCAGGGTGACCCGTAGTAGTCGCGTGTTTGCGCCGGTTATTCGAAGAGACGTTGTTGCTGGAAAGAAAATTGCTGAGAACGATGAGCCTAAGAAAGCTGCAAGAGAGGCTAGTGGAGCTACATTGGAGAAAGAAGTGGATGATATCTTGAAGATAATTAAAATGAGCGACTACAAAATTGTGGACCAGCTATTGCAGATTCCTTCAAAGATATCCATCCTAGCTTTATTGATGAATTCCTCCGCTCATAGAGAATCACTGATGAGAGTACTAGACCAAGATTTTGTAGAGAATGACATGTCGTTAGATCAATTCAGCAGCGTAATTAGAAACATTACGTCATGTAACAACTTAAGTTTCTGCGATGATGAGTTACCACATAAAGGGATGAATCACAACCTGGCCCTCCACATATCTATGAACTGCAAGAATGATTCGCCATCCAATGTTCTAATTGATAACGGATCTGTGTTGAATGTTATACCGAGAAGTACTCTCATGAAGTTAAAGTATCAGGGAACACCTATGCTCCCGAGTGGCATCATTGTGAAGGCTTTTGATGGGTTGAGGAAATATGTCATCGGTGAGGTAGACTTACCCATCCATATAGGACCACACTTGTTCTTGATGACTTTCCAGGTAATGAAAATTATTCCCGCGTATAGTTGTTTGCTAGGATGGCCATGGATACATGAAGCAGGGGTTGTCACTTCAACTCTGCATCAGAAGCTAAAATTTGTGCGTGAAGGGAAGGTAGTGATCATAAATGGGGAGCAGGCTTTGTTGATATCCCATCTATCCTCTTTCAGTATTGTAGAAGCAGATGAGGCTGCTGTTGGAACCCAGTTCCAAGCCCTATCCATTGATAACATAAGGAAGAATGAGAATTCTGTGGTTTCCCTGAAGGATGCGCAACAGGTGGTGCACAATGGTCATAATGCAGTTTGGGGACGACTTGTGGATCCACCTGTGAACAAGAACAAAACTAGCTTGGGTTTCTATTCGAGGAATGGAGAAGGCGAAAGTTTGAAGTCAAAGTCTTCTGTGAACAGTTATCATGATGTTTTCCGCAGCGGAGGCTACCTCCATCCGATTGGTTCTGGAATTAATGCTGTTGAAGAGGATAAAGCAGAGCAGGAAGCACCAGATTATGTGACGCATGGATTCCGGGTTCAGAACTGGGTCACCGTTGATGTTCCTTCTTGCATACATGTTTCAAAGTAATTTGTTTTGTTAATCTGCTTCTTTCTTTTGAAAAGCTTTCACTCTGCCCAAGGTGGAAGTATTAATGTTGTAGGGCTTATCTGTTTGCTATGATTGTTAAGATCATTAATAAAAGTTGTCTTTGCTTCCAAAATTATGTCTTTTATTTTCTTCCTTTTTCTTGGGAAATGGTAATAATTAAAAAAAAACCTTTCAAAATAAATAATAATTGAAAACTAATCTGCATGATCACTTGTTATATGTGTCAGTTTCTAAAAACAGTCATAAATCATATGTGCAGATTAATTAAAAAACCCGTTGAATACAATGACCCTGCACCCTCTCCCAACTTTGATTGTCCTGTGTTTGGGGCTGAAGAAGAAGATTATGATGAGATTCCATAAGAGGTCTCACGGTTGCTTGAACACGAGGAAAATACCATTAAGCCATATAAAGAGCCTTTGGAAATGGTTAATTTGGGTTCAGAAGAAGATCCGAAGGAAGTCAAGATTGGAGCATCGTTGCATCCTAATGTAAGGAGCGGGTTGATTAAGCTCTTGAAAGAGTATGTGGATATTTTTGCTTGGTCTTATCAAGATATGCCTGGTCTAGATACAGACATTGTCGAGCATCGTTTACCGTTGAAGCCAGAGTGTCCGCCATTTAAACAAAAGTTGAGAAGAACCCACCCGGATATGGCAATAAAGATAAAAAAGGAGGTCCTAAAATAGATTAATGTTGGTTTTCTTGTGACATCAGTGTATCCTCAATGGATCACCAATATTGTCCCAGTACCGAAAAAAGACGGAAAAGTCCGCATGTGCGTAGATTACAGAGATCTAAATAAAGCTAGTCCAAAAGATGATTTTTCATTGCCTCACATTGACATGTTAGTGGATAGCACAAAAAAATTCAAGGTATTCTCGTTCATGGACGGATTTTCTGGGTATAATCAAATAAGAATGGCTCTAGAGGACATGGAAAAAATAATGTTTATCACACCCTGGGGAACATTCTATTAGAGTGATGCCCTTCGGGTTGAAGAACGCTGGTGCAACGTACCAGAGGGCTATAACAACCCTATTCCATGATCTGATTCACAAAGAAATCGGAAGTATATGTTGATGATATGATTGCCAAATCCCAAACTGAAGAAGGGAATATAGAAGATCAGTTGAAGTTGTTTCGGCGTTTGAGGAAGTATCGTCTCCGCCTGAATCCAAATAAATGCACCTTCGGAGTTAGACCGGGGAAATTGTTGGGTTTTATTGTTAGCCAGAAAGGAATTGAAGTTGACCGTGATAAAGTCAAAGCAATTCAAGAAATGCCATCACCAATAACTGAAAAGCAAGTCAGGGGTTTTCTCGGGCGTTTGAATTATATCTCCAGATTTGTCTCCCGCATGATTGCAACGTGTGAACCGATCTTTAAGTTGTTAAAGAAAGATCAAGGTTGCGTGTGGACAGATGACTGCCAAAGGGCATTTGAAAGTATTAAAGAATATCTGCTTGAACCTCCTATCTTTCTCCCTCCCGTAAAAGGAAGACCGTTGATTATGTATCTAACAGTGTTAGATAAATTCATGGGTTGTATTCTAGGAGAACAGGATGAAACGGGAAAGAAAGAGTTCGCCATTTATTATCTCAGCAAAAAATTCACTGATTGTGAGTCACAGTATTCTATGCTAGAAAAAACATGTTGTGCTTTGGCCTGGACGGAAAAGCGTTTGCGGCAGTATATGTTGAATCATACTACTTGGTTGATTTCCAAAATGGATCCAATCAAGTATATTTTTGAAAAGCCTGCTCTTACTGGGAGAATTGCCCGCTGGCAGATGTTGTTATCTGAATATGATATCGAGTACCGCACTCAAAAGGCTATCAAAAGTAGTGTGTTGACAGATTACCTTGCTCTCCAGCCGGTGGAAGATCATCAGTCTGCAAAATATGAATTCCCCGATGAAGATGTGATGTTCTTGAAAGTGAAAGATTGTGATGAACCATTTCCTGAGGAGGGCCCTGACCCTGAATCTCGTTGGAGTATGGTATTTGATGGAGCTGTGAATGCTTATGGTAAAGGAATTGGTGTTGTGATTGTTACTCCTCATGGACCGCACATTCCTTTTACTGCAAGGTTAACATTTGATTGCACTAATAATATGGCGGAATATGAGGCTTGCATCATGGGTCTTGAAGAAGATATTGATCTCAGAATCAAGATTCTAGATGTTTTTGGTGATTCAGCCTTGGTAATAAATCAGATTAAATGAGAATGGAACACTCGTCACCATGGCTTGATCCCTTACAAATATTATGCTAGAAGATTACTACCCTTCTTCAATAAAGTTGAATTCCATCACATTCCTAGGGATGAAAATCAAATGACAGATGCTCTGGCAACTCTGGCTTCCATGTACCAAGTAAATGCTTGGAATGATATACCCTGAATTATAGTTCGACGGCTAGATAGGCCCGCTCATGTGTTTGTGACAGAGGAGGTAGTAGATGAAAAACCTTGGTATTATGATATCAAGCATTTTCTTCAGACTCAGGAATACCTGTTTTGTGCGTCAAAGAAAGATAGAAAGACACTGAGAAGATTGGCAGACAATTTCTTCCTCAGTGAAAATGTGTTATACAAGAGGAATTTTGACATGGTCTTGCTCAGATGCGTGGATAGACACGAAGCATACATGTTGATGCATGAGATCCATGAAGGTTCATTTGGCACTCATGCTAATGGACATTCAATGGCTAAAAGGATGCTAAGGGCAGGTTATTATTGGTTGACAATGGAATCTGATTGTTACAAATTTGCAAAGAAGTGCCATAAATCCCAGATTTACGCAGATAAGATCCATGTACCTCCGACACTTCTCAATGTGATTTCCTCCCTGTGGCCTTTCTCTATGTGGGGTATTGACATGATCGGGATGATAGAACCCAAAGCTTCGAATGGACATCATTTCATCTTGGTAGCAATTGACTACTTTACCAAATGGGTAGAGGCTGCTTCGTATGCCAATGTTACCAAATAGGTGGTTATGCGTTTCATAAAAAACAATCTTATATGCCGGTATGTTGTGCCGAGCAGAATCATCACTGACAATGGCTCGAATTTGAACAACAAGATGATGACTGAACTGTGCGAAGAATTCAAGATTGTCCATCACAATTCATCTCCATACAGGCCAAAGATGAATGGGGCTGTTGAAGCTGCTAATAAGAATATCAAGAGAATTATCCAGAAAATGGTTGTTACTTATAAGGATTGGCATGAAATGCTCCCTTTTGCTCTACATGGATATCGAACATCTGTCCGCACTTCAACAGGGGCAACCCCGTTTTCTCTAGTGTATGGAATGGAAGTTGTACTCCCTGTCGAGGTAGAGATTCCCTCGTTGCGTGTGATAATGGAAGCCAAATTAACAGAGGCTGAATGGGTTCATAAGAGGTTTGACCAATTGAATTTGATTGAAGAGAAGAGAATGACAACTTTGTGTCATTGGCAGTTATATCAGAAAAGAATGAAGAAAGCATTTGAAAAAAAGGTCAAACCTCGTGAATTCAGAGAAGGCGACCTCGTGCTCAGGAAGATCATGTCCTTCAACACTGATTCTAGGGGCAAGTGGACTCCCAATTTTGAAGGCCCGTATGTTGTCAAGAAAGCCTTCTCTGGTGGTGCATTAATTCTTGAAACTATGGATGGCGAGGAGCTCCCACGTCCCATGAATGCTGATGCAGTCAAGAAATACTTCTCCTAAAGAAATAAAAGAACAGCTCGCTAAGTTGAAAACCCGAAAGGGCGGCTTAGGCAAAAAAGAGCGTCTCGGTAGGCCAAAAACCCGAAAGGGCGATCTAGGCAAAAATTAGAGACATAAACAGAATAAATTTCCCGCTAAGTTGAAAACCCACAAGGGTAGCTTAAGCAAAAGTTAGGGACTTTCTTGGCAAGTAACTACGTCAGACAAGACTTGATCGTTGAAGCAACAATCTTCTCGGATCCTCACCATACCTCAACGGAAGCTGCTGCCCAGGATTTCAAAAGTTGTTAGGGGGATAATGGTCATTGTATCTCAATGTATCTTTTCTATTATGTATTACCATTTCCCAAACTTTGTAATCATCCATGGAGTCTCGCCATTCGCAGACTACCATTCTATTAATGAAATTCGAGCTTTTGCCCAACTCTTTGTGTTATTATTTTTATTTAGCTTGCAAAGACTTCATTTATTACTGATAATAACTGTTAAAGCAAAAAGATTAAAAAAGCAAAATTGACTTTTCAAAAGGAAGAGAGATCTTTACAAATTCAATTTACTTTGGGATTTGTAATGAAAAAATGACAACAAGAATGGTGATCCCAAGAATGAACAAACTCCGGTTGTTTTAAGAAGATTTACTCCCTTCATGAAGGTTTTCTCAGGACATTTTGCTGGTGTGCGCAATCTTTGTGTGTTTCACAGATAGTTAAAGACGATATCAGTGGGTGAAAGGTACAGTATTGGGTTTATGATCCCATTATCACCAGTCAAGTCTTGGTTCGCTTTTGATTTTAGGTTTGCATGGTCAGAAGCCTTTGTCCCAGATTCCCCAGCAAAGTCTTCCCTCATATAATGAAAGGTTTTATTCCTTTGGTGTGCTGGGATGTTTCTCTTTTTGCAGTTTTGGCATTAATCTTGACTTCTTGACTTCCCGGAAAGATTATCCCAGGGCATCTCTTGTTAGAATGAGTGTTCGTGATGAAAGTTTTCTCCAGGGAGGTAGGCTTGAATCCCCCAATGAGGTTTGGTTGTGTCGGCATCAATATGCTTTATTTGAGGCTGGTATCGCAATCTCCAGTAGGAATGTTGCTTTTGGAAAATTGTTTTCTCCGATGAAACCGGAAGAAGGATGTTCTATCCCGATATCTGTTTGATTTGGCTACGTCCAGATTATGTTTCTCCTCAGCGAAGTTAAAGCAGGCAATAGGTTTGGTTTCTGCAGTTGCTTTTACCTTTCTTAGATTGATCTTTCTGGTTGAAGTTTAGCCCAATGTTGTTAGTACCTGAGGCGGTTTTGTTTGTTTGTACTAATCATGTATCCTTTTACCAGCATATGCACGATATCACTCATACATTCATACATACATCATGCATTGCTAAAAATCATCGTTCATTGATATAGTGTTCTAACTTTTCCTGCAGCGCTCTTTACTTAGTTGAATTTGGTTTTCCCTCTTGAGTTTATTTCTCAAAGGCTGAATCTGCATTGGCCGTCTTGCTCCAGTTTATTTCTGAATTAGATTTATGGTTTTCTGAAAACTTTGGGTTTTGGTTTGTGCATTTATTTTGCACAGGAAGACTTTATCTCCTCAGCAGGAATATCGTGGCACTTCCCCGGGAAATCATATTTCCATCCCTAGAAAGTCATTTCTCTTTGAAAATCCCCTTCACAATAAGCGAAAGTCTCTTTATTTGAGACAAATTACGTATTACCCTTTCCAGGCAGATTTCCTTGGTTAAAGAAGAAGTTGAGATCCGTTCTTGGTAAAACACCAGAATCTTGGGGAAACTTGATATATTTTCTCTTTCTACCTTCACTGAACGTTGGTAGTACATCGGCAGTGAACGTTGGTGTTTGTTATCTTTTTGCTATCTTCAATGAACGTTGATAGTTCATCGTCAATGAACGGCGGTGATATGATATGTTTTCTCTTTCTACCTTCAGTGAACGTTGGTAGTACATCGGCAGTGAACATCGATGTTTCTTATCTTTTTGCTATCTTTAGTGAATGTTGATAGTTCATCGTCAGTGAACGGCAGTGATATGATATATTTTCTCTTTCTACCTTCAGCGAACGTTGGTAGTACATCGGCAGTGAACGTCGGTGTTTGTTATATTTTTTCTATCTTCAGTTAACGTTGATAGTTCATCATCAGTGAACGAAGGTGATATGATATATTTTCTCTTTCTACCTTCAGTGAACGTTGGTAGTACATCGGCAGTGAACGTCAGTGTTTGTTATCTTTTTGCTATCTTTAGTGAACGTTGATAGTTCATCGTCAGTGAACGGAGGTGATATGATATATTTTCTCTTTCTACCTTCAGTGAATGTTGGTAGTACATCGACAGTGAACGTCGGTGTTTGTTATCTTTTTGCTATCTTCAGTGAACGTTGATAGTTCATCGTCAGTGAACAGCGTTGATATGATATATTTTCTCTTTCTACCTTCAGTGAACGTTGGTAGTACATCGACAGTGAACGTCGGTGTTTATTATCTTTTTTCTATCTTCAGTGAACGTTGATAGTTCATCGTCAGTGAACGACGGTGATATGATATATTTTCTCTTTCTACCTTTAGTGAACGTTGGTAGTACATCGGCAGTGAACGTCGGTGTTTGTTATCTTTTTGCTATCTTCAGTGAACGTTGATAGTTCATCGTCATTGAATGGCGGTGATATGATATATTTTCTCTTTCTACCTTCAGTGAACGTTATTAGTACATCGGCAGTGAACATAAGGCCATATGTAGAAATAATCTCGTTCTTACAATAATCAGGGACAATAATAGGTTAAAGCTCCCTCGCCCAGAGTAATCAGGGACGATAGAGGTCGAAATGACCAAGAATTGGTTTTAGTGCATATGAATCAAGATGCATACCAAATTATTAGAAATATCCAACAAAACAAATTTTTTTTTTTGGGGGGGGGGGGACAACATAGCCAACATGATCGAACAAATCTTGGCCCAAAATGGCTTCAATGTCGGCCTACATAGGCTGAATTTCATTTTTACGTTGTCTAATTATGTATGTATTATAGACTGAACAACCGAGGGGTTGGAAAGTCCCCAAGTACACTAAGTTTGCAGGGGACACTAACGAATCCACTATCGAACATGTGATGTGGTATGAGTTTGTAGAGATGAATGAAGATGAGATGCAATGCTTAAAAAGGAAATTGATTTTGTAAGAAACCTCAATGTTGGTGATGATTGTTGTACCCCAAAATTTGCCCTCCCATATTCTTCAAGATTTGTCAAGATCAATCTTCAAATGCTTCAAGATCTCTCAAGGATTGCACAGTCCAAAGGCCTCCTAAGCCAGCTAAAATTAGGGTTTTGGTTCTTGCAAGGAAGTTGAGGTTTTCAAGGGCTCAATCAAGTCCCACATGCCTATAAACATTGTCAAGCATCTACATGCCAAGTTTCAAGGCTCACAAGGTCAAGTTGCACAGTCAAAAACCCTAATTGCTTCACAATCAACTGCAGGGGCAAAATGGTTATTTGGCAGTCAAAAGTCAAAAATTTTGGTAAACATCTTATTTTGAAGCCACAATCATCATTTGATCAAGTCTTGATCATGATTCCACAAGCATGGCTCAAAAATCATCAAGATGCAAAAGTTTCCATTTTGGGACAGTTGAAAAGTCAACTGTAACTTGACCAAGGCATAACTTTTTCATGGTTCATCATAAAAATCCCATCCAATGCTCATTTTGAAGGGGAGGACATTTCCTACGACTTATCTTCACATTCCAAGTCCAAGAAATGCTCTCACAAAAAGTTATCAATTTCTACATTATAGGTCATTTTCAAAAGTCAACAAAAAGGCATTTTAAGTCAAAGACCATAACTTGAGATTGGTAAATCAAATTGACATGGGACCAAAGGAATTGGTTAGAGCACTTCAATACCTTTCCAAAATGTCCAAGAACATGTTCATATGATCAAAATTGAGCAAGATATGCATTGGAGAAGTTGGGAAATTTTTGTGAAATGGCAAAAGTCGACTATCCCTAAAACTTCAATTTTTGACAAAAGGGACCACTTTCTTCCACTTGATTCAACCTTGTCATGCCACCCACGTGTCCCATGATTAATTTCAAGATCAAACATTTATTTTTCCATTTTTATTTAATTTTTATTGATTTAATTTATTTTAAATCCATAATAATTCAAATAAAATCAAAAAAATTAATGGAATAGTATCTTGTGGTTTGAATGGCTTTCATGTATCATTTGCCAACTACCAAATTCGTGCTAGGGCCATTTTGAGCACAAAATCATGGTTTTGCTTCAAACTTGGAAAGTCCTTTAATGGTGTTAAAACAAAATCCAAAAACTTAATTGCAATGGATCCCAAGCCTAGCTGCTGACCTAATTCCCTTCATACATACATAAGCAAGCCTTCCCAACCTAATTCACTACCTAGAAAGTGCACAAACGGCCAGAGTAAAGTTCAAAATTTGTCCAAAAAGTGAGAGATCAAAAACTGTGTTACAGGCATTTCCAGATCAAAGCAAGTACGTGGCCCTCTTCCTTGCCATACCCTGAAGCTAAAGCAACCCTTGCCACGTCCTAAGATCCATCATACCGCACTGTAAGTTCTTCCAAACTCACCCCTGTACACGACACTTGAAACCTCTAATTCTTGCGCCTTTTCTCTAATATTTTTACATATTCGTGTTCACCATTCAATTTCCATACATCCTGTATTGTTTAATTGCATTGTTGTAGCCTAGATCTCCCTGCCCGAACCTAGGGTTTTGGGGGTTGCAATTTGGGGTTTTGTTTTACAGGAATAATTGATACAAGCCATAGCCATGGACGGATTCAGGAGATTGAGACGAACAGGATGATGGCTTTGGCTGACATTTTCGTGGCCTAGAGCTCAATATAGGAGAAGGCAACGAATTTTGTTGCGGAACCAGAATCTGCAGGAAAAATGTACAGGGGCTGTTGGAGAAGACGATGATGTGTCTTCACATCACTGGCCCATTTCAAACCAACGCGCGTTTTTTTTATTTTTTTTAGCATATGCGTTGGTTCACCAATATATTATTTTGTTATTATTATTATTATCTCAATTGAGCAAGATAGCTCAACTGGCCAAGGCGCTTATGCATAATCCCTTGGGACCTGGGTTCGAATCCCAGGTCCCCCATAATATCCATGTATTTTTTCTTCACATAATTGTGTGCAGGCTTCAAAGAATAGGCCCATCATGCACCTTGCCCATCCAGCGTGCCAAGTGTCTTCAACAGCCATCCAAAGGCCATGAGAGTGAGGAACATCATAGTCCCAGTCAAACAGGTGCCTAGGCAATTTCCAGAGTCAACGTGGCTTGGCAACAAATGGGCCTGGAATCTGTTTGTTCACCTCCCAAGCTGGCCCAAACCCCCCTTTGGGTTTGCATTTTTTTTTATTTTCTTTCTTTTAATTGCTTTATTTAATTCTATTGTTTTTTTAATTACTCATCAACAAATTACTTAACCTTTTCACAATAAAAATAAAAAAAACTAATATTATTATTATTTATTAATTTCATATTATTTTTTGTAAATAAATTATAATTAATTAGTTCAAATAGGCAACTTTAATCTTTTTCTTAATAACTAAAATAAATTTAGAACTAGGTTTTTTCTTCTTTTATTTTAATTCCTTTTGTTTTATTTTCATTAAAAACATAAAAATACAAAAACATTTTTTTCTTTTAATAAATAATTAATTAATTAGAATTAGGGTTAATATTTAATTAATTGCAAAAAAGAAGGACAAACTCAATTCTTTTCTCAAAAAAGGGCAAAACCCTAGGACATTCCCGATTCAATCTTTCGCGCGTATTTATTTTTTTAATTCATTATTTTGTATCTGCTCAGGAAATGTAATCATTAATTAGAACTTTATCGCTTTCTTTTAAATTCTCGCATTTTTATTTTCCAAACGGGTTGTTGTTTTTTTGGCGATGTATATACCCGCGCCTTGTAATAATTAGATTTACCTTTTCCGCAATTTATTTTCCGCACTCTTAACTGTTAAAAAATGCATGAAAGACTTGTATGAATAATAAAATCAATCCGTAGCTCACAAATAACATGTACAAGATAAACATAAACTGAAACAACACACATGCACATGCCACTCCTAGGGTACGCCTCACCGGTTGCCTCGAACGTGGTCGTCAAGTATAGGGTGTTTTAGAGGTCGCCCTCCTGTCTAAGATCCAGTTGCCTCGAAACGGTTGCCTCGGATAAAAAGGATCTAGGACATTAGGGTTACCGCTAAGGTGTCCTACTATTGCTTCGGTGACCACACATGTCCCTAATAATCGAATTGACCCGAATAACTCCAACGACGGTTCTACCTACCTCTCAATGGTGGGATAACATTGTCTAAAGGACTCTTACATAGCCTAATTCCTTAGAGTAGGTAGATCTCATGGGTACTTGCTCTTTTCAAAAACAAACAAAAACATCTTTTCGCACTCACACTTTCTAAAAGTTTTCAAACAAATTTTTCATACATCTTGAGGACAGATACAAGAGTTACTTAGAAATTTTTCAAACGAAACTTTTTTCAAAACCCACACACATTTGAAAAGCAAACAAATTTTGAAAACATAAGAGCAAGTACCTAAGAGCCCGTGGATAACCACGAATAGAAAGGGTGCTAATACCTTCCCTTTCTATAAATCTACCTCCCGAACCGAGAAACATTCTCAAAGAAGGAATTTTGCTGTGCTTTTGTCCTTTCCATGTTGGAGAACATAAAAGACGGTGGCGACTCTTGCTTACCGCGATATTTCGCGAACCAGCTTAAAAACAGTCAGTTCTATTTCCACCGATCACAGAACTGGCGACTCTGCTGGGGACATTTATAAGTGAGGTGTACCTTAGGATTAGACCACTCTTATGTTTTCAATTGCTTGCTTTGCTTGATTTAATATTGTGGGTTTGCCTTGGAGTTTCATAGATCCTAACCCGGATCTGGGGGATACCTATTAGAAAATAGCAACAAACTGTGAGGGAACTATGCGGGGTATACCGACACGGTTGAAACAGTTTGCTACGTTGATGTGGCACTTTGGTGAGTACCGGTAACCCTTGAGTCAAGTCAAGGAGAGTACGGGGCCGCCGCGTGGTGTCGTGAAGCATCAACTGACCTTAGGAACCTTACTTGACCATCCTGGCTTCTTTAGGGGTAATGAGATGACCGACTTTGGTGCAGTCCGAAGTTGGTAGATACTCGATACTACACTCATTGAGGGTTGTTTTCTTGGAATATTTTGATCGCCAGTTCAGTGGCTAAATCAAAACAATGAACACAGAAAACAACCCGATGATATTGAGCTCCTTAGAACCCGGTTACTTTTGATAGGACAGGTTTTGAGCTCACCAACTTCAAGAGGGTAGTACCTAGACCTCCTGCTGGCCTAAACCCTAAGGGCTGTCTGGTGTGACTTGTGTGCCTTATCATGTTTGCTTTTTGGGAATACTTGTGGTGTGTTTTATCATAGCATCATAACATCATACAGCATCATATGCATTTACTAACCACTTCAGGGGTTCGAATCTTCATCTTTGTTCTTGTTTTGTAGGACATGGAAACTATCCGCAGAAAGACAATTCAGATCAACCTTATAAGGGTCCCTCCTCAGCTTAAGGAGCTTACATCCAGGATTCCCGAGAACTCTTCCTTCAGTGAAAGGCATGGTAGACTCATCAGCTTGGTCAACACCAACATTGAAGAGGATATGGTGAAAGTGTTGTTCCAGTTCTTTGACCCTTTGCACCACTGTTTTACTTTCCCGGATTATCAATTGGTACCTACGTTGGAAGAGTTTTCTCAGCTTCTGAAGGTTCCCATTCTTAGTCAACTACCCTACAACGGTACGGAAAGGGAACCAAAACTTGAAGAGGTTGCTAAAGCATTACACCTACAACCATCTGACATCAAGGGACATTGGGAAGTTAGAAGTGGCATCAAAGGATTTTTGGCAAAATTCCTGTTTGAGAAAGCACAAGAATGTTGGAATTCCCTTGACCTACAAGCTTTTGAAGAAGTTGTGGCAGTCCTTGTCTATGGGTTGGTATTGTTCCCGAATCCGGATCAGCTTATAGATATCAATGCTGTCAAGATCTTCATATCCAGGAATCCTATACCTACGTTGCTTGGGGACATCCTTCACTCATGTTACACTCGAACCATGAGAAAAAGAGGTGTTCTCATGTGCTGCACTGCTCTCCTGGCAAGGTGGTTTATTTCGCACCTTCCACAATCAGTTTTGAAGAACGAGCGGGGTTTGAGATGGTCACAATGATTGATGACTCTTACACATGCTGATATACATTGGTGTTCTCGGTCCAGAGAGAATGTCACTATCATTGATCGTTGTGGGGAGTTTCCTAATGTTCCTTTACTTGGAATCAGAGGAGGTATTACTTACAACCCGTGTCTGGCTTTGAGACAGTTTGATTATGCTCGGAGGGATGGTCCTCATGACATGTTGATTCCTGACATAGTTTTTGACTTCGACAACGATGCACAAGGACTTCGCCAGAAATTTATCAGAGCTTGGAGGATGCCCAACAGGGTAGATAGCAAGACACTGGGGCACAAGAACTCCATCCCCCTCGAGCCTTATCTCAAATGGGTACGAGCCCGCTCCCAGAAGCTGGTGATGCCATACCCTCATGTTCTCCCCGTGATCAAAGAGCCAGTTTTGGAAGGAGAGGTGCCCTACACCATTCAACATCCTGACATGCCAACATCTTGGGAAGAAATGCAAAAGAGCTGGATCCAACTCAAGGAAGAACGGAATTCTCTTGAAACCAGTCTATATGCCAGTGAGAAGAAGGTCTTGGAGCTCACCCGTCTACTTCACGAGGAAAAGACTCTCAACACCTACATCGCTCCAAAGAGGATGCGCAGTGTCTTTTGGGATTAATTATTTTGTAATGTTTTGCCCATGAGGCCTTGATGTACTGAACAGATCATTTCCTAATATAACGTGTGTTCCCTTTTTGTCTACAACGAATTTGAACTTTCGAACCCTTGAATGCATTGCATAAATAGCATATCATGCATCATGTGCATAACAGGTACCCTTTTTCTATAGGTTGCTTAATCTTCTTCGCTGTTTATTTCAGCACTCAATCATCATGTCTTCCGAGCCTACTACTGAACAAGCTATCAAGGCCCTCCAGGCCCAGAACGCCCAGTTCCAGGAGCTGGTCATGAACTTAGCCCAGGGACAACAGGAGTTGAAGGCTTTGCTCCTGAAGAAGAAGAAGAAGAAGAGGACTGTGTTGTTCAACACTGGACGCAGAATCGGGAATACACTGCAGAATGAAGCTGAGCTGACTACTCCATCTGTTGGGGAAGGCAGTCACCAGGAGGGAAGGGTCCCTAGTCCCGTGGTCTCTGACACCAAGACAGATTTCAATGATGAACAGTACCCTCCTGCTGAGGACAGGTATAAGCAGCTGGAGGACCGGTTAAATGCTATGGAGATCCAACACGTGCCTGGGTTGGATTTTAGAGATCTAGGTTTATCTTCTGGGGTGGTGATCCCACACAAGTTCAAGGCACCTGCCTTTGTGAAGTACGACGGGGCTTCCTGTCCTAAGCTGCACCTCCGTTCTTATGTAAGGAAGATCTAACCTTACACTGCCGACAAGAACTTATGGATCCATTTCTTCCAGGAGAGTCTTTCAGGGACTCAACTCGAATGGTTCTATCAGCTGGATGGAACCAATATTCGTAACTGGGAGGACTTGGCTACTGCTTTTTATAAGCAGTATCAGTACAATTCCGACCTCGCTCCTACGCATACCCAACTCCAGGGTATGTCGCTATGAACGGGTGAAGGTTTTAAGGAGTACGCGCAGAAGTGGAGAGACCTGGCTGGCAGGGTGCAGCCACCGTTGACTGATCGTGAACTCGTGGACATGTTCTTGGGGACCCTGTTGAAGGGGTGAAAAACACAAGAAGGGGGGGTTGAATTGTAAAACTGAAATCTTAAAGCAATTGACAAGATATTTTTATCCTGGTTCGTTTGATCTCAAACTACTCCAGTCCACCCGTCAAGGTGATTTCTCCTCTCTCCAACGAGGTCTTAATTCACTATATTCAACTGAATATTACAGACTGCTTTAACAACTGCTAAAGCCTTCTTGATTCAAACCACAATCCGGTTTGTCAAGGCAACACTTTCTTACAAAGGTATAAAACAAATGTGTGTGAATGTTTTCTACAAAACTTTATCACAACTGTGATGTATACACAAATGAAGCTTAGAAACTTAGATTGCTAAACACTAATGGAGTATCAGAGTTTGTGGTTTAGCAAAACTGGTAGATGAAGATTATTGTTCAGCTTTGTGCGTGTAGAGAATTGAAGAGCATTAGCCATTATAATCTTCGAAGCCTTGTTTATATAGCACTTGAGAAGATGAACGTTGAATGCAAATATTCTTGATTCAATGCTAATAACAAGCTTTCCTTTTTGAGCAGATCTTGTCTAGAATGATGCCGTTGGAATTAATTAGCGTTCAATGCACAGTACCGTTGCTTCTTCAATGCACGTTCTGGCTTGGCTCATTCTGATTCTGCTTCGCTGCTGATGAACTATTGTTTTTGTATCAGAGTGTTTACGCGCAGTTCTGTTCATCAAGCTTCAGCATGTACGTGAGTTGATTATCTGATCTTCACGTTCTGATTCAGCAACTTCTGATGCTGGTGTATGAAATCAAATTCTGATGCTGAACAAGTGATCTTGCTTATTTTAATCAGCATATCTGCAAGTCAGAGCATAGTAATTTTAGGCAGCATATAGTTCAAACATGAAACATATAAATACTATATCTTTTCACTTTGTTATCATCAAAACTTAAATATAGGGTACTAGATTCAAACATTGTTCTAACAATCTCCCCCTTTTTGATGATGACAAAAACTAGATATTTTAAATAAAAAATAACGTGAAAAGGTATCTAGGAAATGTTTCAGAGTTAAGAAGTAAGGAGAAATCAGAGTTAAGAGATACTCCCCCTGAGTTTGTTACTTCCCTTTGATATACGTGTTCTTCAGGATCAGATCTTTTTCTATCTTTGAACATCAGATTAAGAGTCTTTGACTTATCAGAGAGCAGAGCTTCAGAGCTTTTCCTGTTAGAGCTTTGCTTCGGATCAGAGTGTTAGGTCGATCAGAACTTCATATTTGATCAGAGCAACATGAGCTTCTATATTTTGATCAGAGCTTCTAGCTTCTAGTCTTCATAGTGTTTAGGAGCTTCCTTGTGCCTGTAGACTTAAAAACAAAACAGAAAAAAACATTTCAAGTAATAGAGTTAGAATGTTTGAGAATTTCTGTCTAGTTAGCCGTTATTGATTTTAAATATCATTCTTGTTCTCCCCCTTTTTGTCAGCAATCAAAAAGTGTTGGTGATGTGCTAAAACAATTTAGATCAGAAAAACAAATTATATTAAAATAGTTCATAATCAGAGCAAAAGAACATTACAAAACATAGTCAAAACAGTACATCAGAAAATGAGGAAAACATAGAGAATGTCATGCATGAAAAAATTTTAATGGTTGTGGGGGCATGCGTGAGAACAGGCTTTCCAGCATTGCTTGAATCTTTTCAGAAGTTTCATTCTGCTTCTGAACCATGTTGACAACAGTGTCAATCTTGCTGTCCTGTACATCCATTCTTGCTTTCATTTTCTGATCATTCTCTTCCATTCGCTGCTGTAGACGCAAGTCATTCAGCCTTAATTCTTCCAGAGCCTGCCTGTCCAAGGCAGCTTGAGAAGTGTCAGAAGGAGGAAGCTTCTCAGAACTTTCAGCGACATCTTCTGCTGGATTTTCTTCAGCCTGAATGGTCTTGTCTTCTTCTGATGGTTGCACCTGTGCAGCTTGCTCTTTCTCAGACCAAGATTCACTGTCCAGAGGGAGCACAACTTCTTGAGGCAGCTGACTCTCAACTTCCTTCAGCAGCTTGCTAAAGTTCTGTTGAGCCTGCTCGTAGTTGACGTCCTGCAGCTTGAGGGCTTCAGCACGTACCCATAGTCTGAACTGTGACCAGAGCTGATCAGAAGCAGCTGGGTCGATCATCCCCGGACAGACTTGCTTCAAAGAAGCAATCCATTGCAGCATACCTGTTTCAAAATTCAAAATACCAGAGCCAACATCTGGTTGCTTTGGTTTGGGTATGGCAATTTTGTGTCTTAGATCAGCAAGACGTTCAAGACTTGTGAAGTCAATGAAAGTTCTGCTGGGGTTTTCAGCGGTTTTCTGAGAGGTTGTTTGTTTTGGAGGAGGGTTATCAGAATCAGAGTCAGATATTTCTATTGGAGTGGTTGGAGTTTTTGGAGGTGTTGATTCCTCTGAAGATGGCAACTGGGGCCTGACAATAGTGGTTCCACATGGCAACTGGATTGCCAGCGGTGAAGGTTGAGGTGAGTGAGGGTCAGAATGATGAGGAGAAGGGGTTTCATAGCGGTGAAACTCTGTTTGTGGTGAAGGTGGATTATTTTCTGGAGGAGGTGGAATCTCTGATTGCTCAGGGATCAGAGGTTCTTCTGTGAGTGGTTGTTGTGATTGTGGTTCTGGTTCTGGTTGATGTTGTATTTCTGGTTCAGGTTGTGGTTCTGGTTGTGGAGGAGGAATATTTGGTGGTTCAGAATTTGGTTGAGCAGAAGCATGTTCACGCTCAATATCAGCTAGCACTCTATCAAGTGCTGGTGTTGTTGAAACAGTTGGTTGTTTGGGAATCTTAGTTCTGGGTCTTCTGAGTAGTAAGGCCTCAGAAGGGTCTTCTGGTATGGTTTCATCAATAGTAGGGATTGGGATTGATATTCTGTGAGAGGTTTTAGGAGGGGCAGCAGATGTTGGAATAGTAGATGAAATTGAAATAGGGGCAGCAGATGAAATACCTCTTTTCTTTGGAGTCTGATGAGATGATCCTTCTGTTTTCCTCTTCTTTGTCTTCTTCTGAGTCACTTCTGGTTGGACTTGACTCAGATCTTTGATCTTCAGCTTTGAACCTGTATCTTCTTCCTTGTATGAATCTGGATACTTGAGAAACATATCAGGTTTGGATTCCATTTCAGAAAATTTTGGGAAATCACTCAGAGGCACTCTTCTGCTGGAGATGTCAGCAGTTGAAGTAGCTCTGGGTTCCTTCCTAATATTTTCTATCAGCTTCATCTTTTTCAGGTTCTTAGCGTTCAGCGGTTTTCCAACAGTTGGTTCAAGGGTGCTCAGCACTTGAGCTTCGCTCAGATAATCTATCAGCTTATTCTCTGTCAGAATATCTGATATGAGCCTTCCAAACGGTATCCAGTCCCTTTTGGTCCTTTCTTCTTCTCTTGTTTCTTTGACACTGGTCTTGAGATGGTTGAACAGGAAATGTTCCAGATTGATCTTCACCCTCTGATCAATAAAGTAGATCAGAAACTGCTGATCCACGTTTATATAATCAGGAGAGCTTGTTGGTTTCCTGTGATTGAAGCATCCAAGAACAATCTTGGCCCATACTCTGCAGTGATCCTTCAGATCCTTAATTTTGCTGCTGGGAAATCCAAGAGTGAAAATGCTGTTGGCTACCACACCTATATCAGGGCATCTATCAGCCATGTCCACACAACGGACTCCACCACCACTTTGACCGATTAACCTAGCAATGAGGTCTTCAGAAATTACTATCTTCTTTCCCATGACAGAAGAGATGACTAGATGTTTATAAATCTTGGCGTGAATCCAAAATTCCTTGACAAGCTCTGGGAATGTTGGTCCAACCAACCTATCGAAATACCTCTCCCACTTTTGAGCCCTAATTTCTTCAGTTAGGTCAAATCCATTTTCCTTCAAACCTTCAAAGTCGATGATTAACTCAGAGAGAACCTCAAGATTCTTTACCGGTGTGAGAAGAGTTCTGAGGGGCACCTGATATTGTTCAGAGGTTTCTTTCTTCTGATTGCCTGCAGAAATGCTGGAGGATGCCATTGTTCTCACACAACAAAGCTTTGAGAATGATTTGAGAAAAAAAAAGGTTTGGGAGATAAACTCAGAAATATGCAGAAAATACTTGAATGATTATGAGAAAGCGTAAAGAATAAGAATGAAGGATTAATGTGTTTAAATAGAGTTTTCAAAAATTATTTTGAAAAATTAAACGTTTTTAAGAGAGAGAAAAAAAATAATGATTGCCATTAACAAGCGTGATTACTTTTCATTAAATGCTTGCTGATTTTGGGGGATTTGAGAAAGATACTTAAAAACGGTTACCAGACATGTGTCTCAATGCACCCAATCAGCGCTTTGCCTTCTCAGAAGCGTGCACGCGTTCTGCTTCAGGGATTTGCTAATGATTGGATGACACTTGTTTGATGTAGTGATTAGCACGTCTGTCTTTGAGATTAGACTCTCAGATCTTTAGACTTGCATCTGATACAATCTGCATGTTCTATCTTTCTGAAAGAAGATTGATCAGAAGTTCACAGTAATATAATTACATTCTGAAGATAAATGCATGGAATTAAAACATTTTCATTCTGGGCATACTTTCATGCTGAGATGTTTCAGAATGAAATTGAACCTATCTTCTGAAAGGGGTTTAGTAAAGATATCAGCCCATTGATGGTCTGTATCTATAAATTTCAAGTTTAAAATACCTTTCTGAATATAGTCCCTAATGAAATGATGTTTTATTTCTATATGCTTAGCTCTAGAATGTAAAATAGGATTCTTACTTAAGCAAATAGCAGAAGTATTGTCACAAAGAATAGGAATGTTACTCTCAAAAATCTGGAAGTCTTCAAGCTGACTTTTCATCCAGAGCATTTGTGTGCTACATCCTGCTGCTGCTATGTACTCAGCTTCTGCTGTTGACAGAGCAATTGTTGATTGCCTTTTGCTGGACCACGAGATCAGATTTTCTCCCAGAAACTGGCAGCTTCCAGAAGTACTTTTACGTTCCACTCTGTCTCCAGCAAAATCAGCATCACAGTAGCCTACTAAGCTGTAATCACTAGATTTTCTATAAAACAAACCCAGATTAGTAGTACCTTTCAGATACTTGAAAATTCGCTTAACAGCTGTTAAGTGAGATTCTCTAGGATCTGATTGGAATCTAGCACAAATACATACGCTGAATAAGATATCAGGTCTTGAAGCTGTCAGATAAAGGAGAGAACCAATCATACCTCTGTAGACCTTCTGTTCTACACTTTTGCTTACCTCTTCTCTTTCCAGAATGCACGTGGGATGCATTGGAATCTTTGATGGCTTACATTCTGAGAGGTCAAATTTCTTCAGAAGATCTCTGATGTATTTGCTCTGATGAATGTAAGTTCCCTCTGGAGTTTGATTGATCTGAATTCCTAGAAAGAATTTCAGTTCCCCCATGAGGCTCATCTCAAATTCTGCCTGCATACACTTAGCAAATTTTCTTCCAAGAGAAGGATTAGTAGAACCAAAAATAATATCATCAACATAAATTTGACAGACTAAAATGTCACTCTTAACTGTTTTACAGAATAGAGTAGTGTCCACTTTCCCTCTGGTGAATTCATTTTCAAGCAGAAAGTTACTTAGCCTTTCATACCAAGCTCTGGGAGCTTGTTTCAGACCATACAGTGACTTTTTCAGTTTGAAAACATGTTCTGGATGTTTTGTATTTTCAAAACCTGGGGGTTGGTGAACATAAACTTCTTCTTCTATATAACCATTTAAGAATGCACTTTTGACATCCATCTGATACAGAGTGATGCCTCTATTAACAGCAAATGAAATTAAAAGTCTGATAGATTCTAACCTGGCGACTGGGGCAAAGGTTTCTGTATAGTCTATCCCCTCTTGCTGACTATAACCTTGTGCAACCAGTCGTGCCTTGTTTCTGATGACTTCACCTTGTTCATTTAGCTTGTTTCTGAACACCCATCTTGTTCCAATGACGTTGAATCCTTTTGGTCTGGGAACGAGATCCCATACGTCGTTTCTGGTGAATTGATTCAGCTCTTCTTGCATTGCCAGAATCCAGTCATTGTCCAGAAGTGCTTCATCAATAGAAGAAGGTTCAATCAGAGACACAAGTCCCATAAGAGTTTCTTCAGAGTTTCTGAAGCTTGCTCTTGTTCTGATTGGATCTTCCTTTCTTCCTAGGATAGTCTCTTCTGGGTGATCCAAACTGCTTCTGGGTAATCTCTTCTGAGGTTGATCAGCAGCAGTTGTAGGATTTCTAGCATTGCTTCTTTCAGACGTTGAAGGAATGTCTGTGTTGAGAGCTTCTGATGACTTGTCTTCAGAACCTGCAAATTCAATTTCTATACCTGCAAGATTTTCATTCTGCTTTGACTTTTCAGAGTCAAGCTTGTCATCAAAACGAACACTGATTGATTCTTCCACAATCTGTGTTTCTGTATTGTATACTCTGTACCCTCTTGAGCGTTCAGAGTATCCTAACATAATACACTTCTGTGCCTTAGAATCAAACTTGTTCAAATAATTCTTTGTATTTAACATAAAGCAAGTACATCCAAATGGATGAAAATACGAAATGTTGGGCTTTCTGTTCTTCCACAATTCATATGGAGTCTTTTCCAGAATAGGTCTTATTGAGATTCTATTCTGAATGTAGCACGCTGTGTTTATTGCCTCTGCCCAGAAAGTCTTAGCAACGTTTGTCTCATTGATCATGGTTCTGGCCATTTCTTGCAATGTTCTGTTCTTTCGTTCTACAACTCCATTTTGTTGGGGAGTTCTAGGACAAGAGAAATCATGCAAAATGCCTTTGTCATTAAAGAATGACTCAAAATCTTTATTTTCAAATTCTCCACCATGATCACTTCTGACTTTAACGATTCTAAGATCTTTTTCATTCTGAACTTGGTTACAGAAGGTAACAAACACAGAGTGTGACTCGTCCTTGTGTCTTAAGAACTTTACCCATGTCCATCTGCTATAGTCATCTACGATTACTAACCCATACTTCTTGCCACTGACTGAAGCAGTTTTAACTGGTCCAAATAAGTCAATGTGCAGAAGTTCTAATGGCTTAGAGGTAGAAACAACATTTTTGGATTTAAAAGAAGGTTTTGCAAATTTGCCTTTCTGACATGCTTCACACAGAGCATCTGAATTGAACTTCAAATTAGGAAGTCCTCTGACCAGATTGAGTTTGTTAATCTGAGATATTCTTCTCATACTAACATGCCCCAATCTTCTGTGCCAGATCCACTGCTCATTGTTAACAGACAGAAGACATTTTACGTTCTGACTCTTTAGTTCAGAAAGTTTGATTTTATAAAAGTTGTTTTTCCTTTTACCATTAAACAGGATAGTCCCATCTTTCTGACTAACAGCTTTACATGATTTTTGATTAAAGATTATATCATAACCGTTATCACTTAATTGACTTATGGATAACAGATTATGCATCAATCCATCTACTAGCAGAACATTATTAATAGAGGGAAGATTTCCGTTACCTATAGTTCCAGAGCCAATAATCTTTCCCCTCTGATTGCCTCCAAAGCCAACGTGGCCTCCAGGCTTAAGTTCCAGGCTTTGGAACATATGCCTTCTTCCCGTCATGTGTCGTGAGCAGCCAGAGTCCAGGTACCATGACTGGTGTTTCTGACTTGCTGCTAAAGATATCTGCAACATGTATTATTTTATCCTTAGGTACCCAGATCTTCTTGGGTCCTGATTTGTTAGTTTTACCAAAACTCTGGTTGAATTTTGGTTTCACAAAGTGCTTACTACTAGTATATTTGATGTCATGTGTGTGACCATACACAAAGTGTGAATTTAGAGGAGTGTGTTTAATGGTTAAATCCATGACATTTTTAGGTGTAGGAACCTTACCTAGGTATCCTATTCCTTTCCTGCCGTTTCTGCTAACTCCATAGATCATTGAAGCCATTCTGCTTCTATCTATGCTTTTAGCAAGGAACTTCTGGAAACTATGATCATACTCCTTGATGATCTCATCAGCGTTGCTGGGAGTTTCAGAAATTGGTTCCTTCTGAGAGTTTTGTAAAGAGTTTTCTAATTTTAATATTTTATCTCTCAGCTCAGAGTTTTCCAATTTGAGACTCTCAGACTTATTAGAGTCAGATTCAAGATTCCTTTTCAGGTCTCTGAATTTAGCTCTAATCTGCTGATAACGTTCCAGAATTTCATTGAGGCTTTCAGCAAGTTCAGCCTTTGTAAAATTAACAGCGAAGTTAGGGAATACCTCTTCTGTGTCTGATTCTGAGTCTGATTCAGAAGCTTCACTGTCATCTGGAATGTTAGCCATGAGCGCTATGTTTGCCCTTTCATCATCTGATTCTGAGTCAGCTTCAGACGAGTCAGAGTCATCCCATGTGGCCATGAGACTTTTCTTCTTCTCTCTTCCAAACTTCTTTTTGGGCTTTTCCCTCTGAAGCTTTGGGCAGTCACTCTTGTAGTGTCCTTGCTCATTGCACTCGTAGCAGATGATGTCTTTTGTGTTTGGCTTCTTGCTACCGGAGGAGCCTTCAGATCTTCTGTATCCAGAGGAAGAATCTGTCCTTCTGTATCTGGAGGAAGACTCGTTCTGATCAGATCTTCTGGGATTCCTGAACTTCCTTTGTCTTTGCTTCCACAGTTGATTTACTCTTCTGGAGAGAAGGGAAAGTTCGTCTTCTTCTGATGAGGATCCATCAGATGTTTCTTCAACTGCCTGCAAAACTTTAGATTCAGATTTTCTGTTAGATTTTAAAGCTAAAGGCTTACCTTGCTTCTGAGGCTCGTCAGCTTCTAGCTCTATCTCATGACTTCTGAGGGAGCTTATAAGTTCCTCCAGAGTGATTTTGTTGAGATCTTTCGCTAGCTTCAGAGCAGTAACCATAGGCCTCCACTGCTTGGGTAAACTTCTGATTATCTTCTTGACATGGTCAGCAGTAGAGTATCCTTTGTCCAGAACTTTGAGACCAGCTACCAGAATCTGGAATCTAGAGAACATAGTTTCAATGGATTCAGATTCTTCCATTTTGAACGCCTCATACTTCTGAATGAGCGCCAGAGCTTTTGTTTCTTTGACTTAAACGTTGCCCTCATGCGTCATTCTGAGAGAATCAAAGATGTTCTTAGCTGTGTCTCTGTTGGAGATCTTTTCATACTCAGTATAGGAGATGGCACTGAGGAGGATGGTTCTGGCCTTATGGTGATTCTTGAAATCACGCTTTTGTTGATCAGTCATTGATTTTCTATCAATCTTCTGACCAGTTGCATTCACAGGGTGCGTGTATCCATCTGTCACCATATCCCACAGATCAGCATCATGTGCTAGAAAGAAGCTTTCAATTCTGTCTTTCCAGTAATCAAAGTTTTCTCCATCAAAGACTGGAGGTTTGCCGCTGAATCTGTCTCTGTCCTCATTGTTGTCATTGCTGAAATGAGAGTTGTTTCCTGCCATTGTGTTTTTCTGACACTGGATCTTGTACTGACACGGTTAAGTGTTTTAGCTCAGAACCAGGCGCTCTGATGCCAATTGAAGGGGTGAAAAACACAAGAAGGGGGGGTTGAATTGTAAAACTGAAATCTTAAAGCAATTGACAAGATATTTTTATCCTGGTTCGTTTGATCTCAAACTACTCCAGTCCACCCGTCAAGGTGATTTCGCCTCTCTCCAACGAGGTCTTAATTCACTATATTCAACTGAATATTACAGACTGCTTTAACAACTGCTAAAGCCTTCTTGATTCAAACCACAATCCGGTTTGTCAAGGCAACACTTTCTTACAAAGGTATAAAACAAATGTGTGTGAATGTTTTCTACAAAACTTTATCACAACTGTGATGTATACACAAATGAAGCTTAGAAACTTAGATTGCTAAACACTAATGGAGTATCAGAGTTTGTGGTTTAGCAAAACTGGTAGATGAAGATTATTGTTCAGCTTTGTGCGTGTAGAGAATTGAAGAGCATTAGCCATTATAATCTTCGAAGCCTTGTTTATATAGCACTTGAGAAGATGAACGTTGAATGCAAATATTCTTGATTCAATGCTAATAACAAGCTTTCCTTTTTGAGCAGATCTTGTCTAGAATGATGCCGTTGGAATTAATTAGCATTCAATGCACAGTACCGTTGCTTCTTCAATGCACGTTCTGGCTTGGCTCATTCTGATTCTGCTTCGCTGCTGATGAACTATTGTTTTTGTATCAGAGTGTTTACGCGCAGTTCTGTTCATCAAGCTTCAGCATGTACGTGAGTTGATTATCTGATCTTCACGTTCTGATTCAGCAACTTCTGATGCTGGTGTATGAAATCAAATTCTGATGCTGAACAAGTGATCTTGCTTATTTTAATCAGCATATCTGCAAGTCAGAGCATAGTAATTTTAGGCAGCATATAGTTCAAACATGAAACATATAAATACTATATCTTTTCACTTTGTTATCATCAAAACTTAAATATAGGGTACTAGATTCAAACATTGTTCTAACACCTGTCTGGTCCATTCTTTAATTGCCTAATTGGTAATTCCTCTGCTGGGTTTACAGACCTAATCCTGACTGGTGAGAGGATCGAAGCTGGTATCAAATCGGGGAAGAACAGAAGGGTGCCTCCTCGAGCTCTGAAAAGAAGCCCTTCAAGAAGGAAGCTAGTGTTGTGTATGGTCCCAGGATACATAACAAACCAGAATGCCGCCAAGCTGTTAACGCGGTGGTAATTTCAAAGCCTGCTGCTGCTCCTCAGCAATACAACCAGCCAAGAGTTGAGAGGCCCAAAAGACAGTATACTCGGCTCAGCATGACCCTGTCTCAGATTCTGCCGCAACTGCTGTCAACCAATCTGGTAACTGTCAAGGAAGCTCCAAAGGTTGTGAACACAACATCTCCAAAGTACAACCCCAACGCCCGTTGCGCTTATCACTCTGATAGCCCAGGGCATTCTACTGATGATTGTTGGGCTCTAAGGAATAAGGTTCAGGACCTTATTGATGCTAAGGAAATACAGTTCGAGGCGCCCGAAAGGCCCAATGTTGTGACTGCTCCCATGCCTCAGCATGGAGTGAATGCTGTGGAAGAAGACCCGTACGTAGCCTCCGTGGATGATATTGTTACTCCGTTGTTGATTGTAAAAAGGAACCTGTTGCTAGCCGGTTTATTTCCGGGATGTAGTAAAGGTTGCCTTCTATGTGTTGTTTCCCCTGCTGGTTGTCCTTTGTTGAAGTCAGGTATCCAAAGCCTGATGGATAATAAAGAGATCTTGTTTGAGAAAGTTGCTATTCCTGCTACCCCTACTGAAGAAGTTTCTATTGTCACTATTTTCAATAACCCTCCTAAGGCTCCCTCAAAGAAGCCTGTCAAAATCATGTCCGTTCAGAAGATTGCTCCTATCATCATCACTGTTCCGGGGCCCATCCCCTATAAATCTGACAAAGCTGTCCCGTGGCACTATAGGGCAGATGTTTATGTTTTGGGAGTGAAACAAGAGTTCGATACTAGTACCGGTGTCACCAACATCACCGGGCATGCTAAAGTCACTCGTAGTGGAAGACTGTTCTCACCAGACATTGCACCTCCAGCAATTCAGAGACCTCTTGTCATCACACCTGCCAGTGTACATGCTTCCCTTCCTGATCAAGTTCATGTTTCTACCCCTGCTACCGAGTCATCTGACGCTCGGGGCAAAGGTGTTGCTACTGATGTGCCTGCCCGGACGGAGGCACCGAAGACCAATGTTGAAGCTTCCAAGCAAGAGATGGAAGAGATTCTCAAAATTATCAAGAAGAGTGATTTCAACGTCGTGGAGCAACTGGGGCACACCCCATCTAAGATTTCTATGTTATCATTGCTGTTGTGTTCAGAGGCCCACGCCAAGGCTCTGATCTCCTTCCTGAAGACGGCTCACGTGCCACAAGAAACGTCTGCTGATCAATTTACCGATTGTGTGGCCAACTTGACTGCTGATAATGGGTTGGGTTTCTCTTACGCCGATCTGACTGCCAAGGGAAAGAACCATAACGACGCCCTGCATGTCTCCATTGAATGCAGGGGCACTACTCTTGCCCATGTGTTGGTAGACACCGGTTCTTCGTTGAACGTACTACCTAAGAAGGCCCTAGACAGGTTGGATTGTGAGGGTTTAGAGCTCAAGCCTAGTAACATTGTTGTCCGGGCCTTTGACGGGTCGAAGAGGACGGTACATGGCGAAGTTGACATTCCAATCAGGGTTGGTTCTCAAGTTTTTGATTCTACTTTCTATGTGATGGACATTCGTCCATCCTATTCTTGTTTGCTAGGTCGTCCTTGGATCCACAAGGCTGGAGCTGTGACCTCCACCTTACATCAGAAGCTTAAGTACCCGGTCAGAGGGAAGATTGTTACAGTGCAGGGGGAAGAAGAATACATGGTCAGCCACCTCAACTCGTTCCGGTACGTAGAGATGGATGGGGAGTTCATTGAGACCCCCTTTCAACACTTTGAAGAGGTGCCTCGGACATTGGCAGCAGCAAAGACAGTAACTGAAGAAGACTCTCCTTTGAAGATGGCTTCCTTAAAGGATGCCCGGGCTGTGATCGAGAAGGGTGAGTGCGCAAACTGGGGCCGACTTCCTGATTTCACTCCAAAGACTGACAAATTTGGCTTGGGTTTCACTGCAGAAGCTCAGAGGGTTGTTCGCAAGGCAAGGATTGGAAGACCTCCTGTGATCATCACCAACCCGGGAGTAAATGCTATTGAGGACGACGTGGAGGAATCCGAATTTGACAGCTGGATCTACCCAACGACCAACAGTGGACCAAGCAACTGGACTGCAAAAGACTTTACACCTATTACTTTTGTCACTCAGTAATGAACTCCTTTGTTTTAAATTTGTAACAAACAATAATTTGAAACTCTATGGCCCGATGTCTTACCCGGGGCACTGTGGCTTCATTTATGAGGGCTTGTTATTTGTCACTTTCATATATCATGAATAAAAGCATTGGACGTTTTTCACATTTCAAATCTTGCGCTCCTTATCTTTCTTTATTATATATTGCAAAACAACTATATTTACACACACTCACTTATACAGGTTCCAATCCACTCTAGTTCTCACTGGTAACGACTCTGCTACTGCCAGTTATGACTTCGAAAATCTGATCAACTTAGCCGAAGATGAAGGTGAAGATGATTGTGAAGTGCCTGGTGAGCTTGCAAGACTGTTACTCCAGGAAGAGAGGGCCATTCAGCCACATGAAGAGCCAGTGGAAACGGTAAATCTGGGTACTGAGACAGACAGAAAGGAAGTCAAGATTGGTGCCAATATAGAGCTCAGTGTGAAACAACGGTTGATCCAGATGTTGCATGACTACATGGAAATCTTCGCCTGGTCTTACGAAGACATGCCTGGGTTGGATACTGACATTGTGGTCCATCACTTACCTACCAAGGAAGACTTCCCTCCGGTTAAACAAAAGGTCCGCCGTATGCGCCCAGAGATGTCCGAGAAAATCAAAGCTGAGGTTATGAAACAATTTGATGTCGGATTTCTAGCAGTGACTTCTTACCATCAGTGGGTTGCCAACATAGTTCCAGTGCCGAAGAAGGATGGTAAGGTCCGAATGTGTGTTGACTACAGGGATTTGAACGGGGCCAGCCCTAAGGATGATTTCCCTCTGCCTCATATCGATGTTCTGGTTGACAACACTGCTCAGCATAAGGTATTCTCCTTCATGGACGGTTTCTTCGGATATAATCAAATCAAGATGGCTCCTGAAGACATGGAGAAGACCACTTTTGTTACTCAGTGGGGCACCTTTTGCTACAAGGCCATGCCTTTTGGGTTGAAAAATGCTGGGGCAACCTACCAACGTGCCATGGTTGCTTTATTTCATGATATGATCCATCATGAGATCGAAGTGTACGTCGATGATTTGATTGCAAGGTCCCAAACTGAGGAGGAACACCTTGACCATCTGCATAAGCTGTTTGACCGTCTGAAGTTGTACAAGCTGAGGTTGAACCCGAACAAGTGCACCTTTGGGGTGAGATCTGGAAAATTGCTAGGCTTCGTCGTGAGCGACAAAGGTATTCAAGTGGACCCTGCCAAAGTAAAAGCCATACAAGAGATGCCAGCTCCCAAGACAGAAAAAGAAGTTAGAGGCTTTCTGGGACGGCTGAACTATATTGCCCGATTCATCTCACATCTAACTACTACCTGTGAACCAATCTTCAAGCTGCTGAAGAAAGATCAAGTAGTACGTTGGAACGATGAATGCCAGGCCTCTTTCGAAAGAATCAAAGAGTATCTCCAAGAGCCACCCATTCTTATGCCACCGATTGAAGGGAGACCTCTAATCTTATACTTGACAGTACTGGATAAATCAATGGGGTGTGTGCTGGGGCAGCATGACGAGTCTGGCCGAAAAGAGCACGCTATTTATTACCTTAGCAAAAAGTTTACCGACTGTGAGACCCGATACTCGCTGCTCGAGAAAACTTGCTGCGCTTTGGTATGGGCTGCTCGCCGGCTGAGACAGTATATGTTGACTCACACTACTCTGTTGATTTCAAAAATGGATTCAATAAAGTACATATTCGAAAAGTCCGCCTTGTCCGGAAGAATAGCAAGATGGCAGATGATCTTGACCGAATATGACATCCAGTACACGACCCAAAAAGCAATCAAGGGAAGTGTATTGGCAGACCATTTGGCACACCAGGCAGTGGATGACTACCAATCTATGAACTTTGAATTTCCAGACGAGGACATCATGGTAGTGACGGATTGTGAAGTACCTGGACCGGATGAAGGACCTGAGGAAGGATCCCGATGGTCTATGCACTTTGACGGAGCCTCAAACGCTTTGGGTAACGGTGTTGGCGCCGTGATCATATCCCCTAAAGGTACTCATAATCCACTCACCGCCCGACTATGTTTCAACTGCACCAACAACATGGCAGAGTATGAAGCATGTATCATGGGTCTTCAAGCTGCAATTGACTTAAGGATCAAGTTTCTAAGTGCCTTCGGAGATTCCGCTCCCGTGATCAATCAGATCAAAGGCGAGTGGGATACGAAACACCCGAATCTTATTCCTTACAAAGAGTATGTGTTGACATTGATTCCCCACTTCGAGGAGATAACTTTTGAGCACTTCCCAAGAGAGGAGAATCAGTTGGCGGACGCACTGGCTACGATGTCTTCTATGTTCAAAGTCAAATGGGACAACGAGGCTCCCCGGATCATTATCTGGAAATTAGATGAACCTGCATATTATTGTGATCTTGAGGCTGAGGTGGTAACTGAAAAACCTTGGTATCATGAAGTGAAAAGGTACTTGGAAGCTCAAGAATACCCCGAGGGTGCATCTGTCAACGACAAGAAGTTTCTGAGAAGGTTCGCAGCAAAGTTCTTCCTCAGCAACGACATTCTGTACAAGCGAAACCATGATTCAACTTTACTGCATTGTGTGGATAAGACTGGAGCAGAAAGGATCATGGCAGAGCTACATGAAAGTACCTTCGGAACACATTCCAGTGGACATACCATGGAAAAGAAGATCCTTCGGGCAGGATACTTCTGGTCCACAATGGAAGCCGACTGTTACCAACATTCTCGGACGTGTCACAAATGCCAGATCTATGCTGACAAGGTGCATGTTCCTCCCGTTCCTCTGAACTTCTTGACAGCACCTTGGCCTTTTTCAATGTGGGGCATTGATATGATCGGCGAGATCAGACTGACGGCATCCAACGGGCATCGCTTCATCCTAGTAGCGATTGATTACTTCACAAAGTGGGTTGAAGCAGCTTCCTATGCCACCATAACCAAGAACGTCGTGGCACGGTTCATTCGGCACAACCTGATTTGTCGCTACGGTGTACCTGAGAGGATCATTATAGATAATGGTACCAATCTTAACAACAAGATGATCACTGAGCTCTGCGAGCAATTCAAGATACAACACCACAACTCTTCTCCATACCGGCCGAAGATGAATGGGGCTGTCGAAGCAGCAAATAAGAATATTAAGAAGATTGTGAAGAAGATGACAGTGACGTACAAAGATTGGAACGAGATGTTACCGTTTTCTCTTCACGGGTACTGTACCTCAGCAAGGACGTCAACCGGGGCAACACCCTTTTCCTTGGTCTATGGCATGGAGGCAGTCTTGCCTATTGAAGTCCAGATACCCTCTCTCCGGATAATGAAGGATGCAGGTTTGAGCGAAGATGACTGGATTCAGACTCGACTTGATCAATTAAACCTAATTGACGAAAAGAGACTCACCGCTATTTGTCATGGTCAAACGTACCAAAAACGGATGATCAGGGCATTTAACAAGAAAGTCAGACGACAAGAGTATCAAGTCGGAGACCTGGTAATCAAGCGCATCATTCTTCCTCAAAGTGATCCCAGGGGCAAATGGACCCCTACGTACGAAGGGCCATTTGTGGTTAAACATATCTTCTCAGGAGGAGCTATGATTCTAACCACCATGGATGGTGACGACCTTCCTCACCCCGCTAATGCAGACATAGTAAAAAGATACCACGCATGAATAAAAGACCCGCTAGGTTGACACACCTAAGCAAAAATAAGGGCTTCCCGGCGAACCAAAAGGGTTCGGGCAAAAATAAGGGATGAAATGAAAAAAATTTGTACACCCGGCAAGTCGAAAACCTGAAAAGGCGGCTTGGGCAGAAATGGGTATCCCGGTGGACTGAAAACCCGAAAGGGCAGTCCAGGCAAAAGTTAGGGATAAGCGTAATACTATGTCTCATTGGATCACCCTGCATCCATAATTCGGCATCAACTATCAGGCTCAGACGGCATCGATCAATCGGCTTCATTTTCAACTACGCAACAAAGAGATGAGACGCTTGAAGACATAAAGGCGATAGCAGAGTTGAAACCCAGTGGGATTATTTTCACATAGCTGTTTTGTTTTCTTTTCACAAAATTGTATAAACTCTGTTCGGCGGCGTGCTCTTACTAGGACGTCAGCCTCTTGTACAAAAAACGCCTATTTACAGGCAAATTTCAAAATCAATACAAATTCACTTTTCCAGACAAATTGCCAATTGTTTTTCTTTTTCTGTTTTGTTTTGCAAAGAACGTCCAATGTTCACTTTTGGTATATGCATTTGGCACTAATTGCTAACTCATAAATACTTGTATGCGAAACAAAGGATTAATTACAGGTGACATCAGAAACAGGGGCAATAATGAGTTGTCTAAGCGATCTAGTTGCTCTGTCCACCAAGGTACCAAGGTAGGTTCGGCTGAAGAACGCAACCAGGATACCTCCACTCCCCGCAGAGTAAGACAGGGTTCAACAGTACTCTCCCCCGAGCAAAGTTGGTCTCCCAATCAGTCCTGAAAAGGCACAGTATCTCCAGCAAGTCAACACTCTCCCCAAGCAGAGTTAGCCTACAGTCAGCCTTATGGAAGTTGGATATCCCTAGAAGATCTCAACATTCCCCAGCGGAGTATGCAGATATTCCTTAACAAGCATCCCCGGCAGTCTTAATATAAGATTGTTCCCCGGCGGAATACAGACACCCAGTGGAGCCACTTCCCCAGTACAGTTCAAAAGATTCTCCAGGAGAGTTGAATCCACCTCCCCAGTAGATTCTGGAAGCTTATCCCCAGTAGATTCTGGAAGCTTATCCCCTGCAGAGTATGAACGCATCTCCCCGGCTTTATTCAAAGGTTATACCCCACCAGAGCTTATAACTGGGTTATCCTCAGCTAATTACCATGGAAAGATCGTCCTCGGCGAAGTTCTTCCTACCCCTAGTGGAGTTCATCAAAGTTCCCCAACATAACACATCAACGATATCCCCAGCGGAGTTATCATCAAATTCTCAGCGAAGTATCTCTTCCCACAGAGTGATTCCCCGCAGAGTAATCTCTTCACCAAGTTTATTCACCAACGGAGTCAGCTTCTCCTACCGGTTTATTCTTGCAATCATCATCCCCAGCGAAAACGAAGAACTCTACTCTTCAACGTCAGCCCAGGATTCAAACTCCCGGCATTCGTCAAGGATTTATTTTCCCAGACGAAAATACATTCATAAACATATCACATTTCATACATCCTTCTTACATACATGATAAAGTGCATACGACACTATCTCATTTTGAGCATCATGACATCATGCATTTCATACATCATGACATTGCATACAACTGATGTTTTGCCTTTTCAGGAAAAAGGTCAATCCAAAGATGATTATTATCAACTGTCGCAATTCCAGATTCGATTCCTGTATCTAGCCAGGGCATATCTGTGAGTGACTGATTGTAGATTCGATACCTGTATCCAGCCAGGGCATGTCTGCATGAAGAGTTTAGAGATTCGATACCTGTATCCAGCCAGGGCATATCTGTAGACGACCAATTCCAGATTCGATTCCTGTATCTAGCCAGGGCATATCTGTGAGTAACTGATTGTAGATTCGATACTTGTATCCAGCCAGGGTATGTCTGCATGAAGAGTTTAGAGATTCGATACCTGTTTCCAGCCAGGGCATGTCTGTAGACGACAAATTCCAGATTCGATTCATGTACCTAGCCAGGGCATATATGTGAATGATTGATTGTAGATTCGATACCTGTATCTAGCCAGGGCATGTCTGCATGAAGAGTTTAGAGATTCGATTCCTGTATCCAGCCAGGGCACGTCTGTAAGCAACCTTTTGAAGTTCCGGATTCGATTCCTGTATCCAGCCAGGGCATATCTGTAGACGACTAATTCCGGATTCGACACCTGTATCTAGCCAGGGCATATCTGTGAGTGATTGATTCCAGATTCGATACCTGTATCTAGCCAGGGCATATCTGCATGAAGAGTTTGAAGATCAACCCCTGTAACAGGCCAGGAAACCATCTTCCTTTCTCAAAGTACGCAAGTTCTCGCTAAGGAATCTCTTACGCGATCGACACCCCCGATGGCATCTATAAGCCCATCTCCACCACTATCTATTACATTTCCAAATGGCATCTTTAAGCCCATCCCCGACAAGGTTCTGTCACATCTCCAGATGGCATCTATAAGCCCATCCTCCTATCCACCATCTCTCCAAATGGCATCTGTAATCCCATTCCCAACATCACACTACTAATACTCCACTATGTGAGTGCAAATTTCTGGGCACTCTAGTGTTCAATCATATTCCACCTTCGGATCACGAAAGGCACGCAAGCCAATCTACATCCTCAGGTCTAAGAAGATTGAACAGGGGAAACTGTTGTACCCCAAAATTTGCCCTCCCATATTCTTCTAGATTTGTCAAGATCAATCTTCAAATGCTTCAAGATCTCTCAAGGATTGCACAGTCCAAAGGCCTCCTAAGCCAGCTAAAATTAGGGTTTTGGTTCTTGCAAGGAAGTTGAGGTTTTCAAGGGCTCAATCAAGTCCCACATGCCTATAAACATTGTCAAGCATCTACATGCCAAGTTTCAAGGCTCACAAGGTCAAGTTGCACAGTCAAAAACCCTAATTACTTCACAATCAACTGCAGGGGCAAAATGGTCATTTGGCAGTCAAAATTCAAAATTTTTGGTCAACATCTTATTTTGAAGCCACAATCATCATTTGATCAAGTCTTGATCATGATTCCACAAGCATGGCTCAAAAATCATCAAGATGCAAAAGTTTCCATTTTGGGACAGTTGAAAAGTCAACTGTAACTTGACCAAGGCATAACTTTTTCATGGTTCATCAGAAAAATCCCATCCAATTCTCATTTTGAAGGGGAGGACATTTCCTACAACTCATCTTCACATTCCAAGTCCAAGAAATGCTCTCACAAAAAGTTATCAATTTCTACATTATAGGTCATTTTCAAAAGTCAACAAAAAGGCATTTTAAGTCAAAGACCATAACTTACGATTGGTAAATCAAATTGACATGGGACCAAAGTCATTGGTTAGAGCACTTCAATACCTTTCCAAAATGTCCAAGAACATGTTCATATGATCAAAATTGAGCAAGCTATGCATTGGAGAAGTTGGGAAATTTTTGTGAAATGGCAAAAGTCAACTATCCCTAAAACTTCAATTTTTGACAAAAGGGCCCACTTTCTTCCAATTGATTCAGCCTTGTCATGCCACCCACGTGTCCCATGATTAATTTCAAGATCAAACATTTATTTTTCCATTTTTATTTAATTTTTATTGATTTAATTTATTTTAAATCCATAATAATTCAAATAAAATCAAAAAAATTAATGGAATAGTATCTTGTGGTTTGAATGGCTTTCATGTATCATTTGACAACTACCAAATTCGTGCTAGGGCCATTTTGAGCACAAAATCATGGTTTTGCTTCAAACTTGGAAAGTCCTTTAATGGTGTTAAAACAAAATCCAAAAACTTAATTGCAATGGATCCCAAGCCTAGCTGCTGACCTAATTCCCTTCATACATACATACGCAAGCCTTCCCAACCTAATTCACTACCTAGAAAGTGCACAAACGGCCAGAGTAAAGTTCAAAAATTGTCCAAAAAGTGAGAGATCAAAAACTGTGTTACAGGCATTTCCAGATCAAAGCAAGTATGTGGCCCTCTTCCTTGCCATACCCTGAAGCTAAAGCAACCCTTGCCACGTCCTAAGATCCATCATACCGCGTTGTAAGTTCTTCCAAACTCACCCATATACACGACACTTGAAACCTCTAATTCTTGTGCCTTTTCTCTAATATTTTTACATATTCGTGTTCACCATTCAATTTCCATACATCCTGTATTATTTAATTGCATTGTTGTAGCCTAGATCTCCCTGCCCGAACCTAGGGTTTTGGGGGTTGCAATTTGGGGTTTTGTTTTACAAGAATAATTGATACAAGCCATAGCCATGGACGGATTCAGGAGATTGAGACGAACAGGATGATGGCTTTGGTTGACATTTTCGTGGCCTAGAGCTCAATATAGGAGAAGGCAACGAATTTTGTTGCGGAACCAGAATCCGCAGGAAAAATGTACAGGGGCTGTTGGAGAAGACGATGATGTGTCTTCACATCACTGGCCCATTTTAAACCAACGTGCGTTTTTTATTTTTTTTAGCATATGCGTTGGTTCACCAATATATTATTTTGTTATTATTATTATCTCAATTGAACAAGACAGCTCAACTGGCCAAGGTGCTTATGCATAATCCCTTGGGACCTGGGTTCGAATCCCAGGTCCCCCATAATTTCCATGTATTTTTTCTTCACATAATTGTGTGCAGGCTTCAAAGAATAGGCCCATCATGCACCTTGCCCATCCAGCGTGCCAAGTGTCTTCAACAGCCGTCCAAAGGCCATGAGAGTGAGGAACATCATAGTCCCAGTCAAACAGGTGCCTAGGCAATTCCCAGAGTCAACGTGGCTTGGCAACAAATGGGCCTGGAATCTGTTTGTTCACCTCCCAAGCTGGCCCAAACCCCCCTTTGGGTTTGCATTTTTTTTATTTTCTTTCTTTTAATTGCTTTATTTAATTCTATTGTTTTTTTAATTACTCATCAACAAATTACTTAACCTTTTCACAATAAAAATAATAAAAAAAACTAATATTATTATTATTTATTAATTTCATATTATTTTTTGTAAATAAATTATAATTAATTAGTTTAAATAGGCAACTTTAATCTTTTTCTTAATAACTAAAATAAATTTAGAACTAGGTTTTTTCTTCTTTTAATTTTAATTCCTTTTGTTTTATTTTCATTAAAAACATAAAAATACAAAAACATTTTTTTCTTTTAATAAATAATTAATTAATTAGAATTAGGGTTAATATTTAATTAATTGCAAAAAATAAGGACAAACTCAATTCTTTTCTCAAAAAAGGGCAAAACCCTAGGACGTTCCCAATTCAATCTTCCGCGCGTATTTATTTTTTTAATTCATTATTTTGTATCTGCTCAGGAAATGTAATAATTAATTAGAACTTTATCGCTTTCTTTTAAATTCTCGCATTTTTATTTTCCAAACGGGTTGTTATTTTTTTGGCGATGTATATACCCGCGCCTTGTAATAATTAGATTTACCTTTTCCGCAATTTATTTTCCGCACTCTTAACTGTTAAAAAATGCATGAAAGACTTATATGAATAATAAAATCAATCCGTAGCTCACAAATAACATGTACAAGATAAACATAAACTGAAACAACACACATGCACATGCCACTCCTAGGGTACGCCTCACCGGTTGCCTCGAACGTGGTCGTCAAGTATAGGGTGTTTTAGAGGTCGCCCTCCTGTCTAAGATCTAGTTGCCTCGAAACGGTTGCCTCGGATAAAAAGGATCTAGGACATTAGGGTTACCGCTAAGGTGTCCTACTATTGCTTCGGTGACCACACATGTCCCTAATAATCGAATTGACCCGAATAACTCTAACGACGGTGCTACCTACCTCTCAATGGTGGGATAGCACTGTCTAAAGGACTCTTACACAACCTAATTCCTTGAGTAGGTAGATCTCATGGGTACTTGCTCTTTTCAAAAACAAACAAAAACATCTTTTCACACTCACACTTTCTAAAAGTTTTCAAACAAATTTTTCATACACTCTTGAGGATAGATACAAGAGTTACTTAGAAATTTTTCAAACGAAACTTTTTTCAAAACCCACACACATTTGAAAAGCAAAAAAATTTTGAAAACATAAGAGCAAGTACCTAAGAGCCCGTGGATAACCACGGATAGAAAGGGTGCTAATACCTTCCCTTTCTATAAATCTACCTCCCGAACCGAGAAACATTCTCAAAGAAGGAATTTTGATGTGCTTTTGTCCTTTCCATGTTAGAGAACATAAAAGACGGTGGCGACTCTTGCTTACCGCGACATTTCGCGAACCAGCTTAAAAACAGTCAGTTTTATTTCCACCGATCACAATGATGTTATGAAATAACATGCTAAGAATCTTGATATATAAGTTAATGATGCATCTACTCAATAACTTCTTTAGGATAGTGATGAGGGAAAATAAAAAATTTGTATCCAAGAAGAGGTAAATGAAGAGATTCCTAATGAAGCTTTGCCTAGGACTGAAGAAATTATCTAAAAAGAGGAAACAATAACAAAATATGAAGCAATATATGATGAGGAATAATGGTAATGAGGATTCACTTACTAGTGGGAAGTTGAAGAGGTGTAGCACAATCCACATTAGAAAGTGATAAAAAGTAAGAATATTATTCCCATGGAGTTTAACAACTTATATTGATTTGTAAAACTATCTTTTTATGAACAAGCACGAGCAAAAATAACAATAAAGGATGGTTGTCATAAGTTTAGTTTTTAAACAAATAATGATAGAACTAAGTTTGGTTTAAATGAGTAGAATTAGTAATGGAGAATATGTTGGACAATGATCCATTAATATAACTCTTCTATTGTGTATATATATGATATGATACATCGTGTCGGTTGAAGTCAAAACATGATCTTATGGTGTATTCCTACAATATCATAAACATATGCAAGAAAGCAATGAGATAAATTCCTAAGCTTCACGTTTAAGTTTTTAGCATGTCTTGTTTCTATCTGTACTTGGATAAGTTTGTCGTGGTTTTTATAGATGATATTTTGGTGTTTTCTAAATCAGATGATGATTATACGTGACATTTTCATGTTGAACTTCAAGAGAATAAATTGTATGGCAAGTTGTCTAAGTGTGAGTTTTGGTTGTAAGAAGTGAGTTTTTTTAGTCATGTAATTTCCAATGGTGGTATAGAGGTTAATCCATATAAGGTAGATGTCGTGTTACAATGAGAGGCTCTTAAGTTAGTTATTGAGATCAGAAGTTTTCTGGGATTGGATGGTTACTACGGGAGATTTATCGAAGGATTTTCAAGCTAGCTTTGCCTCTGACTTAGTTGACTCAAAAGGGTCAAGCTTTTGTGTGGGATGTTTAGTGTATACAAAGTTTTCGAGAACTAAAGAAGAGGTCAATGACAATGCCAATTTGGATTTTTCCAGATGAAAAGGAATCCTTCAGGGTATATTGTGATGCATCCAAGATGGACTTAGGTGTTGTGCTTATGCGAGATGGTTGAGTGATAACTTATGCTTCGAGGCAATTGAAAGTTCATGAGAGGAATTATCCTACCCATGATTTAGAGTTGAGAGTTGTAGTGTCGTGCTGAAGGTATGAAGACATTATTTGTATGGTTCAAGGTGTTTAGTGATCACAAGAGTTTAAAGTATCCGTTTGGTCAGAAGGAACTAAATATGAGGAAGAGAATGTGACTCGAGTTATTGAAGGGTTATGGTTTCAGGTTAAGTTATTATCCTGATAAAGCTAATATGGTGGAAGATGCGTTGAGCAAAAAGTCTTTGCATATGTCGATGCTAATGGTTCAAGAATTGGATTTGATTGAGAAGTCATAGATCTTAGTTTGGTGTGTGATATGACTCCTATCAATGTGAAGTTGGGAATGGTGAAACTGACTAGTGGTATTCTTGAAGAAATCATAGAGGGTCAGAAGGTTGGCTAATGATTGATTGACCGGTTGGTGTTAATCAATCATGATAAAGAGGTAGACTTCAGGTTAGACGGAGATGTGATTATAAGATTTCGCGACAGAGTTTGTGTGCCAGATGTATCCGAATTTAAGAAGACGATCTTAGAAGAGAGCCACATGAGCATTGGAGTATTCATTTGAAGTTGCATATGTCAGACAATTTTCGAGGACGAAAATATTTTAAGTGAGGGAGAGTTGTAACATCCCAACTTTAAATAATTATTTTATTAATTTATTTAATTTAATTGAGTGATTATATGGGTGCCTTGTTTGATTTATTTGTATTATTTAAATGATTCTAGATTATTGAATTATTCTTGTGTTTAGTGCGATTTATGGGTATTCTAGTAATTTAATTAATAATAGGAATATAGAGTATTTGAGAGTGGAGAAATAAAATAGAATTCATTTAATTTAGGCAAAATACTCATTTTGATTCCTTAATTATACCATTGGGTTCATATTGGTCCCTTAATTTTTTTCGTGTCACTTTGGTCCCTTAACTTTCAAAACGTTTCATTTTAGTCCTTTTTGTCTAATTAGCGACGAAAAAACTTTGAAATTCGTCGCTAATTGGACAAAACAGACTAAAATGCAATGTTTTGAAAGTTAAGGGACCAAAGTGACACGAAAAAAAATTAAAGGATCAATCTGAATCTAATGGTATAGTTAAGGGACTAAAATGAGTATTTTGCCTTTAACTTATTAGAAATAATCAAAGATTTTATTTATTTAGAAGTAAATAGAGAAATTAATTGAATAAAATATAAAATGATTATTTTATAGTTATTATATAATTTTGATTTTTATTAAAAAACAATTTAGTGAAATTTTATTTAATAAAATAAAGGTGTTATTCTAATTAGAAATTAGATTTTTTTGAAATATATAATTGTTTGGATTATTTTTATTATGTAATATAATATTACCATTATTTCTTAGAGTTAGATTCTCGAGGGGTCTGAGTAGCTTGAGGGGTGTGAGTACCGATTGAAAATTTTAGGTTAAATAAGGAAGAGGAAACTTCGGTGAAAAGTCAGAGTTTGAAAAAAAAATGTGAATTTGTTTAGAATTAGTAGAGCGCTGGAGCGATCGTGAGGAATAGATAGAAAACCTTCAAAGCTTTAAACTTCGAGGTAAGGAAGAATTTCTTTAATTATGAATGGTTTTAAGCAGTAGGGGATAGTGAGAGGTTCGTACCCTCTTATCAATGTATTTTCGTTCTACAAGGTTTTTAGCCTTGTTTGTGACCAAAAGGGTTTAGCCAAAACCCGTTAGACCACCTATTGATATATTGCTTGAGATTTTTGCTGAAGTTGCATTAGTTAACTAATGAAAGGATATATATTACGATTTTTTTAATTGTCATTTTATAAATTTAATAAAAAAAATTAAAAAAAAATTATATATTAAATAAGATGTTTATTACAAATAAGTTAAAATACTTAACTATAAAAATTAGAAAATATTTCTAAAATATTAAGAAATAGTACACAATCGTTTTTTTATATTACATGTGTTGGGCTATAGCATAAATCATTCATAAGTTGTTATTAAAGTCAAAATCATTAGATTGTAACACAAAAGGCATAATTTTAAATTTAATTTCGCTTTAATTTATTGAGATTAGTTAATATTGCTATAAGTATATTTTATTATAAAAAATGTATGCAGAATAAATTAAATATAATGTTATATGAAATGAAGTGTATGAACTTTTTGCCATATTTTTTTATAAATAACATAAAATAAGCAAATTTATATTTTGAGTGTTTAAAAGTTTTTTTTCCTTATTTTTTTATATTAATATTTATGATAGGTATATTTGTAACTGTTACTTTTTTTAATTTTATGATAATTTTAGTAAGATTAAATTTAAAATTTCGAGTAGTTTTTTTATGTCAGTGAGTTACTGACAATATAAAATAGTTTTATACTATCAATTAATCACGACTATATATTTAATTATACTTTATTTTTTTTTGAAATTTTTTTAATGATATAGTAAATTATTAACTTTCTATTTATTGATTGTGTAAAGAAAATTTACACCGACAATGTACAAAAATTATTCTCGACTTTTTTCTAACCGAGACAATATTAATATTTTAGAGTTAAATTTTATTATCATTTTGAGTTAAACTATCGGCCCCTTAGAGTTCAGTAGAAATATCACTAGTAAAAAATTGTTAGTAGAGTAATTTTAAACACTTTAGAGTATTCTAAAGTTAATTTTTGAAATATAAGAATAGTTGTAAAGTTGTTTAGAGTCTCTTTGAGAACTATGTGAGTTATATATATATATATATATATATATATATATATATATATATATATATATATATATATATATATATATATATATATATATATATATATATATATATATATATATATATATATATATATATATATATATATATATATATATATATATATATATATATATATATATATATATATATATATATATATATATATATATATATATATATATATATATATATATATTATGAGTTTAAAATAAAATAAATACTCTATTGAGATGTTTTAATTATGTTGGATTTTTTGAGTTGATGAGTAATAATACAACTTTATTCAATTATTGATAATTTTTTAGTTATAATATAATTATTTTATATAATTATATTTTGAGTAGCGTAATCCAGAGTAAATACGGTGTGGTTTAATATTGGTAAATTTATGGTTCAGATAGAACCTTGTTTTTTAGTATGAGATATTATTTATTGATTAATTGTGAGTTGCAATTGATGTTATATGTTCATATGCATACATTATTAGAGTTAGGTAGAATTTCGGTCCAGTGTTCAGAGAGAACCAGTGACAATCTCATTGTCCTGAGATGACGTTTTCCATAGAAGATTAGAGACGTGGATAAATCCATAACATAACTCGGAAATTCAAACTTTTGATACCACATGCATATTGGAGGAGGATTGCATAACATCTCATATGTGCATTTTGTTTGTTTATTTGTGGGTGCAAATTGTTGTGTATGTTTAAGTTTTGAATTATATATGTTATCCTTCTATTTATTTCACCACTAACATTTGTAAGAATTATTCTCGCCCCTTTCTTGTTTGTTTTGTGTGGCTTGTACAATGTTGTACATATACTCAAAAGGAGTAACTGCTGATGTGAGTTAGAAGAAGAATTTTGAAGCTCTTTTTTCGTTTATTTACTGTTTTTTGCTATTAGAAGGATTTTCTCTGATCTGTAACATTGAGGAACATGATGTTTGAATTTTGTTAAACGCCTTTAAGTTTTTCATTTGAGGAGATTATTGAAAGTTTATGTTAAATTTTTTTAGTTCCACTGTGAGTTTTGTAATTATTTGGAAAAAAACATGCTTATATACTTTAGTAGAATCCTAAAATGTTAGTTTTATTCCTTTAAATTAAGAGTTGGAGTTTTAGGGTGTTACATGATTAACTAACTTACTTTTTGTACTTAGGCTTCTACTTGCATCATTCTTCTTAATAAGTTTTGATAGATGCTCAACCTTTATATATTAGTGTGGCTAAACATAAAAGAAATTATCGACTAAAATATATTGAAAATAAAAAATAATATTGTTTGATGAAGTGTATTTACAATGAAAACCGTCTAGTATCAATTTCTTGAAAATGAGCTAAAATAACATCATTGTTAATTGTTCCAAGAACATCTCTTTCTATAAAGTTACAAGACGATCATTTAACCATTGATCATCCATTTTGTTACATAGCTGACTCTTCACAAACTTCATAGCTGAAAAAACACGTTCCACGCTCGCAGTTGCTACTGGCAAGACTAAAGCCAACTTCAGAAGCTTATAAACTATATCAAAAGTGTTGCATTTTTTTGTTTCCACAAGTTTTGCACAAAGATCTGAAAGTCCGTTTAAATTTGCAAATTTTGGATCACATCGAACATTTCTAACATAATTCTGAAGCTGATGTCGTACCGCCACTTCCGGCACATCTACAAAATCATTTGGATAAAGTTCAACCATCCTCAATAATTTTTTCACATCAAAAGATTCAAATGATGATGAGGGACTCAAACATGAAACACATTGTAAAAGTTCAGTATTCTCTTCATCAAACCTAGCATTGAGCTCATGCAACTGCAAATCTAAAACACTACATAAACAATCATGCTTATAATGATGCAAATTAGAAACACTAGAAGTGATAGCATGTCGTCTAGGTTTCTTCCCTTGCACGTACGCTGCATCCAAATCAGGCACATCAATATCATGCTTATTGCAAATTTCCATAACCTTAGATATAAGTTCTTCCCATCCATCATTTATCATTTCTTGTAATTCCTGTTTGGTGGCTTTGACAAGTGATAAAGCATTCAAAAGATCTTGATCACGCTTTTGTAGCACTACACTTAAATCATTTGTAAATCCTAAAATCTCAACCATCATGTATAACATGAAAATAAAATCAAAGGACTGAAGCACATCTAGCAAAAGCATAGTTTCACCATATTTTTCAAATGACGTATCTTTCACGACTTCTTCAAGTACCTCAATAATGGCACCATATAAAGTCATCAAACTAGTGAGAGTCCTAAAGTGGGAACCCCAACGAGTGTCACCCGCTCTAGCAATAGACGATTCTTGATTTAATCCACTACCAGTCTCTATCTCACCCTCTTCAATCAATTTAGCAAATTGAGATACTTGTTTGTCCCGAAGCAATTCTTGTCTCTTGTTAGAAGACCGTATGAAATTAACAAGCATATTGACCTTACCGAAAAAACCACTAACATCTTTGTGAGTCTTAGCACATGCAACAAGTGCTAATTGAAGTAGATGGGCAAAACAATGCACATAATAAGCTGATGGATTTTCATTTTGAATTAAAGTTCTCAAACCACCAAACTTACCTCGCATATTGCTAGCTCCATCATATCCTTTCCCCCTTATGCTAGATAAACTCAAGCCATTAATAGACAACAACTTCTCAAGTGCCTCCTTAAGTGACTTAGCACTTGTTTCTTTAACACTAACAATCCCAAGAAACCTTTCTTTTACCAAACCATCACTATTAACATAGCGAATAACAACAGCCATTTGTTCTTTACCAGCAACGTCACCGGATTCATCAATCAAAACACAAAACACATCATCTGCAATATCACATACAATTTGTTTAGTTATTTCACATGCACAAGCAGCAGCAAGATCCTTTTGAATCTTAGGGGTAGTCATAAAGTTATTTCCTGGAGCACAATTTATTACCTTAGCTATCTCTGGGTTAATTTCCTTTAGAGTGTCCACCAACTCAAGAAATGACCCCTTAAATAAAGAGTTAAAGGACTCGTCACTCCCTCTAAATGGCATGCCACACCTCAAAAGAAACTTAGTAGCTATAAGAGATGTGTTTACACGAACACGATATTCAGAATTCATTTGTTTAGTTTGATTAACAAATGCAGCCTTAATACTTTGGTTTGGGTTCATGAGAGCGTAACTCATATGCACACAATCAATATGACTATTGGAAGAAGTTCCATGATTAGCCAATCTGTGAGAATTCTTCCAATCACCAAACCCCTCTGTCACAAAGTGATCTCCCCCGTATTTAGAGACATTCTTAAACAAAAAACATGGCAAGCAAAATGCCAGGTCCTTAGATTCACTATAATCAATCCAATCATACAAATCAAACCAATTTTTGCAAAATCTACGTCTTTGATTACCTTGAACAAACCAAGGGTAAACAAAATTGTAAGGAGGTTTATGACGACCTATTTTTAAATAAGCTTTCCTTACCTCATTTTGGATGTCAGGATGATAGCTTGAAATTGGAAGCCTAATTCCTGGATCGGTTTCCAACAATTCATAATCGACAACTTTAATACTCTCACTTGGATGTTGAGTTTCCGATGCTTCTAGATTTACCGAAGAAGTAGCTTTGTCTCTAAAAAGCACAGGAAAAAATTTCTTCATCCTATAAAGAGAACAATGAAACCATTAAAATTAGCTATTCACTCTATAAAGAAAATAATAAGAACAATTTATTGTAAAGAAAATATTTATGAGAAATTGAAAATTTACTTTTTTAAAACAAATTGGGGTTTTAGGGTTCAACTCAAATAGAACAAAAGAATAAGAAAATTTTGAAGTAGTTAGTTTACCTTTGATTTTCAATCACCCATAAACAATGCAAAATGGCGGGGTTATTGGATTAATGAGAGAAAGAGACAAATATGGAAGTTGGTGGGGTTTGAGAAGAAGAGAAAGGGTTTACTGTGTGAGAGAGAAAGAAATAAAAGAGAGAGAAAATTAAGAGATAAAAGTGAGTTGAAGAGTTATATAATATTAAATATTAAAATTAATTAATTAATTAAATATATATTAATATTAGAAAAAAAATGGTGTGGCTATAGCCACACCTAGCCTAAGCATGGATCCGCCCATGGTGTTACATGATTAACTAACTTACTTTTTGTACTTAGGCTTCTACTTGCATCATTCTTCTTAATAAGTTTTGATAGATGCTCAACCTTTTTACCAAATACGATCTCACTTGTAATGAGTCTAAACTGTTACTAATGGTGAGGGCATCTATTTCCTCCAGCTTCTAGCACACGAGCTTTATTTATAATGTTCTTTAACATTTTTCATTCTTTTTGCATACTTTTGTGTGTTTCTTTGTAAATGGAGTAAATCTTTATTCTAACCTTTCGTCCCCCGAACTAAATCCTACAATGAGTCTTATTCCACATTTTAGAACAATTCAAACTTCTTAAAAGGCTAACTACTTTTCTGACTTCTTCAGGCACGACAGGATTTATTAAAAATTCACAAGTATGTGCATTGATTCTTATCAAGAACTTGTTTAAAATATTGTAAACAGTAAAACTAGAAGTCTACTAAGTTATAAAATCTTCTATTGAGATGAAGTTTAGTTTTTTTTCTTCTTCTTTCTATTTTTTTAACACAAATTGATTAAAACTAACATTAAGGAAAGCATGACAACTTAACTTTCATTAACTTAAACTTGAAACATAGAAGACATTAAAACTGAAATAAATTGGAAAAACATGATTAATTAACTAGTTGTCTCAAGTTATGATGGGAGTTGTTGTACCCCCAGACATAAAGTAACGATAAGGTATTCACTGTTATCTGGTGAATTCTGGAACGCCGTGACTTAGACACTAAAGAAAATAGTAAATGATGATGAGTGGGAAATACCAGCTAGGTTTGAAGGCTGTTGATTTTCCTAGTAGCTTTCTCTTACTCTACCTCTTCCTCTTTTTCACCTCTTCTTTCTTCGCAACCTCTTTATCATGTACCTGCAGCTTGCTTTTTACCTTAGGAATAACAACGACTTTCTTCGTGTCTTTTGGTTTCTTAGAGGATTCAACGGTCCTCGGTTTCTTTCCTTTTGGTGGCTCATTAACAACTTGGTGACCTCTCGACAAGTCTACCGATAACGTCAAAGTAATAATAAAAATTTCATCTCCTAGAGCATTATAATTTAATAAGAGAATTATGTGTGAATTTAAGTAATTAAATAATGGGTTCTTTAGAAAATCAATTATAAAACAAGAAACTAAAATAATGAAATTCAAGATGAGAAAAACGATTAGGTATTTATTATTGAACCCCCTTGTTTTTATCTATTGGTGAACTGTGTATTTATTGAGTTTCAATTAAATTATTATCTCAGTGTGAATTAACAAAATCTCTGTACGCAATTCATTGGTGTGCATGTCACTAATTTATACGATAATCCCCTAATTTCTTAGGTCAATTCAAAGTTAAATAAGTATTTCTAAGTGTGTTAATTCATAAGCAAAACCTTCTAATTACCTATCCCTATTTAATTACAAACTTGAATAAATTTTCTAGCTAAGATAAATAGACTAATAATAAGAAATGTCTAAATATCTAGATCGATTCGTATACCCGTAAACAACAAAAAGCATTAAACACAAGAACAATTTAAATAAGATAATAATAATAAAAGGACTTAATAAATTTCAAACATCCATATGACCCAAAAGAGTAAAAATAAGGTTCATCTCAAAAAGACATAATCAAGTGAAACTTAGCTACTCATTAATAAATTAACAAATACCAAGAGTTGATAAGTCTTCACATTATCAAAATCTATGGAAGAAATGACCTCCAATGACTCCAATATGCTCCAAAATCGCCACTTAAAAGTCCCTAACTGTTACTTTCTATCTAAAATTCAGTACCTCCTAAAAAGTAGCCAAAAATATATTTAAATAGAAAATTGTGTGTCATCCAAAAAGTGTTCCATCATGTTGCGACAAGTCAGTATTGTGTTGTGATGCATGCCTCATCTCTTTGTGGTGTGATGCATCGTGGGCGTGAGAATTCTTGAAGCAAATCCTTTGTTTTCTTCACTTTATCTTAACAAATTTTACTTAGTGCTTATTTCCTATTTGTCTTGGATTTTTGCTTTTTTCTTCATACTTCGTCTTTCTTTTTGGTCAATATTCTTCTAAATCCATCAGAAATATTTTATAAGAACCACGTACTGATGATTTTCATCATAAACCTAAACTTGAACTGTTGCTTGTCCTCAAGTAACATATTTGCACATTGAACATTTCATCAGAATTAAAATCCTTACCCTTACCAATGAATGTCACCTTTTCTCGATAAACACTTTAATTCCCTACATCAATCCAATCAACTCGAAAAAGTTCTTTCGACATATAAATACTCAACCTATCTCTCATCTTACAATGATGCATTCAATTTGACATGTTGTCACTCAATCAACATACAAAAGCATTTAAAAATAAAATTGAAAAATTTATAATTGAATCAATAAAAGTTATATTTAAACACACAATTTTGAGGTCTTTTACAGGTTGTAACGTGGCTTATGGTAAGGTAGGATAATTTAGGATAATAGACTTAAATCTTTGGAGTTAGGTACCTAGTTTTCCCAATGTTATCGAATTCCTTCCATCTCATTCTTTTATAATGCACTTGGTGAAGTTGCATATCTCTAGGGGAAAATTGTTGCATGTCTCTATCACATGCAGAGGGAGCATCCCCAATGTGGTTATTTTGTTGTTTTTCTATCACTTCTATTTATTGACTCTGCCTCGTGATTGCACATCTTTTGAATCAAATTTGGAATCAATTTGTTATTCATTTTAGCATGCATAAAACAATGGTTATGTTTTAACATGATCAAGATGATTTTAGTCAATATCATGAGTTTGTGGAATAAAAACTATATGTGTTTTTTATTCAAGTTAGATGCAAAGAAAAAACTCAAAGTACTTTTACAAATATGAGAAATTGAGATTTTGTGTGTTTAATTCGAATCAATCAAATTAACCACACATTCTAATTCAAATAAAATCCAACAAAGATGAATAAAGCTTTTTAAACAATTTTATTTGAATCATGTTTTATTCATGATTTGAATCAACCAATTTAATGGTCACATCTTCTCAATTTGATTTAAATCACACTTTGCACATGATTCAAATCACATAATTTTTCAGCATTTTTCTTAAGGGTTTGTTGCAGTTGATTTGAATAACACTTTATAAATGATTCGAATCATGGAGTCTTTGATTCGAGTCATGCTTTGTACTTAATTTAAATCAAGAGAAAAATGGGTCAAAATCTGATTTCTTTTTATTCCACTGACTTTCTTATTTGACTTAAACAATGCATTATTCTTGATTCGAATCTAACCAACTTTTACCCCTCATTTTCATGCTCAATCTGAAGCACATATAAAACCTTTTGCCAACACTTTTCAAGAAACTAATTTCATAATCATTTGTGCTTTTCTGTAAAATCAACTCTCTCCCTTTCTCTCTCTCTCTCTCACACACACACACACACACTTTGAAAAAGTTCAAAATCCTTGCATTCGAAATTCTTCCTTCTTCAACCTTTGTGTGAGATTTGTGATTGATTGAGGAGATGTCATTGTGAAACTAATCATTCTTAAAGATTTGATAGAGATTTTTTAGGTTATTGCAAGATTGAGGAGTTGTAACTAGTGCTAACAAATTTAGATGAAAAGAAGGTTATTCTCTCCAGGTTGTCTTAGTAGCGACTATGTGGAAGGCTATGAATAAGGCAAAGTTCTTCTTAGATTTTCAGAAAATTCACCACTCAAGGATTCTGTAGGTTCTAAGGGTTGATTACTACAGACGAATGCTTGGAGCAGAATTGACAACATTGGAAGATTCCTAAAGCATTGATCGAGTAAAGATTGCGCACAAGAGTTTAGCGTGAAACTGTATACAAGTCAAGATCCATATCAAAGATTTATTTTCTTCAACGTTATTATGGATTAGTGATTGTATGAACTCTTGAAATATTTGTCAAAATAGAAGGAATTATGCAAATTGCGATGAAAAACCGTTAAAGATTGCACGTAGACTCACACGAGGAATAATTTTAGAAAAATGGTTTAATTGGAATTAAAGTTGATTGCAGAGTAATAATTTTAGGAGAAAAAAAGTATGTACTGATGTAAAGTATTTTTACACTGTCAACCAATCACAAATGTGTATTAGGACAAATCACGCTTTTAATTTTAAAATATTAATATGACATAGCTGAATGTTATAATTCTATTGAATGATGGTATAAAATTATTTTTCATTGAGAGTGTATTACATTTAACCTCTAATTCTATATAGATAAAAAAGAATGAAAATGAAGTTTTTATATTTTGTAGGACTAAGACCTTCAATCACAACAAACTGTTTTAATAACTTGTGAAACAAACTGCTTTAATAACTTATAACTTATTCAATAAACTGAACTACATTTGGATGTATAAAGAAAACTACTTTAATAACTTATAACTTATCCAATAAACTTAAACTACGTTTGGATGATAGTAAACAAATATTTTCCAATTATCCATCACCACAATCTCCTAAAGATTTCCTCTCAAGTTGCAACCACTACATCCTAGAATAGAAAAACTCAAACACCTCTTAGATCTGAATTTTCATACAGAAATTTTTTGAAATCTCAACACCTAGATATGAATCCTTAACCAAAAATTCATTAAAACTTTTGACCATTCAAACTTGAATCCAGGAGCAACACAACCACAAATCTTAGTTTAGAGATGGGAGGCATGAGAGTAGGTAATGAATTATTAATATGGTTGTGAGTTTAGTACAACAAACTATACGTTCATATTGACAATTTTTTTTTTTTAATTCAACACATGTTTTTAATTATTTTTTATAAGCATATTTTCAAACTATTTTATATAAGTTGTTTTAGTTTTAAAATTCGTAGAATGAAAAAAAAAATCAATGAACAAACAAAAAACAAGAACAAGAGAAGGACTAAAAGAATAAAACTACTTAAATTACGGCGGTTCTGAGCGCCCTGAATATAACCGCCGTAATTAACTTGAAAAATATAAAAATACTTAAATTACTGCTGTTCTTTAAAAATATAAAATTTTCTAAAACGTGGACGGCAGGATTCGAACCTGCGCGGGCAAAGCCCACATGATTTCTAGTCATCCCCGATAACCACTCCGGCACGTCCACTTTTGATGCATGTCTTTTCATGGATATAAAAAATATACTTTATATAAATTTATTGCTTGCAGTTTTTTGAATTTGTCATTTCATTTACTACGTTACGTTAACTTGAACGTTATATGACCAGTAACATCGAACATTAAACTTTTGATTTAATGTTTATTATTCTTAGCAACTTCTTAATCATTTTTTTTTTCATTTACATGTATAAATTGAAACATATGTATAAGTAAAATAATGTTGTTTCATTTGAATTGTTTTTTTTTTGTTGTTGTGAATTAATTTTGTTAAATGATTTTATTCACTTTAATTAATATTGATCCATCAGTTTTAGTGAGTATTTCTTTTTAATATAATTAATTTTTAAGTATAAAATCATTTAATTGTTAATTGTCTGACCTTCTTTCGATTATTTAATTTTTGTATCTTGTTTGTTATTAATTTTAAGGGAAATGTTTAAATTTGTTGACTTCATGTCATCGAATATATCTAATACAATCGCAAAAAATGTCCAAATCGGGCTACTGACTTAACCACATAAAAATTGTATTACAAAAAATCTTTCATTTATTAAATTGTAAACATTATGGTTTTTCATTAACAGTATTTGTTACAATAAACATTGCGCGAACAAGAAATAAAACACGATAAATCGTTTACGAAATTACAACCGTTAAAACAATTTCATCTGACCCATGCATCATCAACATTACGTCGCTGTCTGTTTTGACTTCCTCTAACCAAAAATTAGGTCTTCATGTCGCAAGTGAGGTTGTTGTTCATCTTTGCTGGATCCTTCTAATTTGTTCCCCCTCCTCGATGTCTCCCTCTAGCCATCACATCAACTCCCTCTTCAGACACTCCATTAAGTGAATGTGCCAGAATTTCATTTTCATCGGAGGTTTTGTGGCGGAGAAAATAACGTAACCATCTCTGGTAAAAATCATGGGTGATGTCATGACGCAAATAACAGAGTAAAAAATAAGCGAACAGTGCGAGAAAGTGTGAAGAATGACGAAGAAACAGACGAATTATTTATAAAAATAGCATTTTTCCCTAGGAGCCAAGTGAGACGGCGTCTCCTCTCACTTTTTAAAGTGCATGCGCCATCTCACTTGACTAAAAGAGAGAGGAGGCGCCAAGTGGGATGGCGCCTAGGGCAAGAAGGGTAGTGGATGCGTCAATTGGGTTGGCTCCTCCTTTGTGGGGTTTTCTGAAACATGGTTATTTGCGTAATTTTCTCCGAAACATTGTTATTTGTGAAATTTTTGTTTAATACATGGTTATTCCAAAAAAAAAATTCTACTTACACTCATTTAAGGTGAAACTTCGATACTAGGTCGTCGCATCTTCAAGATCTCATCCCCACACTCATTTAGCAAGCAAACCAAGTTTAACCAAAAAATAGATATTTCAAAAGGTTCCTATAGGATACTATAAATACATGGGGTGCTAATACTTTCCCTTTGTATAACCAACCCCTGAACCTTTGATCTCTTTCGAATGCATTGTATTTTTCTTTACCTTTTAGTATTGCACTTACTTTGTATATTTATGGGTTTTATTTCGCACTTTTCCCTTTTCCCTTAGAAATAATAAAGTGTGGTGGCGACTGTTGCTTTTACGAGTCAAGTTAATTAATAGTTTGATCTCTGATTTTCACCGCTACAATAATCATTATAAAAGACATAAGGAATGAGTATAATAGACATACACATATGCAGGGTGTCACACATCATAAAAACCTCATGCTATACTCACACTTTCACAACATCATCACTACATAACAACACATCATCAAAACACCATTTAACAACTAGCATCATTAAATCACATCATTATGCAATGTCACTTATAATGATATGTAACATCATAGACTCATACATGTGATACCAAAACTTCACTGATGACTTAGTCATTGTTATCTTCAAAGATCCCCACCAATAGGATCAGTTCCCACTTGGAACTAGAGCACTTCACAAAATCGCACTCAATCCACACTATGAGATTAATGCCATCACAGGACCATAATGTCCTATATACATAACTAGATCAATATCCTACAAAACGTCATGAACTGAAGTCCTACAATATGCCATAAATGCATGATGCGAACCAACATAATAAACACGACCACAACTAGTCAACACACATCATCATCCATGAATTCATCACAATATCATCAAATCATTATAATGAATAGAACATCTTCACATAATCATTATATCATCATAATAAAAAAAGCGTCATTGTAATTTGTCACAGGGAAACCTAACTTTATCTTAACTTAGGTAGTATCATTGCAATCCAACACAGAAGTCCTAACTTCATTCTAACTTAGGTATTGTGAATATCCTCTTTATTCCTTATTTTATTCCATCAATCTAAAGTCCATTACGTTATCTATTCAACGCTTCGAATGACACCTCAAACCGAGTTCTAAAACTCAAGTTATGGCACTTTTAAGAAAGTCCAACACAACCATTCAATTTTGGTCACCATCGCCCGCTGACACACCTCCATCGCCTAGCGACGCTTCCATCGCCCGATGACCCTTGGAGAGACACACTCCAATAACTTTCTTCTTTTCTGGCCTTTGTTGCTTCCATCTTCGCTTGGCGACGGCCAAGCGACAACATCATCGCCTGACGACGCTACTCTATTGCCCGGTGACGCAACACGAACATGGTTTTCTTGTTGCAATTTCCTGCATAAAAACCATTCCCAATCTTGCAATTTCTTCACATTATAGGTCCTAAAACATCATCTAATCGCATGGTTTTCACCAATTATCAACAATCTAATGTATTCTACACTATAGGTACAAATTATTTACAATCCAAGGCCATAAAACATCATCTAATTCATTACATCATCTCATATTCATCACAACCAAAAGCTGTCACATTCCACAACTATCTAAGCCTTAAATAAATTACAATAATCAAGATAAACACCCCTTACCTTAGATTATAGCAGCAAACAAATCCTCTTCGTGTTCTATCAAAACTCATATGCTCCTTCTTGCCTCTTTGTGCCCTAGTTTGCTCTGTCTCTCTTTTCCCAAAAAGTAATCATACAGATGATCGATCAATATTCTCAACCCTTCCTTATACCAAAATTAACCTTTTAACCCGTAATATTGGTCTTCCCATCATGTCCTCAGTTATTCTTCTCCAAATGACTATCTTACCCTTATCATTATCAACACCAATATTACTCTATTTTTCTAATTAAAATAATTCTAACTAATTATTCTAATTATTCTAAATCATCCAAAAACCATCTTAGTTATCTTAATTCCCAATACACCATACAAATCATCACATAACCATCACAATCATCATAATCATCAAAACATCACTATTGCATCACAAATACACCACGAATACACATCACAAATCATCACAAAAACTCACATAAAAACACCAAAACATCATATATACCAAATACTTAACAATGACTCATATATTCATGCTAAACTAATCAATCAAATAATTAATCTAGAATTTGGGGTGTTACAACTCTCCCCACTTAAAAGAATTTCCACCCTAAAAATTACCTGACAGAAACAACACCAGATAAGACTCTTTCATTTGATTATCGCGTTCCCAAGTCCAACTTTCACCAGTTGGCCCACCCCATAATACCTTCACTAAGAAGATCTACTTACCTCACAAATGCTTCACTTACCGGTCTTCTATTCGCAATGGTAATACCTCAACGGTCTGGTTATCTCTCACATGTACAACATCCATTTGTATCACATGTGAAGGATCTGAAACATACTTTCTCAATTGAGACACATGAAACACATCATGTAAATTCATGAGTGACGGTGGTAAAGTAACTCGATAAGCCACTTCACCTATCTTCTCTGATATCTGACATGAGCCAACGAAATGCAACATAAGCTTTCTCAACTTTAAAGCTCTACGAACACCAGTCACCAGAGTAACCCTAAAAAATACATGATCATCTTTTTGAAATTATATATCCTTCATCCTCTTATCATGGTAATTCTTCTGACGACTCTGATAAGCCTTAATCTTCTCTTGGATCATATTTATCTTTGCAATTGTCTCTTGTATAACTTCATGCCTGAGCACAACACTCTTGCCTAACATGTACCAACATAATGGAGTCCTACACCTCCTACCATACAATGCTTCGTATGGTGCCATTACAATATTAGAATGGAAACTATTATCGTATGTGTTGTACCCAAAATTTTTCTCTCTCATTTATCAAGTAATTTCTCACAATATCTCCTTTGGTTCAAGACTGCACTAGGGTTGATCAACTCAAGATACCTCCTCAAACACTAATGACTGAAAATTAGGGTTTGAGATTGCACAAGGATAACTGAACTTTTAATGCCTCATATGACTTTCATGGATCATTTTGGACTCTCAAGATTTCTCATGTCAAGTTTCAAGCCTTGGATCACATTTTTGCTCAGTCAATTGACCAGTTGACCTAAAAATCAACTATATTGGGGAAAAAGTCAACTGTGGCCAATTTACAGTCAAACTTCATAATATTTGATCCATATCAACACCATAAACCTATATATGTCATTTGATCAAGTTTGTACCACAATTCCTTAAGAAATTTAATCAGATCATCAAAAGGGCAAAATGGTCAAAATTAGGGTTTTGATTGAGAAAGAGCAATTTCTGATTTTTGACCTACCAAATGGTTAATTGGTTTGAGACATGATCTCAAGGTTTCAAATGCATAATTTTGACCTAATGGCATGACTCAAAACTTCCCTCAAAATCAATTGATTGATAGTTAATTTTTAGTTAACTGATCAAAAGTCAACTGCACACTGAAAAGTCAAACTTTGACTTTTTGGTCAAAATCAAGTGTCAAAGATCACAATTCATCAAAACATGTCAAAATATGAAAATTTTTCATCAAGAAATCAAAAAGTTAAGATTTCATTTTGAAAAGTCAAAATTTCCAAACTTAGAAATTTTTCTAAGTGTTGAAAACTTCATATTTTTTCACAACTTTGAGCCAATTTTTCACCATGATGCAAGATGATTCAAAGGAAACTTTTAACATGAAAGTTATAGATCAAAATGAGATCTAAAACATTTCTGAACACAACTCCTCCTAGAAATGTATGGATTTCAAGTTATGATTTTGTGAATACATGTTCATGAAACTTGGAAACTTAGTGAAATTTTGCTCTAGTTTAGACAGGATTTTGACCTAACTTCATGGCAATGTTTCACATATTTCAAAGGGGAATTTTCAAAAGTGACCAACATAGAGGTTTTAGATGATGTTACAAGCTTTCCAAAATATCTAAGAACTCATTGAGATCATGTTTGATCAAAGAGAATCAAAGAGATGAAGTTAGAGTTTCATTCTTGATTTACAAGCCATTTCTATGATGAAGAAGAATTCAAATCCAAGCGTAGGCTGCATAATATTTGATTTGCAGGCCTCAAACTTGTTTGGAACTCCATAATTAAATGTTTTCACAGCTGTTAGAATCTTTAATCCTAGCATTCAATGCATCGCCCATGCTTAATACCATTTTAGGAAGAAAGGCAACATTGCCATTTTAGAAAAGTGACTTTTTTGCACAAAGTCAATTCTTGAGCTTTGCACTTGTTTTCTTCTGATCACACACAAACTAAAAGCCAGAAGAAACTTGTCTAAAGCCTTAAGACAACCCAGGCCATGCTTGTACTTTATCTTGAAACCATATTTCCACTTTTCTTCAAAACCAAGCAACATAGCCATAAGTCTATATCTTGTGCTTCTGACTCTCTCAAGGGCTAGAACCTTTTCCATACATATGCACAAGTTGTTTGTAAGCTAACACACGAATACACAAGCTCTAAAACTCACAAAAACTCAGAACTGCATCTCAGACCTCCATTGTTGCATATTCTGGCCAGAAATCCCAAAATAAAAAATTACTCGTGCGTTTCTTGGCCTTTTGCTTCCAAAAGCTTACAATCATCATACATAAGCCATCCATGTCCCTGTTACACGACTGTAACACCATCTTTACCCATTTCCAAGTTTAAAAACAGAGCATCACAGTTGGGCTTCTCCAGACCATTCCAACCACCTTCAGCTCAACTAGCCATTGCATTAGCTTCCTAGAGGTCCAAGAAAGCTAACATGATCATCACCATCACTTGAAACAAGCTCAAAATCATTTCACGATTTCCAGTTTTGAGGTATTTTTCTTGAACTTCTATCTCCTTATTTACACATTGTTAGGCTTGCATTTGTGAAGATAGAATGTAGATATCATTGCCCTTAAACTATACATGTCCATAGATTTCATTTATGTTCCTTGAGCATGGAGAATTTTGAGTTTGAACTTGCTGAAACGTTTAGGTCATAATTTGGTACTTTTATAAATTCATCCTTATCTTTGAATGTTAGCTTAAATTAGTTACATGATTGGATTCGTGGTGAAAAAATGCACAAGTTTCATGTTTACATTTTTGAAAATGGTTGAGGAATGAGCAAGTTACAGATCCTTGGGCTGGAGGTTGAAGATGAAGTATAGTCAGGGCAAAATTTATGTTATGTATTTATGTTTGTACCAATGTTAACGGATGTACAGCCACCCCAGTGGCAAAGGTAGCGCGCGTGTATGCATAAGGTCCAGGGTTCAACACCCAGCGCTACCTTTTGGTGTTATTTTTCACATTTCCCCTTTTTTTTTGTTTCCAAACAGCGCCTGGACCTCCTGTTGGGCCTAACCTTCTTTTTGCTAGCTTCTAACTCCCTGCCTTGTTTCAGCACCCCTGGCCCATTATTTCTTTATTTCATTTTTTGTTTTATTTTACTTTCATATTTTCTTTTATTATTTTTGTTATTATTAATATTATTATTATTATTAATAAAAAATCCAAAAATATTTATGTTATTATTTTTACACTCATTTATATTTTATTTCTCTTTATAAAAACTAAAAAGAACAAAAATAATTTTCTTAATAAATTAATTTCTTTTTCTTGATTAATATTTAGATAATTAGGTTTAATTATTACATTATATTATTTCCTGGTAAAATAAAATTAATTTAGAACTTAGGTTTATTTTAATTAATTTTTATATACTTTTTTTTAATTCAAAACCTTTCATAAAAAAAAACCCTAAAAATACTTTTTAATTTAATTAGTTTTGTTTAATTTTCACTAATCATTTTCTTAAATAGGTCAAGCCTATTTCATAAAATCCAAACAAAGATCCATTTCCTTTCCATTACATACTTGCATATTTATCCATTTTTATACCTTATTTATTCAATTATTTGTACAAATTCAATATGATTGTAATAATTAATTAGATTTAATTTTCTTGCAATTCCCCCATTCGTAAATTTGTACACCCCCTCCCCTATTGATGTAATAGTTTAGTTTTTTTATTTTCCGCAATTTAATGCTTTTTATATAAATGCTAGTAAATTATGGTTTGTATGGAAAGATTAAAATCAACAAGTTAGCAAACCCTAATTCAAGACAAAACAATGCATATAAATTAACACACTTGCACACTTACACCCTTAGGGTAAATCCACTTTGTTGCCTTATGAAAAATGGCCATGTTATGCATGTGGAGTATCTTAGCAAAAGCAATAAAAAATACAAGATCATAGTCCCTCGATGACGCTATCAAAGTTGTCTTTCAAAATGATCTTAGCCCCTCAAAGAGAATTGCTAAGATATTTCACAACATTGCTATCATGGCTATATGATGGCCCATGCCCGTCCCTTTACATCCAAAGATAGGGCTTCTTACCAAATCAATGGCAACATAGAAATATCAAAGGAAAGGTGGAAATGAACTAAGACTTTTGAGTAGGTAGATTATTCCTAGTTGCTTGCTCATTTTCAAATCAAAACATCCTTGCTATTTTTAAAACAAACACCAACACTTTCAAAACATCTTTCAAACTTGAAACATTTTCAAAAGCTCAACACTTTGTATATGTTCTTACAAACGAGAACTATTACAAAGTTTGCCTCAACGACGACGCTTTTTCAAAATACTTTCAAAAACCACATAAAGCACATTTTCAAACAAAAGCAAGTGATCTAGCAAGAAACTAAGAGCCCATAGATAACTATGGATGAAAAGGGTGCTAACACCTTCCCTTTACATAATCTACCCCCCGAACTCAAGAAATAATCTCAAAGGTATTTTCTATTCTTTTCAGACTTTCTTTTTTGGATAAAAGAAAAGTCGGTGGCGACTCTTGCTAACCACAACATTTGCGATAAAACGTAAAACACATCAAGTCAATTCTCCCACCGTATCACAGAACTGAAACAATGCCCGAGAAGACAAACCCGTGATATTGAGCTCCCTTAGAACCCGATTACTATTTCTAGGACAGGTTTGAGCCGACTAAACTTCAAGAGGGTACTTACCTTTGAGAATCCATGCAAGCCTAAATCTAAGGACTTATTTGTTTTGTTTGTATATATTTATTGGTACATAACATCATAAACATCATAACATCATACTCATGCTCACTAACCATTTCAAGGATTTTTGGGATTTATCTTTGTCCTGTTTTGTAGGACATGGATTCTATTCGTAGGAAAACCATTCAAGTCAATCTCGTAAGGATCCCTCCTCAACTTAAAGAGTTAGAATCAAGGGTTCCTGAGAATTATCCATTTACCGAAAGACATGGTCGCCTCCTAAACTTGGTTACCTCCAACATTGATGAAGATATGATGAAGGTGCTCTTCCAATTCTTTGATCCTCTACACCATTGCTTCACATTTCTCGATTATCAACTTGTTCCAACTTTGGAAGAATTCTCCCAAGTCTTGAGGATTACCATTATTAATCAACTACCCTTCAAAGGTACAGAAAGAGATCCAAAACCAGAAGAGATTGCTCAAGCTCTACACTTGCAACAATCTGATATCACAACTAATTGGGAAACAAGGAGTGATGTCAAAGGTTTCTTAGCCAAGTTCTTGTTTGAGAAAGCTCAAGATTGTTGGAACTCCTTGGACTTACAAGCTTTTAAGGAAATTGTGGCCCTCCTCATCTATGTGATGGTTTTGTTTCCAAATCTTGACCAACTCATAGATGTAAACATCGTCCAAATCTTCATGTCTCGTAACCCGATGCCTACTTTGTTAGGAGACATCCTACATTCTTTTCACTCTCCCACTATGAGGATAAGAGGTATCCTCGTGTGTTGTACTCCTCTCTTGGCAAGATGGTTCATTTTGCATCTTCCCCAATTTGTATTAAAGAATGAGCAAGGTTCAAGGTGGTCCCATAGGTTTGGAGCACTCAGACATTCAGATATTCATTGGTCTTCCTGATCTTTGGAGAATGTTACTATCATCGGCCAATGTGGAGAATTCCCTAATGTCCCTTTACTTGGCATTAAAGTAGGTATCACTTACAACCCCTGCTTGGCCTTACGACAGTTTGGTTACGCTCAGAGGGATGGTCCACATGAGATGCTTATCCAAGGAGTGGTATTTGACTACGAGAATGACGATCAAGGTTACCGCCAGAGGTTTATCCGAGCTTGGAGGATGTTGAACAAGGTGGATAGTAAGAGACTAGGACACAAGAATTCCATTCCCCTCGATCCTTACCTTAAATGGGTGCGAGCTCGTTCTCAGAAACTTGTGATGCTTTATCCTTCCATCCTACCAGTCATCATGGAGCCTGTGGTTGGAGGACATGTTCCCTACACTATCCTCCATCCCGACATGCCTACCTCTCTCGAAGACTTGCAAAAGGATAGATTCAGCTTAAGGAAGAACGAGATACTTTCTAGGCTCAATTCTATACTAGTGAGAAGAAGGTCTTGGAGCTTACGAAGCAGCTACAAGAAGAGAAAAGTGTGAACGCCTAACTTGCATCGAAGAGGATGCGTTCAGTCTTTTCATCTTAGAAAGTTATTTTGTAAGCCCAAGAGGCATGATGTAATCTTTCTTGTTTTGTTTAATGAAAATTGACGTTTGTTCATTTCTTTTGTCTATACAAATTTAAATCTCATTAATCCTTGAAATCATTTGCATATACATATTCCATGCATCATAACATGCTAGGTTTTCACATAACATGTTTCCTTATCTTTTTGCTGTTTATTTCAACAAGATGGATCTAGAGAAAATTGTAAAGGATCTCCAGGCACAAAATTCTCAGTTCCAGGAAACTCTACTGGCCCTCGCCAAGGGGCAGCAAGATATGATGGCTTTGTTGGTCGTTAAGAAGAAACCCAAGAAGAAATCTCTACTCAACATGGGTAGAAGGTTCAAGGAGACAGTCTGTCAAATCCCAGTAGGAGAAGATTCATCTGAAGAGGACGAGAACCATATTGGTGAGGTTAAGAGTACTCATGCTGACTGTGTAAATGATCAAGTATCTGATGATGATTATTTCGATGAGCAGTATCCACCCGCTGATATCAAATATAAGCAGTTAGAAGACATATTGAAAGCTGTTGAAATCCAAGCCGTCCCTAGTTTAGATTTTGAAGATTTGGGTTTGATCTCTGGGGTAATCGTTCCCCACAAGTTAAAAATACTAGTCTTTGCAAAGTACAATGGGGTTTCTTGTCCAAAACTCCATTTGAAATCTTATGTGCGTAAGATACAGCCGCACACTGCTGATAAGAAGCTTTGGGTTCACTTTTTACAAGAGAGCTTGGTTGGAACTCAACTTGAATGGTTTTATTAGTTGGATGGATCCCGTATCCATACTTGGGAGGATTTAGCTATTGCATTCTACCATCAGTATCAGTACAACATCGACTTGGCACCAACGAGGGTTCAATTACAAGATATGACCATGGGAAAGAATGAAGGATTTAAGGAATATGCGTAAAAGTGGAGAGACCTTGCTAGTAGGGTCCAACCACTCTTGATGGATAGGGAGCACATCGACATGTTCATGGGCACTTTATCTGGTCCCTTCTATAATCTGTTGGTTGGCTGCTCTTCCTCTGGTTTCACCGAATTGATCTTAACCGGTGAAAGAGTTGAAAGTGGCATAAAAAGTGGGAAGATCTTTGTGGCGTCTACCTCCACTTCCAACCCTATCAAGAAAACTTTTGCTACAAAAAAGGAAGTCAATGTTGTGTACGGGGAAAGGGCCCATACCAAGAAGAATGACCATCCGTTTGTAAATGCCGTATGAATCTCCAATCCAACTCCTACTCCAATACCATCTACAAATCATCAACGTTTTGAAACTCCGAGAAGACAATTTACGAGGTTGGGCATGTCACTGTCTCAAGCCTTACAACATTTTCTCAAAGCTAATTTAGTGACATTGCACGATCCTCCCGCCAACCCTGATACCTAGTCACCAAAATATAATCCAAACGCTAAGTGTGCTTACCACTCGAGAATCCCCGAGCATGAAACTGACTAGTGTTGGGCCTTGAAGAACAAAATCCAGGATTTGATTGACAATAAGACTATTGAGTTTGATCCTCCTCCAACACCGAATGTAATTACTGCTCTGATGTCGAAGCATGACAAGAGTGTTAATGCTGTTGAAGATACAATTTTTGTTGCCTCTGTTGAAGAATTGACTACTCCGCTGAATATAATCAAGAACAATCTATTAAAAGCTGGGGTCTTCCCTGGTTGTGTAAAAGACTGTGTGTGTTGTACAAGACAACTCAATGGATATGAAGGGCTGAAGAAATGCATACAACTCCTGATGGATAGCCATGAAATTTTATTTGAGAAGACTCCACTTGCCAAGAGCTTGATTAACAAATGTGAATACCTATTCATTATTACCATCTCAAACAAGCCTCTTGGATCACCTCAAAAGGTCTTATTAGGATTTCAAATTAACCCACTATTGCTCCCTTAATAATTACCAATCCCGGACCAATTCCATACTCTTCAAACAAAGCGGTACTATGGAATTATGGTGCTGAGGTGTTCTATCATGGGATTAAACAAGATGCCTGGATCAAAGAAGAAAAAGATGACAATATTGGTAACATAGCTGGATCAAGCAAAGTAACTAGAATTGGGAGAATATTTTCACCCAATATCTCACCACCAGTGGTTACAAGGACGCCCATCCGCATTATTGCTTCCAAGCCAAGTACCGATACAAGAGGGAAGGAGAAGGTTGTTGATCCTGATGTGATTGAAGTACCCGCAAAGGATGTTGCTGATGGAGAGTCCTCCTCTCGCGAGATGGACGAGATCTTGAAGATCATAAAGAGAAGCGACTTCAAGATTGTAGAATAGTTAGGGGAAAACCCCTTCTAAGATTTCAATGTTGTCATTGCTGCTTTGTTCCGATGCCCATTCTCGGACATTAATCAAGTTCCTGAAAAAGGCTCATGTCCCCCATGAGACAACAACAGACCAATTTGAGAATTACGTGGCTAGCCTGATAGCTGATAATGGTTTGGGATTTTCAGATGCTGACTTAACACCTCTTGGGAAGAATCACAATAATGCTTTACATGTTTCTGTCGAGTGCAAAGGGACTACCTTAGCACATGTCGACATTGGTTTTTCTATGAATGTATTACCCAAGGGGGCGTTAGACCATCTAGACTGTGAGGGTTTAGTCTTGAAGCCAAGCAATATCATTGTAAGGGCATTTGACGGATCAAAGAGGACTGTTCACGGGGAAGTAGATCTTCCAATCAAAGTGGGATCTCAAATATTAAACTCCACCTTCTGTATTATGGATACTCGTCCTGCCTATTCTTGTATGTTAGGCCGCCCGTGGATCCATAAAGCTGGGGCAGTAACCTCAACTCTCCATCAGAAACTCAAATATCCAGTCAAGGGAAGAATAGTCACCGTCTGTGGAGAAGAAGAGTTTATGGTAAGTCACCTTAACTCATTCAAATACGTAGAGATGAATGGGGAATTCATTGAAACCCCATGTCAAGCCTTTGAAGTCATGCCACCGATGATTGCTGCTACCAAATGTTCTTCTGATGAGCCTAAAGCTGTTAAGGCCATGCCGAAGATGGTTTCAGTCAAGGATGCCCATGCGGAAATTGAAGAAGGAAACTAAGATACTTGGAGGAAACTCCTCGATATCCCATTTAAAGCAGATAAGTTTGGTTTGGGCTTCACTGTCAAAGCTCAGAAGGAAGTAAGGCGTGCTCGTGCTGGAAATCCACCTCTCCGCATTGAAAACCATGAAGTCAACACCGTGGATGATTCTGACGAAGAAGCTGCATTTGAAGATTGGGTGTATCCAACTACAACAGAGCTGAAGAATTGGCATGCAAAGGACTTCGTGCCCATCTCATTCGTTAAGGAGTAATCTACTTGTTTTTGTCTTTCTTTCAATTCAAGAACATGTTGTCTGTAATATTCAAACAATGACTTTTAAGCCATGTGCCTGGCCCGGGGCACTTTGATCCATTTGTCAAGGGTTTTATTTATGTTTATCTAATCATACGATCATTCAATAAATTGGAATCTTTTGCATTCAAATATTTGTGTTCATTGTCTTTCTTTTCTTTCAAATATATTTTTCAAAAAAATAGCCATGTATCTTACATGCACACACACACACATTCTTGTAGGTCCTCATCCACTCTGGATTCTTTTACCAATGACTCTACTATTGCTGACTATGACTTTGAATGTCCAATCAACCAAGCCGAAGATGAAGGCGAGGAAGATTATGAAATACCGAGAGAACTAGCCAGACTTCTATTACAAGAGGAAAAAGCTATCCAACCACACGAAGAGTCAGTTGAAGTCATCAATCTAGGTACTGAGGTAGATAAGAAGGAAATCAAGATCGGCACCAATTTGGAAAATAGTGTCAAGAGAAGGTTGGTTCAGATGTTGCATGATTATATGGAAGTATTTGCTTGGACTTATGAAGATATTCCTGGGTTGGATACCGACATCGTAGTTTACCGTCTACCGACAAAAGAAGACTGGCCTCCTGTTAAACAAAAGGTTCGTCGCATGAGGCCTGATATGTCTGAGAAGATCAAAGCTGAAGTGATGAAACAATTTGATACAGGGTTCCTAGTTGTGACATCCTATCCCCAATGGGTTTCTAATGTAGTTCCAGTGCCAAAAAAGGACGGAAAAGTTCGCATGTGCATAGACTATAGGGATTTGAATAGGGCAAGTCCCAAGGATGACTTCCCTCTACCATACATTAACATCTTGGTCGATAACACTGCTCAACATAAAGTCTCCTCTTTTATGGATGGCTTCTCCGGCTATAATCAGATAAGGATGGCTCCTGAAGACATGGATAAGACTACTTTCGTTACGCAATGGGGCACCTTCTGCTACAAGGTCATGCCGTTTGGATTAAAGAATGCAGGGGAAACATATCAGAGAGCTATGGTAGCTTTATTTCATGACATGATTCATCATGAAATAGAGGTCTATGTGGACGATATGATTGCTAGATTTCAAACTGAAGAGGAACATCTCGATCACCTGTACAAACTATTCGAGAGGCTGAAAAAGTAAAAGATGAGGTTAAGCCCTAACAAGTGCACGTTTGGAGTACGATCTGGAAAGCTTCTAGGTTTTGTTGTCAGCAATAAAGGCATTGAAGTTGATCTTGACAAGGTAAAGGACATCCAAGAAATGCCAGTCCCTAGTTCTGAAAAGGAAGTTAGAGGATTCTTGGGTCGTCTCAATTACATTGCCCTCATATCACACTTAACTGCTACTTGTGAGCCAATCTTCAAACTCTTGAAGAAAGATCAGGTAGTTAGATGGAATGATGAATGCCAATCTGCCTTCGGCAAAATCAAAGAATATCTACAAGAGCCTCCTATTCTCATGCCTCCAGTTGAAGGAAGACCTTTGATCATTTACTTTACAGTACTAGAGAATTCTATGGGGTGTGTTTTGGTCCAACATGACGAGTTTGGCCAAAAAGAGCATGCTATTTATTACCTGAGCAAAAAGTTTACCGAATGTGAAACCATATATTCACTGCTTGAGAAAACTTGTTGCGCTCTGGCATGGGCTGCTCGCCGGCTAAGACAGTATATGCTGACTCATACCACTCTGTTGATTTCTAAGATGGACCCAATCAAGTACATCTTCGAGAAACATGCCCTTTCCGGACGGATAGCCAGGTGGAAAATGATCTTGACTAAGTACGACATTCAATACACTACTCAAAAGGTCATCAAAGGAAGCATACTAGCTGATAATTTGGCCCATCAAGCTGTGGATGATTATCAGTCTATGAACTTCGACTTCCCTGACGAGAATATCATACTGGTAACCGATTGCGTGAAACTTGAACCGTATGACGGACCTGAACAAGGATCCTGATGGACTATGTTCTTCGATGGGGCTTCCAACGCCTTAGGTAACAGAATTGGTGCTGTGATCATCTCTCCTAAAGGTTGCCACACTCAATTAACTGCCAGACTATGCTTCGATTGCACGAACAATATGGCTGAATATGAAGCGTGCATCTTGGGTCTGAAAGCTGCTATTGACTTGAGGATCAATTATTTGAATGTGTTTGGGGATTCCGCTCTAGTGACCAGCCAAGTAAAAGGAGATTGGGACACTAAGCACACCAATCTCTTCCTTATAAGGAACTTATGCTATCCCTAATCCCTTACTTCGAAGAGATCACCTTTGAGCACTTCCCTAGGGAAGAAAATCAGCTGGCTGGCGCTTTGGCAACCATGTCTTCAATGTTCAAGGTCAGATGGGATAACAAAGCCCCTATGATAACAATTGAAATATTCGATGAACCCGCACATTGCTGTGAACTTGACACTGATGCAGAAAAGCCATGGTACCATGAGGTGATGAGATATCTTATAGAACAAGAGTATCCCGAGGGAGCATCCATCAATGATAGAAAATTCTTACGAAGATTTGCAGCCAAATTCTTCCTAAGCAACAGAATATTGTACAAGCGCAACCATGACTCCATTCTACTCTAATGTGTGGACAAGAAGGAGGCAGAGGAAATCATGGAAGACATGCACGATGGTCTCTTTGGTACTCACTCAAGTGGACATACGATGGCTAAGAAAATCTTAAGAGCTAGCTACTATTGGTCAATGATGGAGACTGATTTCCATCAACACTCGAGGACTTGTCACAAATGTCAAATCTATGCTGAAAAGGTCCATGTGCCTCCTATACCTCTGAATGTCATGATAGCCCCGTGGCCATTTGCAATGTGGAGAATTGATATGATTAGAGAAATCAAGCCCACCGCTTCCAACGGACATCGCTTTATTCTTGTCGCTATTGACTATTTCACCAAGTGGGTCGAAGCCGCTTCTTTTGCCTCAGTCACAAAGAATGTGGTAGCCAGATTCATCAGACACAACCTCATCTGCCGCTATGGTATCCCCGAGAGGATTATCACCGACAATGGGAACAACCACAATAATGCTATGATTACTGAGCTTTACACTCAGTTTAAGATCAAACATCATAGTTCTTCTCCATATAGACCGAAAATGAATGGCGCAGTCGAAGCGGCTAACAAAAACATCAAGAAGATTGTGCAGAAAATGGTGGTAACCTATAAAGATTGGCATGAGATATTGCCGTTTTCTCTACATGGCTACTGCCTTCAGCTAGAACATCAACTGGGGCAACTCCTTTTTCTCTAGTCTATGGCATGGAAGCTATTTTTCCAGTGGAAGTTCAGATTCCCTCGCTGAGGATTATGAGTGAAGCAGGTTTAAGCAAAGACGAGTGGATTCAAACGAGATTGGATCAATTGAACTTGATCGACGAAAAAAGATTGGCTGCTGTTTGTCATGGTTAGACGTACCAAAAATGTATGATCAAGGCTTTTAACAAAAAGATCAAGCCTCAAGTATATTAAGCTGGTGACTTGGTGATAAAACACATCATTCTACCACAAGGAGACCCCAAAGGCAAATGGACTCCCACCTACGAAGAGCCGTTTGTTGTCAAGAGAGTATTCTCTGGAGGTGCCATGATGCTGACTACCATGGATGGTGAAGACTTCCCACATCCCATAAACGCGTACATAGTTAAAATATACTACGCATAAGAGACCCGCTAGGTTGACACACCTAGGAAAAATAAGGGCATCCCGACTGTGGTATGGTGGGAGAACTTACTTGGGTGTTTTGTGTTTGATTTCAAATGTTGCGGTTAGCAAGAGTCACCACCGAATTTTCTTTTATCCAAAAGGAAAGGTGAAAAAGCACATAAAAGACCTTTGAGATTGTTTCTTGAGTTCGGGGGGTAGATTATGAAAAGGGAAGGTATTAGCACCCTTTTCATCCATGGTTTTCCATGGGCTCTTAGTTACTTGCTAGATCACTTGCTTTTTGTTTGAAAATGTGCTTTTGTGTGTTTTTTGAAAGTACTTTTGAAAATAGGCCATTGTTTAGGCAAACTTTTGTAATGATTCTCCTTCGTAAGAATGCATATGAAGGTGTTGATCTTTTGAAAATGTTTTCAAGTTTGAAAGATGTTTTTTGAAAGTGTAGGTGTTTGTTTTTGAAATTATCAAGGATGCTTTGTTTTGAAATTGAGCAAGTAACTAGGAAATTTCTACCTACTCAAAAGTCTTTCATGTTCATTTCCTCTTTCCTTTGATATTGTTATCTTACCATTGATTTGGTAAGTAACCCTATCTTTGGATGTAAACGGGACGGGCATGGGTCATTGTATAACCATGATTAGAAATGTTGCAAGATATCTTAGCATTTTTCGTTAGGGACTAAGATCATTTTGAAAGGCAACATGGATAGCATCATCGAGGGACCATGATCTTGTATTTTGTTTGTCTTTGCTAAGATACCTTACATGCGTAATATGCTCACTTTATAAGGCAACAAAGTGGGTTTATCCTAAGGGTGCAAATGTATTAGTTTACATGCTTGATTTGTCTTGATTAGGGTTTGCTATTTGTTGGTTTTAATCTTTCCATACAAATCCTAATTACTAGCAATTGGTACATAAAGCATTAAATTACGGAAAATAAAAATACTAAGCTATTATAAAGCTTTAGGGGATGGGGGTACAAATTTATGAATGGGGATTGCAAGAAATTAAAGTCCTAATTATCTATTACAACCATATTGAAATAATATACAAGAAATGTAAAAGGGACTTGTTTTATTTTTGTTAAGAAATTAATTTACTTAAGAAAATATTTTTGATCTTTTTGTTCTAAAAGAAATGAAATAAAACATGCGAATATGAAATACTTTTTGGTGTTTTTGGTTATTAAAGGAAAAAATAAGATAAATAAGAAAATGGAGTCAGAATCAGCACATTGCTGAAACGAGGAGGAACAAAAGTTCTGACTCTGATACGCTGCAAGAGAGAAAATGTTAGTAGGCAAGTAGAAGGTCAGAAGTTCTGGGCCTGGGTACACCAAATTCCGAGGTTGCTGGGAACAGAGGAAAACCTAAAAGCTATGATTGTTGAGGGGGTTCAGAAGCTATAGTGTAGTTGGGAACCTAGAAGTTCATGTATCGCTGGCAAGTCAGAAGTTCTGGCTATTTGAGAGAGTGAGGTGATAATGATGTTGGGTAAGGTTGTTTAGAAGTTTTGATCTAGGAGTATCGTCTGACAGATAAATGGGTGAAAATGTCAATAAATAAACCTAAAAAGAGATGCTTCTGGGGATAGAACCCAGGACCCTTAGTACTAATGTCTTATGCCCACGCTTTCTACCACTGGGGTAGTTGTACATCCGGTATTAGAGGCAAAAGCATGAACATATAACATAAAGTAAGTTCTGATGATGAGCTTCGTCTCTTTATCCATGCTAATCAGAAGATCTGCAACTTAGTCATTTCTCAACAGAACGGAAAAACATAAACATATCAATTATGGAAGGTTTTCCATCATGGTTTCAGAAGCACAAAAAATATCAAGATTGTAAATCAGGAACAAGCATGTATCTGCTAATCCTAATTTCCTTAGGAAATTCTGAATTGATATTCTCCCTATTTAGGCAAAAAAGTACATGAAACTTCAGAATATGTATAGCATCAGAATCAAGATATATACATTGTGTTTTGAACATGCAAGCCTAACAATGCTTAAGTGATATGATGAGGGTTAGCAGAAGCTTACCTTGTCGCTGAAAAATGTTCTGTGAGTTGGGGCCTGGTTCTGACTGCTTGTAATATTCTGATCAACTTCCTCACGTATTGAGCAGGCTGGAACAGCCTTTGGCTTGGTTTATGAATGTTGAATGGATGATTTGGTCAAGAAACACTTGAGAGAAGTTGGAGTTTGAATACAAGAATAAAAAACTAGAAAGTTTTGTATTTGTATTTGCAGTTTAGGATTTTCTGGAAATTTTAGCAAGGTTTCAAAGTTTTTTCTCTTTCAATTTTTCTACCGGCCCCTTCATAGTTGTCAATGAAGTTCAATTTATAGGCAAGAACTTTGTAGCTTGGAGAAGTCAAAAGTACAACCATCATACACTACGCGCTGACTTGTTCTTGAAGCAAGTTCAAACAAGTAAGGTTAACAACTTTTAGCTGTGCCTAAGCTAGATTTGTAAGCATGAATTAAGGAAAAGTACCCTCAGAGGTAAAAGCAAAGCATGGGCCCAGCATAAACTTGTACAAAAGTTTTCTTTTCAAGGACAACAATGGTACTTCTATCTCACACGTGGGGAAATCCTTTAGATAAAAACTCAAAAGTGGTTGTGAGCATTAAATGATGATGAGATTTATCAAACCAGAAATCCCGTGCTATGAGATTATGCATCATAGCTTAGATCTGAGCCAGAAGTTCAGCATCAGCGCAACTTAGAGAAAACATCCAACTTCTGATCCTTTAATCTTTCGCTCCAGCGTATTTTGAAGGAGTTCTCAGACTTTTCTGAAAGTTTGTAACACGCTTTGTAAATACTCTTTGAATTTCTCTTGCAACTTCTGACTGAACATTTGTGAAAACTGGCCCAGAAGTTCTAACCAAAATCTGTCTTGGAAGTGTCCAGAATTTGCTGAGTACTTCAATTTCATGGACGTGTCTCTGAACATTTATAACTTGAAATTCCAGAATTTCCAGGAGAAGTTCTGTTCTGCAATATTTCAGGTCTTATTGAGATCTAAAACTCTTGTGTTAGAAGTTCCTCCAGAATCAGCTTGCATCATGGTGATAATCTGATCAGAAGTTCTGAGCTTGTCATATTTCTTAAACACTTAGAAAAATTCTAGGTATTTTAGAATTTTGACTTTTGAATTTCTTGATGAAACAAACGTCACATTTCAACATGTCTTGATTAAATATGATTCTTGAAAAACTTGATTTTGATCAAAAGTCAAACTTTTGACTTTTCAGTATGCAAATGACCATTTTGCCCTTGTGCCAATTCCAAGCCTAAATTGATGTATAAGTACTGCAAACTTGACGTCATAGAAGACCTTGTGAGAGAATCCTTGAGAAATGAGAGGGAAAATTTTGGGGTACAACACCGGTAAACCAAAAGTTTGGGCAAAAATTAGGGATATATGCAAAAGATTATACACCCGGTAAGTTGAAAACCCGAAAGGGCGACTTGGGCAAAAATGGGTATCCTGGTGGACTGAAAACCTGAAAGGGCGGTCCAGGAAAAAATTAAGGATTAAAAGCGTATGACTATGTCCTGTGGATTCACCACAGTCAACTTTATCACCAAGGTCCGAGTTCAAACGGTCCAAGGTCAATCCAATCAATTTATGTCAACGGAAAGGGGCATTCGAAGACATTGGGGGCAATAGTAGAGTTGGAAGGCAATGAGATCATTTCACATGGATATTTGTTTTGTTTTCAATTTTGTTTTCCTTTCGACGATTTCCTCTTACTAGGATCTCCGTCTCTTTGTACAAAACGCCTATTCATGGGCAAAATATCAATACAAATATACTTTGAAGTGCAAACTTCCTATCTTTGTTTTGAATGCAAACTTGTTCAATGACTAAAATTGAATGAACATATGCATATGAACATAATTTAAACTGTTTAGCACATATGACCTAAGTAGTAACAGGCATCTCTTTAATGTATATTGGAATATCCCCACACAATCATGTCATTAACATTATCCCCTGCAGATCAGCCACAATAGACTAATCTCCAACCAGAGTCTCAATCTCTTGACAGGTCTCTCTCCGGCTAAGTTGATCCTACAAGTAGAAGCCTTGTGAATCACTTCCTAAAAAAGGAACTCACCTCGTCAATAGGGTTTATTTCCCCAACATGGTTTATTTCCCCAACAAACAACGGATATCATAACTCCCCAGCCAAGTACAAAATTCCCCAACTAAGCATGTTACCCCCAACTGAATATACCTCACCAAGCTGAGTCTGTCCTCCACGACTAAGTCTACACTCTCCAGCTTGAGTTTTCCTTTCAGATTATTACAAATCATAGGATCACAACCCCTGTTCCCCAGTAAAGTCATCAATAAAACCTTTACTATCCCCAAAGGTTGCTATGAAGCCTAGACCCGACCATATAATAGTCAACTTCTCAAGTCACTGTAAAGCCTGGACGCGACCAGATATTAGTTTGACTTTATCAATTGCTAAAACCTAGACCCGACCAGATAACAATTTGAGTTTCTGAAACCTGGACCCGACCAGATAACAGTTAATCTAAGATACTATAAAACCTGGACCCGACCAGATGATAGTTTAACTCTTCAAAATATAGAAGAACTTGGACTCAACCAGACCAAGGTTTAACTTCTTTTCCCTAATAGAGTTTGCCTCTACCCCAACAAGTTATTGTGAAACCTGGAACCCTACCAAATAACAATTAAATTTCCAAACAGTTTATTGTGAAACTTGGACCCAACCAGATAACAATTAATCTCATCAACCTCAGAAATCTGCAAAGCCTGGACCTGACCAGATATCAGTTTTCTAGCAAGTTATTATGAAACCTAGACCCGACCAGATATTAGTTACCACTTCAAAGTTACTGCAAAGCCTGGATCCATCTAGATAACAATTAACTTCCTTTTCCCCAGCGAGTTGTTGTAAAGCCTGGACCCGACCAGATGACAGTTTAATTTCAAGAAATTTTCTGCAAAGCCTGGAACCTAACCCGATAACAGTTAATTTATTTCTCCCCCAGTAAGTTACCATGAAGCCTGGATCCGACCAAATAGCAGTTGACTTCCTCATCCTCAGTAAGTTGTGAAGCCTGGATCCGAACAGATAACAACTAACATTCAATAGAAATTCCCCAACAGAAGCATCCTTTCGACAAAGTTTGAAGATATGTATATTCTTCATCCCCGACAGCAATCAGGGATTCAACTACCAGAATTTCCTCAGCAGCAGTCAAGGATTTATTTTCCCGAACAAAAACATACATCCCACATTCATACATCATAACATGTACATATAAGATGCATTTAGCATAATACCACCTATTGTGAACATTATGCACCCATTTGGATTTTCACTAACTCTTTTTCTCATAGGTAAAACATCAAGTTTTAAGTATAAATCAACAAAAGATTTATGCTGATGCTTCTCCCAGTGTTTATCAATATTTCTCCAAATGGCATCTATAAGTCCATTCACAATCCATCTTCGAGTGCAAATTTCTGGGCACTCTAGTGTTCAATCATCTTCCACCTTCAAGTCACAAATGGCGGATCTGCCAATCTAACTCTTCAGGTTTAAGAAGATTGAACAGGGGAAGCTGTTGTACCCCAAAATTTTCCCTCTCATTTATTAAGTAATTTCTCACAAGATCTCCTTTGGTTCAAGACTGCACTAGGGTTGATCAACTCAAGATACATCCTCAAGCACTGATGACTGAAAATTAGGGTTTAAGATTGCACAAGGATAATTGAACTTTTAATGCCTCATATGAATTTCATGGATCATTTTGGACTCTCAAGATTTCTCATTTCAAGTTTCAACTCTTGGATCACATTTTTGCTCAGTCAATTGATCAGTTGACCTAAAGATCAGTTGTATTGGGGAAAAAGTCAATTGTGACCAATTTACAATCAAACTTCATAATATTTGATCCATATCAACACCATGAACCTATATATGTCATTTGATCAAGTTTGGACCATAATTCCTCAAGAAATTTGATCAGATCATCAAAAGGGAAAAATGGTCAAAATTAGGATTTTGACTGAGAAAGGGCAATTTGTGATTTTTGACCTTGAAAATGGTTAATTGGTTTGAGACATGATCTCAAGGTTTCAAATGGATCATTTTTACCTAATGGCATGACTCAAAACTTCCCTCAAGATCAATTGATTGATAGTTGATTTTCAGTTAACTAATAAAAGTCAACTGCATACTGAAAAGTCAAACTTTGACTTTTTGGTCAAAATCAAGTGTCAAAGATCACAATTCATCAAAACATGTCAAAATATGAAACTTGTTCATCAAGAAATCAAAAAGTCAAGATTTCATTTTGAAAATTCAAAATTTCCAAACTTAGAAATTTTTCTAAGTGTTGAAAACTTCATATTTTTTTCACAACTTTGAGCCAATTTTTCACCATGATGCAAGATGATTCAAAGGAAACTTTAAACATGAAAGTTATAGATCTCAATGAGATATAAAACATTTCTGAACACAACTCCTCCTAGAAGTGTATGAATTTGAAGTTATGATTTTGTGAATACATGTTCATGAAACTTGTAAACTTAGTGAAATTTTGCCCTAGTTTAGGCAGGATTTTGACCTAACTTCATGGAAATTTTTCTCATAGGTCCAAGAGGAATTTTCAAAAGTGACCAAAATATAGGTTGTATAGGATGTTACAAGATTTCCAAAATATCCAAGAACTCATTGAGATCATGTTTGAGCAAAGAGAAACAAAGAGATGAAGTTAGGGTTTCATTCTTGATTTACAAGCCATTTCCATGATGAACAAGAATTCAAATCCAAGCCTAGGCTGCATAATCTTTTCTTTTCAGGCCTCAAACTTGTTTGGCACTCCATAATTAAATCTTTGCACAGCTGTTAGAAGCTTTAGTCCAAGCATTTAATGCATTTCCCATGCTTAATACCATTTTAGGAAGAAAGGCAACATTGCCATTTTGGAAAAGTGGTTTTTTTGCACAATGTCAATTCTTGAGCTTTGCACTTGTTTTCTTCTGATCACACACAAACTAAAAGCCAGAAGAAACTTGTCTAAAGCCTTAAAACAACTCAGGCCATGCTTGTACTTTGTCTTGAGACCATATTTCCACTTTTCTTCAAAACCAAGCAACATAGCCATAAGTCTATATCTTGTGCTTCTGACTCTCTCAAGGGCTAGAACCTTTTCCATAAATATGCACAAGTTTTTTGCAAGCTAACACACAAATACACAAGCTCTAAAACTCACAGAAACTCAGAACTGCATCTCATACCTCCATTGTTGCATATTCTGGCCAGAAATCCCAAAATAAAAAACTACTCGTGCGTTTCTTGGCCTTTTGCTTCCAAACATCATACATAAGCCATCCCTGTCCATGTTACACGACTGTAACACCATATTCACCCATTTCCAAGTTCAAAAATAGAGCACCACAGTTGGACTTCTCCAGATCATTCTGACCACCTTCAACTCAAGCAAGCCATTGCATTAGCTTCCTAGAGGTCCAAGGAAGCTAACCTGATCATCACCGTCACTTGAAACAAGCTCAAACTCATTTCACGATTTCCAGTTTTGAGGTATTTTTCTTGAACTTCTATCTCATTATTTATGCATTGTTAGGCTTGCATTTGTGTAGATAGAATGTAGATATCATTACCCTGAAACTATACATGTCCATAGATTTCATTTATGTTGCTTGAGCATGGAGAATTTTGAGTTTGAACTTGCTGAAATGTTTAGGTCAGAATTTGGTACTTTCATAAATTCATCTTTATCTTTTAATGTTAGCTTAAATTAGTTACATGGTTGGATTCATGGTGAAAAAATGCACAAGTTTCATGTTTACATTTTTGAAAATGGTTGAGGAATGAGCAAGTTACAGATTCTTGGGCTGGAGGTTGAAGATGAAGTACAGTCAGGGCGAAATTTATGTTATGTATTTATTTTTGTGCCAATGTTAACGGATGTACAGCCACCCCAGTGGCAAAGGTAGCGCGCGTGTATGCATAAGGTCCAGGCTTCAACACCCAACGCTACCTTTTGGTGTTATTTTTCACATTTCCCTTTTTTTTTTGTTTCCAAACAACGCCTGGGCCTCCTGTTGGGCCTAACCTTCTTTTGACTAGCTTCTAACTCCCTGCCTTGTTTCAGCACCCCCTGGCCCATTATTTCTTTATTTCATTTTTTGTTTTATTTTACTTTCATATTTTCTTTTATTATCTTTGTTATTATTATTATTATTATTATTATTAACAAAAAATCCAAAAATATTTATTTTATTTTTACACTCATTTATATTTTGTTTCTCTTTATAAAAACTAAAAAGAACAAATACAATTTTCTTAATAAATTAATTTCTTTTTCTTGACTAATATTTATATAATTAAGTTTAATTATTAAATTAAATTATTTTATTGAAAAATAAAATTAATTTAGAACTTAGGTTTATTTTAATTAATTTATATATATATTTTTAATTCAAAACCTTTCATAAAAAAAACCCTAAAAATACTTTTTAATTTAATTAGTTTTATTTAATTTTCACTAATAATTTTCTTAAATAGGTCAAGCCTCTTTCATAAAATCCAAACAAAGATCCATTTCCTTTCCATTACATACTTGCATATTTATCCATTTTTATACATTATTTATTCAGTTATTTGTACATATTCAATATGATTGTAATAATTAATTAGATTTAATTTTCTTGCAATTCCCCCATTTGTAAATTTGTACACCCCCTCCCCTATTGATGTAATAGTTTAGTATTTTTATTTTCCGCAATTTAATGCTTTTTATATAAATGCTAGTAAATTAGGGTTTGTATGGAAAGATTAAAATCAACAAGTTAGAAAACCCTAATTCAAGACAAAACAATGCATATAAATCAACACACTTGCACACTTATACCCTTAGGGTAAATCCACTTTGTTACCTTATAAAAAATGGCCCTGTTATGCATGTGGAGTATCTTAGCAAAAGCAATCAAAAATACAAGATCATAGTCCCTCGATGACGCTATCAAAGTTGCCTTTCAAAATGATCTTAGCCCCTCAAAGAGAATTGCTAAGATATTTCACAATATTGCTATCATGGCTATACGGTGACCCATGCCCATCTCTTTACATCCAAAGATAGGGCTTCTTACCAAATCAATGGTAAGATAGCAATATCAAAGGAAAGGAGGAAATGAACTCAGACTTTTGAGTAGGTAGATTGTCCCTAGTTGCTTGCTCATTTTCAAATAAAAACATCCTTGTTATTTTCAAAACAAACACCAACACTTTCAAACTTGAAACATTTTCAAAAACTCAACACTTTGTATACGTTCTTACGAACGAGAACTATTACAAAGTTTGCCTAAACGATGGCGCCTTTTCAAAATACTTTCAAAAACCACACAAATCACATTTTCAAACAAAATCAAGTGATCTAGCAAGCAAATAAGATCCCATAGATAACTATGGATGAAAAGGGTGCTAATACCTTCCCTTTTCATAACCTACTCCAGGAACTCAAGAAATAATCTCAAAGGTCTTTCCTGTTCTTTTCAGCCTTTCCTTTTTGGATAAAAGAAAAGTCGATTGCGACTCTTGCTAACCGCAACATTTGCGATAAAATGCAAAACACATCAAGTCAGTTCTCCCACCGTATCACAATATGTAAACTCAATTACCGGTAAGTGGTTGTCCCAATCACCTCCTTGTTCCAACACACAAGCCCTTAGAAAATCCTCCAAAGATTGGATAGTTCTCTATGTCTGACCATCAATTTATGGCTGATATACAGAACTCAACTTCAACTTAGTGCCAAAAGAATTCTGTAAACCTCTCTATAATTTTAACGTAAACCTCATATGTCTATCTGAAATGATACTTGAAGGTATTCCATGCAACTTCACAATTTCATCAATATAAAATCTGGCTAGCTTCTCCATAGGATGATTAACCTTCATCGGTAAGAAATGTGCCGACTTAGTCAACCTATTCACTATCACCCAAATTGAATCATTTCCCTTAGTAGTAACCGGCAAACCCGACACAAAATCCATGGAAACACTATCCCATTCCATTCTGGGATACTCAACGGTTGCATAAGACCCATCGACTTCTGATGCTCAATCTTTGACTTCATGAAAGTCAAGAAAGCATAAAAAACTTGGCAACTTCATTTTTCATACCGAGCCACCAAAACAATTTCTTCAAGTCTTGATACATCTTCATAGCATCGAGATGAATAGTCAACCCACTTCTATGCCCTTCCTCGAGAATACTCTTCTTAAGTTTGGGAAATCTGGGACATAAATTCTATCACCAAACCTTATCACACCATTCTCATCAATTCTGAGCTTATCTCCTTTACCTTGGTTAATCAGAGTCAATTAGTCGACTAACCTCAAATCAAACTTCTGGCCTTCTTAGATTTCTTCTATTATACCACTATTCAACTTCAACATTACTAACTTCACACTATTAGGAGTTTCCACACACACTAAGCTTATATCTTTGAATTGTTCGATCATCTTTAATTCTCGAACCATAAGCATCAACATACAAAATGACTTCCTAATCAATGCATCAACAACTAAATTTGCTTTACCAGTATGGTAACTCAAATCAAAGTCATAGTCTTTTAAAAATTCAAGCCACCTTCTCTGTCTAATATTTAATTCTTTCTGGTCGAAAAAGTACTTCAAGCTCTTGTGATCACTAAACACTTCAAATTTAGAACCAAAAAGATAATGTCTCCAAATCTTCAACACAAACACCACCGTTGCCAATTCTAAGTCATGTGTAGGATAATTCCTTTCGTGAACTATGAGTTGTCTTGAAGCATAAGCAACAACTTGCCCATCATTAGCACACCACTAAGACCATATTTGATGCATCACAATACACCACAAAGGACTCACTTGGATTAGGTAAAATCAATACCAGAGCAATCATCAACCTCTTCTTTAATTCTATAAAGATTTCTTTGCACGTAACATCCCACACATATCCTTGACCCTTTCGAGTTAACAGAGTCAATGGTAAATCCAACTTAGAAAATCCCTCAATGAACCTTCGATAGTAACCTACCAAACCAAGAAAACTTCGAATCTCAATTGCAGACTTCAGAACCTCCCATTGCAACACTAAATCAACTTTAGAAGGATCCATAACAATCCCACCACTAGAAATCACATGTCCAAGGAAACTAACTTCTTTCAGCCAAAATTCACACTTCTACAACTTTGCATATAACTTATTCTCCTTCAACACTTGCAACACCATTCGCAAATGCTTAACATGCTCTTCTTCTAACTTAGAATAAATCAGAATATCATCAACAAAGACTACTACAAACTTATCAAAATATGAATGAAAAGTTCTATTCATATACTCCATGAAAACACCGGGCGCATTAGATACACCAAATGAAATCACATTATACTCATAATGACCATACCTCGTCCGGAAAGCCATCTTCGGAATATCATCTAGTTTAACTCGAATCTGATGATAACCCGACCTTAAATCAATCTTGCTGAAAACACACGCACCCACTAACTGATCCATCAAATCTTTAATTCTCGGAAGTGGATAATTATTCTTAATCGTCACTTTATTCAACTGTCTGCAATTTACACACATCCTCATACTTCCGTCTTTCTTATTGACTAACAACATAGGAGCACCCCACGACAAAACACTCAGTTGAACAAACTTATTTTAGAGAATCTCTTCTAGTTGTTTCTTTAACTCACTTAGCTCTGAAGTTGACATTCTATAAGGAGCCATTGATAACAGACTTGTTCCTGGCACAAAATCAATAGAAAATTCCACTTCAATCTCAGGAGGTAATTCACTGATGTCATCTGGAAACACCTCTAGAAATTCGCAGACAATCGATAATTCCTCATTCACATTCTTACCACCAACTTGCAACAACACAAACATCACAAACATCATAGCTCCGTCTTCTAATAATTCATTCACTTGCTTAGCAGACAACAACATTAATTATCCATTATCACCAAACTTAGGGAACCTCAAAGTCTTATTATAACAGTTGATATGAACATAGTTGAATTCCAACCTGTTCATCCCAAGGATAATATTAATTTGGTGTAAAGGGAGACGCACCAAATCCATCACGAAACTCTTACCATAGATAGTAAAAGTACATTTCAAACAAATGTACGTATTAGTAATAGAACCACTAGCAGGAGTATCTATCACCATACTACCATTCATATCAGACAATTTCAATTCCAACTTAGTAGCACATTCAAGCAAAATAAATTAATGGGCAACACCAATATCAATAATAGAAACCAATTCAATATTGTTAATAAAACAAGTACCTCGAATCAAGTTGTCCTTCTTGGAATCCTCTGATCTGCTTAAAGCGAACACTCTACCATTGGTTTGGACAACAACATTCTTCTTCAACTTCTGACACTGGGTACTAATATGACCCTGCTCTCCACAATTAAAACATGTCGAACCATCTTTCTTGCACTCAGAAGCACGATGACCCATCTTACAACACTTGTAGCATCTCAACACCTTATTCCCACATTCATTGGAACAATGACCTTGTTCACCACATCTATAACACTTGACAGGAGCGGGAGATCCTCCCCCACTTGTCCTTTTCCCATCACAAGCCTTCTATTTCCCTTTATCAGTTGGGGCATCATAAGGATTCTTACGATCCTGATATGGTTTTCCTCTTTTCTCGTTTAGACTCTTGTAGTGAGCTGAATGAGCTTTTCTATCCTCTTCATTAATTTGAATAGAAAAATATTTGATGCAAATATGTTAGTATTTTAAAAAGGAGTTTAATTAATAAATAAATATATAATAAGTTTATTAAAACATATTAAATATTTTTGACAAAATTATTATTATTATTATTTATTAATGTAAAAAAAACAATTTTTACGTAATAAATTATAAAATAAATGAAATAATGACAAAAAATAAATAAATAAAGGTAATTTCGCAGGGAGTGTATAATTAGTTGATGTAGTAAAAAGTGGGGTGTTAAAAGCATGAGCCAAAATCCAAATATTGGATTTGGCCCAGCAGCCCAGGGGGATGAGATTTTGAACTAAGTAGTAAAACTAGGGGGTATACGAAGTAAGGATCCAAGTTCATATGTTAGACTTGGCCCACCAGCGCTGGGGGTGAAATTTTGTAAACGATAGCAAAATAAAAAAAAGGAAGGGATGGATTAGAAATTGGCTAGGCCCAAAACAAACAAACATTGGAGGGGGTTCGTTTGGACTTCCCACGGGTAGGGTATACAGTATTATCGTGAGCACGCATTTCAGAGACGTTTGATAAAGATCAGATGGTGAGAATATGAGGGTGTATGGTATGCAGATCACACTAGATTTGAGGGAGTATAAATTTTTTTCTTCTCATTACTTTGTTTTATTCTATCAAACTTTCTCTCTCTCTCTCTCTCTCTCTCTCTCTCTCTCTCTCTCTCTCTCTCTCTCTCTCTCTCTCTCTCTCTCTCTCTCTCTCTCTCTCTCTCTCTCTCTCTCTCTCTCTCTCTCTCTCTCTCTCTCTCTCTCTCTCTCTCTCTCTTCGTTCTATTCTCTCGTCTCTCTCTTCAACAACAAACAATGCCATCGCTCCCCCTAAACCCTAATCAGCGATGCTCGTCTCTTTTACCCTAGATCAAAACCCTAACCACCCTAAATTTAACCCAACAAACCCCAATCATGACTGAAAAACAATAAAAAATACGCAAAAGTTGAGTTACCTCTTCACGACTGTTCTTCAAATCTCTCTCGTCTAAACCTCTCTTTGATCTCTTTCTTCTTCTTGCTTTGCAGGTACGATAGCCGTATGACAAAGGTAGTGATGATGGTGAGGATGGAGGCGCGACGGCTTGAAAGGCGATCTTAGGGTTTCAGAAATTGAAACCCTAGATATGTGTGAATTGAAGTCTCTAACAACGAAAGTAACCCTCGTCTCTACTTCTGTTCTTTAGTTCTTCTCCTTAGTTTAGAGTATCTTCTCCAAGAATTTTTGTCGTTCCCCCCTTTATTCTTATAATTAGGGATATTTATATTTTTTAGGAATTAGTTCAATTAGGAAGTTTAATGTAATTCATCGTTACAAATTTTTTTATTAGGAGTAGATTGATAAATTAGGCTTTATAAATTGATTATAAAGTGGACTTGATTTGATTCGATTGTAAGATCTAGATAATTTGTTTTGTATAATTTGATCAGATTTGATTAGATTTTGTATGCTTGATTGATATGATTAGATTTGTATTAGTTTTGTATGTGTTTCAATAAAGAATGTGTTTCCTTCTTAGATCTGTACAGTGAATGTTTCCCATGGACCGGGCTTGGATCGTGCTGACTTGGTCAACAAATTTTTTAGACAATAAAATATTTTCATTTAATCAGTATTGACAATAATAATAATAACGATAAATAAATGTTTATAATGATAACTTGTAAATAAAATTGAAAATGGGCTCAGGCCCTAAGTATAAACTATGGGCCAAATGATCCCAAACATGCCTCCTTAATGGGCTTATCAGCCTGATCCAAGAATCAAAATGCACCCCTTCACCCCTTATGAACAACATTTCCTTAATGGGCCTGTGTATAAAGATTTATAATGGGCCAATCTGAAATAAAATATTTACACCCCTCTTCTGTGTAAGTTATAAAGGGGTCAAGAATAGGCGTTTGTGAATACTAAGCCCATTATGTGAAGAATACACCCCCTTTATATTTTCAAGCCTCTATTTGCCTATACACCCTCTTATTATAACAAACTTCTTAATGGACCTAAAACAAATCACACATTCCTTTCTGATTTAGAAATAACCCATGAGTCTTTTAAAAAACACACCCCTTCTCTAAGGTTTAAGCCTCCCCCCATAGAAAAATATAAAGACAAATAACTAAAAATACCATGCCAATTAAATTATAAACAAGTAACAATACGACCATTGAATTGATAGGGCAAATTTAGGGTATGACAGTTGCCCCTATTTAATCATATTTTGATTGAATAGTGCAAGAATACACAGGTCTCGCACGCTCGAATCAGAAGTTTATTAAATAATGGAAGACCCCAAAATTTGTCCAAAAGTTTATAAGGATACGCTGTACAACGTTCCCATGGGTATGAAAAGTAGGCATAAATGATGATGTATCATCTTACCAGCGCATGAACCAAAGTTTTGATCTTCCTTAGATACGACAACGCGGATAACTCGTCAATAGCTAAAAGAGATCATAGATTTTTCGCTTACTTACCATAACCTAGGAGGTAAATAATATGAGTCTGAAAGTTGACTTACTAACACTATGAGACTAATATAGTAAGTTTATAACACACGTTTTGTCTATTCATCGCAATCTAGGGGATGAACAAAATTTGATAACACATTGTTGCATGGAGACTAACACAATAAATTACATCGCAGAGAGACGGATAACCTATTGCTGCTTCGAGACTAACTCAATGAGTTATATCGCAGATTTCGCACATCTACTACAACCTAGGGAGTAAATGATACGAGTTGAAAGTGTCTTACTATAGTGACTAACATAATAAGGAATTGCTTAGTGTACTTTCACGTCCTAAAGCATAAGTACATAGACTTGATAATTTACTACCACTTAGAGACTGACACACTGAACTATACTACGAATTCACATACCTATCACAACCCAGGGGAAAGATACTACGGGTTTGAAGTTTGAATTTCAATTTCGATAACAAAATCCTAGATAATTAAACCAAAGATGTAGATCGTAGATATGCTAATTGTGTCTGTTCTCAACTAAGGTATTTGCTGAGTAAGATCAAAGATTTTTCTATATTTACCATAACCTAGGAGGTAAATATACGAGTTTGTGAAGTTGACTTACTAATGCTTCGACACTATTATAGTAAGTTTATAATGCATATTTTTTCTATTCACCGTAACCTAGGGGATTAATGAAACAGAGTTTTGATAATGCATCGATGCATGGAGACTGATGCAATGAATCATGCCACATATTTCATTATGTTTACTACAACCTAGGGAGTAAACAGTACGAGGATGAACCTGTGCATTTATCATGACCTAGGGGATAAAAGACAACAGTGATAGGTTTACGTTATTTATCACAACCTAGGGGATAAATAGTATAACCCTGAAAATTTGCATACTTATCGCAACCTAGGGGATATATATTTGAAGAATTTATGTGTTTACCATGACCTAGGGGATAAACGACACAAAGATAGACTCACGTATTCATTAAAACCTAGGAAATGAATAATATGAACTTGTTAATTAGAATACCTACCACAACCTAGGGGGTAGATAATTGAAAAGTGTTTTGGTGATCAAATCTTAGATAACTAGATCAAAGATGAGATCCTAATTTTACCGGTTGTGTTTATTCTCAACCAAGGTAATTGCTTGCTTTGATAATATGACAAAGGGCCATAAGGCTTTGTTGATGATGTCGTTTGTGTCTGTTCTCAAGCAAGACTTGATCAACTTGAAGAATTGAACCCCAAACTTACTGATGATGTTGGTTTTGTCTGTTCTCAACCAAGACTATCAACATGAAGAAATGAACCCCAAATTTTTTCTAATTAAGCCGATTGTGTTTATTCTCAATCGAGGATTTAAGTAACTGTTGGATCCTAAGTTCGACACCCTTGTTTTTATTAATGTAAGCCATTAAAGCTGAAGAATGTTTTCGACCAGCTGATTCTGTCGAAGCGCTCGTCAGAAGATGGCAATGTACTTAGAGAATTTCTTCCAAGGGAGAATTTGGTTGCCTTCGACGTCGAAGGTGTTTCTCGTTGAAGGTGCTTCTCGATGAAGGTGTTCGATTGTTCAGAGTGGAACGGTTTGAGATTCAAACATTTGGAGGGAAAACGGTTCCCAGCGGTTACCAAGTGCAACGTGCCAAGGTCTGGAGCGTCGAATGCTATGAACGTGCCAAGTGGAGTCATCTCGAAGCAGTGTAACTGCCCGACGGTTACTTGGGATATGTTTAGTATAAATATTAGTAGTTCACGCAGTTTTTCGCGTGTGTTCACAATTATATACAAGTCACTCATATAGATTCGAGTACCCAGCGTGAGAGAAAGAATTGTTGAGAATGTATGTGTGAAACACCACTTTATTAATCAAAGTCATTTATTTTCCAGAAACTTTACTTGCTTTCTCCTTTACTTTTCCAGTCGAAAGCCTTTATTTCAAGCCTTCCTTTATTTTATCAAGTTCTCTTCTTCATGCAATTTACATAAAGCTTCTTTATTTTCTTGTCATTCAATCATTATCAAACTTAGTCAAAACCCCAAAATCAACCATGTCTTAGGATCAATCTGATCGATCCTGTGAGTCACCAAATAAGTAACCTTTTGGAAGATCAGCGGTTGTTTACCAATTCCCACGGTAAACAAATTGGCACACCCGGTGGGACTGTGTGTTGATTTTGAAGTTTAACCCTTTTACACAGAATATCATCTTTTTCGAGAAGTATTGCATGTTATTGAGAAGTGGTAGAATATACACTAACAATACCAATACTGCCAGAAGAAGAGAAGCGATGGCGAATCCGCCAAACAATAACGAAATCCCACAAACGAATGTGGGAACAACGGTCATCCCAACCGTAAGTGAAGCGATAACCGCTGGTTCAACACCAGCAATAACGGTCACAACAACGAGGTCATTACCTCCTTTCACAAGCCCCAGATTGCCTTTAGGAACTCCCCCACCAAGGGGAAATCCAGGAACAAGGCCTTATGTTCCCCCAGGATTTATGACAGGCGGTCAAAATCGAGAACCACTCTATGGCATGCCAACGTCTGAATTGGCTAGCCTAACGAACGTTGCGTCCACTTTTTCAGACCCTTTAGTGAGTGCCTCTTCGCCACTCCAAGGTTCTGGAGTAGGTATGGCGAACAGAAATAGGACCCAACTCTTAGGAGGAACGTCCCAAGTAGCACATGGCCTTACAAATGCCTCGACAGCAGTCTTGAGGCAACAAATGGACGAAAGCAACCATGATATGGTTCAAATGTTGGCACAAACTTTAAGTACAGTGCTGAATCCTCTAATACAAAACACCACCCAATCGAATCAGCAGATGACAGCGCAAATGACGCGTCTGGCTGACTTTTTTGGGGTACCCCAACCTATTCGACAGCCCCAAAGGGCGCAAATAAGGGGAAACCAAGGTATACTCTTAGAGAAAGAAACCACTATCAACCAAGTCCAGCAGCCTGTCGAAGAAAACCTTAGGGCACGATTGGAGCAGCCTGTCGAAGAACCTAGGGTTATAGCCCCAGAGGTAAGGTTAGTTAACAGAAACCAAAATGCTGACGAAGTAGTTCAGCATATCCAATACAAAAACATGGGTTTGGAAAATAATCTGGCAGCCATGATCGAAAGAATCATGACTCAAAATGGGTTGCACATGGGCTTTCGTAGGCCCAACTTCACATCCCCACTGTCAGAATACGTGTTGCAAACAGACTTACCTCCTAGATGTAAGGTCCCTAAGTTCACTAAATTCTCTGGGGACACGACAGAATCTACTGTCGAACATGTGGCGAGATACTTGATCGAAGCAGGAGATATTTCAAACAACGAAAACCTGAGGATTAAGTACTTCCCAAGTTCTTTAACAAAGAACGCTTTTACTTGGTTTACAACTCTTCCCCCCAATTCGATCCATCATTGGACCCAGTTGGAGAGATTGTTCCATGAGCAATTCTACATGGGACAAACCAAGATAAGCCTGAAAGAATTGGCCAGTGTAAAGAGACGTTTCACTGAACCTATAGACGAATATCTAAATAGGTTTAGGTTGCTCAAAGCAAGATGCTTTACACAAGTGCCAGAACATGAGTTAGTCGAAATAGCCGCAGGCGGTTTAGATTATTCCATTAGGAAGAAGTTATACACTCAATACCTGAGAGACATGGCCCAATTGGCCGATAGAGTTTGACAGGTAGAACGCCTTAAAGCTGAGAAAGCCAAGGCAACGAAAACTCATAAAAGAGAGAGGATAGCGTATGTCGAGATGGATGATGAAGATCCAGAAACCTTCGACGAAACTATAATCGTCGAAGAAGGCGAGGTCGATTTAGCGGAACTAAAACAAGGGCCACCATACTCTTGCAAACTGTTAGTCCCCTCAAGTGGAAAAAATCCCACTGGTCCAGAAAGGACCAACGATAGGTTCCCCAAAAAGACTTATAGTTTTGATATTACAAAATGTGATGAAATCTTTGACTTGCTTGTAAAAGATGGCCAAATGATAGTACCCCCAGGGGTAAAAGTGCCTCCTCTTGATCAAAGAAAGAAGAGAGGCTTTTGTAAATATCATAATTTTCTGGGCCATAAAACGTCTCAATATTTTCTTTTCAGGAATCTTGTGCAAGACGCTATCGAAGAAGGGAGGTTGAAGTTTGCTGACAAGACCCCCATGACTGTGGACTCTAACCCGTTGCAGGCTGAAGCCCATTATGCTGAACCTTCAGAGGTGAACGTGATCGAGGCATCCAGAAGCCAGTCGAAGAGGCCAGGAATCACAATGGTCGAAGTCTCAAAGGACCATGTCAACATGCCAATCTTTGGTAGTTTTTATGGGAATCTATCCAGAAAGACAATTGAAGCGGTCCAAAAGGCAGTCGAAAGCCCAAAGCTGGAGACAGTTGGAGCCCAAAAATCTGGAACAAAACCCAGTTCTCACTTGGCTGCAGTTCAAGGCCAGACAGAGGATTTGGAGATTCAGATGAAGCAGTTGACTCTTGCCACCAAGGATACCATGAATGTCAACATGGTCGAAGTCTCTGAACCAAAAGCATCAGAGGAGGCCATGAGGCAAGAACAAGCCAACAAAACTGCTTTCTCTCGGGAAAATGAAAATCTGGCAGATTTCCTGCAAAGATGCCAGAAAAAGAAGTCAGAAGTGATGCTGTGTCCTCGATGCAGTTCAATCTTCGACAAAAAAGCTGCTGAACATATTCAAGGTGTAAGAGCAGCAAATAGGAAAAGGGAAAGTGTTGATACTCGACATGACCCCAGAAGAACCTACCAAAAAGGTTCAAATCAAGAAAAGAGGCCACTAACTTTCAGGCCTCCGACTAATGTGCCAGTAGATGCATGGTACAAAACATCTGGTCGAAAGAGACCAAGCAAGGAAAGATGGAACTCCTTCGAAGTGCCAAGAGGTTCGTCTTTAACACATAAGAAAGAGCCTCAGGTTGCTACCCCTAAAGTGACACAGGTATCAAGCAACTACAAAGGGAAAAATCCCATGTCTCGATCTCAATGGAGGAGATACCAGAGGCGACGAAAAGCTGAGAGGGAAGCTGCTAATGAACCAAAGGCAGAAACCAGTTCAAATGTTCCTCAGAGAAAGCAGAGGAAGCCTCTGGAAAGACAACCAGTAACCAATAGGCTAGTTTGGCCTAACCAGGGTGAAGTTGATAACGATGATGGTTCTGAGTCGGATGACACCTTAGATATCATGGTGAACATAGTCTCAGTTCTGCCCAGAGAGTTCAACCGCCAGGTGGAGGTCGAAACAAACGATTGGGAAGTGGAGCAAGAAATGGCCAAGCATAGGCCAGTGTGCTATTTCGTCATGGAAAATGGCGCTACTGAAGAGCAGAATGGGTTCTTCGAACCACCTACAGAGGCGATGAAAAATCACCTCAAGCCTTTATTTATAAGGGCTAAACTCGAAGAAACCACAGTAAATAAAATCTTGGTAGATTGTGGGGCAACCATCAACATCATCCCTCACTTTATGCTAAGAAAACTAGGCAAAAGTGATGAGAACATCAAGCCTCACAACATGGTCCTGTCAAATTATGAAGGCGGCATAGGGACCACTATGGGTGTGATCCAACTGGATATCAAGGTGGGATCTATCCTTCGACCAACTATGTTTATGGTCATATCAGCCAAACCTAACTATAATCTTTTGTTGGGCCGTGAATGGATTCATGGTGTTGGAGCTGTAACATCATCAATGCACCAGAGGTTACTACTATGGCGTCCTGATGGAATGGTCGAAAACATAGAAGCGGACCAAAGCTATTACCTGGGCGAAGTAAATCACCTAGGGCTGGAAGACTTTGACAAGAACCCGGCTCACATTGGGCCATGCCCAACACCTGACTTCGACTTGGCGCCAGCGCCAAATAATTTTTGTTCCCTATACCTGCACCCCGAGCATGGTTTTCAATGGGACAGAGAAGACTTGTCCCACATTGACTTTAGTGGGTTAACTGATATCCAACCAACTGGTTGGGGAAGTGAATTCAGTGACAATGACTGAGTCACAATCATTGCAGCGAATTTCGGCTTACGTAGCCGAAACAAAGATGATAACGGCTCTCGAAGCCGAAGTAAAATATATGGCCACACAGGCCAATGATCAACAGTTATCTTATGCAGGTCCTGGAAAGGACTTTGATCCAGAACCTCCTGATATCATGCCAGAAGGGATGCAGGAACAAAGGCTCGACGCTATCTACGACGATGAGCCTTTAGGATTCGAAAAGGACCCCTTGGCGAATAACATCAAAATGTTAGCGCAGGATCCTTTAGAAGAAATCAACTTGGGCGAAGGGTTAGAGAAAAAGCCAACTTACATTAGCGCAAAGATCGACCCAGAACTCAGGTTGGAAGTAATCCATTTGTTAAAAGAGTTCAAGGACTGTTTTGCATGGGATTACGACGAGATGCCTGGTCTCGACAGAGGATTGGTAGAACTTCAGTTGCCAATCAAACCTGGGAAGAAGCCAATCAAGCAAAGTCCAAGACGCTTCGCTCCAGAAATACTGTCGAAGATCAAAACGGAAGTCGAAAGACTACTGAAGTGCAAATTCATACGCGTTACGAGGTATGTCGAATGGATTGCAAACATTGTGCCAGTGATTAAGAAAAATGGTACATTGAGGGTGTGCATAGATTTCAGAGATTTGAATGCTGCTACACCCAAAGATGAATATCCTATGCCTGTGGTGGAAATGCTAGTCGATTCTGCCGCTGGCTACGAGTACCTGAGTATGCTCGATGGTTATTCAGGATATAATCAAATATTCATTGCTGAAGAAGATGTGTCGAAAACAGCTTTTCGATGCCCTGGGGCTTTAGGCACTTACGAATGGGTAGTGATGCCTTTTGGCCTAAAGAACGCTGGGGCAACATACCAGCGAGCAATGAATTCTATCTTCCATGATTTTATTAACACTTTTATGCAAGTATATATTGATGACATTGTTATAAAATCTGTTTCCAGGAAGAACCATATAGACCACCTTCGACAATCATTCGAAAGAATGAGAGAACATGGTCTGAAGATGAACCCTTTGAAGTGTGCATTCTGTGTGAAAGCTGGAGATTTCTTGGGCTTCGTTGTCCACAAGAAAGGAATCGAAATCAACCAGAACAAGACGAAGGCAATTCTGGAAGCGAAAGCGCCAGCGAACAAAAAGGAACTGCAATCTCTGTTAGGCAAGATAAATTTATTGAGGAGATTCATATCTAACCTAAGTGGGAAAGCTCAAGCCTTTTCACCCTTACTTCGATTGAACAAAGAGGGATTCGAATGGGGGCAAGAGCAACAAGAAGCCTTCGACAAAATCAAAGGGTACCTCACAAAGCCACCTATTTTGGTGCCTCCTTGTAGCAACAGGAGTATGAGATTGTACATAGCTGCATCCGACAAAACTTTGGGAAGCATGTTAGCCCAAGAAGATGAAAATGGAGTCGAAAGACCCATTTACTATCTTAGTAGAGTTTTGAACGATGCAGAAACTAGATATAGCGAAGTTGAAAAATTGTGTCTATGAAATATATTTCTCTTATACAAAGCTCAAACAATATATAAAACCAGTTGATGTGTATGTTTCGTCTCATTTTGATGTTTTCAAGTACATGTTGTCGAAACCCATCTTGCACAGTCGAATAGGCAAGTGGGCACTAGCATTAACTGAATACTCTTTGACCTTTATGCCTCTTAAGGCAGTGAAAGGACAAGTGGTGGCAGACTTTATAGTCGACCACTCAATTCAAGTTGAGAGTATTTATTATGTGGAGATAGAGCCTTGGAAATTCTACTTCGATGGTTCCAGCCATAAAGATGGAACAGGAATAGGAGTCTTGATTATTTCTCCAGAAAAAATTCCAACAACATTCAAGTACAAGATATCAGGTTCTTGTTCAAACAATGAGGCTGAGTATGAAGCTCTAATTACTGGCCTTGAGATATTGTTGGAATTGGGGGCAACTCAAGTCGAAATAATGGGAGACTCAGAGTTAGTCATTAAGCAAGTCACAAAAGAATATAAATGCATAAGAGAAAATCTCATTATGTACTTTGTGATAGCAAATCGTTTGTTGAAAAAATTTGAAATGGTCAACATTCGACACATACCCAGATTGGAAAATCAAATAGCCAACGATTTGGCATAAATTGCATCTGGGTACAACATTTCAAAAACGAGATTACAAAGAGCAATCGAAGTTCGAGAAAAGATAAAAGCAACTTGTTTGTCACCAATAGACTTGGAATCGACAAGACTAGGGTATGCTGATCAAAGTAACTTCGAAATTTCGTTCATAGACAATTTGTCAGAGCAAGATTGGAGGAAACCCATTGTGGATTATCTTCAAAATCCAGTAGCTTCGACAGAACGAAAAACAAAATATAGGGCGTTAAGTTACGTACTCATGGGTAATGAGTTATTTAAAAAGACGCCTGAAGGGGTGTTGCTAAAGTGCTTAAGTGAAACTGAAGCATACATAGCCCTTTCGACTACGCACGCTGGAGCATGTGGGGCTCACCAAGTAGGCCATAAGATGAAATGGTTGTTGTTTCGACAAGGACTATACTGGCCCACCATGTTGAAAGATTGTATCGAGTTCGCCAAGGGTTGTCAAGAATGTCAAGTCCATACAGGCATCCAGCATGTACCAGCAAGCGAACTTCACTCGATAGTGAAACCTTGGCCCTTTAGAGGATGGGCGTTGGACCTTATTGGAGAGATTCGACCAGCATCATCAAAGAGCCAGAAGTATATATTGGTAGGCATTGATTATTTTACTAAGTGGATCGAAGCTATTCCTTTAGTCAATGTAGACCAAGAAAATGTCATTGAATTTATTCAAAAGAACATTATCTTTAGATTTGGAATCCCTGAAACTATAACTACTGATCAAGGATCAGTTTTCACCGGTCGAAAGATGCAGGATTTCGCTCAGGAAATAGGCTTTAAACTCATAACATCAATGCCTTATTATGCACAGGCAAATGGTTAAGTCGAAGCAGCGAACAAAGTAGTGATTGGCTTGATAAAAAAGCATGTTGGGAAGAAGCCAAAAAATTGGCATAAGACGTTAGACCAGATCTTGTGGGCCTGTCGAACGTCCCCAAAAGAAGCCATAGGTACAACACCATATAGGCTAACTTTTGGTCATGACGCAGTGTTGCCAGCAGAAATTTGTCTTCAATCTGCAAGGGTTCAGAGACACCATGATATCCCCTCTGAAGTTTATTGGGATATGATGTTAGACGAACTAGTAGATTTAGACGAAGAAAGACTGCGCGCTCTCGACTTACTAAGGCTTCAGAAGAAAAGAGTGGAAGACTCTTACAATAAAAAAGTGAAACCTAAGGCATTCTCGCCTGGAGAATTAGTTTGGAAGGTGATTCTTCCCATGGACCGAAGGGATCGAAGCATGGGAAAATGGTCACCCAAATGGGAAGGACCATTCAGAATTATCCAAACTTTTTCTGGTGGAGCTTTTGAAGTCGAAGAGTTAGGTGAAGATAAAAGACTCTTGAGAGTAAATGGCAAATATTTGAAAAGTATAAACCTATACTCCAAGAGATCAAAATAAATAGCAAGTAATGACTAAATTAACCATAAATAAGCCAAAATGGAAAATTTTATACATTAGCCAAAATGGCAATATTGTCAAATACACATTACAATACATGGTTAAAGGGCTGAGTCAATCAGAAGGGGATAAAATCTTTGAGTCGAAGGTACTTCGCCTGCTGCAACTCCAGTCTTTTGTTGCACAAGGCATTCTCCTGGGCAAGCTTGGCAATTTGGTCGTCGAAGGCTTGGGCTTTCTCAGCAAACTCTAGGCCTTGTGTGATTTCAGCTTGACTCTCGGTGTCTGGAACAGTCGAGAGAAGCTCCTCCTTGCGCTTAGTATTGGCATTCATCTTGGCCTCCAGCTCTTCGATTTGCGCCTTTATGGAAGCATTGTCTTGATCTATGGTATCAATTTCTTCCTGCTTAGGTGCCTTTTGCTTCGACAACTCTGCAATTCGAGAAGTCGTCTCTGCTACAGCAGTCCAGGCGGAAGAACTTTTGCCATATAACGCTTCGAGCTGGCTGTTGAAGCCCCTCTGTCGTTGATAGTCTGCTGAGACTTGATCAATAATGGAGTATAACTCCATGATAAAGCTCGAAACCTCTGGAGTCACAGCGAGCAAGTCAACCACATTCAAAACAGCTCCCAAACACGACGGAGCAGTAGGGTCCCCCTCCAAAGCTTTCATCAAATCTTTCTTGAAGAACTGGGCCTTGACCTTCGTCAAAGCCTCATCGAGAGGAGAAGTCTCAGTGGACTTCCCCGACTGAGTAGAAGCCTCCTGACTAATATCAGATGAACTTCCCTTGCTCTCGATAATGGCATTCAGATAGCCAACGGGATCAGTTTGCTTCAAGAGTGCTAAGTCTTCTTTCGACCTATGCTTTGTTGAGGTGGTAACCTTTGCAGCAGCGCTGTCTTGGGGTTGAAGCTGTTGAGCAGCGTTTGCCTCGACTTGACTCTCTTCGACTTGAAGTTCAGCAGTGCCAGCATCAGCATGATCCCCTTCGTCATGTTGTTCCTCCGACAGATCAACCACTTGAATCTCCTTTGGTTGTTGTTCTTCTGTTTGTTGTTCTTCTGTTTCAGCATTGGCTTCATCGTTCGCCAATTCCTTCTCTTGTGGCCTACTGAGTTCAGCAGAGTCTAGGGTTTCAGAAGTCTTTGGCGCTGAGCTTTCAGTGGTTTCCTGGAAAAAGAAGAAGAAGAATCTTCTAGGTTATAAAGAGACATAATCGAACGCGAGCATCGACACCTGAGTTAGAAAATGGTCAGAAAAACTACCTGCAGAGGAACTTCAGCCCCAGGGCTGGAATTGTCGCTTTCGACGAGTTTATTGAGCAAAACATTTAGTTCCTCCTCCGTTGGATCTTCAATAATTACTGGAGGTGGCCTGGGTTTTCTCCCAGCAACTTTTATTCTGATGGTGGATCGAGTCTCAGGAGAAGGAACATCTTTCTTCAGTTTTCGCCTTTTAAGAGGAGCAGGGGGAGAGTCGTCTTCTTCGTCACTCCCAGATTCGACCGTCAGTGCAGGTCGTTTCTTGGGTGAAGGTGCCTAAAAACCAATTGGAGTTCGATTTAGATGCTACATCGAAAGTCAGAATGTTAAAACCAGAAGAAAATAATAAAAGTCTGGTTACCGGTGCTGAAGGTTTTTTCGAAGGACCTTCCCCCTGATGGCTTGTTGTAGTTTCCGCCGGTGCTATAGTTTTCGCTGGTGGTGGAGGTTTTGTCAAGGGACCTCCTCCCTGATGGCCTTCTGCAGCTTTCTTGGCTGCAGGCTTTCGAACAACTGAAAGAAGACAAGTTATAATTAACAGGCTACCAGTCGAAATGGAAAGACAAAATAATTTGGAGAGTGAACTTACACTTCTTTATTTTGTCCAGGACTAGAACAAAAGACTTCTGAAGTTCGTCCACAAAGTCCTTCTCGTCGAAGAACTCTTCAGCGTAGTAACTCTTCCACCAGTCTTCGAAGGATGGTGAACAGAGAAAGTTAAGCTGATAGTCGAACAGTGAAAGGACTGTTCGACCAGCATACCTGCCGATATGCTTGGTGGCAGCATCTTCAGTATAGTCGTTGCAAAAATATAACATGGATTTCTCCCTAGGAAAAATAGGAGAAGGAAGTGTTTGAATAATACCAAACTGGTGAGAGACCAAGTTTGGTTGATACGCGATCAAGCTCAAGTGAGTCTTGGAGCTCTTGAAGCGCAGGGGCATTATTCTAGGTGTGAGAAATGCTTCCCACATTATTGTATGTTCTTAGACCTGAGGGTCACCTGACGACTTAGGATGGGGCCTCGTGAACCATTCTGGACCAACCTTTCGTCGAGCAAAGGGAGCCATGGTCGAAACAAATTCTTTTCTTCTTGCAAACATCAAGACGAAGTTTGCAAAAGTTTGTTGAAGCTCCAGCCCATCTTCAGTCGGGGTCAGTAGAGCTAATCTGGTGCCTTCGATACGCCTATTTTCTATCTCAGGGGCTTGCTCATTTATTTGAGTCTTCTGAGGTAAGAAAGACTCGAAAGTGGCATTAAGCCACAGCTGAAGTAGCCAAAAAGGTCCTGCAAGCAACAGACTGGCTCTATTCTCGATGATCTTCAACAGAGTCGCTCCGCTGCTAATCGACTCGTACAGATTCGCCAAGATTAATTTTGCCAAACAAATATTTTGGCCATGGTGGAGTTGGGTGGCGAGGGTGACCATCTTCTTTGTCACCTGTAAAGACTTTGTGCAGAAAACAAAGCGTGACAGCCATAGGGCTAGAAACGCGATATGCTCTACATCCGACACAGTGGCTGTCGACCTATCATGGTAATGGTTGATATAGGTGGTGTAGGTGGGTTTCGTAGCTGAGAATCCAATCTGATCCTCCGACATTTCCTCTGGGTCGAAATAATCCCCAATGGGTCGAAGGCCAGTGATGGCGGCCACGTCGAAAAGCGTGGGTGTTAGCATTCCACAAGGAAGGTGGAAAGTGAAATGAGTGTAATCCCAGAAAAGCAAGGAAGCTATCAACATCTCAGGGGAGTAGTTGAGACCCGTCTTCGACAACATAACTAGGTCGAATATCCCCAGGTCCTTCCAGATCGAAGCCTGGCTTTTTTCCATTTTTTCCAGCTAAGCACTGTAGTCAGGAGTGAGGCTAGGGCTAGACCTGAAAGCCCTAACACCCCTATTGAAGAAGCGAAGATCAATTTTCTCCTTAGCAGGATCTTCATTATCCTCTGCATCTTTTTTAGAGCACCCAACAGGTTTGAGCTTTTCAAGCACTGGAAATAAGCTTTTGATCTTCATGGCTTCATCGATGCATGGGGTGAGCGGGCCAGACATGGCGAAGATTTGGTTGGAGTATCCAACCGAAATCATGAGTTGGTGTGAATAAGCTTCACGTTCAGCAGTTTCTAGGGGTTCAGGAACCCTTCGTTGGCCTGTAGGGGTAACTATGGGGACAGTTGAGAAGATCTTGGGTTTAGCATTTCTGGAAGGGATGTTAGAACTAGGAGCGGTAGAGGAACCTGAGGCCATTGTTGAGATTAAGGTTGAAGATGAAGTGAAGAACAAGGTGTTTGCAAGTTTGCAGAGATTCTGTGTTCAACAAGGAAGTTTGAAGGCAGAATAGCGTGAAAAAGTCCCACAATGGGTACTTGGCGCTATTTATAGTGGTTGGGAAATCCCCAAATTCGAGGCCATTTAATGTTGCAGAAGGTAGTGGGACACGTGGCGTCCCCCTGTTGACATAGCCGTTCTGCAGAAATGAAAAGGTGCAGCGTGCGCCCTCGTTTTTGGGAAATTGTCATGATGACAATTTGTGAAAAGACATTGGGCACGCTGCACGCCGTACTGAGGTGACGTCTTAGGTACGGATGAAATGATGGCTTTTTCTTGGGATTGTCAGTGGTTGGTAGAAGACAAAAAGTGCACAGTTTAATTTGTGGCTAAGAATGAAAAGACAGGTGTCGAATGGAATTTCAAAGAATGCCTTTTTCTTTTCAGAGTCGAAATAAGGCATTCTTGGGGGGAAATTTGTTGGCTCCTAAATTCGACACCCTTGTTTTTATTAATGTAAGCCATTAAAGCTGAAGAATGTTTTCGACCAGCTGATTCTGTCAAAGCGCTCGTCAGAAGATGGCAATGTACTTAGAGAATTTCTTCCAAGGGAGAATTTGGTTGCCTTCGACGTCGAAGGTGTTTCTCGTCGAAGGTGTTTCTCGACGAAGGTGTTCGATTGTTCAGAGTGGAACGGTTTGAGATTCAAACGTTTGGAGGGAAAATGGTTCCCAGCGGTTACCAAGTGCAACGTGCCAAGATCTGGAGCGTCGAACGCTGTGAACGTGCCAAGTGGAGTCATCTCGAAGCAGTGTAACTGCCCGACGGTTACTTGGGATATGTTTAGTATAAATATTAGTAGTTCACGCAGTTTTTCGCGTGTGTTCACAATTATATACAAGTCACTCATATAGATTCGAGTACCCAGCGTGAGAGAAAGAATTGTTGAGAATGTATGTGTGAAACACCACTTTATTAGTCAAAGTCATTTATTTTCCAGAAAATTTACTTGCTTTCTCCTTTACTTTTCCAGTCGAAAGCCTTTATTTCAAGCCTTCCTTTATTTTATCAAGTTCTCTTCTTCATGCAATTTACATAAAGCTTCTTTATTTTCTTGTCATTCAATCATTATCAAACTTAGTCAAAACCCCAAAATCAACCATGTCTTAGGATAAATCTGATCGATCCTGCGAGTCACCAAATAAGTAACCTTTTGGAAGATCAGCGATTATTTACCAATTCCCACGGTAAACAGTAACATGATAACCAAATAAAATTGAATGTTTTGAAAGGTTTGAAATTAAAAAGTTTGAATTTTATAATTACGTGTGTAATGCCCAGAGGCTGGTGATGACTAGGCTTTGTATATGAATCATAAGTAAGCTGCATAGTGAAATTTTGATAGTGATACCTCTAACGGTTGTGTCCGTCCTCAACCGAGGTAGATATAGTGATATCAAGATTGTTGTACTCCAAAATTTTCCCTCTCTTTCTCAAGACATTCCTCACGAAGGATCTCCAATGCTCAAGGATTCTCAAGAATTGATCAGACAAAATCACCTCCGAAAACACTGAGACCACAAATTAGGGCTTTGACTAAGAACAACTGATCATTGACTTTTTGACCTAATATAGGACCTAATGGCTTGAAGCATAATCTCAAAGACTCAAACATAACATGTTGACCCAATTCCATGGCTTAAATCATCTCTCAAGATCATTGGATTGACATATGCGATTTGGTCAACTGATGAAAAAGAGAATAGTACAATGAAAAGTCAAACTTTGAATTTTTAGTCAACATTAAGTTTCAAGAATCAAAATTCATCAGGACATTAAAAAATATGAAGCTTGATAATCAAGAAACCAAGAAGGTCAAAAGTTAATGTGAAAAGTCAAACTCTTCAAGACATAGAAATTTCATTACTTCATGCCATTCTTTCGCCAAGATGCAAGATGATTCAAAGAAAACTTTCAACATGAAAGTTGTAGATATTGATGATATCTACCACTTTGCTTTGCTGACTAAGTCCTAGAAGTTCTTGGATTTGGAGTTATAAATTCATGAAGTCAGAGCATTTTCATTTAAGACTTAGAAATTTTCAACAGATTTTGGTCAGGATTTTATCCCAACTTCTTGGCATTTTTTCACACAGTTCCAAGATGATTTTGTCAAAATGGCCAATTTTGTACCCCAAAATTTTCCCTCTCATATTTCTCAAAACATTGCAAGAAAAATCTCCAAGTGGCTCAAGATTGCTCAAGAGTTGGACAGTCAAGCTATCTCCTAAGGCAGTAAACCTCAAATTAGGGTTTTGTGTTGCATCAAGGTCCTTGCATCCAAATGACCTCAAGTTCTCCCCAATGTCCTAATATGTTCTCAAGTTCATCCATGTCAAATTTCAAGCCTTGCAGAGGAAGTTTGCTCAGTCAATAGCTCAAGGGGTCCAAAAGTCGACTGTGCTAGGGCAAAAGTCAATTGTGGCCCAAATACAGTCAAACTTCAAGATTTTTTGTCAAAATTCTCATTTTGAGGGATATTTCATCATTTTATCAAGGGTTGATCATGATTCATCAAGGATTGCTCAGAAGTCATCAAGACTCAAAAGTTGCTAAATTAGGGTTTTGTAGGAAAAGTCAACTCAACTTTGACCAAGCATAACTTTCTCATACTTTATTAGAAATGACCCATCAAAATCTCATTTTGGAGAGGATACAATTTCCTACAATCCATATTCATACCCCAAGATCAATAGATGCACTCACAAAAAGTTACAAATTTGGACATTATAGGTCATTTTTGAAAGTCAACAAAAACACATTTTTTGCCAAAGCTTATAACTTGAGCATGGAATATCAAAATGAGATGATACAAAAAGGGTTGGTTAGATGACATCTAAAGCACTCTAAAAAGTCAAGGAACACTTCTAAAAGTTCAAAATTGAAGAAGTTATGCATTGGTGAAGTTGGACATTTTTGCAAAATTGCCAAAAGTCAACTATCCCCAAAACTTCAAATTTTGTCAAATAGGCCCATTCTTTTCCACTTTATTTGATATTGTCACACTACACACGTGTCCTAGCTTCAGCCTTGTGTCCATTTATCAATTTTTCTATTTTATTTGATTTTTTATTGAATTATTTCATTTTAAATCAATTCAAATCAAATAAAATCACAAAACTTGATTACATGAGATCTTTTTCTATTTTCAGGACCTAATCATCATCAATGTCATGATCAAACTCGTATCAAGCATTCCATGTGCAAAAATATTGGATTTTTGGCAAAATTGGAAAGCTTTCAATGGAGGATCAAATCCAATCTCAAGGCATTGATTTGGAAGGATTCAACCCACATTTGTTGACCTAATGCATTGCATATTACTTATACAAGCCAAAGCACGCAAGATCAAGACCTAGAGGCTGCAGAATCATCAAGAACCAAACTTGAAAGAAAGTGGAAAAGTGCAAAACTAAAATCGAGCTTAGAGGCAAATTTAGGAGTCAAAATCAACACTACTCCATTGTTAGACAATAACTGAATCAAAACCAACCCAAAACCAATCTCCATACACACTCAGAAGCTCTGTAAGTATCCCAAAATACCGCCCTGTATTCGAAATCGTAACCCATATTCTTGCATTTTTTGGCAAATCGTCGACATATTCATGATGATTATGAGATTTCTAGACTTTTGGCATTATTTGATTGCATTAATATGGACTCTAACGTCTTAACCGTATGGCTAGGGTTTTAGATTAGATTTTAGGGTTTTCTTTTTCAGGGGAAATCAAGGTCCAAGAATGGTATAGGTTTGCTCAGGATGCCCAGACGAACACAACCATGGTCTTGGGGGTTGTTTTCATGGCTTAGAATCAATTTTTGGAATGTCCTGCGAATTTAGCTGCGGATGTAAATCTGCAGGTAAATGTTCAGGGTTGAATGAAGAAGACGAAGACGTGTCCCCCTCTTAGTGGATGGTTCAAATATAGCGCGCTTTATTTTTTTTCCAGATCCATTAATTGGTTTTTTCCTATATTATTATTTTTGATTAATATAATAACAATTGAGAAGCAGTGGTGCAGTGGTAGAGGCGTTGTCCAATGATCAACAGGACCTGGGTTCGAATCCCAGGTCCCCCATGCATTTGTTATTATTTTTCAACAGGTCATCCAATGTGAACTCAAGCACGTGGCCTATCATACAACCTCACTCAAATGCTTGCTAGATGGCCCCAGGCCATATCTGGTGGTCCAGATGTGATGTCCACCATACGCCCTAGTCAAAGTGCCACGCTGGATTCCAAAAGTCAGCCAGGTCTGCATGTTAATGGGCCACAAAATTGCCATTTTCACCCTCCTTTCAGGCCCATAAACTCTTTCTCTATTTTTATTATTTCTTTAAATTATTTATTGTTATTATATTTATTATCATTAACCAATCAAAACTTTTTTCCTCATAAAATAAAAAACCAAAAAAATATTTTATTTATTAAAATTAAATTTCAGTATTTTCTTTTATTTAACAAATAATTTAATTAATTTAGTTTTAATTAGGAATAACTTTTAATATATTTTGCAATAATTAAAATTAACTTAGACAATTAGGTTTTTATTAACATTGATCAAACTTATTTTTATTTCTTTAAATATCAAAAATCCAAAAATATTATTTTCATTAATTAATTAATTAGCTTATTAATTTAATAATTAACTTAGTTTAACTTCTTTTTTAATTCAAAAACAAACCAAAAAATCTTTTCTTTAATAATTAAAGGGTCAAAACCCTAAGCTTGTGCCCGATTTAATTTCCCGCATGCGATCCATTTTATTCAATATTGCATCTGTTTCCTGGAATGTAATAGATAATTAGGACTTTACTATTTTTGCCGCTTTATTTATTTTTCGCTTTTTAATTTCAAGGGTTGCTTTTGGCGATGTAAATACCCGACGCCTTGTAATAGTTAGTTTAATTTCCGCAATTTAATTTCCGCAACTTATAAACTGCTAGATCTTTGATAATAGGGAATGCATGACAAGATTGAACGTTTAAACCTAAAATCAACATAGATAACCATTAACATGTACAAAGATAAAATAACTGAAAACAATACACTCGCACATGTGCACTCTTAGGGTACACCTCACTTGGTTGCCTTCGAACGCGGCCATTGAGTATAGGAAGTTTTAGAGGTCGCCCTCTTGTCCAAAGATCATAGTTGCCTCGAAACGGTTGCCTCAGAAAAATGATCTAAGACATTAGGGTTACCGCTAAGGCGTTCTAACATTACTTTAGTGACCGCACGTCCCTTAATCGAATTGACCCTTAAAACTCCAACGACGGTGCTACCCACTCACTAATAGTGGGATAGCATTGTCTAAAGGACATTAGCACATATTGATTCCTTTTTCGAGTAGGTAGATGGTTCCAAAGTACTTGCTCTTTCAAAGCAAAACAAATTTTCACACTTACACCTTTCAAAACAAAAATTCTTTTCAAACCCACAAACACAAAGAAAGAAAATTTTTGAAAACACTTTGAGCAAGTACCTAAGAGCCCGTGGATAACCACAGATAGAAAGGGTGCTAACACCTTCCCTTTCTATAATCTACCCCCCGGACCCGAGAAACATCTCGAAAAAGGAATTTTTCTGTGCTTTTTTCCTTTCCTTGTTGGATAAAATAAAAGGCGGTGGCGACTCTTGCTTACTGCGACATTTTGCGAAAACAAACGCAAAACGCAAACCAGCATTCCAAAAACAGTCAGTTCTCTCCCACCGTATCACAGAACTAGCGACTCTGCTGGGGACACTTATAAGTGGGGTGTACCTTAGGATTAGATCATTGTGTTTTCAATTGTTTGCTTTGTATGCTTTATATTTGTGGGCTTGTATCGGAGTTACTATAGATCCTAACCCGGATCTGGGGATACCCTTTAGGTAAGTAGCAATAAACTGTGAGGGAACTGTACGGCATAGACCGATACGGTTGAAGCAGTAGCTACGTTGGTGTGGCACTTTAGATTGTACCAATATCCCTTGTATTGGAACGAGGAGAATATGGGTCATCTAGGGGGTCATTAAGCACTAACTGACCTTAGAACCTTTAAATTGACCAACTTGGCCATAGAACAGTAGCAGTATGCTACACTCATTGAGACTAAACTCTCGCGATGATTCCGGCCGCAAGAAAAGGTTTCTAAACTGGAATTATGACCGATTGGGGGTAGTCAGTGATATTGAGATCCTTTAGAACCCAGTTACTATTTTTAGGACAGGTTTAAACCAACTGAACTGAAAGAGGGTAGTACCTAAGCTTCTTGCCAGCCTGAAATCTAAGGACTCTCTGTGTGACTTGTGTGCCTTTACCATGTTTGCTATTTGTGGATACTTGTGATGTGCTTTCTATCATGACATCATGACATCATAACATTGCATGCATCTTGCATTGGACTAACCTATTTCAAAGACAGGAGGGATTCATCTTTGTTCTATTTTGTAGGTCATGATGCCCATGCGTAGGAATACCATCTGGATCAACTTTGTTTAGGTTCCCACCATGCTTAAAGAATTGGTTGCAAAGATGCCTGATACTACCTCCTTCATCAGAAGACATGGGTATCTTCTTAGTTTGGTCACCTCTAAATTGGACGAGCAGATGATGAGTGTTTTGGTTCAATTCTATGATCCGCTTTACCATTGCTTTACTTTTCAGGACTACCAGTTGGTTTCCACCTTAGAGGAGTTCTCTGATCTACTCGGTATCTCTATTCTGGAGCAGACCCCATTTACTAGTTGGGAGAAGATTCTTAGGCCGGAAGAGATTGCTTCAGCCCTTCATATGACCAAAGATGAGCTAATGGCTAATTGGGAGACTAGAAGTGGATCAAAGGGCTTTCTGACTAAGTTTTTGGTTGGTAAGGCTAATTATTTCTGGGATAGTCTAGACTTCAAGGCATTCGAGGATATTCTGGCTCTTCTGATATACGACTTGGTATTGTTTTCGAATCTTGACTCCTTTGTTGATGTGAATGTGGTGAAAATCTTCATCTCTCGTAATCCTGTACCCACTCTCTTGGGTGACATTCTTCATCAACTTTATGCTCGTACGGCTCGAAAGCGGGGAATCTTGATGTGCTGTGCTCCATTATTGGCGAGGTGGTTTATTTCGCACCTCCCCAAATCAGTGCTGAAGATCAAAGAAGGCATGGGCTGGGCCTATAGGGTTATGTATCTCTCTCATAATGACATCATCTGGACTATCAAGGGTATGGACGAGGTGGATATCATTGATCGCTGTGGGGAATACTCCAATGTTCCATTGATAGGAACCCATGGAGGAATTTCTTATAATCCGTGCTTGGCCTTACGTCAGTTTGGGAGAGCCAGAAGGGAAGGACCTCATGAGCTGCTAATGCCTAGTATCATCTTTGATTTTCAAGGGGATAGCGACGAGCAACACCGCAGATTCATAAGGGTTTGGGATAGAGTTCACATATCTGATCCACATAAGCTGGGCCCAAAGACTTCTCTTCCAATAGAGCCATATCTCAGATGGGTCCGTATCCGTGCCCAAAAGCTGGGTATGCCATATGAAGCCGTCCTGCCTATCATTGTTGAAGTTGCTAACGGAGAGGGGGTTCTTCCTACCATCCTCCATCCTTACATGCCCGCTGACATTGGGGCACTGAAAAGGTCTTGGATGCAGCTGAGAGAAGAGCGGGATGCTTACCGAGAAAAGTTTAACGAGCAAGAGCAGAAGATCCAGAAGTTGACTAGGCAGCTGGAGAACGAGCGAATTCTCAATGACTATGTTCACACCGACAAGAAACGGCCATGGGAGCACTGATTGTTCTTTGATTATTTCCTTTCCTGTTTTTATTTCCTTTTCAGTATTTCCATTCTTGTAATGCCTTAAGGGCATCTGTTGAACAATTTGAATTTCAAAGTTTATCTAATAAAAGTGTGTTTCATTTCTTGTTTACAAATTTGAATCTCTCGATTGTCTTTGAAATCATATCATACACATTTCATCCCATGCACTTCATAACAGGTACCCATTACAGGTCTCTTATCTTCTTCGCTGTTTATTTCAGCACTCATCATGTCTGCTGAGCCATGAATTGAGCAAGCAATCAAGGCCCTACAAGCTCAAAATGCCCAATTCCAAGAGCTGTTCATGAATCTAGCTAAGGGTCAGCAAGATCTGAAGACCCTGATTTTGAAAGAGAAGAAGAAAAAGAAGAAGAGGACAGTCCTGTTTAACACAGGTCACAGGTTTGGAAACAGGCTACGAGATGAAGTTGATTTGACCACCTCATCTGGAGGGAAAGATAGTCAAGAGGAAAGAAGGGCTCCTAACCCTGTGGTCTCAGACAATGAGACGAACTTCGATGAAGACCAGTATCCTCCGGCCGAGGATAGATACAAGCAACTGGAAGACCGGTTGAGTGCGATGGAAGTTCAGAAAGTGCCTGGTCTAGACTTTGGTGATCTAGGTCTATCATCTGGGGTGGTAATTCCCCACAAGTTCAAGGCACCAGCCTTTGCTAAGTATGACGGAGTTTCTTGTCCGAAGCTGCACCTTCGGTCATATGGAAGGAAGATTCAGCCGTACACCGCTGATAAGAACCTATAGATCCACTTCTTTCAAGACAGTCTCTCAGGGACTCAGCTTGAATGGTTTTACCAGTTGGACGAAGCCAGTATCCGCAGTTGGGAAGATTTGGCTACTACTTTCTACAGGCAGTACCAATACAATTCTGACCTTGCTCCCACGCGTACCAACTCCAGGGTATGTCAATGGGAACGGGCGAAGGTTTCAAAGATTATGCTCAGAAGTGGAGGGACCTTGCCGGAAGAGTGCAACCACCCTTGGCTGATCGGGAGCTTGTGGATAAATTTCTGGGGACCTTGTCTGGTCCATTTTTCAACCATCTGATTGGAAGCTCTTCGTCTGGGTTTACAAAGCTAATTATGACCGGTGAGAGGATTGAGGCTGGTAAGATACAAAAGGGTGCTTCATCAAGCACCGAGAAAAAGCCTTTTAAGAAGGAGTCCAGTGCTGTTTACAGTTCGAAAAGCCAAAATAGACCTGAACGCCGCCAAGCTGTTAACGCGGTTGTTATTTCAAGACCTGCTGGTGCTCCTCAGCACAACAATCAACAAAAGGCCGAGAGACCGCGAAGGCAATTCACCTATCTCAACATGACTTTATCTCAGATTCTGCCACAGTTATTGAAAACCAATCTAGTGATTCCAAGGGAAGCCTCGAAGAATCTAAATACAACCTCACCAAAGTACAACCCTAATGCCCGCTGTGCTTTTCACTCTGATAGCCCGAGGCATAATACAAATGATTATTGGTCTTTGAAGAACAAAATACAAGACTTAATTGATGCTAAGGAGATTTAGTTCGAGGCGCCCGAAAGACCTAATGTTGTGACTGCTCCTATGCCCAAGCATGGAGTTAATGCTGTAAATGAAGACTCGTTTGTGGTTTCTGTGAACGACATTGTTACCCCTTTGATGACTGTGAAGAAGAACCTTTTGCTAGCCGGTTTATTTCCGGGCTGTGACGAAAATTGCCGTATATGTTCTGCCTTACCAACCGGTTGCCCACTTTTGAAATCAGGTGTCCAACGCCTGATGGATAGTAAATAAATTCTATTTGAGAAAAATGTTGCTCCCTTAGTTCATACTGAAGAAGTTGCTATTATCACCATCCTCGAAAATTCTTCCAAGGCTTCCTCGAGAAAGCCTGTTAGAATTACATCTGTTCCAAGAATCGCACCATTGATCATCACTGTTCCTGGGCCTATCCCCTACACCTCTGATAAAGCTGTCCCTTGGCATTACGGGGCCGATGTTTATTTCCATGGAGTTAAACAAGAGTTAGATGCTGATACTGACGTCAGCAATATTGTTGGACCTGCTAAAGTCACCCGCAACGGAAGACTTTTCTCACCTAATATCACTCCACCAACTGCCCGAAAACCTGTTGTTATTACACCTGCCAGTGTACCTGCTACTATTCCTGTTCAAGTTCCTATTCTTACCCCTGTCGCCGAGTCATCTGACACTCGGGGCAAAGGGATCACCAGTGAGCCTGCTCGGATGGAGGCACCGAAGACAATTACTGTTGAAGCTTCTAGACAAGAGATGGAAGAGATTTTAAAGATCATCAAAAAGAGTGACTACAATGTAGTTGAACAGCTGGGGCAAACCCCGTCCAAGATCTCCGTGTTGTCACTGTTGCTATGCTCAGAGGCCCATGCCAAGGCTCTGATTGCATTCCTAAAGACCGCACACGTACCACAAGAAACATCGGCTGACCAGTTTAAAAATTGGGTGGCTAGTTTGACTGCTGATAATGGGTTGGATTTCTCTGACGCCGACTTGACTACTAAGGGGAAGAATCACAACGATGCCCTGCATGTCTCCATTGAATGCAGGGGCACTACTCTTGCTCATGTATTAGTGGATACTGGTTCCTCATTGAACGTCTTGCCTAAGAAAGCTCTAGACCGGTTAGATTGTGAAGGGTTGGAGTTGAAACCAAGCAACATCGTCGTCAGGGCCTTTGATGGGTCTAAGAGAATGGTGCATGGAGAAGTTGATATCCTGATTAAGGTCGGTTCTCAGGTTTTTGCTTCTACATTCTATGTGATGGACATTCGGCCATCTTACTCTTGTTTGCTGGGTCGCCCATGGATCCACAAAACTGGGGCCGTAACCTCAACACTCCACCAGAAGCTGAAGTACCCAGTAAAAGGGAAGATTGTGACAGTACAAGGAGAGGAAGAGTACATGGTGAGCCACCTCAACTCTTTCCGATATGTAGAGATGGATAGGGAGTTCATTGAGACCCCATTTCAGCATTTTGAAGAGGTTCCCCAGACGCTGGCGTCAACTGAGACTGTTGTTGAAGATTCTCCTATGAAGATGGATTCCTTTAAGGATGCTCGGGCTGTTGTCGAGAAAGGTGGGTGTGCGAATTGGGGACAACTCCCTGATTTTACACAGAAGACTAACAAGTTTAGTTTGGGTTTCACTGCAGAATCTCAAAGGGCTGTTCGGAATGCACGGATCGGAAGACCCCCAGTGTTTATCAGCAATTCGAGAGTGAATGCCATTGAAGACGATGTTGAGGAATCTGAGTTCGACAATTGGATCTATCCTACGACCGATGGTGGACCAAGCAACTGGACAGCAAAGGACTTCATCCCTATTTCTTTTGTTACCCAGTAATGAAACTTTTTTGAATTTGTAACAGACAATGTGTTAAACTTTATGGCCCAGTGTCTTACCCGGGGCACCGTGGCTTCATTTGTGAGGGCTTTATGTGTGTCATTTCCATATATCATTAATAAAAGCATTGGACGTTCTTGCATTTCGAATTTTGTGCTCCTTGTTTTTATTTTGTTATATATTGCAAAACATCTATTTTACACACACTCACATATACAGGTCTACATCCACTCTGGATCCTACTGGTAACGACTCCGCTACTGCCGGTTATGACTTCGAAAATCCGATCAACTTAGCCGAAGACGAAGGTGAAGATGATTGTGAAGTGCCTGGTGAACTTGCAAGACTGTTACTTCAAGAAGAGAGGGCTATACAGCCACATGAAGAGCCAGTGGAATCAGTAAACTTGGGTACAGAAGAGGACAAGAAAGAGGTCAAGATTGTTGCAAATCTAGAGCTTAGTGTGAATCAACGGTTGATCCAGATGCTGCGTGACTACGTTGAGATCTTTGCCTGGTCTTATGAAGACATGCCTGGGTTGGATGCTGATATTGTGGTTCATCGCCTACCTACCAAGGAAGACTGTCCTCCAGTGAAATAGAAGGTCCGCCGAATGCGCCCAGAGATGTCTGAGAAAATCAAGGCTGAAGTTATGAAACAGTTTGACGCCGGTTTTCTAGTAGTTACTTCTTACCCTCAGTGGGTGGCCAATGTGGTTCCTGTGCCGAAGAAGGATGGTAAGGTTCGAATGTGTGTTGACTATAGGGATCTGAACAGGGCGAGTCCCAAGGATGATTTTCCTCTACCTCATATCGACATTCTGGTTGACAACACTGCTCAACACAAGGTATTCTCCTTCATGGATGGTTTCTCCGGTTATAATCAGATTAAAATGGCTCACGAAGACATGGAGAAGACAACCTTTGTTACTCAATGGGGTACCTTTTGCTACAAGGTCATGCCTTTTGGATTGAAGAACACTGGGGTAACGTATCAGCGCGCCATGGTTGCCTTGTTTAATGACATGATCCATCATGAGATTGAGGTATACGTCGACGATATGATTGCAAGGTCCCAAACTGAGGAAGAACACCTTGACCATCTCCAGAAGCTGTTTGACAGGTTGAAGTTATACAAGCTGAGGTTAAACCCGAACAAGTGCACCTTCGGGGTGAGATCCGGTAAACTGCTGGGTTCGTCGTAAGCGACAAAGGTATTCAAGTGGATCCTACAAAAGTGAAAGCTATACAGGAAATGCCCGCTTCCAGAACAGAGAAAGAAGTCAAAGGCTTTCTGGGACGTCTAAACTACATTACCCGATTCATCTTGCACCTGACTGCTACATGTGAGCCAATCTTCAAGCTACTGAAGAAAGATCAAGTAGTGCGATGGAATGATGAATTCCAGGTCTCTTTTGAAAGGATCAAAGAGTATCTCCAAGAGCCATCCATTCTGATGCCTCCAGTTGAAGGGAGACCTCTGATCTTATACTTAACAGTGCTCAATAACTCAATAGGGTGTGGGCTGGGGTAGCATGACGAGTCTGGCCAAAAAGAGCATGCTATTTATTACCTTAGCAAAAAGATTACCGACTGCGAGACCCGATACTCGTTGCTCGAGAAAACTTGCTGTGCTTTGGCATGGGATGCTCGCCGGCTGAGACAGTATATGTTGACTCACACTACTCTGTTGATATCAAAGATGGATCTAATCAAGTATATCTTCGAAAAGTCTGACTTGTCCAGAAGAATAGCAAGATGGAAGATGATCTTGACTGAGTATGACATCCAGTATACGACTCAAAAGGCAATCAAGGGAAGTGTGTTGGCAGACCATTTGGCACATCAGGCAGTGGATGATTACCAGTCTATGAACTTCGAATTTCCGGATGAGAATATCATGTTGGTAACTGACTGTGAGACACCTGGACCGGATGAAGGACCTGAGGAAGGATCCCGTTGGTCCATGTACTTTGATGGAGCTTCAAACGCTTTGGGAAATGGCATTGGCGCTGTGGTCATATCTCCTAAAAGCTCTCATACTCCGTTTATCGCCCGACTATGTTTTAACTGCACCAACAATATGGCGGAGTATGAAGCGTGCATCATGGGTCTTCGAGCAACAATTGACCTAAGGATTAAGTTTCTAAGTGTCTTCGGAGATTCCGCTCTCGTGATCAGTCAGATCAAAGGCGAGTGGGATACGAAACACCCAAATCTTATTCCTTATAAAGAGTATGTGTTGACATTGCTTCCCCATTTTGAGGAGGTAACCTTTGAACACTTCCCTAGAGAGGAGAATCAGTTGGCGGACGTGCTAGCTACAATGTCTTCTATGTTCAAAGTCAATTGGGACAACGAAGCTCCCCGGATCATCATTGAAAAACTGGATGAACCTGCACATTATTGTGACATTGAGACTGAAGAGGTAACAGAAAAGCCCTGGTTTCACGTAGTAAAGAGGCATCTTGAGGCTCAGGAATACCCCGAGGGTGCCTCTGTTAATGACAAGAAATTTCTGAGGAGGTTCACGGTGAAATTCTTCATTAGTAACGATATCCTTTACAAGCGTAACCATGATTCAATCTTACTGCGTTGTGTGGATAAGAATGAAGAAGAAAAGATCATGGCGGAGTTACATTAAGGTACTTTCGGAACTCATTCCAGTGGGCACACCATGGCAAAGAAAATCCTTCTGGCAGGATATTATTGGTCCACAATGGAAGCCGACTGTTATCAGCATTCTCGAACATGTCATAAGTGCCAAGTCTATGCTGACAAGGCGCACATACCTCCAGTTCCTCTAAACGTCTTGACGGCACCTTGGCCTTTTGCAATGTGAGGCATTGATATGATCGGTGAGATCAGACCTACGGCATCCAACGGGCATTGTTTCATCCTGGTAGCTATTGATTACTTTACAAAGTGGGTTGGAGCAGCTTCCTTTGCTACTGTAACCAAGAACATTGTGGCACAGTTCATTCGACACAATCTGATCTGTCGGTATGGTGTACCAGAGAGGATCATTACGGACAATGGTACCAATCTCAACAACAAGATGATCATCGAGCTCTGCGAGCAATTCAAAATACAACATCATAACTCTTCTCCCTACCGGCCGAAGATGAATGGGGATGTCGAAGCGGCTAATAAGAACATTAAGAAGATCGTGCAGAAGATGACAGTGACATACAAAGACTGCACGAGATGTTACCATTTGCTCTTCATGGGTACCGTACCTCTGCGCGGACGTCAGCAGGGGCAACACCCTACTCCTTGGTATGTGGCATGGAGGAAGTCTTGCCCATTGAAGTTCAGATACCCTCTCTTCGGATCATGAAAGATGCAGGTTTGAGCAAAGATAACTGGATTCAGACCCGGCTTGATCAGCTGAATTTAATCGACGAGAAGAGACTTACTGCTATTTGTCATGGTCAGACGTATCAAAAACGGATGATCAAGGCATTTAACAAGAAAGTTAGACGAAAAGAGTATCAAGTGGGGGAACTGGTTATCAAGCGCATTATCTTACCTCAAGGTGATCCCAGGGGAAAGTGGACCCCTACTTACGAAGGGCCATTTGTGGTTAAGAACATTTTCTCAGGAGGAGCTATGATTCTAACCACCATGGACGGTGACGACCTTCCTCACCCCGTCAATGCAGACATAGTGAAAAGATACTACGCATAATCAAAGACCCGCTAGGTTCATTGGCCTAGGCAAAAATAAGGGCTTCCCGACGAACCAAAAGGGTTCGGGCAAAAATAAGGGATGAAAATGAAAAATCTGTACACCCGGCAAGTCGAAAACCTGAAAAGGCGGCTTGGGAAAAAGGGGTATCCCGGTGGACTGAAAACCCGAAAGGGCGGTCCAGGCAAAAATTAGGGATCAAAGCGTAACACTATGTCTCATTGGATCACCTTGCATCCAGACTTCGGTATCAACTATTAAGCTAGGACGACACTAATCAATCTGATCTACCTTCAACCAAGTAGCAAAGTGATGAGATGCCCGAGGACATAAAGGCAATAGCAGAGTTGGAACCCAGTGGGATTATTCACATAGCTGTTTTGTTTTCTTTTCACAAAATTATGTAAATTCTATCTGCTCGGCGGTGTTCTCTTACTAGGACGTCAGCCTCTTGTACAAAAGCGCCTATTTACAGGCCAAACTTCAAAATCAATACAATTCATTTTTAAAAGAAATTTCAAACTGTTTTTCCTTTATCTGTTTTGTTTTGCAAAGAACGTCCGATGTTCATTTTTGATATATGCATTTGACATTAATTTCTGCTCATAAATATTTACATGCGAAACAAAAGAAGAATTACTAGTAATATCAGAAACAGGGGCAATAGAATTGTCCAAGCTGTATAGTTGCTCTGTCCACCAGGTACAAAGGTAGATCCAGCTGAAGAACATGGCTAAGATACCTTCACCCCCCGCAAAGTAAGGCAGTAATGGTAGCTCTCCCTCAGCTGGGATTTGCAACTATGAACGAATCAGCAATGCTCTACTCAAGCATATTTGATCTACCATTAATACTAAAAAGGCTTGATATCCCTGGCGGTCTTAATATTCCCTAGCGGAGTATAAGAATGTTCCCCATCCGAATACAAGATACCCCCCAGTGGAGTTAGAATTTTCCCAGTGCAGTCAGAAAAAGCTTCCCCAACGGAGTTGAAGCATCATCCCCAGTAGACTCTGGAAGTTTATCCCCAGTGGAGTACAAAATAAATTTCCCCAGTCGAGTTCAAAGGATCATTCCCAACAAAATTCAGAGGATTATCCCCACCAAAACTCTAACAGGTTATCCCCAGTGAAGACGCCACTGAGAGATCATCCCAGCGAAGTTCTTCCCTTTCACAAACAGGAATTCAATCCTCAACAGATTCAATATCACCAGCAACGATAATTCATCCCGACAAAATTTATCAGTGGAATCCTCAACAGAGCATCTTTTCCCCACAGAGTAATCTCCTCATCAGTTTATTCCCCCAACGGAGTTATCCTCTCCTGCGGGTCTATTCTCACAATCATCTTCGTTTGCCATCCCCAGCGGAAGCTAAGAATTTAACTCTTGTCTCCAGCAGCTATCCGGGATTTATTTTCCCCAGCTAAAACATTACATTTCCATACATCATGATACATGCATATACGCATCATATAATACAATCTCATTTATTTTGAGAACATCATTGCTTGATCCATATCATGCATTGCATATAACTGACCTTTACCTTTCAGGAAAGATGCAGTTAAATTCTCAGCTACATCGAAGACCTTCTCTGGTTCAGTCAGATCGCCGATAAGATCTCCCTGATTCGTATTCCAGTTGAGGATATTCCAAGACTTTTGTCTGGTTCAGTTAAATCGATCCTAAGATTTTTCTGATTCTGATCCAGCCAAAGTTAAATCCAAGACCTTCTCTGGTACAGTCAGATCGACGCGAAGATCTCCCTGATTTGTATTCCAGTTGAAGATATTCCAAGACTTTCGTCTGGTTAAGTTAAATCGATTCGAAGATTTTTCTGATTCTCATCCAGCCAAAGTTAATCCAAGACCTCCTCTGGTTCAGTCAGATCAACGTGAAGATCTCCCTGATTCGTATTCCAGTTGAAGTTATTCCAAGACTTTCGTCTGGTTTAGTTAAATCGATTCGAAGATTTTTCTGATTCTTACCCAACCAAAGTTAATCCAAGACCTCCTCTGGTTCAGTCAGATTGACGCGAAGATCTCCCTGATTCGTATCCCAGTTGAAGTTATTCCAAGACTTTTGTCTGGTTCAGTTAAATCGATCCTAAGATTTTTCTGATTCCGATCCAGCCAAAGTTAAATCCAAGACCTTCTCTGGTACAGTCAGATCGATGCGAAGATCTCCCTGATTCGTATTCCAGTTGAAGATATTCCAAGACTTTCGTCTGGTTCAGTTAAATCGATTCAAAGATTTTACTAATTCTTACCCAGCCAAAGTTAATCCAAGACCTCCTCTGGTTCAGTCAGATCGACGCGAAGATCTCCCTGATTCGTATCCCAGTTGAAGTTATTCCAAGACTTTTGTTGGGTTCAGTTAAATCGATTTGAAGATTTTTCTGATTCTTACCCAACCAAATTTAATCCAAGACCTCCTCTGGTTCAGTCAAATCGACGCGAAGATCTCCCTGATTCGTATCCCAGTTGAAGTTATTCCAAGACTTTCGTCTGGTTCAGTTAAATCGATTCGAAGATTTTTCTGATTCTTACCCAGCCAAAGTTAATCCAAGACCTCCTCTGGTTCAGTCAGATCGACGCGAAGATCTCCCTGATTCGTATCCCAGTTGAAGTTATTCCAAGACTTTCGTCTGGTTCAGTTAAATCGATTCGAATATTTTTCTGATTCTTATCCAGCCAAAGTTAATCCAAGACCTTCTCTGGTTAAGTCAGATCGACGATAAGATCTCCCAGATTCGTATTCCAGTTGAAGATATTCCAAGACTTTCGTCTGGTTCAGTTAAATCGATTCGAAGATTTTTCTGATTCTTATCCAGTCAAAGTTAATCCAAGACCTTCCCTGGTTCAGTCAGATCGACGATAAGATCTCCCTGATCCGTATTCCAGTCAAAGTTCAGATCACCTATCAACAGTCTCCAAATGACATCTGTAAGCCCATTCCCGATATCACAAGGCTGATACCACTTCATGCGAGTGCAAATTTCTGGGCACTCTAGTGTTCAATCATCTTCCACCTTTGGATCACGAAAGGCCCGAAAGCCAATCTATATCCTCAGGTTTAAGAAAATTGAACAGGGGCAGTTGTTGTACCCCAAAATTTGCCCTCTCATATTTCTCAAAACATTGCAAGAAAAATCTCCAAGTGGCTCAAGATTGCTCAAGAGTTGGACAGTCATGCTATCTCCTAAGGCAGTCAACCTAAAATTAGGGTTTTGTGTTGCATCAAGTTCCTTGCATACAAATGACCTCAAGTTTTACATCAAGTTCCTTGCATTCAAGCCTTGCAGAGGAATTTTGCTCAGTCAATTGCTCAAGTGGTCCAAAAGTCGACTGTGCCAGGGCAAAAGTCAACTGTGGCCCAAATACAATCAAACTTCAAGATTTTTTGTCAACATTCTCATTTTGAAGGATATTTAATCATTTGATCAAGGGTTGATCATGATTCATCAAGGATTGCTCAAAAGTCATCAAGACTCAAAAGTTGCTAAATTAGGGTTTTGTAGGAAAAGTCAACTCAACTTTGACCATGCATAACTTTCTCATACTTTATGAGAAATGACCCATCCAAAGCTCATTTTGGATAGGATGAAATTTACTACAATCCATCTTCATACCCCAAGATCAATATATGCACTCACAAAAAGTTACAAATTTGGACATTATAGGTCATTTTTGAAAGTCAACAAAAACACCTTTTTTTCCAAAGCTTATAACTTGAGCATGGAATATAAAAATGAGATGAGATCAAAATGGTTGGTTAGAGGACATCTCAAGTATTATAAAAAATCCAAGAACACTTCCAAAAGTTCAAAATTGAAGAAGTTATGCATTGGTGAAGTTGGGCATTTTTGCAAAATTGCCAAAAGTCAATTATCCCCAAAACTTCAAATTTTGTCAAATGGGCCCATTCTTTTACATTGATTTGATCTAGTCACACTACACACATGTCCTAGCTTCAGCCTTGTGTCCATTTATCAATTTTCTATTTTATTTGATTTTTTATTGAATTATTTCATTTTAAATCAATTTAAATCAAATAAAATCACAAAACTTGATTACATGAGATCTTTTTCTATTTTCAGGACCTAATCATCATCAATGTCATGATCAAACTCGTATCAAGCATTCCATGTGCAAAAAGATTGTATTTTTGGAAAAATTGGAAAGCTTTCAATGGAGGATCAAATCCAATCTCAAGGCATTGATTTGGAAGGATTCAACCCACATTTGTTGACCTAATGCATTGCATATTACTTATACAAGCCAAAGCACACGAGATCAAGACCTAGAGGCTGCAAAATCATCAATAACCAAACTTGAAAAAAAGTGGAAAAGTGCAAAACTGAAATCGAGCTTAGAGGCAAATTCAGTGGTAAAACTCAACACTACTCCATTGCTGGACAATCACTGAAGCAAAACCAACCCAAAACCAATCTCCATACACGCTCAGAAGCTCTGTAAGTATCCCAAAATACCGCCCTGTATTCGAAATTGTAACCCCATATTCTTGCATTTTTTTGGCAAATCGTCGACATATTCATGATGCTTATGAGATTTCTGGACTTTTGGCATTATTTGATTGCATTAATATGGACTCTAACCCCATAACCGTATGGATAGGGTTTTGGATTAGATTTTAGGGTTTTCTTTTTCAGGGGAAATCAAGGTCCAAGAATGGTATAGGTTTTCTCAGGATGCCCAGACGAACACAACCATGGTCTTAGGGGTTGTTTTCATGGCTTAGAATTAATTTTTGGAATGTCCTGCGAATTTAGCTGCGGATGTAAATCCGCGGGTAAATGTTCAGGGCTGAACGAAGAAGACAATGACGTGTCCCCCTCTTAGTGGATGGTTCAAATATAGCGCGCTTTATTTTTTTTTCATGATCCATTAATTGGTTTTTTCCTATATTATTATTTTTGATTAATATAATAACAATTGAGAAGCAGTGGTGCAGTGGTAGAGGCGTTGTCCAATGATCAACAGGACCTGGGTTCGAATCCCAGGTCCCCCATGCATTTGTTATTATTTTTCAACAGGTCATCCAGTGTGAACTCAAGCGCGTGGCCTATCATACAGCCTCACTCAAATGCTTGCTAGATGGCCCCAGGCCAGATCTGATGGTCCAGATGTGATGTCCACCATACGCCCTAGTCAAAGTGCCACGCTGGATTCCAAAAGTCAGCCAGGCCTGCATGTTAATGGGCCATAAAATTGCCATTTTCACCCTCCTTTCAGGACCATAACCTCCTAAACTCTTTCTCTATTTTTATTATTTCTTTAAATTATTTATTGTTATTATTTTTATTATCATTAACCAATCAAAACTTTTTTCCTCATAAAATAAAAAACCAAAAAAATATTTTATTTATTAAAATTAAATTTCAGTATTTTCTTTTATTTAACAAATAATTTAATTAATTTAGTTTTAATTAGGAATAACTTTTAATATATTTTGCAATAATTAAAATTAACTTAGACAATTAGGTTTTTATTAACATTGATCAAATTTATTTTTATTTCTTTAAATATCAAAAATCCAAAAATATTATTTTCATTAATTAATTAATTAGCTTATTAATTTAATAATTAACTTAGTTTAACTTCTTTTTTAATTCAAAAAGAAACCAAAAAATCTTTTCTTTAATAATTAAAGGGTCAAAACCCTAAGCTTGCGCCCGATTTAATTTCCCGCACGCGATCCATTTTATTCAATATTGTATCTGTTTCCTGGAATGTAATAGATAGTTAGGACTTTACTATTTTTGCCGCTTTATTTATTTTTCGCATTTTAATTTCAAGGGTTGCTTTTGGCGATGTAAATACCCGACGCCTTGTAATAGTTAGTTTAATTTCCGCAACTTATAAACTGCTAGATGTTTGATAATAGGGAATGCATGACAAGATTGAATGTTTAAACCTAAAATCAACATAGATAACCATTAACATGTACAAAGATAAAATAAATGAAAACAATACACTCGCACATGCGCACTCTTAGGGTACACCTGACTTGATTGCCTTCGAACGCGATCATTGGGTATAGGAAGTTTTAGAGGTCGCCCTCTTGTCCAAAGATCACAGTTGCCTCGAAACGGTTGCCTCGGAAAAATGATCTAAGACATTAGGGTTACCGCTAAGGCGTTCTAACATTGCTTTAGTGACCGCACATCCCTTAATGGAATTGACCCTTAAAACTCCAACGATGGTGCTACCCACTCACTAATAGGGGGATAACATTGTCTAAAGGACATTAGCACAGATTGATTCCTTTTTCAAGTAGGTAGATGGTTCCTAAGTACTTGCTCTTTCAAAACAAAACAAATTTTCACACTTACACCTTTCAAAACAAAAACTCTTTTTAAACCCACAAACACAAAGAAAGCAAATTTTTTTAAACACTTTGAGCAAGTACCTAAGAGCCCGTGGATAACCACGGATAAAAAGGGTGCTAACACCTTCCCTTTCTATAATCTACCCCCCGGACCCGAGAAACATCTCGAAAAAGGAATTTTTCTGTGCTTTTTTCCTTTCCTTGTTGGATAAAATAAAAGACGGTGGCGACTCTTACTTACCGCAACATTTTACGAAAACAAACGCAAAACACAAACCAACATTCCAAAAAACAGTCAGTTCTCCCCCACCGTATCACATCCAACATGAAAGTTGTAGAGGATGTTTTAAGCTTTCCAAAACATCCAAGAGCATGAAGTTATCATACTTGAGCTAGCATATTCAAGGGCCTGAAGTTGGGCATCTATTCTTGAATTGCAAGTCATTTTGTTGAAGAAAAAATACTTCAATTTGCATGATGTGCTGCATAATATTACTTTGCAGGCCTTATGACTTGCAAATCTATCCATAATCATATGTTTACACAATTGATTGAACCATTATTCAAGTGATTCAAGTATTATCCATTCCATCATTCCATTTATGGCACAAAGGCACCATTACCATTCACATAAAGCATGCTTTATACAAAGTCAGCTCTCCTTGATTCTCTCAACTATTTTTTCTGCAAACACAATGTCAAAGCAAGAAGAAACATGCCTAGAAGCTCCTAGCAACTTCAGACCATGCTTGTACCATGCATTGGAACACCAATTTTCATAATAACTTGGTTGTTTCATCTCAACTAAACCAGAATTTAAACAACTTGTAAAACAAACTCTCTCATTCTCTCAAACATCCTCTATAAATAGAGAGGCCATTTGCAAGATAAAGGGCCAAAATTTTTGTTGTGTAGACAAGCCCTCAAAATCTCATACTCTAAAAAAGCCATAACTATCCACAAAGCCTTCACTCTTGAGTTTTGAAGTAAAAAAACTTTGAACCTCTCAGACCTTGCAAAGCTATGTCCAAACAAACCATCTAAACACTCCACATACATCATATAGGAGTTGTTAAAACACAAGAACAAATTCAGTAACATCACTATTACCATTTCCTAAGCTCAAAAACAGCCAACACAACAGTTCAAACTAAAAATACAAATTTCAGCTTCAAGGTAAGTTTTAATCATAACCTGGGGAAGGGTAGTTTCTTAGTTAATTCAAATACGCGTTCAGTCGCAAGCGTTCACAATGAATGACATCAAAAACATCCTTCTGAATCAAAAGACAATGATGGTTCTCCGTAAAATAGGCAGTCATTATCTCTCAAAAGAAAAAGCCCACTGAGTCAAAACCTATGAAGGAGACTAAAGAAAAACTGGGGCATCCCGCTGGCTATAATCTCAAAGCAAGAGCAGTCAGGCAAAAACTAGGGATAGTAGATTAAAAAAGAGAAGTCGTTACAAATCCTCAACAACAGAAAAATATTGCAAAAATGACTGCCTTCTCAAGTAAACTTCCAGTATCTGAACCATCACCAAAATATCATTCCAAACTCTATTGAAACTAAAACACATAATTAATTGAGCATAGGACTAAAGAACATCATGGAGAACATGTTGGATACAAATAAACTTTGAGCCTTATCCTTTGTTTCTTAAATCGTGAACCAGGTCACGTTACAATCCTTTAAAAGTCCTAATTAAAGAATAGGTTAGTCCAAAAGCATGCTATTGTAAAAGGTATCCTGACTCCTGTAAGGCTTACTGTAAATCCCGACTCAAATTCATATTCTTACAAAATTCTATTATCTGCTAAAAATGCATTTTCAAAACTTCAAGACAAACATAAACTTTGCATTGTTTGAATACCGCTGTTTTCATATAGCTAATTATTTGACAATGGAGAAATTCACACGACGAATATCCAATGAACGGAAATCCTCTCAATAAATAGAATCACTTCAAATCCAATGATAAACCCTCCATAGTCAAGGGGCATGACATGTTATTATCTGACTCATCTGTGGTAGTCAAGTCAAGATTCAAAGAATATCTCGTAAAGTGCTGAATAGCCAAGGGGAGATCTCCATTTGAATCACTTGGGGAATTGAACATAAATTCCAGCAAAGGGTCACGTACGACCAAGCAAAAGTTTCTGGCAGTACTACTTACTACTATGGATAGTGACAAATCCCTACAAAGTCCCTTTCATAAGGTGATCCCCAGTGAATTCGCCAGCTCCACCTCTATAAGGTTATCCCCAAAGAATAATCTTCACGGATAAGGGTACAATCCTCCACAAGGCTATCCCTGACAAGGGCAGAAACATCTTCAAACAAAAGTGGGGCATCCTCCAGCCGATGACATAGTCAAACTCACCAGCGGATAGAGGAGTTTGATCTTCTCCCAACGAACGCACACATCATGCCAGTTCCCAAATGGATGGAAATTGCCCGCAGTTTATCATCTTTTAGATACAATGTAGATACAATCTAAATACAGATTTATTCTGACATTCATTTTAGTCTCTCTTGCAGGTGCAGTTCAGATACAATCCAGATATAGATGTAATTCTAATACTTATTCAATACATCCTTAGATACAATCAAGGTTTGGATTTATTCTGACATTCCCCATCTGAGTTGGTCTTAACTGGAAAAGAAACCTTATAAAATTCTTCCCCAGACGAATTCATTTCCCCAGTAAGATCGTTAGAATACTTTCCTCAATAGGGTTTAATTCCACAATAGATTACTACACATAACTGATAGAACTCCCCTTGTCCCCAGCCGAGTTGATACTATCCCCAGTAAGTCACTGCGAAGCCTGGAATCCGACCAGCTACCAATTTAACTTCATTCTCCTCAGAAAGTTATTGCGAAGCCTAGAATCTGACCAGATAACAATTAACTTCATCCTCACCAGAAAGTTGCTGCAAAGCCCGGGTTTCGACCAGATACCAGTTAACTATCCTCTCTAAGCCAAAAGTTTAATCATCTCTTTTATCCCCAGTTAGGGTAAATAAGAATTCAATTCCCCAATAGAGCAATGGACGACCAAGATTCATGAATTCAATTCCCCAAACAGAAATTAGTACATCCCCAACGGAGTTTCTTCAAACAAATAAGCAAAATTCCCCAACAGTAGTCAGGAATTTATTTTCCCACTCAAAGATACACTTCAACCACATTTCACATTTCATACATCATAGCATATGCATACGAAACGCATATAGAATTCTCATTCATTCTGAGAACACCATTACGCAATACATTACATACATCATGCCCTTGCATGAAACTAACTTTATCTTTTCAGGCCGGTTCCCGAACAGGTAGATCTTGTCAATAATCTATCATCTATTAAATACAATCAACCAAAGATTCTCTCTAGAAACGGTCAGATACAATCCAGAGATGGATGACATTCTGATACTTATTCCAGATTCTCTTCTAGAAACGGTTTAGATATGATCTAGATATGATCGTCATTCTGGCACTTATTCTTGTTTCACTCTAGAAACGGTTAAGATACGATCCAAAGGCTGATGACATTCTGATACTTATTCCAGATTTTCCCCTCGATACAGTTCAGATATGATCCAGATACGGATGTCATTCTGACATTTATTCTAGATTCACTCTAGAAACAGTTCAGATATGATCCAAAGACGGATGACATTCTAATACTTATTCCATATTTTCCCCTCGATACAGTTCAGGTATGATCCAGATACGGATGTCATTCTGAGACTTATTCCAGATTCACTCTAGAAATGGTTCAGATACGATCCAAAGACGAATGACATTCTGATACATATTCTAGATTTTCCCCTCGATACAGTTCAGATACGATCCAGATATGGATGTCATTCTGACAATTATTCCAGATTCACTCTAGAAATGGTTCAGATATGATCCAAAGACGAATGACATTTTGATACTTATTCTAGACTTTCCCCTCGATACTATTCAGGTACGATCCACATACGGATGTCATTCTGACATTCATTCCAGATTCACTCTAGAAAGAATTCATATACGATCCAGACGCGGATATCACTCTGACACTCATTCAATACATCTTTTAAATACAGTTCATATACGATCTAGATACGAATGTCATTCTGACACTCATTCAGTACATCTTTCAGATATGAGTAAAAACGATCCAACAAATGATGTTATTCTGATACTCATTCCACTACATCTTTTGATTCAGATTAAATCGGCCAAAGATTTATTTTGATACTTCTCCCAGTTACAGTCAAGTTTAGACTTAGTCTAATTTCTATCAACAATCACCTTTGGGTGGAATCTATAAGCCCATCTCCGACAAACTCTTTATCACTTCTCCTAATGGCATCTTTAAGCCCATTCTTGACACAATCAACTGACACATAGTCGAGTGCAAGTTTTTGGGCACTCTAGTGTTCAATAATCTTCCACCTTCAAGTCACGAATGACGGACTCACCAATCTAACTCTTCAAGTTTAAGAAGATTGAACATGGGCAGTTGTTGTACCCCAAAATTTGCCCCCTCTTTCTCAAGACATTCCTCATAAAGGATCTCCAATGCTCAAGGATTCTCAAGAATTAATCAGACAAAATCACCTCCGAAAACACTGAGACCACAAATTAGGGCTTTGACTAAGAACAACTGATCATTGACTTTTTTACCTAATACAGGATCTAATGGCTTGAAGCATAATCTTAAAGACTCAAACACAACATGTTGACCCAATTCCATGACTTAAATCATCTCTCAAGATCATTGGATTAACAGATGAAATTTGGTCAACTAATGAAAAAGTCAACTATATATTGAAAAGTCAAACTTTGACTTTTTGGTCAACATTAAGTTTTAAAAATCAAAATTCATCAGGACATTCAAAAATATGAAGCTTGATCATCAATAAACCAAGAAGGTCAAAAGTCAATGTGAAAAGTCAAACTCTTCAAGACTTAGAAATTTTTCTAATTGTTTTTTATACATGATAATTTCATTATTTCATGCCATTCTTTCACCAAGATGCAAGATGATTCAAAGAAAACTTTCAACATGAAACTTATAGATCTTTATGATGTCTACATATTTGATTTGCTTATAAAGTCCTAGAAGTGCTTGGATTTGGAGTTATAAATTCATGAAGTCAGGGCATTTTCATTTAACACTTAGAGAAATTTTCAACAGATTTTGGTCACGATTTTATCCCAACTTCTTGGCATTTTTTCACATAGTTCTAAGATGATTTTGTCAAAATGGACAACATGAAAGTTATAAAGGATTTTTTAAGGTTTCCAAAACATCCAAGATCATGAAGTTATCATACTTGAGCTAGGAGATTCAAGGGCCTGAAGTTGGGCATCCATTCTTGAATTGCAAGTTATTTTGTTAAAGAACAAATATTTCAATTTGCATGATGTGCTACATAATATTACTTTGCAGGCCTTGTGACTTGCAAATCATACATAATTAGATGGTTACACAATTAATTGAACGATTATCCAAGTGACTCAAGTATTTTCCATTGCATCATTCCATTTATGGCACAAAGGCACCATTGCCATTCACATAAAGCATGCTTTATACAAAGTCAACTCTCCTTGAGCCTCCCAACTATTTTTTATGAACACATAATGTCAAAGAAAAAATAAACATGCCTAGAAGCTCCTAGCAACTTCAGACCATGCTTGTACCGTGCATTGGAACACCAATTTTCATAATAACTTGGTTGTTTCATCTCAACTAAACAAGAATTTAAACAGCTTGTAAAACAAACTCTCTCATTCTATCAAACCTCCTCTATAATAGACATGCCATTTTCAAGATAAAGGGCCAAAAGTTTTATTGTACAGACAAACCCTTAAAATCTCATACTCTCAAAAAGCCATAACTATCCACAAAGCCTTCATTCTTGAGTTTTGAAGGAAAAAAACTTTGAACCTCTCACACCTTGCAAAGCTATATCCAAACAAACCATACAAAAACTCCACATACATCATATAGGAGTTGTTCAAACACAAGAACAATTTATGTAACATCACTATTACCATTTCCTAAGCTTAAAAACAACCAACACAACAATTCAAACTCAAAATACAAATTTCAGCTTCAAGGTAAGTTTTCTTGAATTTGAACTTTTCATTTCAAACATCATTAGTAATCCATTGTTGAAGATAAATGTAGTACCAACTAAAATTTATGTGGGTACTTACCTATGAACCTCATGCTCACCTAAACCTAATGACTTGTTTGCTTTACTTGTACATGTTTAAATTGCACATAACATCATGATATCATACCATAGAATTTTAAATAACCATTTTAAGGGTCTCAAGGGCCTTTGATACATGGATATATTGTACCAGACATCTATCAAGGGGAAAGACGATTTATTTTCCTCTAACCAGATGTTGTCAAAGACCAATTCACGTTGTCTTGAGTCGAGGGCTATGACTCATTTGACACGGTGAGGTTAATTCTCGTGGAAGGACATTCAACGATATAAAGTTCTCCAATCAAAGCTGTGATAAAAGTTCAACTTTGACATTTTCTTGTGTTTATCTCACGAGATCCTTGAAAACATTGCATTTTATGTACCATGCATGCCATTACATAACATGTATTATCAAGAAAGGTTTCTCATTTTTCTCGCTGTTTATTTCAGTAAGAAAATGGCTTTAGAGTGAACAGTTAAAGATCTCCAAGCTCAGAATGCCCAATTCCAACAAATGTTCCTGAACTTAGCCAAGGGGCAGGAAGATCTGAATGCACTCTTCACCAAAGGGAGCAAGAAGAAGGAAAAGAAACGAGCTGACATCCTAAACATGGGGAAGAGGTTTAAAGGGCCCTCCAAACAAACCCAAGTTGAAGAATATTCCTCTGAAGAGAATGAAAATCAAGACGAACATGCAAGGAGTACCTGTGCTAAGGGTGCAAATGATCAAGCGTCTGAGGATGAAGACTACTTTGATGAACAATATCCACCGATTGAGGATAAATACAAGCAAATAGAGGATAGGTTGAAAGTTGTGGAAATTCAAGCCATACCTAGTTTGGATTATGGTGATTTAGGTTTGGTACCTGGGGTTGTTATCCTACACAAGTTGAAAATTCCAATCTTTGCTAAGTATGACGGAGTTTCATGCCCAAAGCTTCACCTAAGATCTTATGTTTGCAAAATACAACTGCATACCACTGACAAGAAGCTCCGGGTACACTTGTTTCAAGAAAGTCAGTATGGGACTAAGTTAGAATGGTCTTACTAGTTAGAGGGTTCCAAAATTCATAATTGGGAAGATCTGGACATCGCTCTCTATCGCCAATATCAGTACAACACTGATTTTGCACCGACTATAGTTCAACTTTAAGGAATGACAATGGGCACTAATGAAGGGTTTAAAGAGTACGTGCAAAAGTGGAGAGACCTGGCCGACAGGGTGCAACCACCCTTAACTAATAGGGAGCTGGTTGATATCTTTATGGGAACTTTGACAAGACCTTTATTCAATCACCTAATCAGAAGCTCTTCAGTCGGGTTCACCGAGATGATTCTAATTGGGGAACAAGTTGAAGGCGAAATTAGAAGTGGAAAAATCCAGGTGGCTACGTCTTCAAGTACTAAAAAGAAGACGTACATTGGAAAGAAATAGTCCAACACTGTATATGGCTAGGAGGGACATGCTGGAGGTAACCACAACCAATCTGTGGGAGCTGTACTAATCTCTAATCCTACGCCTGTGCAACAACATCAACGGAGGAATCAGCGTAAGGAGGTCTTATCTAAAATACAATTCACCAAAATCAACATGTCACTGGCTCAAGAGTTTCAACACATGTTGAAGCTAGAGCTGATTACGTTAAAGGCTTCTCTTCGGAATCCTAATACTTCTGCTCCTAGTTACCATCCCAATGAAAGGTGTGCATATCATTCCGATAGTCCTGGATATCATATGAATGGCTGCTGGGCTCTAAAGAACAAAATTCAAGATATGATTGATGCTAAGGAGATTGAATTCGGCCTCCTGAGACTCCCAACGTGATCACTGCTCCCATGCCAAATCATTGAGAGCGTCCAGTTCATTTTGAATTTTCAATTGTAATTTCTTTTGTTTGTTCGAACACTTATCTATTATGTCAAAATTTGTTTCATTAATGCATTGCATATGTTTGTCTTGAATTAATCCATTCGTTTTTACTATATTTAAACTGTTCTTTTTACTCCCCTTTGTGATATTCAACTCTAGTTAAAAGTTGTAAGCCTTTAGACAGAGGATGACGAAAACAATACCATAACCTTATACAATATGCTTTTGAACAGACCTTGCTGACGATGTACAAGCATTCTTTCAATTCCTAAACAATGGAGTTATAAGGAAGATAATCCCTAGTCATCCCCTTTGATCCAAAGAAGTAGGAGTTTTATTTTTCGCACAAATTGAAACTTTTAATCATAACCTGGGGCATGGTAGTTTCTCAGTTAATTCAAATGCATGTTCAGTTGCAAGCATTCACAACGAATGACATCAAAAACATCCTTTTGAATCAAAAGACGGTGATAGTTTTCCGTAAAATAGGCAGTCATTATCTCTCAAAGGAAAAAGCCCACTGAGTCAAAACCTACGAAGGAGACTTAAGAAAAATTGGGGCATCCCGCTGGCTATAATCTCAAAACAAGAGCAGTCAGGCAAAAACTAGGGATAATAGATAAAAAAAGAGAGGTCGTTACAAATCCTCAACAACAGAAAAATGTTGCAAAAATTACTGCCTTCTCAAGTAAACTTCCAGTATCTGAACCATCACCAAAATATCATTCCAAACTCTATTGGAACCAAAACGCATAATTAATTGAGCGTAGGGCTGAAGAACATCATGGAGAACGGGTTGAGTACAAATAAACTATGAGCCTTATCCTTTGTTTCTTAAACCGTGAACTAGCCCATGTTACAACCCTTTAAAAGTCCTAATTAAAGCATAGGTTAGTCCGGAAGCATGCTGTTATAAAAGGTATCTTGACTCCTGTAAGGCTTACTTTAAATCCTGAGTCGAATTCATATTCTTACAAAATTCTTTTATCTGCTAAAATTGAATTTTCAAAACTCCAAGACAAACATAAACTTTGCATTGTTTGAATACCTCTGTTTGCATATAGCTAATTGTTTGACAATGGAGAAATTCACACGACAAATATCCAATGAACGAAAATCCTCTCAATAATTAGAATCACTTCAAATCCAATGACAAACCCTCCATAGTCAAGGGGCATGACATGTTATTTTCCGACTCACCTGTGGCAGTCAAGTCAAGATTCAAAGAATATCTCATAAAGTGCTGAATAGCCAGGGGGAGATCTCCATCTGAATCACTTGGGGCATTTAACATAAATTCCAGCAAAGGGTCACGTACGACCAAGAAAACATTTTCTGGCAGTACTACTTACTACTATAGACAGTGAAAAATCCCTACAAAATCCCTTTCATAAGGTGATCCCCAGTGAATTCGCCAGAGCCACCTCTATAAGGTTTTCCCCACAGAATAATCTTAATAGATAAGGGTACAATCCTCCACAACGCTATAACCTACAAGTACAAAAACATCTTCAAACAAAAGTGGGGCATCCTCCAGCCGATGACATAGTCAAACTCACCAGCGAATAGAGGAGTTTGATCTTCTTCCGACGAACGCACACATCATGCTAGTTCTCAAACAGATGGAAATTGCCGGCAGTTTATCATCTTCTAGATACAATGCAGATACAATCTAAATACAGATTTATTCTGACATTCATTCCATACTCTCCTGCAGGTAAAATTCAGATACGATCCAGATATGGATGTCATTCTAATACTTATTCAATACATCCTCATATACAATCAAGGTTTGGATTTATTCTGACATTCCCCAGTTGTGTTGGTCTTAACTGGAAAAGAAACCTAGTAAAATTCTTCCCCAGACGAATTCATTTCCCCAATAAGATCGTCAAAATACTTTCCTCAACATGGTTTATGTCCCCAACAGATTACAATCCCCCCAACTTGAGTCTTTTCCTCATATTACTACACATCACTGATAGAACTCCCTTTGTCCCCAGCCGAGTTGATACTATCCCCAGTAAGTCGCTGCGAATCCTGGAATCCGACCAGATAACAATTTAACTTCATTCTCCTCAGAAAGTTGCTGCGAAGCCTGGAATCTGACCAGATAACAGTTAACTTCATCCTCCCCTGAAAGTTTCTGCAAAGCCTGGATTTCAACCAGATACCAGTTAACTATCCTCTCCAAGCCAAAATTTAATAATCTCTTTTATCCCCAGTCAGGGTAAATAAGAATTCAATTCCCCAGTAGAGCAATGTACGACCAAGATTCCTGAATTCTATTCCCCAAACAGAAACCAGTATATCCCCAACGGAGTTTCTTCAAACAAAAACTCCCAAGCAGTAGTCAGGAATTTATTTTCCCAGACAAAGATACACTTCATCCACATTTCACATTTCATACATCATAACATATGCATACGAAATGCATATAGCATTCTCATTCATTCTAAGAGCACCATTACGTAATACATTATATACATCATACCCTTGCATGAAACTAACTTTATCTTTTCAGGCCGGTTCCCAAACAGGTAGATCTTGTCAACAATCTATCATCTATCAAATACAATCAGCCAAAGATTCTCTTCTAGAAACGGTTCAGATACGATCCAGAGACGGATGGCATTCTGATACTTATTCTAGATTCTCTTCTAGAAACGGTTCAAATATGATCCAGATACGGATGTCATTCTGACACTTATTCTAGTTTCACTCTAGAAATGGATCAGATACAATCCAAATACAGATGACATTCTGATACTTATTCCAGATTTTCTCCTCGATACAATTCAGATACGATCCAAATACGGATGTCATTCTGAAATTTATTCCAGATTTACTCTAGAAACAATTCAGATACGATCCAAATACGGATGACATTCTGATACTTATTCCATATTTTTCCATTGATACAGTTCAAATATGATCCAGATACGGATGTCATTCTGACACTTATTCCAGATTCACTCCAGAAATGATTCAGATACGATCCAAAGATGAATGACATTCTGATACTTATTCGATATTTTCCCCTCGATACAGTTCAGATACGATCCAGATATGGATTTCATTCTGACACTTATTCTAGATTCACTCTAGAAATAGTTTAGATACGATCCAAAGATGGATGACATTTTGATACTTATTCCAGATTTTACCCTCGATACAGTTCAGTTATGATCCAGATATGGATGTCGTTCTGACATTTTTTCCAAATTCACTCTAGAAACAGTTCAGATATGATCCATATACGGATATCATTTTGCACTCATTCAATACATCTTTCAAATATAATTCAGATACGATCCAGATACGGATATCATTTTGACACTCATTTAGTACATCTTTCAGATATGAGTCAGATACGGTCCAACGATGGATGTTATTCTGATACTCATTCCACTATATCTTCCTACTCAAATTAAATCGATAAAGGATTTATTCTGATACTTCTCCCAGTTCCAGTCAAGTTTAGTCTTAGTCTAATTTCTGTTAACAATCACCTTTGGGTGGAATCTATAAGCCCATCTCCGACAAACTATTTACCACTTCTCCAAATGGCATCTTTAAGCCCATTCCAGACACAATCAACTGACACATAGTCGAGTTCAAATTTCTGGGCACTCTAGTGTTTAATCATCTTCCACCTTCAAGTCACGAATGACGAACTCACCAATCTAACTCTTCAGGTTTAAGAAGATTAAACAGGGGCAGCTATTGTACCCCAAAATTTTCCCTCTCTTTCTAAAGACATTACTCACAAAGGATCACTAATGCTCAAGGATTCTCAAGAATTGATCAGAAAAAATCACCTCCGAAAACATTGAGACCACAAATTAGGGCTTTGACTAAGAACAACTGATCATTGACTTTTTGACCTTATACAGGATCTAATGGCTTGAAACATAATCTCAAAGACTCAAACATAACATTTTGACCCAATTCCATGACTTAAATCATCTCTCAAGATCATTGGATTGAAAAATGAAATTTGTTCAACTGATGAAAAAGTCAATCGTACACTAAAAAGTCAAACTTTAACTTTTTTGTCAACATTAAGTTTTAAGAATCAAAATTCACCAGGACATTCAAAAATATGAAGTTTGATCATCAAGAAACCAAGAAGGTCAAAAGTCAATCTGAAAAGTCAAACTCTTCAAGACTTAGAAATTTTTTTAAGTGTTTTTTATACATGATAATTTCATTACTTCATGCCATTCTTTGGCCAAGATGCAAGATGATTCAAAGAAAACTTTCAACATGAAAGTTGTAGATCTTGATGATATATACAACTTTTCTTTGGTGAACAAGTCCTAGAAGTGCTTGGATTTGGAGTTATAAATTCATGAAGTCAGGGCATTTTCATTTAACAATTAGAGAAATTTTCAACAGATTTTGGTCAGGATTTTATCCCAACTTCTTGACATTTTTTCACATAGTTCCAAGATAATTTTGTAAAAATGGCTAACATGAAAGTTATAAAGTATGTTTAAAGCTTTCCAAAACATAAAATAGCATGAAGTTATCATACTTGAGCTAGGAGATTCAAGGGCCTGAAGTTGAGCATCCATACTTGAATTGCAAGTCATTTTGTTGAAGAACAAGTAATTCAATTTGCATGATGTGCTGCATAATCTTACTTTGCAGGCCTTGTGACTTTCAAATCTATCCATAATCAGATGTTTACACAATTGATTGGACTATTATCCAAGTGATTCAAGTATTGTCCATTGCATAATTCCATTTATGGCACAAAGGCACCATTGCCATTCACATAAAGCATGCTTTATACAAAGTCAACTCTCCTTGAGCATCTCAACTGTTTTTTATGCATACATAATGTCAAAGCAATAAGCAACATGCCTAGAAGCTCCTAGAAACTTCAGGCCATGCTTGTACCATACATTGGAACACCAATTTTCATAATAACTTGGTTGTTTCATCTCAACTAAACCAGAATTTAGGCAGCTTGTAAAACAAACTCTCTCATTCTGTCAAACCTCCTCTATAAATAGATAGGCCATTTGCAAGATAAAGGGCCAAAAGTTTTATTGTGTAGACAAGCCCTCAAAATCTCATACTCTCAAAAAGCCATAACTGTCCACAAAGCCTTCACTCTTGAGTTTTGAAGTATACAAACTTTGAACCTCTCGCACCTTGCAAAGCTCTGTCCAAATAAACCATCCAAACACTCCACATACATCATATATGAGTTGTTAAAACACAAGAACAACTTATGTAACATCAATATTACCATTTCCTAAGCTCTAAAACAGGCAACACAACAATTCAAACTCAAAATACAAATTTCAGCTTCAAGGTAAGTTTTCTTGACTTTGAACTTTTCATTTCAAACATCATTATTAATCCATTGTTGAAGATAAATGTAGTACCAACTAAACTTCAAGAGGGTACTTACCTATGAACCTCATGCACGACTAAACCTAATTACTTGTTTGCTTTGCTTGTATATGTTTAAATTGAACATAAATCATGACATCATACCATAGCATTTTCAATAACCATTTCAAGGGTCTCAAGGGCCTGTGATGCAGGGATATATTGAACCAGACATCTATCAAGGGGAAAAAGGATATATTTTCCTCTAACCAGATGTTGTCAAAGACCAAAGCATGTTGTCTTGAGTCGAGGGTTATGGCCTACTTGACACGGTGAGCTTAATTCTCGTGGAAGCACATTCAATGATACAAAGTTCTCCAATCAAAGTTGTGATAAAAGTTCAACTTCTGACATTTTCTTGTGTTTACCCCGCGAGATCCTTGAAAACATTGCATTTTATGTTTCATGCATGCCATTACATAACAGGTATTCTCAAGATAAGTTTCTCATTTTTCTCGCTGTTTATTTCAGTAAGAAAATGGCTTTAGAGGAAACAATTAAAGATCTCCAAGGTCAGAATGCCCAGTTCCAACAAATGTTCCTGAACTTAGCCAAGGGGAAGGAAGATCTGAATGCACTCTTCACCAAAGCGAGCAAGAAGAAGGCAAAGAAACGAGCTGGCATCCTAAACATGGGAAATAGGTTTAAAGGGCCCGCCAAACAAACCCAAGTTGAAGAAGATTCCTTCGAAGAGAATGGAAATCAAGACAAAGATGCAAGGAGTACCCGTGCTGGGGGTGCAAATGATCAAGCGTCTGGGGATGAAGACTAATTTGATCAACAGTATCCACCGGTTGAGGATAAATACAAGCAACTGGAGGATAGGTTGAAAGTTATGGAAATTCAAGCCATACCTGGTTTGGATTTTGGTGATTTAGGTTAGGTACCTGGGGTTGTTATCCCACACAAGTTCAAAATTCCAATCTTTGCTAAGTATGACGAAGTTTCATGCCCAAAGCATCACCTGAGGTCTTATGTTCACAAAATACAACCGCATACCACTGACAAGAAGCTCTGGGTACACTTCTTTCAAAAAAGTATGTCCGGGAATCAGTTCGAATGTGTCATATCCCAAATTTGTCCGCCTTAGTGCTACCGTCAAATTTATTTTCGATCTTGGGTTTTACATTGTGAAAGATTCTTTTGGTTTAACTACATTAATATTTTGGGGCTTTTAATAAATCTTCGCTTTCAAGTCTGTTTAAAAATATAATAATTATTTGTATTTTTAAAAATAGCAAATAATTGTGCACTTTCATATACTTTCAATTGGCTTTTTATTTCAATTAAGTAACATAACACAATTGGTAAGAGAGAAAGACTTGCAAGTAGAAGGTCACGAGTTCGAATCTCACTTGGTGCACTTTAGATATTTTTGTTGGTTATTATTACTAACTTTATTTTCATTTTCAATTATTTCTAACCACACAAATCTATTTTTTTATACTATTTTGGTATTTATTTATTTATTATATTTAAAAATATTTTTTTTATTAAAATTATTATTTTATTTAAAAGAATAGTCAAGATACATTATAAATTAATATTTCCAAATCAATCTTAATATTTATAATAGTCATAAACAAGGCTAGATTCATAATCTTGTTCACCAAATTATGGATCAAATATTCAATCAATTTCTAATCTTTAAAATTATGACAAAAATAGATCAATCTCAATTAGTGCACTTTGGATATTTTTTATTACTAACTATTTTCTAATTATTTTCAAAATCACAAAAATCATGTTTTTTATTATTTAAATATTAATTTCGTATTTTTAATTATAACATTTCTAAAAAATAATTATTTTATTTGATTTTATGCACTTTTCATCAAAATTCAGTGCAAAAATCATAATAAATACCAAAAATATTTCCTTTTCAAGATAATTGTTTCTTATTGATTAATCTGCATCAATTTTTGTCATAATTAACTTCTGATTGGTCAGCTTGTTGACTAAGAAAGATCTGATTTATATTATTCTCTTTTTTATCCTTTAACCTGATTTTGACAGTATATAAATAGGGCCATATTTTCACACTTCTAGGACATCTAGAAATATTCATAATTTCCATTGTATCGATAATTTCCAACACTATCCAAACTTGCTAACTTGCTTTTACAATTCTTTTTGGTTTATTCGAGGGTTGTTGACTATATCAGACAATAGCCTAAGAACAATATACTTTTTTCTCTTTCACAATTTTCTATACATTTAGGAACAACGACTTTTTTTGGGCCGATGATTTCATATGAGGCCTCCCAATTTTATTTTCAACTTTAGCTTTTATGTTCTTTTTTTTTACCACATGATGATTATTGATGATTTTTATTTTCAAAATTATATTTTTTACTAACTTTTTTCGGAAGCCAATTTCAAGATTGTATATATTTTTACGATCCAAAATCATCAACAATTTCACCAATAATTAGCAAATCCAAAATTCACTAGAGTTCTCCTAAAGTTGTTGTTCTTCATATCGAAGAACAACAACAAAGAAACATGAAGCCTCCGTCAACCTCAAAAAAGTCTATGCACTAAAGGAAAGAAGAAAGGAGATTGGAGGAAGCAGCTTAAGTTTGGTCACGATACTTCAGATTGGTTTCTCTTTTACCATCTTATTTAAACTTGTGCATGATTTCTTATTGTTAAGTTAATTGCTCGATGTATTTCTTTGCTTGATGTCTGAATCCAAAATTTAATTTGTTCTTTGTGTATGATTATTTTGTACATAATTCTTATTTTTAATAATATATTTAGTTTTATTAATCATATGTAGTTGTTATTGTTAACAATTATTAACATAATATTATAAAGAAAACTACATAAAAAAAACTTATTTTTCACCATTATTATATTTGTATATTAATTTGTGTATTTTATTTTTAAATCTTAATTAAATCTGTCCACATATCTAATTTTTACTGGAATTAATGTTAATAAAAAGAAATAAAATACAAATCTTTTTAACCTTATTAAGCTAATAATTAAATATAACAAGTAAATATTTTCTTTTCTATAAATTCTTTATTCGTTAATTTTTTATATTCATTAATTAAGGGATTTTGGGATATATTTTAGGAATAGTAAATAGGTTAATTTAGAATTAAGTTAATGATTCTTTAAGCTATTTTTTTTTATAGAAATTACTTTCTTTTTTTCATAAAAAACCATACCATATGTTTCTCTTTAGTGTAGTTAAATATTAACCATATTTTTTATATCTATTAAAATTTTTTTCAAATTAAATATATATATATATATATATATATATATATATATATATATATATATATATATATATATATATATATATATATATATATATATATATATATATATATATATATATATATATATATATATATATATATATATATATATATATATATATATATATATATATATATATATATATATATATATATATATATATATATATATATATATATATATATATATATATATATAAAATACCAAAAATATGTCTTAGTATTTAGACTAATAATCGACTTGATACATAATTTCAAATTTCTTTTTAAATCTAATTAATTTCAAACATTCTATAATTAATAGAAAATCCATCTTTCAATAATTAAATGGGTCGACATATCGTCTACCAGTTTATTATTCAAAATCACACTTTTTAATTAAAATTCTACTTAATCTAAACACCCCATAGTTTTTCTGCCATGACTAAAACTATACCCCCTGATTTAATTCAATTATTAGTTTTTTATTATTATATTTTTTTTATCTATTTTATATATTACATTTTTTATTCTATTCTTATTATTATTACTATTATCATTTATAATAATTATTATAATTAATATTTTCTTATTATTATCATATTTTATTATTTATTTATCATGTAAATAAATTATTTTCATTTAAAAACTCATGAACATATTTTCTATGTTGCATTAAAATATTATTAGTCATTCATTAATTAAGATTTTTGCAATTTATATGATTAAAAAATATCAACAAATCTCAAACCTATTTTTCGTAACAAATTAAGCTAAACAACATTCTTTTTTTGCAAAAGGGTTCCAAACGAATTTTGACTAATCGCACATTTAATCAAAATCTCTGCAATCACTACTCTCGGTCAAATGCAAGGCCATTCAAAATATATTTGCAACCTCTAAAAAACACTAACCCCATACGAACTACGAATTGAGGCTTTGATTCCTCATAAGAGGAGACATAGGCATACGACCAAAAATCATAGCGAGTTCCCCTATAAAAAATTAAAACCCTTACCCTAATAAAATTTAAATCTTGTTTCCCCAACTCAAACCTAAAACCTAGTATCCTTGTGAACAAGGTAGATGAAAGGTGCCTAACACCTTCCTTTCGTCTAAAGAAGTCCGAAACCTAGGATCTCTGTCTGCGAATTAGGGTTTTCTGTTAGATTCCCTTCCCTAGGATAAAAACTAATAGTGGCGGCTCTGATTTAAAAACCAGTTGCAACAGAATGGTCTTACCAGTTGGAGGGTTCCAACATCCATACCTGGGAAAATCTGGACACCGCATTATATCGCCAATATCAGTACAACACTGATTTGGCACCGACTAGAGTTCAACTTCAAGGAATAACAATGGGCACTAATGAAGGTTTTAAAGAGTATGCACAAAAGTGAAGAGACCTGGCCGGAAGGGTGCAGCCACCCTTAACTGATAGGGAGATGGTTGATATCTTTATGAGAACTTTGACAGGACCTTTCTTTAATCACCTAATCAGAAGCTCTTCGGTCGGGTTCACCAAGCTGATTCTAACTGGGGAACAAGTTGAAGGCGGAATTAGAAGTGGAAAAATCTAGGTGGCTACGTCTTCAAGTACTGAAAAGAAGACTTACATTAGAATGAAAGAGTCCAACACTATATATGGCCAGGAGGGACATGCTGGAGGTAAACACAACCAATCTGTGGGAGCTGTGCTAATCTCTAATCCTACGCCTGTGCAACAACATCAATAGGGGAACCAGCATAAGTAGGTTACACCTAAAAGAAAATTCACTAAAATCAACATGTCACTGGCTCAAGCGTTACAACACATGTTGAAGGCAGAACTGATTACGTTAAAGACTCCTTTTCAGAATCCCGATACTTCTACTCCTAGTTACCATCCCAACGAAAGGTGTTCATATCATTCCGATAGTCCTGGACATGATACGAATGGCTGCTGGGCTCTGAAGAACAAAATTCAAGATATGATTGATGTTAAGGAGATTGAATTTAGCCCTCCTGGGACTCCCAACGTGATGATTGCTCCCATGCCAAATCATTGAGAGCGTCCAATTCATTTTGAATTTTCAATTGTAATTTCTTTTGTTTGTTCGAACACTTATCTATTATGTCAAACTTTGTTTAATTAATGCATTGCATATGTTTGTCTTGAATTAATCCATTCGTTTTTACTATATTTTAACTGTGATTTTTACTCCCTTTTGTGATATTCAACTCTCGTTAAAATTTGTAAGCCTTTAGACGGAGGATGACGAAAACAATACCATAATCTCATACAATATGCTTTTGGACAGACCTTGATGACGATGTACAAGCGTTCTTTCAATTCATAAACAATGGAGTAACAAGGAAGATAATCCGTAGTCAACCCCTTTGAGCCAAAGAAGTAGGAGTTTTCTTTTTCGCACAAATTGAAGCTTTTAATTATAACCTGGGGGTAGGGTAGTTTCTTAGTTAATTCAAATGCGCGTTCAGTCGCAAGCGTTCATAACGAATGACATCAAAAACATCCTTCTGAATCAAAAGACGGAGATGGTTCTCCGTAAAATAGGTAGTCATTATCTCTCAAAATAAAAAGCCCACTGAGTCAAAACCTACAAAGGAGACTTAAGAAAAACTGGGGCATCCCGCTGGCTATAATCTCAAAACAAGAGCAGTCAGGCAAAAACTAGGGATAGTAGATAAAAAAAGAGAGGTCGTTACAAATCCTCACCAAATGAAAAATGTTGCAAAAATTACTGCCTTCTCAAGTAAACTTCCAGTATCCGAACCATCACCAAAATATCATTCCAAACTCTATTGGAACCAAAACGCATAATTAATTGAGCATAGGACTGAAGAACATCATGGAGAAAGGGTTGGGTACAAATAAACTATGAGCCTTATCCTTTGTTTCTTAAACCGTGAACCGGGCCACGTTACAACCCTTTAAAAGTCCTAATTGAAGCATAGGTTAGTCTGGAAGCGTGCTGTTATAAAAGGTATCCTGACTCCTGTAAGGCTTACTTTAAATCCTGAGTCGAATTCATATTCTTACAAAATTCTTTTATCTGCTAAAAATGAATTTTCAAAACTTCAAGACAAACATAAACTTTGCATTGTTTGAATATTGCTGTTGGCATATAGTTAATTGTTTGACAATGGAGAAATTCGCACGACGAATATCCAATGAACAGAAATCCTCTCAATAAATAGAATCATTTCAAATCCAATGACAAACCCTCCAAAGTCAAGGGGCATGGAATGTTATTGTCTGACTCACCTTTGGCAGTCAAGTCAAGATTCAAAGAATATGTCATAAAGTTCTGAATAGCCAGGGGGAGATCACTATCTGAATCACTTGGGGCATTGAACATAAATTCCAGCAAAGGGTCACATACGACCAAGCAAACATTTTCTGGCAGTACTAATTACTATTATGGACAATGACAAATCCCTACAAAGTCCCTTTCATAAGGTGATCCTCAGTGAATTTTCCAGAGCCACCTCTATAAGGTTATCCCCACAGAATAATCTTAACGGATACGGGTACAATCCTCACAAGTCTATCCATGACAAGTACAGAAACATATTCAAACAAAAGTGGGGCATCCTCCATCCGATGACATAGTCAAACTCACAAGCGGATAGAGGAGTTTGATCTTCTCCCAACGAACGCACACATCATGCCAGTTCCAAAATGGATGGAAATTGCCGGCAGTTTATCGTCTTCTAGATACAATGCAGATACAATCTAAATACAGTTTTATCCTGACATTCATTCCAGACTCTCCTGCAGGTACAATTCAGATACGATCTAGATATGGATGTCTTTCTAATACTTATTCAATACATCCTCAGATACAACCAAGGTTTAGATTTATTCTGACATTCCCTAGCTGTGTTGGTCTTAACTGGAAAAGAAACCTTGTAAAATTCTTCCCCAGACGAATTCATTTCCCCAATAAGATTGTCATACTACTTTCCTCAACAAGGTTTATTTCCCCAACAGATTAGAATCTCCCTAACTTAATTCTTTTCCTTAGATTACTACACATCACTGATAGAACTTCCCTTGTCCCCATCCGAGTTGATACTATTGTTAGAACCTAGTTTGATTCTACAACCCTTGGTGAGAGTTTTGATGATAACAAATACAAAGAATAAATAAATACAAAGAACAAATATGCACCTTAAAAATATGTTTTATGTATGCAGAAGATCTGATCAAAACAGCATCAGAAGATAAGCCTTAAGTGATACACGCTGAAGCAATCAGATTATACGTTGATGATTGGTGACCAGAACCTGCACTCAATTATAGTAAACTCTGATTCTGAACAAGAACATATAAAACCAAGTCATCAATATTCTGAAGCGTCATCAGCAGTAAGGAGAAAAGATTCTGAAGCGTTACTGAACATTCAAGACAACATCAATTCCAACGGCTTCCTTTAGACATGATCTTCTCCAAAAGGAAAGTGTGTTAATGACATTAAACTTGCTTTATGATCAACGTCATTACACTTCCTATATAAACAAGTCTGCTTTCAAAATGAAGCACATACGTACACACAACGATTTTGCTAAGATCACCAACCATACATATTCAAGCTGCAAGGAAATTCATTCTTTATTCTAAGCTATAAACCTGTGTAATTTATCACAGTTGTGATAAACCGTTTTTGTTAGAAAAAAAACAACACATATTGTTTTATCTTATTGAAAAAGAGATCCTTGAGATTAACCGAATTGTGGTTATACTCAAGAAGACTTTAACAGTTGTTAAAGTAGCTTTTGTAATCTTGTTGAAATTAGTGGATTAAGACATCGTTGGAGATAGGCGAAATCACCTTGACGGGTGGACTGGAGTAGTTTGAGATCAAACGAACCAGGATAAAAATACTGTGTCATTTAGCTGTTTTAGATTCAAGTTTTCAATTCAACTCCCCCTTCTCGTGTTTTTCACATCTTCAATTGGTATCAGAGCGCCTGGTTATGAGCTTAAACACTTAACCGTGTCAGTACAAGATCTAAGCATCAGAAAAACACTATGGTGGGACCAAGCCAAAACATCAGCAATGACAACAATGAAGACAGGGACAGATTCAGTGGTAAACCTCCAGTCTTTGATGGAGAAAACTTTGACTACTGGAAAGACAGAATTGAGAGTTTCTTTCTGGCCCATGATGCTGATCTGTGGGACATGGTGACTGATGGATACACGCATCCTGTGGATGGACGTGGTCAAAAGATAGACAGGAAAATGATGTCTGATCAGCGAAAGCGTGAATTCAGAAACCACCACAAGGCGAAAATAATTCTCCTCAGTGCCATCTCATATTAAGAATATGAGAAAATATCAAACAGAGAAACTGCCAAGAATATGTTTGACTCTCTAAGAATGACGCATGAAGGAAACATTCAAGTCAAAGAAACCAAGGCCCTTGCGCTCATTCAGAAGTATGAGGCATTCAATATAGAAGATAGTGAATCTATAGAAACTATGTTTTCAAGATTTCAAATTCTTGTTGCTGGACTAAAAGTTCTTGACAAAGGGTATTCTATTGCTGATCACGTTAAGAAGATCATCAGAAGCTTGCCCAAACAATGGAGGCCAATGGTCACATCACTTAATCTAGCCAAAGATCTCAACAAAATCTCTCTGGAAGAACTTGTTAGCTCCCTCAGAAGTCACGAGATAGAGCTAGAAGAAGATGAACCTCAAAAGCAAGGTAAGCCATTAGCTTTAAAATCTAACAGAAAATATGACTCCAAAGATTTGAAGGCTGTGGAAGAAACCTCTGATGGATCCTCATCAGAAGAAGATGAACTGTGTCTCCTCTCCAGAAGGGTGAACCAACTGTGGAAGTAGAGACAAAGGAAGTTCAGAAATCCCAGAAGATCAGAAAATCAGAATGAATCCTCCTCCAGATACAGAAGGTTACAATCCTCCTCTGGACACATAAGATCTGAAGGTTCTTTAGGATACAGAAAGCCAAACAACAAAGACATCATCTGCTATGAATGTAACGAGCAAGGGAACTACAAAAGTGACTGCCAAAGCTTCAGAAGGAAAAGCCCAAAAAGAAGTTTCTCAAGGAAAAGAAGAAAAGCCTCATGGCTACATGGGATGATTCTTTACACATCTGAAGCTGACTCAGAATCAGATGATGAAAGAGAAAACATAGATCTCATGGAAAACATATCAGAAGACAGTGAAGCTTCTGGTTCAGATTCAGAATCATATACTGAAGAGGTATTCCCTGACTTTACCATAAACTTTACTAAGGCTGAACTTGCTGAAAGCCTAAATGAAATTCTGGAAAGGTATCAGCAGATCAGAGTCAAATTCAGAAACCTGAAAAGGAATCTTGCCTCTGACTCTGATAAGACTGAGAGTCTCAGATTGGAGAATTCTGAGTTAAGAGAAAAAATTTCAAAATTAGAAAACCAGTTGCAAAACTCTCAGAAGGAAACAATCTCTGAAACTTCCAGCAATGCTGATGATATCATCAAAGAGTATGATCACAACTTTCATAAGTTTCTAGCTAAAAACATAGATAAAAGCAAAATGACTTCAATGATCTATGGAGTTAGCAGAAATGGCAGAAAAGGGATAGGATATCAAGGTAAGGTACCTACACCATAAAATGCCATGGACTTAGTTATAAAACGCACACCACTTAATTCACATTTTATATATGGGCACACACATGACATAAAATACACAAGTAGTGATTATTCTGTTAAATCAAAATTCAATCAGAATTTTGGTAAAACTAACAAATCAGGACCCAAGAAAATGTGGGTACCTAAGGATAAAATCATACATGTGGTTGATATCTTTAGCAGCAAGGCTAAGACACCAATCATGGTACCTGGACTCTGGCTACTCACGACACATGATGGGAAGAAGGCATATGTTCCAAAGCCTGGAGGCCACGTGGGATTTGGAGGCAATCAAAGAGGAAAGATCATTGGCTCTAGAACAGTAGGTAATGGAAATCTTCCCTCTATAAGTAATGTTTTATTAGTTGATGGATTAATGCATAACTTGTTATCCATAAGTCAATTAAGTGATAATGGTTATGATGTAATCATCAATCAAAATTAATGCAAAGCTGTTAGTCAGAAAGATGAGACTATCCTATTTAATGGAAAGAGGAAAAACAACATTTATAAAATAAAACTTTCTGAACTAAAGAGTCAGAATGTAAAATGTCTACTTTCTGTTAACAACAAGCAATGGATTTGGCACAGAAGATTGGGACATGTTAGTATGAGAAGAATATCTCAGATTAACAAACTCAATCTGGTCAGAGGACTTCCTAACTTGAAGTTCAATTCAGATGCTCTGTGTGAAGCATGTCAGAAAGGCAAGTTTGCAAAACCTGCTTTCAAATCCAAAAATGTTGTTTCCACCTCTAAGCCATTAGAACTTCTGCACATTGACTTATTTGGACCAGTAAAAACTGCTTCAATCAGTGGCAAGAAGTATGGGTTAGTAATCGTAGATGATTATAGCAGATGGACATGGGTAAAGTTCTTAAGACACAAGGACGAGTCACACTCTGTGTTTGTTACCTTCTACAACCAAGTTCAGAATGAAAAGGATCTTAGAATTGTCAAAGTCAGAAGTGATCATGGTGGAGAATTTGAAAATAAAGATTTTGAATTATTCTTTAATGAAAAAGGCATTCTACATGATTTCTCTTGTCCTAGAACTCCACAGCAAAATGGAGTTGTAGAACGAAAGAATAGAACATTGCAAGAAATGGCCAGAACCATGATCAACGAGACTAACGTTGTTAAGATCTTCTGGGCAGAGGCAATAAACACAGCGTGTTACATTCAGAATAGAATCTCCAAAAGACCTATTATGGAAAAGACTCCATATGAATTGTGGAAGAACAGAAAGCCCAACATTTCTTATTTTCACCCATTTGGATGCACATGTTTTATTCTAAATACAAAAAATTATTTGAACAAGTTTGACTCTAAAGCACAAAAGTGTATTATGTTAGGATACTCTGAACGCTCGAGAGGGTACAAAGTATACAATACAGAAACACAGATTGTTGAAGAGTCAATCAGTTTTAGGTTTGATGATAAGCTTGACTCTCAAAAGTCAAAGCAGAATGAACTCCTTGCAGGTATGGAAGTTGAACTCACAGGTACTGAAGACAACTCGTCAGAGATTCTCAACAGAGACACTCGCTCAACAGTGGAAAGAGTCACTACAAGCAATCCAACACCTTCTATTGATTAACTACATAAAAGACTATCCAGAAGCAGCATTGATCACCCAGAAGATACAATACTGGGAAAGAAGGAAGATCCAATCAGAACAAGATCAACATTCAGAAACTCTGAAGAATCTCTCATAGGACTGGTTTCTCTGATTGAACCAACAACAATTGATGAAGCACTTCTGGACAATGACTGGATTCTGGCAATGCAAGAGGAACTAAATCAATTCACCATAAATGATGTATGGGATCTGGTTCCTAAACCAAAAGGGTTCAACGTCATTGGTACAAAATGGGTGTTCAGAAACAAACTGAACGAGCAAGGTGAAGTCATCAGAAACAAAGCACGACTAGTAGCACAAGGTTATAGTCAACAAGAGGGGATGGACTATACATAAACCTTTGCTCCAGTCGTCAGGTTAGAATCTATCAGACTCTTAATATCATTTGCTATTAATAAAGGCATCACTCTGTATCAGATGGATGTCAAAAGTGCATTCTTAAATGGCTATATAGATGAAGAGGTATATGTGCACCAACCCCTTGGTTTTGAGAGTTCCAAAAATCCAGAATATGTTTTCAAACTGAAGAAGTCACTCTATGGTCTGAAACAAGCTTCCAGAGCTTGGTATGAAAGACTAAGTAACTTCCTGTTAGAAAAGGAATTTACCAGAGGGAAAATGGACACAACCTTGTTCTGTAAGAAAATTAAGAATGACATGTTAGTTTGTCAAATTTATGTTGATGACATCATATTTGGATCCACTAAACCCTCTCTGGGAAGAGAATTTGCTAAATGTATGCAGGCAGAGTTTGAGATAAGCCTAATGGGGGAACTCAAATTCTTTCTGGGCATTCAGATAAATCAAACTCCAAAAGGAACTTACATTCATTAGAGCAAATATGTCAGAGAACTTCTGAAGAAATTTGATCTATCAGAATGTAAGCCCTCAAGGATTCCAATGCATCCCACGTGCATTCTGGAAAAAGAAGAGGTAAGTAAAAAGGTAGAACAAAAGGTCTATAGAGGTATGATTAGTTCTCTTCTCTATCTGACGGCTTCAAGGCCTAAAATTCTATTCAGTGTTTGCATTTGTGCTAGATTCCAATCAGATCCTAGAGAATCTCACTTAACAGCAGTTAAGCGAATTTTCAAGTATCTAAAAGGTACTGTTAATCTGGGTTTGTTTTATAGAAAATCAAGTGATTACAGCTTAGTAGGATACTGTGATGCTGACTTTGTTGGAGACAGAGTAGAACGTAAAAGCACTTCTGAAAGCTGCCAGTTTCTGGGAAAAAATCTGATCTCATGGTCCAGCAAAAGACAATCCACAATAGCACTATCAACAACAGAAGCTGAATACATAGTAGCAGTTGGATATAGTACGCAAATGCTCTGGATGAAAAGTCAACTTGAGGACTTCAATATATTTGAGAGTAACATCTCTATCCTCTGTGACAATACTTCTGCTATTTGTCTCAGTAAAAAGCCTATTTTGCATTCTAGGGCTAAGCATATAGAAATAAAACATCATTTTATTAGGGACTATATTTAGAAAGGGATTCTTAACTTAAAATTCATTGACACAGACCATCAATGGGCTGATGTCTTTATAAAACCTCTTTATGAAGATAGGTTTAACTTCATTCTGAAACATCTCAGCATGAAGCTTTGCCCAGAATAAATTGTTTTATTTACATATCTTAACCTTCAAAATTTTAGTCATTTTCTGTGAACTACTGAGCAACCTGCCTTCAGAATTTTAGAAGTACAGATTGTATCCGAATCTATCCATGAAGATCTGAGCGTTTCATTTCAAGGATAAAAGTGTGCTGTTCACGTAAGCAAATAGCTGCCACCCATTCATCATCTACCTTCTGAGGCTGAACATGCGTTCACTTTTCTGGAAGGTCAATAGCGCTGATTGGGTGCATCGAGACACACGTCATGGGTAACCGTTCCAATATCTTTCTGAATCCCCTAAAATCAGCTGTCACTAATGCTTATAATCATGATTAATTGTTTCTTTCTCTCTCTCTCTCTCTGTCTCTCTCTCTTACTGTTTATGCTTTCAAGAAAATCTATTTAAACTCAAGTTTCACTCTTTACATTCTTTCACTTTTACTCTCTCAATACCTTCTAATTGTTTTCAGTTTGTACTTTCAAAAACCCTTTCATCTTTCTCAAATTTCTTGTGTGAACATGGCTTCTTCAAGCGTCCAAAACACCAGTACTCAGGAAACTGCTTCTATGGAACAGTACGAAGAACCATACAGAATGCTACTCACTCCCATTGACAATCTGGAAGTTCTTTCAGAACTGATTGTTGATTTTGAAAGTCTTCAAGAAAACGACTTCAATCTGTATGAAGACTTCAATGCTCAAGGTTGAAACATATATTTTGACCGTCTTCTAGGGCCAACGTTTACAATTCTTGTCAAAGAATTCTGGATACATGCTTCCTCCTCAAACCATCAAGTTACCTCGTATGTCATGGGGAAGAAGATTGTCATTACAGAAGACCTAATTTCAAGACTTATCGGTTACAATGGTGGAGGTGTCAGATGTATAAACATGGCTGAAAGATGTTCTGATGTTGCTTCTATAGCAAGAGAAATATTCACTCCGGGTCTACCCTCCAACAAGATTAGGGATCTGAAGGATCATCACAGAATCTGGGATAAAATAATTCTGTGATGCATCAACCACAGGAAGCCAACTAGCTCTCCTGATTACATAAACATTGATCAGTAGTTTCTGATCTACTTTATCTCCAAGAAGACTAAGGTAAACCTCCCTCACTTGCTATTTAATCATCCGAGGACCAGTGTAAAGGAAACAAGAGAAGATGAGCGTACCAAAAGGGACTGGATACCCTTGGGAGACTCATATCATATATTCTGACAGAGAATAGGCTGATAGAGCATTTGACTGAAGCACAGGAAATCAGCTCACTAGAAGCAACTGCTGGTAAGCCTCTGAACGCAAAGAATCTGAAAAAGATAAAAATCATTGAGAACATCAAGAAGGAACCCAATGTTACTTCTTTTGCAACCATCACTTCCAGAAGAATTCCTCTGGATGATTTTCTTCTTTTCTCTGAGATTGACTCCAAGCCGGAGATAATTGTCAGATATATGGATGCGTGTAAGGTAGATGGCACTACACCAGAAATACATATCTAGGACTTGCATCAGGAGGCTCCAGAAGTTGTTTTAAAGAAGACCAAGAAAAGGAAGGCAACAGCAGAAGGATCATCCCAGAGGACTCCAAAAGCTGCTAAAAAGAAAGGTAATCTTTCCTCTGTTATTGTTTTAGAATCAATAACTATATCAACATCTGAAACCATAACTACCCAATCAGAACATCCTACTCCACAAACTTTTGATGACTTTGACATAGGGTTTGATCCATCAGAAACTCTAAGTCTAAGAGAAACTCACTCCCTTCATATCAATCCAAATCCTGAACAAACTCAACCAGAAATTGCCAAAGTTCTGTCTGACATTGACTCTTTTGACCAAGACATTTCAGCTCCCACACCATAAAATCCAAATCCTCAAATCCCTGATAATCCAAACTCCGAAACTCCAACAGATGTTCCACAACAAGATATTCCAATACCTCTCTCTCCACAACAAGATATTCCTCATCCACCATCACCTCAACCTGAACAACGAGAAGCTCAAACTTCCGAGATTCAACCATCTGAGACCCATGAACCAGAACCTCACAATGTTCCATCCAACTAATCTGAAGAACCTACTTCAGATTCAGATACTATACTAATCCTAGGAATCACTGAACCACTTGCCATTCGCATGCCTCTCACCATCCTAGACATTCCACAAATTCCTTCTTCTCTGGAATCCACACCACCAAATTCCCCAACCAGTCCAATCATCATACCCGACTCTCCCACTTCTTCACCCAAGAGTAATCCAGCTGACAACGTAAGACTTGTCATTGATCCAATTGCATTGGAAAGACTAGCTGCCATATCTCATAAAACTGCCATTCCCAAACCAAAACCAACTGAAACCACACCAGATGTTGGTACTAGTTTGTTGATGTTTGAAACAGGAATACAAGAATGGATAACCTCCTTGAAGCATGCTAGTATAGAGATGACTAATCCTGCTGCTTCAGATTATCTATGGATAAGTTTCAGAAACTGGCTAAGTTCTGAAACACCAAAGCTAAAAGAACAGAGCTATGAACAGGTTTAACGGAATTTCAGTGCTATGCTAAAGGTTTTTGAAGACCAAGTTCTGAGCCATCTGCTAAAGGAGGAGATTCTGCCTCTGTATAATACTCCCTGGTCAGAACATCGTCCCTCAGATGAAATTCAACCAGAATCAGAAGGTCTCTCCCTGACTGCTGCTCCAGATGAGATGATCTCAGCAGAGGAGTTGGTTCAAAGTGATCAAGCTGCAGAATGCTCTGAGAAGCGTCCAGATACTGAAGAATCTCTAGCTCCTTCCTATGACAGGCAAACTCTGGAAGAATTGAAGAGAGCAAATGTTGTTATCCAGGAAAGGTTGGATAAGCAGGAGGACACGAACAAAGAAATCAAGAGAATTTTGAGCAAACAAGAGGAAACTAACACCCAGATCAAAGGCCTGCTGGAAGCTTTGTTCACACGCCTTCCTCCTCCCTCTTAGATTCTTTTCTATTTTAAAATATGTTTATCTGTAACGTTTGTTTTACATTGCTTTTGTTCTGAACTACTTATCATTGCTTCTTGTTTTTTTAATATAAATCAACTTTTTAGCTCTGATATAATACCTTTTTGATAATTGAAAAAAAGGGGGAGAAAGTAAGATATTTTCAATAACGGTTTACTGAGACAGAAGTCTCAAACATTCTGGACTACTTAACCTCTATCTTCTGAAAAGCTTGAACAAGTACAAACTCTGATGAAAGACGCAGTTAAACTCTGATGCTCAAAGAATCAAGGAACTTAAGGGAAGTATTCAACTCAGGGGGAGTTTTTTTCTTCTTCTTTATTCTAAACTTTTTATTCTTTATTTTTTAATTGAAAAATCTGGTTTTTGTCATCATCAAAAAGGGGGAAATTGTTAGAACATAGTTTGATTCTACAACCCTTGGTTAGAGTTTTGATGGTAACAAATACACAGAATAAATAAATACAAAGAACAAATATGCACCTTAAAAATATGTTTTATGTATGCAGAAGTTCTGATCAAAACATCATCAGAAGATAAGCCATAAGTGCTACACGCTAAAGCAATCAGATTATACGCTGAAGATTGGTGACCAGAACCTGCGCTCAATTATAGTAAACTCTGATTCTGAACAAGAACATATCAAACCAAGTCATCAATATTCTGAAGCGTCATCAGCAGTAAGGAGAAAAGATTCTGAAGTGTTACTGAACATTCAAGACAACATCAATTCCAACAGCTTCCTTCAGACAGGATCTTCTCCAAAAGGAAAGTGTGTTAATGACATTAAACTTGCTTTATGATCAACGTCATTACACTGCCTATATAAACAAGTCTGCTTTCAAAATGAAGCACGTACGTACACACGACGATTTTGCTAAGATCACCAACCACACATATTCAAGCTGCAAGAAAATTCATTCTTTATTCTAAGCTATAAACCTGTGTAATTTATCACAGTTGTGATAAACCGTTTTTGTTAGAAAAACAACAACACATATTATTTTATCTTATTGAAAAATAGATCCTTGAGATTAACCGGATTATGGTTGTACTCAAGAAGACTTTAACAGTTGTTAAAGTAGCTTTTGTAATCTTGTTGAGATTAGTGGATTAAGACCTCGTTGGAGAGAGGCGAAATCACCTTGATGGATGGACTGGAGTAGTTTGAGATCAAACGAACCAGGATAAAAATACTGTGTCATTTAGCTGTTTTAAATTCAAGTTTTCAATTCAACCCCCCTTCTTGTGTTTTTCACATCTTCAACTATCCCCAATAAGTCGCTGCGAAGCCTGGAATCTGACCAGATAACAATTTAACTTCATTCTCCTTAGAAAGTTGCTGTGAATCCTAGAATCCGACCAGATAACAGTTAACTTCATCCTCCCCAGAAATTTGCTGCAAAGCCTGGATTTCGACCAGATACCAGTCAACTATCCTCTCCAAGCCAAAATTTTAATAATTTCTTTTATCCACAGTCAGGGTAAATAAGAATTCAATTCCCCAGTAGAACAATGAATGACCAAGATTCCTGAATTCTATTCCCCAAACAGAAACCAGTACATCCCCAACGGAGTTTCTTCAAACAAATAAGCAAAACTCCCCATCAGAAGTCAGGAATTTATTTTCCCAGACAAAGATGCACTTTAACCTCATTTCACATTTCATACATCATAGCATATGCATACGAAATTCATATATCATTCTCATTCATTCTAAGAGCACCATTACACAATACATTACATACATCATGCCCTTGCATGAAACTTAATTTATCTTTCCAAGCCGGTTCATGAACATGTAGATCTTGTCAACAGCCTATCATCTTTCAAATACAATCAGCCAAAGATTCTCTTCTAGAAACAGTTCAGATACGATCCAGAGACGGATGACATTCTGATACTTATTCTAGATTCTCTTCTAGAAATGGTTCAGATATGACCCAGACACGTATGTCATTCTAACACTTATTCCAGTTTCACTCTAGAAACGATTCAAATACGATCCAAAGATGGATGACATTATGATACTTATTCCAGATTTTCCCCTCGATACAGTTCAGATACGATCCAAATAAGGATGTCATTCTGACATTTATTCCAGATTCACTCTAGAAACAGTTCAGATACGATCTAAAGACAGATGACATTCTGATACTTATTCCAGATTTTCCCCTTGATACAGTTCAGATACGATCCAAATACGGATGTCATTCTGACACTTATTTGAGATTCACTCTAGAAATGGTTTAGATAAGATCCAAAGACGGATGGCATTCTGATACTTATTCCAGATTTTCCCCTCGATACAGTTCAGATACGATCCAGATACGGATGTCATTCTGAAACTTATTCCAGATTCACTCTAGAAACAATTCAGATACGATCCAAAGACGGATGACATTTCGATACTTATTCTGGATTTTCCCCTCGATACAGTTCAGATACGATCCATATACGGATGTCATTCTGACATTTATTCCAGATTCACTCTAGAAACAATTTAGATACAATCCAGATGCAGATATCATTCTAACACTCATTCAATACATCTTTTAAATACAATTCAGATACAATCCAGATACGGATGTCATTCTGACACTCATTTAGTACATATTTTAGATATGAGTCAGATACGATCCAATGATGGATGTTATTCTGATACTCATTCCACTACATCTTCTGACTCAGATTAAATCAGCCAAAGTTTATTTTGATACTTCTCCCAGTTACAGTCAAGTTTAGACTTAGTCTAATTTCTATCAACAATCACCTTTGGGTGGAATCTATAAGCCCATCTATGAAAAACTCTTTATCACTTCTCCAAATGGCATCTTTAAGCCCATTCTCGAAAAAATCAACTGACACATAGTCGAGTGCAAATTTCTGGGCACTCTAGTGTTCCATCATCTTCCACCTTCAAGTCACGAATGGCGGACTCACCAATCTAACTGTTCAGGTTTAGGAAGATTGAACAGGGGCAGTTGTTGTACTCCAAAATTTTACCTCTCTTTCTCAAGACATTCCTCACAAAGGATCTCCAATGCTCAAGGATTCTCAAGAATTGATCAGACAAAATCACCTCCAAAAACACTGAGACCACAAATTAGGGCTTTGACTAAGAACAACTGATCATTGACTTTTTGACCTAATACAGGATCTAATGGCTTGAAGCATAATCTTAAAGACTTAAACATAACATGTTGACCCAATTCCATGACTTAAATCATCTCTCAAGATCATTGGATTTACAGATGAAATTTGGTCAACTGATGAAAAAGTCAACTGTACACTGAAAAGTCAAACTTTGACTTTTTGGTCAACATTAAGTTTCAAGAATCAAAATTCATCAGGACATTCAAAAATATGAATCTTGATCATCAAGAATCCAAGAAGGTCAAAAGTCAATGTGAAAAGTCAAACTCTTCAAGACTTTGAAATTTTTCTAAGTGTTTTTTATACATGATAATTTCATTACTTCATGCCATTCTTTCGCCAAGATGAAAGATGATTCAAAGAAAACTTTCAACATGAAAGTTGTAGATCTTGATGATATCTACAACTTTGATTTGCTGATCACGTCCTAAAAATGCTTGAATTTAGAGTTATAAATTCATGAAGTCAGGGCATTTTCATTTAACACTTAGAGAAATTTTCAACATATTTTGGTCAGGATTTTATCGCAACTTCTTGGCATTTTTTCACATAGTTTCAAGATGATTTTGTCAAAATGGACAACATGGATATTGTAGAGGATGTTTCAAGCTTTTCAAAACATCCAAGAGCATGAAGTTATCATACTTGATCTAGGAGATTCAAGGGCTTGAAGTTGGGCATCCATTCTTGAATTGCAAGTCATTTTGTTGAAGAACAAATAATTCAATTTGCATGGTGTGCTGCATAATCTTACTTTGCAGGCCTTGTGACTAGAAAATCTATTCATAATCATATGTTTACACAATTGATTGAACCATTATCCAAGTGATTCAAGTATTGTCCATTGCATCATTCCATTTATGGAACAAAGGCACCCTTGCCATTCACATAAAGCATGCTTTATACAAAGTCAGCTCTCCTTGAGCTTATCAACTGTTTTTTCTACACACACAATGTCAAAGCAAGAAGGAACATGCCTAGAAGCTCCTAGCAAATTCAAACCATGCTTGTACCATGCATTGGAACACCAATTTTCATAATAATTTGGTTGTTTCATCTCAACTAATCCAGAATTTAGACAGCTTGTAAAACAACTATCTCATTCTCTCAAGCCTCCTCCATAAATAGATAGGCCATTTGAAAGATAAAGGGCCGGAAGTTTTATTGTGTAGACAAGCCCTCAAAATCTCATACTCTCAAAAAGCCATAACTGTCCAAAATACTTCACTCTTGAGTTTAAAAGTAAAAAAACTTTGATCCTCTCACACCTTGCAAAGCTCTATCTAAACAAACCATACAAACACTCCACATACATCATATAGGAGTTGTTCAAACACAAGAACAACTTCTGTAACATCACTATTACCATTTCATAAGCTCAAAAACAGCCAACACAACAATTCAAACTCAAAATACAAATTTCAGCTTCAAGGTAAGTTTTCTTGACTTTGAACTTTTCATTTCAAACATCATTAGTAATCCACTATTGAAGATAAATGTAGTAACTATTTCCTTTTGAAGCTTACCATTTCCTTGATTTTCATTCTTGTCAATACTGTGTTAAGAACTAACCTATACACACAATAGAACAATGTTCAAGGTAAAAAACTGCAACATGAGTCGACACATACTCACATGAGTCGACACATTTTAGTTACAGAACCAAGCATGAGTCAACACAAGACATTATGAGTCGATACATACTACTACCCAAACCCAAAAACAGAAAGACCAAAGGTGTATGAGTAGACACAAAACACGAATGTGTCAACACAAACAAGAAATGAGATGACACATACCCTTATGTATTGACTCATATTGAGTGATTTTTATTTTACAGGAACAAGAGAGGTTATGTGTCGATGCAAAGATGCATGTGTCGACACATAATGGTTAAAAAATGTTTTTTCCTTTCTTTTGCACTGTTTTTATATTTTCTATATATTTTCTTTCATTGCTATTAAATATGGTTGTAATAATTAGGACTTTTATTGCTTTCCACCCCCCATTTGTAAATTTGTATACCCCATCCCCAAATGATGTAATAGTGTAGGACATTTTTTCGGCAATTTACCGCTTTTATATAAAATGCTAGTAATTAGGGTGTGTATGGCAAGATTTAAAAAATCAACAAGTAGACAACCCTAATTCAAGAACAACAATGCATGAAAAATAAACACTTTGCAAACTCGTACCTCTAGGGTTAACTCCACTTTGTTGCCTCAGATAAGAATAGTCATGTCCCTCGAACGTGGGACACTTTAGCGATTACCCCCAAATACAAGATCTTAGTCCCTCAATGACCCTTCGATGTTGCCTTTATAAACGGTTTTAGACCCTCACAACAAGTTCTACGGTATCCTACAATGTTGCCTTCTATGACTATACGATGACCCACACCCATCCCTTCACATCCAATGATAGGGCTTCTTATTAATCAATGGTAAGATAAAATATCTAAAGGAGGAGGAAATGAAAAAAAGACTTTTTGAGTAGGTAGAACGCTTGTAGTTGCTTGCTCACAACATTTCAAAACATCTTTTAAATACACCAACACTTTTCCATGAAATATTTTCAAAAGTCAACACTTTGTATGCATTCTTATAGAGACGAGAATCATTACAAAGTTCGTCTAAATGAAGGAACTTTTCAAAAATACTTTCAAAAACCAATCATAAACAAATTTCAAACAAAGCATTTCAACATGATCAAGCGACTAAGATCCCGTAGATAACTATGGATGAATAGGGTGCTAACACCTTCCCTTTTCATAACCTACCCCCCGAACTCAAGAAAATTCTAAAAAGGTCTTTCCGGTTCTTCTCACCCTTTTCTTTATTGGATAAAAGAAAAGCCGGTGGCAACTCTTGCTATCCGCAACAATTACGATAAAACGCAAAACACCCAAGTCAGTTCTCCTACCGTATTACAAAGATGAATGGATATTGCTAAACTTGGATTTAAATTTGAGTTCGTCTTAGCTGGTAGTCATGCCTTGATATTTTCCACAGTTTTCATGGGCATATATGATTGAATATAATGTATGTATGTTTAATATAATTATGCTTGATGTATACATGGCGTAGAATATATGTTTGATATGATAATGTTATGTATTGAAATGATACGATGATTGATAAATGCAATGCCCATGTTATTTGAACTGCAGATGTCAAGATAGGCTATCAGATGAGAACTAGGGATAAAATTAGCTTTCAAACAGAAATTATAACATTACCAGACGAGAACTGGTGATAAGGATTAGCTTCCAAACAAAAATTGGAACACTGTCAGATGAGAACTAGACTTTACACCAATGTCAATAGGGATATTGGAATAGTATCAATTTGGTGGCTTGGAAAGGTGGAATAGATGGCAGGGTTGCTAACATTGGTAAGGTCACCGGGAGACATTGATCAGGTGATTGTAAAGTGTGAGGATGCTCACAACTTTGATGGTTATATGTAAGGCGTCTTGGACATTTGTGCGTAAGGTTACTTAGGTATGGACGGATAATGAATGCGTGAGGTTGCTCATGCTTCGCATGGCTGTCTATGAATGAACAAAGGAATGAGGTTGTGTAAGGCTGATCACGTATTGGATGGTTATACGCAAGGCTGTTTGACAAATAATGCTTGTATCATAGACTCACTAAGAGGGATAGTCAGAGAGATGTTATTGACTTAGATGGAGATTGTACTTGGATTGAGAATAATGACTCCCCTAGAAATTGACTCAGTTTTTTTTAGGGGAGGTACTAAGTCCTGGTTTATGATATGTCATGTATCCATGCAGATGTAGGCGTTGATGCGTAGAATGAATGACCAATGCATGTAATACATAACTCGAATATATATCAATGGATGTTGGAATTTTGATGTGCCAATGAGAATTAGGCTCTTTGTTAGATCCATGTTGTCGGAATTCGTCAACCGGAAGAGATGATAAGTATAGCTTGGTTCTGGATTAAAGTGACCTAATGAATGCATGACAATGACTTATGCAGACTCGTATGCTTTTGACAGATGCCCATATGATGGGTTGTGGATGATTAAAGCATATAGGTGTTGCTTGTGTAACAAGGCTACTTGTCACATGGTTGTAGGGCGTAATGCTAACATGAATTCCCGATACTAGATTTGAACTCGAAGATTGCTGATGTAGGAGAAGGATCCACTGGTGATTATGAAAGTACACAGAGAACTTGCCCCTATGTGGAATATGTTGGGTCTTGGAGGAGATTCTCATTAATATGAGCTTGGAAATAGTTTGATCATAATATGAATAACCTCACTATCTTGAACTATGCCCCTGATTAAAAGACTCTTGAAAATGTTTGGCTTTCATGAACCATTTTGAATAAACTTCTTTTTATCGAGCCTCATAGTGGTTTTCCCCAACATTCTAATTTTGAAAGATGTGCCCCTCAATCTCCAGGATCTAGAGGAAGTACCCTTAGAAAGAACTTAGACCTCACCATGAACTTGACATAGATTGCCCCAAGTATTCGAAGCTTGAAAAGTTTTGTTCTTGAAGTTGTTTAAGAGGGAACTTGGACCCTACAGGCAATAGGATAAACTTGGTATGTACTTCCCCAACATTTGAATCTTGGAAGGTTGCCCCTAATTATCAAGGCCTTGAAAAGTTTGTTAAAACTAGGAAATTGAGTCATACGCTGTTGTGATATGACTTGATTAAGGAATGCTCCTTCAAAAGGTATTCCCCTGATTGAACGTCGCTTTGAAACTTGATCCCAGTTGATTGAATCTCAAAAAATCACCCCTTGTCAATAGTATCTTCATGCGATATACCCCTACGATCATGAGTATTGCCTATGACCATATGGTTCCTCCTTAGATGCTTTCCCCTTAGTTACGGGCATTTTGAAATGGATCATTTTTTATTAAACCAATTATTGAGATCTCCTTTGATTCTAAGTGTCTATTCGTATATAAAATTGTACATTTTTGAAAAGTAATTCTGTTTGATGCATATGTAAGTTTCGAAATTGAAGTTTGAATAGAAATAAATGATTAGAGATGGAGGTTCGAAGAGGCGAAGTGGTTAGCAATAATTCTAACAAACATAGGAGTCAGTTTAACACAAATTTTGCCGAGTATGATTTCATAGTTAACCTTGCTTCAATTAGGACTTTTGAAGGTTGTAACGTGGCCTTGGTTCGTGGATTAAGAAACAAAGGATGTAAGGCTCAAAATTTATTTAGACCACCTCATTCTCCTTGATGTTCTCCAATCCTAAGTTCAATTAATCCAGTAGATGCATTCAATCTCCAAGAGAAATTTCATAGTCATGCTGATGATGAGAATCGTAGATAAAGTTCAAGCATTGATAAGAAGCCTTGATAATTCTTGAGGCGGTAGTTATAAGATTCTTCTCAAATTTTGTTTTAAATCCATTATTTTTTCATGGGCCAATTCTTTTGAATCTAGTCCATCGAGATGCCATACCTTTTGCCTAAGTCAAGTTTTTTGATTGTTACTTGACTTAGCGGCTTTCATTTTCTTTTGAATTTCTTTTTTTCTTTTCTGCTTTTGATTTTTAAAATTTGTGACTGCCTATGCTGATATTGTAAGCTTCGTCTTTATCATTTCATCGATCTTGAAGGATGTTCTGAGGAAGAAGACGTCATGAACTTTGTCTTTATTGATTGCTTCCTCAATATTTGTTGATGTGCGAGGAAAATGATGTGCTTGAAACTTTGCTTAGACCGTTTCCTCAATGATGTATCAAGGAAAGAGATATGCTTAAACCTTTGCTTAGATCATTTAAATCTCCAGGGATTTGAATTTATCGTCGTATTAATTGAAATCTACCTTGCCCCTGGTTAAAATTAAGGTTTTTTTATTTATCTTAGAAAATTGAACAAAACTCCAACTCCAGGCTCGCGGGGGTTAACTACGGATTAACTCCTAATTTCTCCATTGTTTAAGAATTGAAATAATGCCTCACATCATCAGCTCGGTGTTACCATTGAAAGCATAGTTTAGCAAAATTCAGTTATTTAGTTTACATCATTCTCCCTCAAAGTTTGTTAAAGTGGCGAAATGGAAGATGGAAGTGAACACTTGATATTTATGAAAAGTGATAAAAGAGTGAATACAAATGGATTAATTTCAAAACATGCATGCTCATTTTAATAGTATTACTTAATCAAAAGATACAAATTTACACCAAATACAACTTAGCAACTTGGAAATTACAAATTGAAATTGATAAAGTCTAATGATTATAAAGATGAGCTTTTTTGGCGATCGACTGAATTTAGGAGATGCTTCACAGTTCTTAGACTTGTCAGAGCATGTGGGTGACCCTGGACTCTTCTTGGGCATACCAATTCTGTTGATAGGGAAGTTGTTCTTGATGTAGAGGAATCACCAGTAGTAGTGGCATCTGAGGTGTTGTGTAGGCATGAAGGGTTGCCTTTTATCCATAATAAGATTTGTAGGACTAAGCTCCATTGAATCTCCAATGCTTAATCTCCTCCTTCCATAATTTCATACTTTCTTAAGTTCATTTGCGGGTACCAAGAAATCAGCTAGCATATGGTAATAGTTGGACAAGGACGAAGTGAAAATGCATGAGATACAAATGAATGAATCTATATGAATGCATGGGTATGCAAAAATATTTTTTGGCTTTTAAGGGTATGCAAAAAAGTTTCATGGATATGCGACGCAGATGTAGGATGAAGGTAAATATAAGGGTACCTTATACGAGTTTAATGATAGATATGGAAATAAGGACATCCTATACTGACTTAGAGATTGAGACAGACATGAACTCCTTAAGGTTTATGGCCAATGAAAGACGAAGAGGAATCCCTACAAGCTAGGGATTGTAACAGATGGTCGGGAATCCCTACAGGTTAGGAATTATGATAGTCTAGTGGATAGTTGAGATGAAGGATGGACTGAGGGAATATCATGGAAGAGAGCACATGGTGACCGATCAATGATCACCAAATCCCATGGCCTGATATAGGCCACATGGCGTGAATTAGCGAGGATGTCCTTTGTGGGAAGGTTCCCTATCAACTTATGAAGGTCAAGATCCTAAGATTCTAAGGACAGGGACAGACAAAAGATGATCCCTACATGCTAGGGATTATAACAAAAAAGGAAATCCCTATAGGATAGGGATGATAATATATAGACAGAAGCCCTACGTGCTAAAGACAATAATATATGTAAAGATAACCCTTGCGGGTTTAGGGATTATAGTGGGATGTGAAAGGTATCCTTAGCATGTAGGTTCCTAGTTTCGGCCTACGGATATTCTACGCTCCCCATAAAGTGGTTTCCTTAAGGTTATCATGGATTATACCTGAGGGAAAGGCACAAGGGCCTCCCTTAAGTGGAGCCTTTTTACAGACCGAAACTTCTGTCTCTAGGTCATGAAAGGTCTCACCATGAGACTTTGGTTCAAGGGTTATGCAAAGAGTCATAGGTTTCATTCCAAAGTCCTACCCCTGAAGAGGATGTCTCTTGAGACATATTACTTTCACGAAATTCCACTGACTCTAGGCGAAGTCGTCACATAAACTCATAAGGCTGATGTATCCCCTTGGCTAATAGACGAACCTTTTTTCTAAGGGTTTTGAAAAAAATTTTTTTTTCTAAAATAATAAAATCCCACCACAAATAAATGAAATATGATAATAAAATATAAATGCAAGTAAATAAAAAGAATAAATAAATGTAAACAAATAACAAAAATAGAAAAACCCCAAAAACCCTAAATCTAAAAGAGAGGCTTCTAAACCCTAGGGTTGAGATCCCCAGCAGAGTCGCCAATTGTTGTAACCGGTTTAAAATTGAGAGTCGCCACCCTTAATTTTTATCCTAAGGAATGGAATATAAAGGATAACCCTAATTTTATCATAGATTCTAAGTTGTTTGACTCATTTTAGATGAAGGGAAGGTGTTAGGCACCCCTCATCTACCTTGTTCACAAGGATACTAGGGTTTAGAATTATGGCTTAGGAAATAGGGTTTTATTTTTTATCAGGGGAACTCGCCACGATTTTAGGAGTATTCCTACGTATCCTCTTATGAGGAATCAGAGTCCCAATTCGTAGTTCGTAGTTGTTTGGTTAGTATTTTTTATGGGGTGTAGAAGTATCTCGAATTCTCCTTAAACCGAGTCTGGGTTTGTAAATTGCGAAATCATGGACATAGCTCGCAATCGTTAAAAGATATTAATACAACCCTTTTTGAAAATAAATATAAATTTGATTATATTAGTGAAAAAAACATTAGTGTTTGTTGGTTAGCTATTTTCGAATATATAATGCAATTAAAAAAAATTAATTTGAATAGAAAAATATTTGATCCAAATATGTTAGTACTTTAAAAAGGAGTTTAATTAATAAATAAATATATAATAAGTTTATTAAAACATATTAGATATTTTTGACAAAAATATTATTATTATTTATTAATGTAAAAAAAATATTTTTTATGTAATAAATTATAAAATAAATAAAATTATGACAACAAATAAATAAATAAAGTTAATTTCGTAGGGGGTGTATAATTAGTTGATGTAGTAAAAAGTGGAGTGTTAAAAGCATGGGCCAAAATCCAGTTATTGGATTTGGTCTAGCAGCGTAGGGGGATGTGGTTTTGAACTAAGTAGTAAAACTGAGGGGTATACGAATTAAGGGTGTAAGTCTAGATGTTAGACGTGGCCCACCAGCACCGAGGGATGCAATTTTGTAAGTGATAGAAAAATAAAAAAAGGGAGGTCTGGATTAGCAATGGGCCAGGCCCAAAACAAACAAACGTTGGAGGGGGTTCGTTTGGACTTCCCACAGAAAAGGTACACGATATTATCGTGAGCACACGTTTCATAAACGTTTGATGAAGATCAGATGGTGGGAATATGAGGGTGTAAGGTACGCGGGTCACACTAGATTGTGAGGGAGTATAACTTTTGTTTTCTTCTCATTACTTTGTTTTATTCTACCAACCTCCTCTCTCTCTCTGTTCTATTCTCTTGTCTCTCTCTTCAACAACAAACAACGCCGCCGCTCCACCTCAAACCCTAATCAGCAGCGATCGTCTCTTTTAATCTAGATCAAAACCCTAACCACCCTAAATTTAACCCAAGAAACCCCAATCGTGATGGAAAAACAAGAAAAAAAATATGAAAAAGCTGAGTTACTTCTTCGCGACTGTTCTTCAAATCTCCTGTCTAACCCTCTCTCTAATCTATTTCTTTTTCTTACTTTGCAGGTACGAAAGTGGTATGACAAAGGTAGTGATAATGGTTAGGATGGAGGCACAATGACTTGAAATGGGATATTAGGGTTTCAGAAATTGAAACCCTAGATCTGCATGAATTGAAGGCCCCAACAGCGAAAGCAACCCTCATCTCTAGTTCTGTTCTTCAGTTCTTCTCCTTAGTTTAGAGTGTCTTCTCCAAGAATTGTTGTTGTTCCCCTTTTTATTCTTAGAATTAGGGCTATTTATAGTTTTTAGGAATTAGTTCAATTAGGAAGTTTTCTGTAATTCATCATTACAAATTGTTGATTAGGAGTAGATTGATAAATTAGGATTTAGAAATTGATTGCAAAGTGGATTTGATTTAATTCAATTGTAAGATCTAGACAGTTTGTTTTGTATAATTTTATCAAATTTTATTATATTCTATATGCTTTATTGATATGATTAGATCTGTATTAGTTTTGTACGTGTTTCAATAAAGAACGCGTTTCCTTCTTAGATCTGTACAGTGAACATTTCCCATGGACTGGGCTTGGATCGTGTTGACTTGGTCAACAATTTTTTTAGATAATAAAATATTTTCATTTAATCAGTATTGACAATAATAATAATAACGATAAATAAATGTTTATAATGATAACTTGTATATAAAATTGAAAACGGGCTCACACCCTAAGTATAGACTATGGGCCAAATGATCCCAAACATGCCTCGTTAATGGGCTTATCAGCCTGATCCAAGAATCAAAACACACCCCTCTACCCCTTATGTATAACATTTCCTTAATGGGCCTGTGTATAAATATTTATAATGGGCCAATATGAAATAAACAATTTATACCCCTCTTCTGTGTAAGTTATAAAGGGGTTAAGAATAGGTTTTTGTGAATACTAAGCCCATTATGTGAAGAATACACCCGTTTATATTTTCAAGCCTCTATTTACCGATACACCCGTCTTATTATAAAAAACTTCTTAATGGACCTAAAACAAATCACATAGGCCTTTCTAATTTAGAAACAACCCATGAGCCTTTTAAAAAACACACCCCTTCTCTAAGGTTTAAACCTCCCCCCATAAAAAAATATAAAGACAAATAATTAAATATACAATGACAATTAAATTATAAACAAGTAACAATATGATCATTGAATTGATAGGGAAAATTTGGGGTATGACACCTTTTTATCTCTAGACGCAAACCGTTCACAAACTTGATACATCTTGAGAACTCAAAAATCGCTTCACTATAATATGGATAATACCTTTTCAGTTCCATAAAACTCGAAGCATACCCAATCACAATCAAATTCCCTTGTTGCAATTCCAGAAACTCAATTTCTTTCTTCCTACGCATAAGCTCTGGAAAGTAATTCCTTAGAAACTCTCCTCTGAACATAACCCAGGTAATCACTTCACCTATTGCAGTCAACTTCTGGCGGGTACTGACCTACCAGTCATCAACTTCCTCTTCCAGTTGATGCGTCCCAAGTCGCACCTTCTGTGCCTTTGAGTAATCCATGACCCATAAGATCCTCTCAATCTCCTTGAGCAAAGTTTGTGCTCCATATAAATAAAACCTTCCCTTGAAAACAGTAGGATGGTTCCTCTGAATTGTCTCCAATACGCGAGATCCATCATTCCCTCCAGCATTAGGCTGATGTTGCATAGCCTGAGCAGCATCATGCATAACAACAACAATCACATCATCATTTCCTTCCACCTATTTCTGTGTTCCATGTAAATAACAATCATAATGGTTAGATATTATATTGACAATATTTCACTATCATACACTACAAACTCAATAACCTGGCCGAACGGACCGTCCTACTCTGATACCACTAATGTAACACCCTTCTAAACCTCAAGGAATATTCGTAAATAATTCATACAATTAATCATATTTTTTTACCAAAAGGATGTCACATCTTCATATAAAACATCTTAATAAACACCATACTCTGTAACATGGGTTCTAAAAATAATTTAAGACAAATATGTCCTTAGTAGCATCAATTCAATACTTCAAAACTTCGCAGCAGAATCATTAGTTCAAAATATCTTATTTTAAACTCTTCATAAAATTCACCATACTTCATAATTCATAAACAAAATTCAAAATAACTCGGTACCATGAAAGGTAACCTAACATCTTAGAAACAAAACAAAGGACATAAAATTTTATGATTCATACGATTCCCTACTCCGATGTTACATATAAGAGCAAGACCCACTTTATTCTATGAAAATAAAATAGACACATTCCGAAGCTATCCTTTAATGCTTCGACAGCTACTCCTGGTCACCTCCGTGTTACCTACATGGAGGCAACATTCAAGCAGAAAGGGTGAGTAAATCATAATCATTATAAAAGACATAAGGAATAAATATAGTAGACATGCACATAGGCATGGTGTCACACATCATCATAACCTCATGCTATACTCACACTTTCACAACATCATCACTACATAACAACACATCATCAAAACACCATTTAGCAACTAGCATAATTAAATCACATAATTATGAAATGTCACTTATAATGAAATGCAACATCATAGACTCATGCATGTGGTACTAAAACTTCACCGATGACTCAGTCATCATTATCTCCAAAGATCCACACCAATAGGATTGGTTCGCACTTGGAACCAGAGCACTTCACAAAATCGCACTCAATCCACACTATGAGATTGAGGCCATCATAGGATCATAACATCCTATATACATCACTGAATCAATATCCTGCAAAACGTCACTAGACCGAAGTCCTACAATATGCCATGAATGCATGATGCACAACAATATAATAAACACGACCATAACTAGTCAAAACACACCATCATTTATCAATTCATCACAATATCATCAAATCATTATATTAAACATAACATCTTCACATAATCATCATATCATCATAATAAACAAATCATCATTGCAATTTGTCATGGGGAAACCTAACTTTATCTTAACTTAGGTAGTATCATTGCAATCCAACATGGAAGTCCTAATTTCATTCTAACTTATGTATTATGAATATCCTCTTTATTCCTCATTTTATTCCACCAATCTAAAGTCTATTGGTTAGAACTACACCTTAAAGCGAGTTCTAAAACTCAAGTTATGGCACTTTTAAGAAAATCCAACACAACCATTCAATTCTGGTCACCATCACTCGACGACACACCTCCATTGCTTGGTGACGCTTCCATCGCCCCCACCATTTCCCGACGACGCTTGGAGCAACGCACTCCATTAATTTTATTATTTTCTTCCCTTTGTTTCTTCCATCTTAGCCTGGCAACGACCAAGCGACAACATCATTGCCCGACGACGCTACTCCATTGTTCGGCGATATAGAGCGAACATAGTTTTCCTATTGCGATTTCCTGCCCAAAAACTAGTCCCAATCTTGCGATTTCTGCATATTATAGGTCCTAAAATATCATCTAATCACATGGTTTTCACCAAATATCAATAATCCAATGTATTCTACATTATAAGTACAAATTATTTTTAATCTAAGGCCATAAAACATCATCTATTTCATCACATCATCTCATATTCATCACAACCAAAACCCATCACATTCCACAACTTTCTAAGCCTTAAATCAATTATAATAATCAAGATAAACACCCTTATCTTATATTATAGCAATAAACAAATCCTCTTCGTGTTCTATCAAAACTCATATGCTCCTTCTTGCCTCTTTGTGCCCTAGTTTTCTCGGTCTCTCTTTTCCCAAAAAGAAATCGTACATATAAATAGATCAATATTCTCAACCCTTCCTTATACCAGACTTAATCTTTGGACCCCTAATATTGGTCTTTCCATCATGTCCTCACTTATTCTTCTCCAAATGACTATCCTACCCTTATACCGACACCAATATTACTCTATTTTTCTAATCAAAATAATTCTAACTAATTATTCTAATTATTCTAAATCATCCAAAAATTCTCTTAACCATCTTAATTCCCACTACACCATACAAATTATCACATAACCATCACAATTATCATAATCATCAAAACATTACTATTACATTACAAATACACCACGAATACACATCACAAATCATCACAAGGACTCACATAAAAACACCAAAATATTATATATACCAAATACTTCACAATGACTCATATATTAATGCTAAATTAATTAATGAAATAATTAATCTAGAATTTGGGGTGTTACGGTCCATGCACACCACCCCACACTGCGATCTTCGCTGGACTTCCTGCGTCCCCTATGGACTCACCACCGCTATTCTGCCCAAGCCACGTCACATGTATTTCGTTGGTTTTCTTTGATCCATTTTAATGAGGGCTTAAATTTGTTGTTTTTACTTTGTTTGAAAGAGGCCATTGGTGTTGTTTGTATGATGAAAGCTATTAGAAAGGCTGAGAGATTTCTTTTTTTCCTGTCAAAAGCGTGAACGAGATGTGAAAAGTGAATTGGTTTTTCCCTTTGTGTTTTTGTTGATGTTGTATACACCCTCTGGACACATTTGTAAGCAACAAAAATAGTTTTCACGGTTATTAAGAAATTCAATCAAGTGTATTTAACTTTTTAGATTTTGGTGAAAAAATTAATTAAATTTACTATAATGTCTCCTTTATTAAATTTAATGGAATGTTGGAAAATGAAATAGAAGTGTATATTAGGAATTATATCATTAAATAATTTAGTAATAATTTACTTTTGCTTATAATAGTGACCAAGAATTGAAACATTTTTGTTGCTTATAAATGTGTTGGGGGGTGTATGTTACTATTATCTTTAATTTTGTATTTTTTTATTCTCTAATTCCATGTGTTGCCATGTAAATCATTGTTTTTAATTTGAAACTTAGAAGGTTGAGTGATAATTGGAAAAGAGACCATGCCTCTTTCTCCTGGTTTATAGTTTATAGTTTTTTGATTGGAAAATAATAATTAGGCAAACATTAGCAAACAAATACTTAAACTTGGATCTAAAGAAGGCTTCCATTGAGTACAATGGAGGTGAGGGGTGTTTAACACCTTTCCATCACTTAACTGACTTATGAACTTTTATTCAGTTGCAATGACCGTCTTATCCTTACTTTTAAGGTTTTCTCATTATTCTCCCTTGTTGCATCCCAAAATTCGCGCTCTTCATTTTAACCCTAAGAGGCTTATATTTCATCATTGTATGCATACATACATATCATTGGGACGATACTCAGGGAATCAAGGTCTTTTTTGTGAAGAGAATTGCGAAAGATGACTGTTCTGTTAAACAACATTGTGAAGCAAACTCGGGGTTTTCAGATTTAAAATGCATACCTCACGTGTTCTAAGCTATAGAATTATGGATTAATCAATTAATTATCATATCAAGCTTACATGTGTTCCAACACTCTTTGAATTGGACATAAAGTCGAGCGTTTCAATCGAGTTGAGATAGTGCAGACAAAAATTCAGTATCTTGCGGTGGAAGCTCAAAAATTCATAACTTGAGACCAAAAACTGACGTGGGAATGGTTCTCTAGTCTTTAGAACCGGATCGAGATCTTCTCCAGTTCATCTGTTCAGGTTGAAGACTAATTTTGTGAGGAAGATTTTCAAAAGGGCAAAATACCTAAAATCATGTAATATAGTGGATTTGTTGGTTCGCTGGTTTTCAGATACTTAAAAATTTGTAACTTCTGAGTGTAAAATCATCTTTGAGAGGCTCTTGTGGCATATGAACCGTCTTGTTATTTTCTTCAATTTTCATGTTCGGCTCGGAAGCCATTTTATTGAGAAAGATCTCTGAATGTGAGAATTACTAGAGGAAATTTACAGTGAAAATACCATGAAATAATATGCTGAACCGCTGTTTGTCGGATGTTCAAAATTCATAACTTTCGCCCGATTCAATGCTTTTGGATGGTTATTTTGGCGTAAAATCCGACTTGATTTTATCTTCAATTTGTATATTCGGATCAAAATTTAATTCTTTGCAGAAGATCTCTGAAAGTGCGAATTACTTGAGAAAATTGCACCCCAAAATGGTTTTCTGCCGGACCATTTCTCGATATTGAAAAATTCATAACTTTCTCGATTTTTATCGGTTCAGGATGATTCTTGAAGCTTGAGATCACAAATTTTGTTAGCTGCAACTTTGCTTCAGGTTCCGGGTTTGGATATGCTCTGAAGACTTCGGTTTATGACTTGCTTCCTAAAGTGCACATGAAAAAATCTGAAATTTTCAATGCATCAAAATAAGTCAACTGTTTCTCGCCATTCAAAAAATCATAACTCTCTTGATTTTTATCATATCGGGGTGATTCTTTCTGCACTCCGTCACAAATTTCGTCGGCAATAATTTTGTTTCAGGTTGCACATTAGGATTCTGCATCAAAATTCATGAGCTTATGGTTTGTTTGCAAACAGTACACAAAATAAGCTGGAAAAATCTGCACTGTGAATTTTAACACCGAGTTCTCGCTATTCAGAGCATCATAACTTGCTCAATTTTTATTGTAACAGGACGATTCTTTCGGCACCGCGTGACAAATTTTGTCACCGACGATTTTGTCTCAAGTTTCACGTCAGGATTTCACACCATATGTCATGAGTTTTGGTTTGTTCTCGAGCCGCACACCGAAATAAGCCAAAAAATCAATATTGCACTTGCCAAACAAGCCTTGGAGCCAGTTCTATATATGTTTAAAATTCCAATTCAACACAACTTTTCCCTCACTATTTTTAAAATCTCACAAAAATTCTCTTATCTCTCTCAAATTCTCAAGAACACAAAAGGGAAAATCACAAAAACCTCAACAATCTCCTCCCCCCTCTCTCTCTCACCATGAATTTCCCTCCTCTCCTCCTTGCTCTGCCTCCAACCGCCGCTGTCACTTCACTCCAACCACCGTCTCTCGATGAACCGACTGGTCCGTCGAACTCCTCCTCTCCCTCAGCGATTCCCTATACATGCTTCCTCCAGCCTCCGCACGAGTTACTCCTTCCCGTCTACGTATCTCTTCCAATTGCTATTCCGTTGATTCTCCTATCTGATCTTGACTCTTCACATTATTTATTTAATTCCTTATTCCTACTTGATTTAAGTGCTTATTTTCCTAATTGATTTTATGAATTAAGTTCTTAATTGAAAATAACATGAGGTGATTTAATTGAATTGAAAAATTAAGTGATTCTTGAAATTTTGTTAATGGAAGCATGTGGAATTGGTTGAGATTTTGTATAAATTGTTTGAATTTTGAATTTCAACGTGGTGTTTTGTTAATTGATTGTTGATTATGCGTCAAAATTGAATTTATGTTGATTAGTTGTGGATCTTGAATTATGAATGCGTTTTATGTCGAAATATATAATCCAATTCACTTGATTAAGGAATTTTGTGGAGAATTAATTTTGATTTCATGTGTTAACGCAATTTGGAATTGATTTGATGATGAATTAATTTGTTCGACATTGAAAACTTTGAATCTGATAAATTGCGTTAACACTTGAATTATGTTGTTTGTGGTTGGAAATCATTGCGTTAAGGAATAATTAATTGTTATAAAGTATTTATAATTTCTAAGCGGCATTACATGAATCAGTGAATATTTTTGTGTATCCGTTTGTGAATTTTAAACTCATTTTTTGTCCGATTCTGATAATGTATGTGATGCTGCCAGGATATTTCAAATACCTTCTAAATCGCATTTCAAATGTTTTTTGATGCTTACTTGAGCATGGTTGTGCGTTTATGGACTGTTGATGTTAAGTTATATCGTTTTTGACGCGATTTTTTTGAGTAATGTCGTGATATGGCGCAATGCTGTCCGATTTCGGTAAGTTGAGCATAAGGAATGATTTAATTGATGGTTAATGCTAAAGGTAGTTTTTATTGGTACTTGGACAACATTTATGTCAAGTTTTGATGATTTCAGACCAATATTTTATGCAATGTCATGTGTTGGCACAATGCTGTCTGGTTTGGTAAGTTAGTGCAAACGTGCGACTTAATTATTGTTTGGTGGATAAGTGAACTTACCTTGGCTTTTGTTTGGGATTTACATTGCGTTTGTGCCATTTTTCATCGACATTTCATGCGGTTTATGAGATAACTACAATGATGCCCGATTTTTGATATTGGTGTTCCAATGCTTGTTTAGATTGATTTTCTTCACAATTTAATCTTGATTTAATATGTGATGCGGATACTTGATTCTGGTTATGTCTCCTTGTTATTACTAACACATTTGTTGACTTGTTCAAGGAATTTCAAGCAAGCGTTCAATCGCTTAATTAATGTTTTGATTATTCGATTAAAAAGCATTTTATTCAACTTCTTTATGGATTCCAATTCACTTTTGACTTATTTTATTTTGATTCTAATTCTATGAGAAATATACTTTGCTTGTGTTTTTGTCTGTATGTGTAGTTTTCTGCAGGTGTATTGTTTGTTATGCGGATGTGTCCGATGTACATTTCACATGTGATTTATTTTCACATTGTTGATACTTTGGCACCTATGCCAAGCGCCCAATATCTGACTGTTTTGCTTGTTGATTCTAGCTTGCACGAAGTTTTCCGGGTCTATCTGCTTTGTTTGCTTGCTTGCTACAAACTCTTTTTTTTTTTGGTATTATTTTGATTCTGGTTTAATTTCCATATTGTATTTTCTTTTCCTTTCCATGAGAAGTAGGAATAGAGATGCATGACCGAGAGTCCCAGCTTTAGGTGGGAAAATCTGTTTAAAGTCCTCAAAGGAGGCGGTGTTTGTTCTGCTCAAAGATCTCCAAATGAGGCAATGTTTATGTTTTCTTGTGTGCATAAGACCTTGATGAAGGAAAATCACATTCCCTTCCCATTTCCATTTTATTTTGTGCTTGCTATCGAGTCAAATAAGTGGAACTGAGGGCCCACAATCGGACCCCATGCATTCTAGTCTGTGTTGTTCTTAGCTCGCGTTATACTTTGATGCTTCAAACCGTGCATATTCTTGTCCATTGAGTCAAATAAAGTGTAAAAGGGTTCATAACTAACCCCACACTTTGTCATTCATTTCGATGATGTTATCTTACGTTTCTTCAAATGTCGATGCTTAGAGTTGTTACCTGATAGCGGTGATCGAGAAAATCAAGTGGAAAGAGTTCCTTACTCCCACTTTGAGATTTATTGGACTCTTTGTTTGTTGTTAGCTCACACTTGATTCTTGTTTTGGTTTTGGTTAGACTTTTTTTGATTGCACCTGTGCTGGTTCTTTTCTTTAGACCTTTGCATGTTCCCTTAGGATTCACTTGTTTCATTTTCGATGTAAGTTAGACATTATGATCGTAATCCATGCATGCTGTGATCGGTGGAAATAGAACTGACTGTTTTTAAGCTGGTTCGCAAAATGTCGCGGTAAGCAAGAGTCGCCACCGTCTTTTATGTTCTCCAACAAGGAAAGGACAAAAGCACAGCAAAATTCCTTTTCGAGATGTTTCTCGGTTCGGGAGGTAGATTATAGAAAGGGAAGGTGTTAGAACCCTTTCTATCCGTGGTTATCCACGGGCTCTTAGGTACTTGCTCTTATGTTTTCAAAAATGGTTTGCTTTTCAAGTGTATGTGGGTTTTGAAAAAGTTTCATTTGAAAAATTTCTAAGTGACTCTTGTATCTGTCCTCAAGAGTGTATGAAAAATTTGCTTGAAAGCTTTTGAAAGTGTAGGTGCGAAAAGTTGTTTTTGTTTGTTTTGAAAAGAGCAAGTACTTAAGAGAAGTCTACCTACCCTAAGGAATTAGGCTGTGTAAGAGTCCTTTAGATAGTGCTATCCCACCATTGAGAGGTAGGTAGCACCATCGTTGGAGGTATTCGGGTCAATTCGATTATAGGGACAATGTGGTCACCAAAGCAATAGTAGGACACCTTAGCGGTAACCTTAACGTCCTAGATCCTTTTTATCCGAGGCAACCGTTTTGAGGCAACTGGATCTTAGACAGGAGGGAGACCTCTAAAACACCCTATACTTGACGACCACGTCGAGGCAACCAGTGAGGCGTACCCTAGAAGTGGCATGTGCTTGTGTGTTGTTTTCATGTTATATTATCTTGTACATGTATCATGGTGATCTACGAGTTGTTTTTAATTTTCATCCAAGTCTTTCATGCATATTAATAGTTAAGAGTGCGGAAAATAAATTGCGGAAAGTTAAAGCTACGCTATTACAAGGCGCGGGTCTATACATCGCCAAAAACAAAAACCCGTTTGGAAAATAAATGTGAGAAAGTAAAGAAAGCAATAAAATCCTAATTAACTATTACATCCTCGGAAACAGTTACATCAAATATAATCAAAAATAAGATAATGCGTGTAAAAGAATCGAATCAGGATGTCCTTAGGGTTTTGACCCTTTTTTTGAGAAAAGAAAGCAATTTGGTCCTTTTTTGCAATTAAATTAAATTAAATATTTAAACCTAGTTTACTAATTAATTATTTATTTACAAGAAAAAGTCTTTGTGTTTTTTATGTTTTTAATGAAATAAGAAGAAAAGAAATTAAAAGTCAAGAAAACCCTAGTTCTAGATTTATTTTATTTTTTGTGAAGAGATTAAAATCAACCTAATTAAACCACTAAATTAATTAATTATAATTTATTTACAAAAATAATTATTAATTAGTTAATAATAAATAATAAAAATAAACAATGTTTTAAGTTTCTGATTTTATTATGAAAAATATTAATTTGTGACTTATTTAAATAATAGTAATAGTAATTAAGAATAATTAAAATAGAAAATAATGAAAGAAAAACAATAAACCAGGGGGGTATGCTGGCCCAGATGGAGGTTTTGCTGGAAATTTTAGGCCCATAACACTCAAGGCTGTTGACTTCTGGAATCAAGTGTGCAAGCATTGATTGGAGAATATGGTGTTCTCCACTTTTTGACCATTGGATGCACGTTTATGGCCACTTGGCGCCTGGGTATTTGATATGCACGGTATACTCCTTGGCAAGCGCTGCACATGAATATATTAAGCAAAACAATATAGAAATTATGGGGGACCTGGGAATCGAACCCAGGTCCCAATGGTGACCAGCCACCTCATTCTCCACTAAGCCAAGCGCCTGTCTTTGATATAATATTAAGCAATGAAAATAATGTTAAAACAAACAACGCATATGCTGTAACAAAAACAAACGCGCATTATATTTGAATTATCCAATAGCATAACACCACGTCCTTCGTCTTCTTCATTTATCTGCAGAAAACAAAACAAATAGCGGGGGTTTTTAACCCCCACAAAGCTGAACAAGGAAAAATAGCGAATAGGATTCTACGCTATATAAATATGGCGCGATGTGTCCATTGGGTTCGTCATGTCCAGACAGTTTCAACCATGGCTATCATTAGTCCTAATTTTTCTTGTATGAGAAAACCCCAATTTTGAAACTGAAGAACCCTAAAATTCAATAATGGTGATTTCAGTTTCAGGACACCATAACGTGATTCACCTATACCAATAGCTTCAGAAAGGTTAGAGAAATGCAAAGCAATGATTATAACATGTTAATGATGCATAAAATGTGAGTTTCGATTCTGAAAAAGAATAAGCAAACCGTGATTCTGTTTGGACGTTTCCTTGAGGTTAAACGCTTGGTTTCGATTGCAAATTGTTTCTGAATATGCTAGCAACGTATTGGAATCAAGAAAAGGCTTTGAATTGGCCTGGAAGGTTGAATTTAGTTTTGAGTTTGTTCTTGATTTTTCAATATTGGCTATGGTGTTTCTTGCAGCAATCTCACGTGTGAGGCATTAGGTTTAGGTTCTGTATATGTAGTAGAATGGAATTAGGGTAAAACTTTGTCCAAGAATCCATGAAATAATGTTTTCAATATTTGATTTCCAATCACATAATTTTGCATCTTTTTGATTGATAAAACTTGCCAAACATGGAGATTTTGGTCCCCTTGATTGATACACGAAATCTTCAGCATGTGTTGAGTTTATTTGCATCACAAAAAGATTTGAAAACCATATCTTGGTATTTTCCTACAATTAAATCAATTAAATGAATTAATATTAATAAAAAATTCAATTAATTAATTAAAAATGAGAAAATAAATCAATTAAAGCTCAATGGGTCGTGCATAGGCCTTGGACAAAGATTCAAGAAGAAATTTGAGACCCATTAGCAAAAATGATGTGTTTTGGTCAAAGTTGACTTTTGCAAATTCCCAAAAATTTCCCAACTTCTCCAATGCATAGCTTGCTCAATTTTGATCATATGAACATGTTCTTGGACATTTTGGAAAGGTATTGAAGTCCTCTAACCAATGCCTTTGGTCCCATGTCATTTGGATTTACCAATCTCAAGTTATGGTCTTTGACTTAAAGTGCCTTTTTGTTGACTTTTGAAATTGACCTATAATGTAGAAATTGATAACTTTTTGTGAGAGCATTTCTTGGACTTGGAATGTGAGGATGAGTTGTAGGAAATGTCATCCCCTTCAAAATGAGAATTGGATGGGATTTTTCTGATGAACCATGAAAAAGTTATGCCTTGGTCAAGTTACAGTTGACTTTTCAGCTGTCCCAAAATAGAAACTTTTTGCATCTTGATGATTTTTGAGCCATTCTTGTGGAATCATGATCAAGACTTGATCAAATGATGATTGTGGCTTCAAAATAAGATGTTGACCAAAAATTCTGACTTTTGACTGCAAAATGACCATTTTACCCCTGTAGTTGATTGTGAAGCAAATGGGACTTTTGACTGTGCAACTTGATGCTGTGAGCTATGACACTTGATTTGTAGATGCTTGACAATGTATAGAGGCCCACGGGACTTGATTGAGCCATTGAAAACCTCAACTTCTTTGCAAGAACCAAAACCCTAATTTTGACTGGCTTAGGAGGATGTTTGACTGTGCAATCTTTGAGAAGTCTTGAACCATTTGAGGATGATTCTTGTCAAACCTTGAAGAATATGGGAGGGAAAATTTTGGGGTACAACAGTTGCCCCTGTTCAATCTTCTTAGACCTGAGGATGTAGATTGGCTTGCGTGCCTTTCGTGATCCGAAGGTGGAAGATGATTGAACAGTAGAGTGCCCAGAAATTTGCACTCGCATAGTAGAGTATCAGCAATGTGATGTCGGGAATGGGCTTACAGATGCCATTTGGAGATATGATGGATATGAGGATGGGCTTATAGATGCCATCTGGAGACGTGACAGAGTCTTGTCGGGAATGGGCTTATAAATGCCATTTGGAAGTGTGATGGATAGTTGTGGAGATGGGCTTATAGATGCCATCTGAAGATGTCGATCGCGTAAGAGATTCCTTAGCGAGAACTTGCATACTTTGAGAAAGAAAGATAATTTCCTGGCCTGTTACAGGTGTTGATCTTCAAACTCCTCATGCAGATATGCCCTGGCTAGATACAGGTATCAAATCTGGAATTAGTCGTCTACAGATATGCCCTGGCTGGATACAGGTATCGAATCTCTAAACTCTTCATGCAGATATGCCCTGGATGGATACATGTATCGAATCTACAATCAATCGCTCACAGATATGCCCTGGCTGGATACAGGTATCGAATCTGGAACTGGTCGTCTACAGATATGCCCTGGCTGGATACAGGTATCGAATCTCTAAACTCTTCATGCAGACATGCCCTGGATGGATACAGGTATCGAATCTACAATCAATCATTCACAGATATGCCCTGGCTAGATGCAGGAATCGAATCTGGAATTGGTCGTCTACAGATATGCCCTGGCTGGATACAGGAATCGAATCTCTAAACTCTTCATGCAGATATGCCCTGGCTGGATACAGGTATCGAATCTACAATCAATTACTCACAGATATGCCCTGGCTAGATACAGGAATCGAATCTGGAATTGGTCGTCTACAAATATGCCCTGGCTGGATACAGGAATCGAATATCTAAACTCTTCATGCAGATATGCCCTGGCTGGATACAGGTATCGAATCTGGAATTGGTCGTCTACAAATATGCCTTGGCTGGATACAGGAATCGAATCTCTAAACTCTTCATGCAGACATGCCCTGGCTGGATACAGGTATCGAATCTACAATCAGTTTCTCACAGATATGCCCTGGCTAGATACAGGAATCGAATCCAGAATTAGTCGTCTACAGATATGCCTTGGCTGGATACAGGTATCGAATCTCTAAACTCTTCATGCAGACATGCCCTGGCTGGATACAGGTATCGAATCTACAATCAAATACTCACAGATATGCCCTGGCTAGATACAAGAATTGAATCTGGAATTAGTCGTCTATAGATATGCCCTGGCTGGATACAGGTATCGAATCTAGAATCGCGACAGTTGACAGTAATTATCTTTGGGTTGACCTTTTTCCTGAAAAAGGCAGAACGTCAGTTGTATGCAATGTCATGATGTATGAAATGCATGATGTCATGATGTTCAAAAATGAGATAGTGTCGTATGCACTTTATCATGTATGTAAGCAGGATGTATGACATGTGAAATGTCTATGAATGTATTTTCGTCTAGGAAAATAAATCCTTGACGAATGCCGGGAGTTTGTTGAATCCTGGGCTGATATTTGAAGAGTAGGGTTCTTCGTTTCCGCTGGGGATGATGATTGCAAGAATAAACCGGTAGGAGAAGATGACTCCGTTGGGGAATAAACTTGTTGGAGAGATTACTCTGCGGGGAATTACTCTGTGGGGAAGAGATGCTTCGCCGAGATTTTGATGAGAACTCTGCTGGGGATTCCGTTGATGAGCTTTGTTGGGGAATTTTGATGAACTCCGCTGGGGGATAGGAAGAACTTCGCCGAGGACGATCTTTCCGTGGTAATTAGCTGAGGATAACCCAGTTATAAGCTCTGGTGGGGAATAACCTTTGAATAAAGCCGGGGAGATGCGTTCGTACTCTGCAGGGGATAAGCTTCCAGAATCTACTGGGGATAAGCTTCAAGAATCTACTGGGGAGATTGATTCAACTCTCCTGGGGAGACTTTGTACTGCACTGGGAAGTGGCTTCACTGGATGTCTGTATTCCGCCGGGGAACAATCTTATATTAAGACTGCCGGGGATGCTTGCTTAGGAACATCTGTATACTCCACTGGGAAATATTGAGATCTTCTGGGGATACCCAACTTCCTTAAGGCTGACAGTAGACTAACTCTGCTTGGGGAGAGTGTTGCTGACTTGCTAGGGATATTGTGCCTTTCGGGGCTGATGGGAGAGAAACTCTGCTCGGGGGAGAGTATTGCTGGCTCTGGTCTTACTCTCGGGGAGTGGAGGTAACTTGGTCATGTTCTTCAACCGAACCTACCTTGGTACCTTGGTGGACAGAGCAACTAGATCGCTTAGAAAACTCATTATTGCCCCTGCTTCTGATGTCACCTGTAATTAGTCCTTTGTTTCGCATGCAAATATTTATGATTAGCAATTAATGTCAAATGCATATATCAAAAATGAACATTGGATGTTCTTTGCAAGACAAAACAGAAAAAGGAAAAACAATTGGCAATTTGTCTGGAAAAGTGAATTCGTATTGATTTTTGAATTTGCCTGTAAATAGGCATTTTGTGTACAAGAGGCTGACGTCCTAGTAAGAGAACGCCGCCGAGCAACATAGAGTTTATACAATTTTGAAAAGGAAAACAAAACAGCTATGTGAAAAATAATCCCACTGGGTTCCAACTATGCTATCGCCTTTATGCCTTCAAGCGTCTCATCACTTTGCTGCTCGGTTGAAGATGAAGCTGATTGATCGATGCCGTCTGAACCTGATAGTTGATGCCAGATTCTGGATGCAAGGTGATCCAATGAGACATAGTATTACGCTTTAATCCCTAACTTTTGCCTGGACCGCCCTTTCGGGTTTTCAGTCCACCGGGATACCCATTTTTGCCTAAGCCGCCTTTTCAGGTTTTCGACTTGCCGGGTGTACAGATTTTTTCATTTTATCCCTTATTTTTGCCCGAACCCTTTTGGTTCGCCGGGAAGCCCTTATTTTTGCCTAGGTGTGTCAACCTAGCGGGTCTTTAATTCATGCGTAGTATCTTTTTACTATGTCTGCATTGGCGGGGTGAGGAAGGTCGTCACCATCCATGGTGGTTAGAATCATAGCTCCTCCTGAGAAGATATGTTTAACCACAAATGGCCCTTCGTACGTGGGGGTCCATTTGCCCCTGGGATCACTTTGAGGAAGAATGATGCGCTTGATTACCAGGTCCCCGACTTGATACTCTTGTCGTCTGACTTTCTTGTTAAATGCCTTGATCATCCGTTTCGGGTACGTCTGACCATGACAAATAGCGGTGAGTCTCTTTTCATCGATCAGGTTTAATTGATCAAGCCGAGTCTGGATCCAGTCATCTTCGCTCAAACCTGCATCCTTCATTATCTGGAGAGAGGGTATCTGGACTTCAATAGGCAAGACTGCCTCCATGCCATAGACCAAGGAAAAGGGTGTTGCCCCTGTTGACGTCCTTGCTGAGGTACGGTACCCATGAAGAGAAAATGGTAACATCTCGTGCCAATCTTTGTAGGTCACTGTCATCTTCTGCACAATCTTCTTAATATTCTTATTTGCGGCTTCGACAGCCCCATTCATCTTCGGCCGGTAGGGAGAAGAGTTGTGGTGCTGTATCTTGAATTGCTCGCAGAGCTCAGTGATCATCTTGTTGTTGAGATTGGTACCATTGTCCGTAATGATCCTCTCAGGTGCACCGTATCGACAGATCAGGTTGTGCCGAATGAACCGTGCCACGACGTTCTTGGTTACCGTAGCGTAGGAAGCTGCTTCAACCCACTTTGTGAAGTAATCAATCGCTACCAGGATGAAGCGATTCCCGTTGGAAGCCGTAGGTCTGATCTCGCCGATCATATCAATGCTCCACATTGCAAAAGGCCAAGGCGCCGTCAAGATGTTCAGAGGTACTGGAGGAATGTGCACCTTATCTGCATAGATCTAGCATTTATGACATGTCCGAGAATGTTGATAATAGTCGGCTTCCATTGTGGACCAGAAATATCCTGCCCGAAGGATCTTCTTTGCCATGGTATGTCCACTGGAGTGTGTTCCGAAGGTACCTTCATGTAGCTCTGCCATGATCTTTTCTGCTTCAGTTTTATCCACACAACTCAGTAAGGTTGAATCGTGGTTTCGCTTGTATAGAATGCCATTGCTGAGGAAGAACTTTGCTGCGAACCTTCTCAGAAACTTCTTGTCATTAACGGATGCACCCTCGGGGTACTCTTGAGCTTCAAGGTACCTCTTCACTTCATGATACCAAGGTTTTTCAGTTACCTCTTCAGTCTCAAGGTCGCAGCAATGTGCAGGTTCATCCAATTTCCAAATGATGATCCGGGGAGCTTCGTTGTCCCATTTGACTTTGAACATGGAAGACATCGTAGCTAACGCGTCCGCCAACTGATTCTCTTCTCTTGGGAAGTGTTCAAAAGTTATCTCCTCGAAGTGGGGAATCAACGTTAATACATACTCCTTGTAAGGAATAAGATTTGGGTGTTTCGTATCCCACTTGCCTTTGATCTAATTGATCACGAGAGCGGAATCTCCGAAGACACTCAGAAACTTGATCCTTAAGTCAATTGCAGCTTGAAGACCCATGATGCACGCTTCATACTCCGCCATGTTGTTGGTGCAATTGAAACATAACCGGGCGGTAAGTGGAGTATGAGTGCCTTTAGGGGATATGATCACGGCGCCAATGCTGTTACCCAAAGCGTTTGAGGCTCCGTCAAAGTGCATAGACCATCGGGATCCTTCCTCAGGTCCTTCATCCGGTCCAGGTACTTCACAATCAATCACTACCATGATATTCTCGTCTGGAAATTCAAAGTTCATCGACTGGTAATCGTCCACTGCCTGGTGTGCCAAATGGTCTGCCAATACACTTCCCTTAATTGCTTTCTGAGTCGTGTACTGGATGTCGTATTCAGTCAAGATCATTTGCCATCTCGCTATTCTTCTGGACAGAGCAGGCTTTTCGAAAATGTACTTGATTGGATCCATTTTTGAAATCAAGAGAGTAGTGTGAGTCAGCATATACTGTCTCAGCCGGTGAGCAGCCCATACCAAAGCGCAGCAAGTTTTCTCGAGCAGTGAGTATCGGGTCTCACAGTCGGTAAACTTTTTGCTAAGGTGATAAATAGCGTGCTCTTTTCAGCCAGACTCGTCATGCTGCCCCAGCACACACCCCATTGAGCTGTCAAGTACTGTCAAGTATAAGATTAGAGGTCTCCCTTCAACCGGTGGCATAAGAATAGGTGGTTCTTGGAGATACTCTTTGATTCTGTCGAAAGCGACCTGACATTCATCGTTCCAACGTACCACTTGATCTTTCTTCAGTAGCTTGAAGATTGGTTCACAGGTAGCAGTTAGATGCGAGATGAATCGGGCAATATAGTTCAACCGTCCTAGAAAGCCTCTGACTTCTTTTTCTGTCTTAGGAGCTGGCATCTCTTGTATGGCTTTCACCTTGGCAGGGTCCACTTGAATACCTTTGTCACTTACGACGAAGCCTAGTAGTTTTCCAGATCTCACCCCAAAGGTGCACTTGTTTGGGTTCAACCTCAGCTTGTACAACTTCAGACGGTCAAACAGCTTCTGCAGATGGTCAAGGTGTTCCTCCTCAGTTTGGGACCTTGCAATCATATCGTCGACATATACTTCGATCTCATGATGGATCATGTCATGAAATAAAGTAACCATGGCACGTTGGTAGGTTGCCCCAGCATTTTTCAACCCAAAAGGCATGACCTTGTAGCAGAAGGTGCCCCACTGAGTAACAAAGGTGGTCTTCTCCATGTCTTCAGGAGCCATCTTGATCTGATTATAACTGGAGAAGCCGTCCATGAAGGAGAAAACTTTATGCTGAGCTGTATTGTCAACCAGAACGTCGATGTGTAGAGGGATATCATCCTTGGGGCTTGCCCTGTTCAAATCCCTGTAATCAATACACATTCGGACCTTACCATCCTTCTTCGACACTGGAACCACGTTGGCAACCCACTGAGGGTAAGAAGTCACTGCTAGAAACCCGACATCAAATTGTTTCATAACCTCAACTTTGATTTTCTCGGAAATCTCTGGATGCATACGACGGACCTTCTGTTTTACCGGAGGGCAGTCTTCCTTGGTAGGCAAGTGATGAACCACAATGTCAGTATCCAACCCAGGCATGTCTTTGTAGGACCAGGCAAAGATTTCCACATAGTCATGCAGCATCTGAATCAACCGTTCTTTCACACTGAGCTCTAGATTGGCACCAATCTTGACTTCCTTTCTGTCTGTCTCAGTACCCAGATTTACCGTTTCTACCGACTCTTCATGGGGATGAATGGCCCTCTCTTCCTGGAGTAACAGTCTTGCAAGCTCGTCGGGCACTTCGCAATCATCTTCACCTTCGTCTTCGACTAAGTTGATCGAATTTTTGAAGTCATAACTGGCAGTAGCAGAGTCGTTACCAGTGAGATCCAGATTGGATTGGAACCTGTATAGGTGAGTGTGTGTAAATATAACTGTTTTGGAATATATAAATAAAGAAAGGGAGCGCAAGATTTGAAGTGCGAAAAACGTCCAATGCTTTTATTCATGATATATGAAAATGACAAATAATAGGCCCTCACAAATGAAGCCACGGTGCCCCGGGTAAGACATCGGGCCATAAAGTTTCAAATTATTGTTCGTTACAAATTTAAAACAAAGGAGTTCATTACTGAGTGACAAAAGTAACAGGTATGAAATCTTTCGCCGTCCAGTTGCTTGGTCCACCGTTGGTCGTTGGGTAGATCCAGCTGTCAAATTCAGATTCCTCCGCCTCGTCTTCAATAGCATTTACTCCCGGGTTGGTGATGATCACAGGAGGTCTTCCAATCCTTGCTTTACGCACAGCCCTCTGAGCCTCTGCAGTGAAACCCAAACCAAACTTGTCAGTCTTCGGAGTAAAATCAGGAAGTCGGCCCCAATTTGCACACTCACCCTTCTCAACCACAGCCCAGGCATCCTTCAAGGAAGCCATCTTCAACGGAGAGTCTTCTTCAGTGACAGTTTCTGCTGACGCCAAAGTCTGAGGAACCTCTTCAAAGTGTTGGAAGGGGGTCTCAATGAACTCCCCATCCATCTCTATGTACCGGAACGAGTTAAGGTGGCTGACCATATATTCTTCCTCCCCCTGAACTGTCACAATCTTCCCTCTGACCGGGTATTTAAGCTTCTGATGTAAAGTTGAGGTCACAACTCCGGCCTTGTGGATCCATGGACGACCCAGCAAACAAGAATAGGATGGTCGGATTTCCATCACATAAAAAGTAGAATCAAAGACCTGTGAACCAACCCTGATTGGAATGTCAACTTCACCATGTACCATGCTTTTCGACCCGTCAAAGGCCCAGACAACAATGTTACTAGGCTTGAGCTCTAAACCCTCACAATCCAGCCTGTCTAGAGCTTTCTTGGGTAATACGTTCAGCGAAGAACCGGTGTCTACCAACACATGGGCAAGAGTAGTGCCCCTGCATTCAATGGAGACATGCAGGGCGTCGTTATGGTTCTTTCCCTTGGCAGTCAGATCGGCGTCAGAGAAGCCCAAACCATTATCAGCAGTCAAGTTGGCCACACAATCGGTAAATTGGTCAGCAGACGTCTCTTGTGGCACGTGGGCCGTCTTCAGGAAGGAAATCAGGGCCTTGGCGTGGGCCTCTGAACACAATAACAGTGATAGCATAGAAATCTTAGAGGGGGTGTGCCCCAGCTGCTCAACTACATTGAAATCACTCTTCTTAATGATCTTGAGAATCTCTTCCATCTCTTGCTGGGAAGCCTCAACAATGGTTGTCTTCGGTGCCTTCGTCCGGGCAGGCACATCAGTAGCAATCCCTTTGCCCCGAGCGCCAGATGACTCGACAGCAGGGGTAGAAACTTGATCAGGAGGGGAAACAGGCACACTGGCAGGTGTGATAACAAGAGGTCTCTGAATGGCTGGAGGTGCAATATCTGGTGAGAAGAGTCTACCACTACGAGTAACCTTAGCAGGCCCGGTGATGTTGGTGACGCTGATACTAGTATCAAACTCTTGTTTTACTCCAAGCACGTAAACGTCTGCCCCATAGTGCCACGAGACAGCTTTGTCAGATGTATAAGGAAGGGGCCCCGGAGCAGTGATGATGATAGGAGCAATCTTCTGAGTAGACATGATTTTAACAGGCTTCTTTGAGGGTGCCTCAGGAGGGTTGTTGAAAATAGTAACAATGGACACTTCTTCGGTAGGGATAGCAGGAACAACAATCTTTTCAAACAAGATCTCTTTGTTATCCATCAGGTTTTGGACGCCTGACTTCAACAAAGAACAACCAGCAGGTGAAACAGAACATAGAAGGCAACCTTTACTACATCCCGGAAATAAACCGGCTAGCAACAGGTTCCTTTTGACAGTCAGCAACGGGGTAACAATATCTTCCCCAGAGGCCACATACAGGTCTTCTTCCACAACATTTACTCCATGTTGGGGCATGGGAGCAGTCACAACATTGGGCCTTTCGGGCGCCTCAAACTGTATTTCTTTAGCATCAATAAGGTCCTGAACCTTATTCCTCAGAGCCCAACAATCATCCGTAGAATGCCCTGGGCTGTCAGAGTGATAAGCACAACGGGCGTTGGGATTGTACTTCTAGGAAGTTGTATTCACTACCTTCGGAGCTTCCTTGACAGTTACCAGATTGGTTGACAGCAGTTGCGGCAATATCTGAGAGAGGGTCATACTAAGCCGAGTGTACTGCCTTTTGGGCCTCTCACCCCTTGGTTAGTTGTATTGCTGTGGAGCAGCATCATGCTTAGAAATAACCACCACGTTGACAGCTTGGCGGCGTTCCGGTTTATTTAGTCTTCTGGGACCATAAACGGCACTAGATTCCTTCTTGAAAGGCTTCTTTTTAGTGCTCGAGGAGGCACTTTTCTGTATCTTCCCCGACTTGATACCAGCTTCGATCCTCTCACCAGTCAGAATGAGGTCTATAAACCCAGCAGAAGAATTACCAATCAGGTGGTTGAAGAATGGACCAGACAGGGTCCCCAAGAACATATCCACGAGTTCACGGTCAGTCAACGGTGGCTGCACCCTGCCAGCCAGGTCTCTCCACTTTTGCGCGTACTCCTTAAAACCTCCTCCCGTCCCTAGCGACATACCCTGGAGTTGGGTACGTGTAGGAGCAAGGTCGGCATTGTACTGATACTGCTTATAAAATGCAGTAGCCAAATCCTCCCAGCTACGAATACTGGTTCCATCCAGCTGATAGAACCATTCGAGTTGAGCCCCTGAAAGGCTATCCTAGAAGAAATGGATCCATAAGTTCTTGTCTGCAGTATACGGTTGGATCTTCCTTACATAAGAACGGAGGTGCAACTTAGGGCAGGAAGCTCCGTCATACTTCGCAAAAGAAGGTGCCTTGAACTTGTGTGGGATCACCACCCCAGAAGATAAACCTAGATCGCCAAAATCCAATCCGGGCACATGTTGGATCTCCATAGCACTCAGTCGGTCCTCTAGTTGCTTGTACCTGTCCTCAGCAGGGGGGTACTGTTCATCATTGAAATCTGTCTCGTTGTCGGAGACCACAGGACTATGAGCCCTTCCCCCTTGGGGACTGTCTTTCCCTACAGAGGAAGTAGCCTGATCAGCCTTATTTTGCAGTGTATTCCCAAACCTCCGTCCAGTGTTAAACAGCACAGTCCTCTTCTTCTTCTTCTTCAACAGCAGAGTCTTCAATTCCTGTTGACCCTGGGCTAAGCTCATGACCAGCTCTTGAAACTGGGCGTTCTGGGCCTGGAGGGCCTTGATAGCTTGCTCATTGGATGATTCAGGATTCATGATGATTGCTGAAATAAACAGCGAATAAGATTAAGCAACCTGTAGAAAAGAGTACCTGTGATGCATATGATGAATGGGATGCGTATGATTTATGTTTTCAAAGACAATCGGGATTCAACTTTGTAGACAAAAAAGGAACACACTTTATTAGATTCAAACTTTAAATTATTCAAGAAATTGCCCTTAGGCGTTACATAAATGAAAATACTGAAAAGCAAATGAAAGCTGTAAAAGAAACATCCAAGGCTCATCAGTGCTCCCATGGCCTTCTCTTCTCAGTGCGAATATAGTCATTCAGGGTTCGTTCGTTCTCCAATTGCTTAGTCAGCTTCTGGATTTTCTGTTCTTGTTCATTGAACCTTTCCCAATAAGAATCCCGCTCTTCCTGCAGTTGCGCCCAAGACCTCTTTAGTGTATCAACATCAGTAGGTATCTGAGGAGGGAGTACAGTTGGAGGAACCCCGTCTTTATCAGGAAATTCAAGAATGATAGGCCTGACAGCTTCATATGGCATACCTAACTTCTGAGCATGGATGCAGACTCATTTGTAGTAAGATTCCATAGGCAGAGAGGTCTTCGGTCCCAACTCATGTGGGTCAGCTTTGTGAATTCTGTCCCAAGCTTTGATGAACCTACGACGCAGCTCGTCACTGTCTACCTGAAACTCAAAACTGATGTCAGGAACCAACATCTCATGAGGTCCTGCTCTTCTGGCCCTTCCAAACTGACGGAGGTCTAAACATGGATTATAAGAGATTCCTCCTTGAGTATCGATCAAAGGAACATTAGGATATTCTCCGTAACGATCAATAACAGCCACCTCGTCCAAACCCCTGAGAGTCCAAATGATGTCATTATCAGTGAGAGACATTAACCTATGAGCCCAGCCCCTTCCTTCTTTGTTCTTCAGCACGAACTTAGGGAGGTGCGAAATAAACCACCTCACTAACAAAGGAGCACAACACCACAGAGTTCCCCATCTTCGAGCAGTACGAGTATAAAGTTATTGCAGGACATCACCCAAGAGAGTGGGCACAGGGTTCCGAGACATGAAAATCCTTATGGCATTGACATTGACAAAGTTATCAGGATTTGGAAACAATACCAGACCATAGATTAAGAGAGCCAGAATGTCCTCGTACGCCCTGAAGTCTAAATCATTCCAGAAACTATTAGCCTTGCTGATCAGAAACCTAGCCAAAAAGCCCTTAACTCCGCTTCTAGTTACCCAGTTATCCATTACCTCTTTGATAGTCAAGGGAAGGGCTGCAACAATCTCCTCAAGCCTAAGAGTCTTTTCCCAGCCAGTGAAAGGAGTCTGCTCCAAGATAGGGATACCAAGCAAATCAAAGAATTCTTCTAAGGTAGGGACCAACTGGAAGTCTTGAAAGGTGAAGCAATGGTATAGAGGGTCATAGAACTGGGTCAGGACACTCATCAGTTGTTGGTCCCACTTTGAAGTGACTAAACCGAGAAGAGAACCATGCCTCTGGATGAAGGAAGTAGTATTTGGAATTCTGTCAACCAATTATTTGAGAAGATCAGGTGGGTGAACAAAATTGAGCCGGATAGTATTCCTTCGCATGGGCATCATAATGTCCTACAAAACAGAGCAAAGATGAAACCCTCTTGTCTTTGAAATGGGTCAGTCCTTATGCAGGATGCATGCAATGTGTTGTACCCCAAAATTTGCCCTCCCATATTCATCAAGAAATTGCCAAATCAAGGTCACAAAATTCCCCAAGGGTTGTGCAGCTCAACTGTCTCCTATACAGTCAAAACTAGGGTTTGAGTTCTGGTCAAGCAAATGAACTTTTCAAAGGCCCAATCAAGTCTCATATGCCTATAAAGATGGTCAAGCATCCTCATATCAAGTTTCAAGGCATTCAGTTCAAAATTGCACAGTCAAAACCCTAAATTGCACTACAGTCAACTGTAGGGGCAAAATGGTCATTTGACAGTCAAAAGTTCAAATTTTTGGTCAATATATCATCTTGAAGCCACAAACATCATTTGATCAATGCTTGATCATGATTCTCAAAATTTGGCTCAGAAATCATCAAAGATGCAAAAGTTGCTATATTTGGACAGCTGAAAAAGTCAACTGAAATTGACCAGGGCATAACTTTCACATGGATTATCAGAAAAATTCCATCCAAAGCTCATTTTGAAGAGAAAGACATTTCCTACAATTCATCTTCATGTTCCAAGTCCAAGAAATGCTCTCACAAAAAGTTATCAATTTCTACATTATAGGTCATTTTCAAAAGTCAACAAAAAGTGACTTTAAGTCAAAGGCCATAACTTGATATTGGTAAATCAAAATGACATGGGACCAAAGGCATTGGTTAAAGGACTCAAAGACCTTTCCAAAATGTCAAAGAACATGTGAAAAGCTTAAAAATTGACCAAGTTATGCCTTGTGGAAGTTGGGAAATTTTTAAGAATTTTGAAAAGTCAACATTGATGCAAAAAGCCTAAAAATGCAAATGGGCCCATTTTTCTTCCAAGTTTCTTCATGCCAAGCCTATGCACGACCATTAGGCCCAAAGGGAAGTATTTTCATATTTTTTAATTATTTATTTGAATTTATATTAATTTATATTCATTTAAATCATTTTAATACATGAAAAATATAACCTTAACCTAAACAAATCTTTTTATGCATGATTTGAACTTGAGATTTCGTGCACATGCTAATATAGAAGGTTTTGGCTTGATTGGAACTAATTGACACAAAAAACCATGAAAAAAGATTAGAAAAGATCCTTAAGCAAATCAAATCTTCAAACAATGAATTCAATGGATTTTATTCAATCTTTTTGACCTAACATGCTCTATACATACTCAGCATCACAAACCTAATGCCCTTAGACTGCAAGCTGCGCCCAAAACAAGCATTGCATATTGAAATTTTTCACAAAAAACTCAAACACTGAAAACCAGTTTTTAAGCCGAGTCAAGCTCTAATTCTTATACCATTAGCATCCTCAGGCACTCCTGATCAAATTCCAACCAAGAACATCCACCAAAAGACCTTGAATTGGTATCAAGAACCCGGACTGAACCTCAAAAATTCTCAAATCGCATAGCATGAATTAAGCATCCTTTTGCATTTTTCTTTATGGATTATTGTTTGTCATGATGTTTCTAAGTTAACCAATATGTCCAATTGTGTTTTTGTGCTATATATACGAATTCGCCATGTTTGAAAATTAGGGTTACAGGTTTCTTAAAATGGGGATTTTGCGTATAGGAAAAATTAGGGCTTGTGAGTATCATGGTTGAATTGAGCAGGTTAAGACGAAGCAAACACATACCTCGCGAACAATTTATGATGCCCAGGGTTCTAATCGCTATTTTTCAGTAGGCACCTTTCTGCAACGCTTCTAAAACCGTGGCCATAGTGTTTTGTTTTACAGGGTGAGGAAGACGAAGGCATCGTGTCAATTGCTAACTGGCCAATTCAAATTGGCGCGCGATTTAATTACTTACCGTTGATTTCTCTTTTTCATTATTTGTTTATAATAATATATCAATTAGCGCGTTTGGTTCAGTGGTTAAGTGTTGTGCTTGTGACCTTCAAGACCTGGGTTCAAGTCCCAGGTCTGGCAAATGCTTAATATATTTTTTCAATAATTGATCCCATGCAGCATAAGCGTTGAGGTGTACCATATGTGTCAAGATCTAAAAGTCCACGTGCCTAATGAATGCAGATCAATGGCCCCAGTGCAAAGAACATACCATGCGCCAGTCAATGCATTACACCTGATCCAAAAAGTCAACCAATTTCCAGCTTATTGGGCCAGGCCTCTAAAATTTAAACCTCCTTATTTGGGACAACACCCCACTCTGGTTTGCTTTCCTTATTTTTTTTTATTATTTTAATTATTGTGTGATTTATTTTTATTGCTTTAATTAATTAATTTTTCTTTTTTTACAAAATATAAAAAACATTATAAAAATCCAGAAAAATACAAAAATATGATATTTATTTTATTGTAATTATTTTCATCAATAAATTGATAAGCATGTAAATAGTTTAGATTAATTAGGTTATAGTTTTAATCTTTTTTATAAAAAAATCCAAAAAATAGAATTTAGGTTTAAATAACTTTTTATTTTCTTTTTTTAATTTTCCCTTTTTTTAGAATAACAATATTATTTATTTATTATTTTATTTTCATAAATTAAAAAATGGTACATAAATTAATTTAGAGTTTAATTTAGGTTTTAATTTAATTCTTTCATAATAAACTTAAAAAATATTAGAACTAGGGTTTAGTATTTTAATTTTAATTAATATTTCCTTTTTCTTTTAAATCTAAAAAACACAAAAAATAACAAAAACATTTAATCATCTAAGTTTTAATTCTCATTAAACTGTTAATATGTTGCAAAAGGGTCCAACGCGCGTCGTTAATCATTTAATTTCGCATGATTTATTTTTATCGTTCGTTATAATTATGTAATTGTCCCAAGGCCATGTACATTTATTTATCGCACTTTTATTTGCTTTATTTAATTTTCCGCTAAATCGGGTCCGGTTTAATTTTGGCGATGTGGACCCGCGCCGTTTGTAATAGCCTTAGATTTATTTTCCCGCAAAATATTTAACTGTTAATAAGCATGAAAGAATGTATGGCAATAATTAAAATCAAGCGTAGAACACGACAAACATGACAAGACCAATAACTGAAACATGACACACGATTCGCACACACCACCCCTAGGGTACGCCTCACTGTTGCCTTTCGAAAGGTGATCGTCGAGTAGAGGATGTCTTAGTAAGTCCTCATGATCCGGGAACCTGGCATGAGGGTAGCTTCTAAGGTGTCTTCCCATTGCTCTGGTGATCACCATGTCCCTAAAACTCGAATTGACCCGAACACCTCCAACGGTGGTGCTACCTACCTCTCAATGGTGGGATGGCATTACTTTAAAGGACATTTACACAGACGAATTCCTTAGGGTAGGTAGGTTCTCAAGGATACTTTCTCTAATCTCAAAACAAACTCAAAAGACTTTTCACACTGACACTTTTCAAAAGCTTTCAAAGCAAACTTTTCAAACACTCTGACGTACGAGTCGATCTGAAATTTTTTCAAAGAAACTTTTAAACCCACATTGAAAAGTATACAAAACAATTTTGAAAACACATTGAGCAAGTATCTAAGAGCCCATGGATAACCATGGATAGAAAGGGTGCTAACACCTTCCCTTTCTATAACCTACCTCCCGAACCGAGAGCAATCTCTATAAGGAATTTTTCTGTGCTTTTGTCCTTTCCATTTGGAGAAAATAAAAGACGGTGGCGACTCTTGCTTCCGCGACATTTCGCGAACCAGCTTTAAACAGTCAGTTCCAGATCCACCGATCACAGAACTGGCGACTCTGCTGGGGATATCTTTATAAAGTGAGGTGTACCTTAGGGTTAGTTCATAACTGTGTTTTCAATTGTATTGATTTGCTTGCTTTAAATTGTGGGACTGTCTTGGGAGTTCTATAGATCCTAACCCGGATCTGGGGATACCTTCTTAGAAAGTAGCAATAAGGCTGTGAGGGAACTGTGCGGGGTATACCGACACGGTTGAAACAGTCTGCTACGTTGATGTGGCACTTTGGTGTGTACCGGTAACCCTTGAGTTCAGTCAAGGAGAGTACGGGGCCTCCGCGTGGTGTCGTGAAGCATCAACAGACCTTAGGAACCTTAATTGAACTATCTTGGCCTCTTTAGGGTAGTGAGATAACTGACTTTGGTGCAGTCCGAGGTTGGTTGATACTCGATACTACGCTCAATTGAGGGTTGCTTTCCTGGAATATTTCGGTCGCCAGTTCAGTGGCTAAATCGAAACGATGAACAATGAAAGCAATCCCGTGATATTGGGACCCTTAGAACCCGGTTACTTTGATTAGGACAGGTATGAACCCACCAACTTCAAGAGGGTACTACCCAGACCCCATGCTGGCCTTAAACCTTAAGGGCTTGTCTTGTGTGCCTTGTGTGCCTTACATGTTTGTCTTTGTAAATATCTGTGGTGTGTTTAATCATAGCATCATGACATCATCCAGCATCATATGCATTGACTAACCATTTCAGGGGTTCGAATTTTCATCTTTGTTCTTGTTTTGTAGGACATGGAAACTGCTCGTAGAAAGACAATTCAGGTCAATCTTGTAAGGATCCCTCCTCAGCTTAAGGAGCTTATATCCAGGATTCCCGAGAACTCTTCATTCAGTGACAGGCATGGAAGCCTCATCAGCTTGGTCAACAGCAACATTGAGGAAGATATGATAAAGGTCTTGTTCCAGTTCTTTGATCCCCTGCATCACTGTTTTACCTTCTTGGACTATCAGTTGGTACCTACATTGGAGGAGTTCTCCCGGCTCCTGAAGATCCCTATCCTTGATCAGCTACCTTTCAACGGTACAGAAAAGGAACCTAAGCTCGAAGAGATTGCTAAAGCCTTGCACCTACAGTCATCTGACCTCAAGGGACATTGGGAAGTTAGAAGTGGTGTCAAAGGGTTCTTAGCCAGGTTTCTGTTTGAGAAAGCTCATGAATGTTGGAACTCCCTTGACCTACAAGCTTTTGAAGAAGTGGTAGCCCTCCTTGTTTATGGTTTGGTGTTGTTCCCTAATCCAGATCAGCTCATTGATATCAGTGCCGTTCAGATCTTTATGTCCAGGAATCCTATACCTACATTGCTGGGGGACATCCTTCACTCATGTTACACTCGAACCATGAGAAAAAGAGGTGTCCTTATGTGTTGCACTCCTCTCCTGGGAAGGTGGTTTATTTCGCACCTTCCCCAATCAGTCCTGAAGAATGAGCGAGGTTTGAGATGGTCACAACGATTGATGACTCTCACACATGCAGATATACATTGGTGTCCTAGATCCAGAGGAGATGTCACTATCATTGATCGTTGTGGGGAGTACCCTAATGTTCCTTTACTTGGAATCAGAGGAGGTATTACTTATAGCCCATGCCTGGCTTGGAGACAGTTTGGTTATGCTCGGAGGGACGGTCCTCATGACATGTTAATTCCTGACATAGTTTTTGACTTCGACAGTGATACTCAAGGACTTCGTCAGAGATTTATCAGAGCCTGGAGGATGCCTAGTAGGATAGACAGCAAGACACTGGGGCACCGGAACTCCATCCCTTTGGAGCCTTATCTCAAGTGGGTACGCGCCCGCTCCCAGAAGCTAGTGATGCCTTATCCTCACATGCTTCCAGTAATCAAAGAGCCTGTCTTGGAAGGGGAAGTGTCTCATGTTATTCAGCACCCTGATATGCCCACATCTTGGGAAGAGATGCAGAAGAGCTGGATCCAGCTTAAGGAAGAGAGGAATTCTCTTGAGACTAGTCTGCATGCCAGTGAAAAGAAAGTCCTGGAGCTCACTCGCCTGTTGCATGAGGAGAGGAATCTCAATACCTACATAGCTCCAAAGCGGATGCGCAGTGTATTTTGGGATTGACTTGATTTTTGTACTTTTGCCCATGAGGCTTTGATGTATTAAAACAATGGTTTTCTTTAATGATAACGTGTGTTCTTTTCTTGTCTACAACAAATTTGAACTTTCGAACCCTTGAATGCATTGCATACGCATTTCATACATCATGTGCATAGCAGGTTTTTCCCCTTTTTCAGGTTGCTTACAATTCTTCGCTGTTTATTTCAGCATCATGAATCCCGGATCTGAATCCACAGAGACATCAATCAAGGCTCTCCAGGCGCAGAATGCGCAGTTTCAAGAGCTAATCATGGGTCTAGCTAAAGGCCAAGAGGAACTGAAGACTATGCTCCTGAAGAAGGAGAAGAAGAAGAAAAGAAGAACTGTTCTATTCAACTCGGGCCGAAGGTTGGGTAATACTCTGCACCATGAAGAGGCTGCTTCTTCTGTTGGCAAGAGTCCTTCTCAGGCAGAAGCAAGGGTTCCTAGTCCGGTGGTCTCCGACAACGAGACAGATTTTGATGAAGAGCAGTACCCTCCTGAAGACAACAGATACAAACAACTGGAGGACAGGTTGAAGGCTATGGAGGTGCAACAGGCACCTGGGCTGGATTTCGGAGATCTGGGTTTGTCGACTGGTGTGATTATCCCGCACAAATTCAAAGCTCCCACCTTCTCCAAGTATGACGGGGCATCCTGTCCCAAGCTGCATTTGAGGTCCTATGTTCGAAAAATTCAGCCGTACTCTGCGGACAAGAATCTATGGATCCACTTCTTCCAGGAGAGTCTTTCAGGGACTCATCTCGAATGGTTCTATCAGCTGGATGGGACCAAAGTTCGTAACTGGGAGGAGCTGGCTACTGCTTTCTACAAGCAGTATCAGTATAATGCCGACCTTGCCCCCACACGTACCCAACTCCAGGGTATGTCGTTAGGTGCAAGTGAAGGTTTTAAAGAGTACGCGCAGAAGTGGAGAGATCTGGCTGGCAGGGTGCAGCCACCTTTGACTGATCGAGAGTTAGTGGACATGTTCTTGGGGACCCTATCTGGGCCGTTTTTTAACCATCTCATTGGGAATTCTTCTGCTGGTTTCACTGATTTAATCTTGACTGGAGAGAGAATCGAAGCTGGGCTGAAATCTGGGAAGATTGCAAAGGGGGCATCATCCTCTAGTGCAGAAAAGAAGCCATTTAAAAAGGAGTCTAGTGCCGTGTATGGTTCTAGGAAATCAGAGAGACCGGAGCACCGCCAATCTATCAGTGCGGTAATGATCGCTAAACCTGCTGCCGCTCCCCGGCCAAACAATCCTCAAAGGGCTGATAGACCCCGGAGAGAGTTTACCCGGTTAAGCATGACCCTATCGCAAATCCTGCCACAGTTACTAGCCACCAATTTGGTGACTGTCAAGGAGGCGCCAAAGTTCTCAAACACTACCTCTCCTAAGTACAACCCGAATGCCCGTTGTGCTTACCACTCAGAAAGCCCGGGGCACTCTACTGATGACTGTTGGGCGTTAAAGAATAAGGTGCAAGACCTTATCGATGCTAAAGAGATACAATTCGAAGCGCCTGCAAAGCCAAATGTAGTCACTGCCCCTATGCCTCAGCACGGGGTAAATGCTGTTGATGAAGACGTCTATGCTGTTTCTGTGGATGATCTAGCCACTCCTCTAAAGATCGTCAAGAAGAACCTACTGCAGGCCGGTTTATTTCCGGGTTGTAGTGAGGGTTGCCTGTTCTGTGTTGTGTCCCCATCCGGTTGTCCCTTGCTAAAGTTAGGCATCCAAAGCTTAATGGATAGCAAGGAGATTCTATTCAAGAAGTCTGCTGTTCGTATGGTTCCAATGGAAGAAGTCTCTGTGGTGACTATCTTCAACAATCCAATCCCGGCTCTCCAGAAGAAGCCCATCCAAATTCTGACCGTTGCACCTGTTACTATCACTGTTCCTGGGCCCCTGCCCTATGTATCCAACAAAGCTGTCCCTTGGCACTATGGGGCAGATGTATATATAAATGGAGTTAAACAAGAGCTCAACGCTGGCGCCAGCATCTGTGATATCACTGGCCCGGCCAAAGTTACCCGCAGTGGCAGGCTCTTCTCGCCTGACATTGCGCCACCTGCTGCCAGAAGACCACTCCTGATAATTCCTGCAAGTACACCTACTCCCGTTGCTGATCAAATTGTCATTCCTGCTGCTGATCCTATTGTTTCTCCTGCTGCCGAGTCATCCAATGCTCGGGGCAAGGGAATTGAAACTGAGCCTGCCCAGATGGAGGTACCCATACCCATAGCTGCCGAGGCCTCCCCACAAGAGATGGAGGAGATTTTGAAGATTATAAAGAAGAGCGATTTTAATGTTGTGGAACAGTTGGGGCATACGCCCTCCAAGATCTCCATGCTCTCTTTACTGCTATGCTCTGAGGCCCATGCAAAGGCCCTCATCTCATTCCTCAAGACGGCCCATGTGCCACATGAAACCTCTGCAGTCCAATTCACTGATTGCGTGGCAAATCTAACGGCAGACAATGGCTTGGGTTTTTCAGACGCGGATTTGACCACAAAGGGGAAAGATCATAATGATGCTCTGCATGTCTCAATCGAATGCAGGGGCACCACCTTGGCGCATGTGTTGGTTGATACTGGGTCGTCTTTGAATGTGCTACCCAAGAAGGCTCTGGATCGTCTATATTGTGAAGGCCTGGATTTGAAACCCAGCAACATCATTGTCAGGGCCTTTGACGGTTCGAAGAGGATGGTCCATGGGGAGGTTGACATTCCGATTCGTGTGGGTTCTCAGGTGTTCGACTCCACTTTTTATGTGATGGATATCCGTCCATCTTACTCTTGTCTGCTGGGTCGACCCTGGATACATAAGGCTGGGGCAGTGACCTCTACCTTGCACCAAAAGCTGAAGTACCCCGTCAGAGGGAAGATTGTCACCGTGCAAGGTGAGGAAGAATATATGGTGAGTCACCTGAACTCGTTCAGATACATTGAGATGGATGGGGAGTTCATTGAGACCCCTTTTCAACATTTCGAGGAGGTGTTTCCAATTGCGGCAGAAACAACAGAAGCAAGTGGTCCTTTGAAGATGGCCTCTCTGAAGGATGCCAGGGCTGTGGTGCAGAAGGGGGAAGGTGCCAACTGGGGCAGACTTCCAAACTTCACCCAGAAGACTGATAAACTTGGGCTGGGTTTCACCTCAGAAGGGCAGAGAGCTATGAGGAAAGAGAAGATCGGAAGGCCTCCGGTATTTATTAAGGGTTCAGAAGCGAATGCTGTCGGGGAAGACCTTGAAGTGGACGAAGCCGAATTCAACAGCTGGATTTATCCGACGGCCGAAGAAGGATTGAACAATTGGAGTGCAAAGGATCATACCCCTGTTACCTTTGTGACACAGTAATGAATTCCCATGTTTTGTTATTTTGTAATAAACAATGATAAACTCTATGGCCCGGTGTCTTACCCGAGGCACCGTGGTTCTATTTGTGAGGGCATATGAACTGTCATTTTATACATCATAAATGAAAATCTTGGACGTACTTTTCGCATTGCAAATATTGTGTTCCTTTTCTGTCTTTCTTTTCTTTTACATAATTTTCAAAAACAACTGTATTTACACACACACTCACTCATACAGGTTCCAATCCACTCTGGATCTCACTGATAACAGCTCTGCTAATGCCAATTATGACTTCGAAAATCCGATCAACTTAGCCGAAGACGAAGGTGAAGATGATTGCGAAGTGCCTGGCGAGCTTGCAAGACTGTTACTTCAGGAAGAGAGGGCAATTCAACCCCATGAAGAGCCAGTGGAAACCATAAACCTGAGTACTGAGGCAGACAGAAAAGAGGTAAAGATTGGTGCCAACCTAGAGCTCAGCGTGAAGCAACGGTTAACCAAGATGTTACATGACTATATGGAGATCTTTGCCTGGTCCTACGAAGACATGCCAGGGTTGGATACCGATATTGTTGTCCATCATTTGCCGACTAGGGAAGACTGCCCTCCAGTTAAACAAAAGGTCCGTCGGATGCGTCCAGAGATGTCAGAGAAGATTAAAGCCGAGGTCATGAAACAGTTTGATGCCGGGTTCCTTGCAGTGACTTCTTACCCTCAGTGGGTTGCTAATGTGGTGCCGGTACCTAAAAAGGACGGCAAGGTCAGAATGTGTGTCGATTACAGGGATCTGAACAGGGCCAGCCCCAAAGATGACTTCCCCTTACCTCACATTGATGTCCTTGTTGATAATACAGCTCAGCACAAGGTATTCTCTTTCATGGATGGCTTTTCAGGTTACAATCAGATCAAGATGGCACCTGAAGACATGGAAAAGACTACATTTGTTACTCAGTGGGGCACCTTCTGTTACAAGGTCATGCCGTTCGGATTAAAGAATGCTGGGGCAACCTACCAGCGTGCCATGGTTGCCTTATTTCATGATATGATCCATCACGAGATTGAAGTGTATGTGGACGACATGATCGCTAGGTCCCAGACTGAAGAAGAGCATTTGGATCATCTACAGAAGTTGTTCGATCGGTTGAAACTATACAAGCTGAGATTGAACCCGAACAAGTGCACCTTCGGGGTAAGATCTGGGAAGTTACTAGGCTTCGTGGTCAGTGATAAAGGTATTCAAGTGGACCCTGCTAAGGTCAAAGCTATTCAAGAGATGCCAGTTCCTAAAACAGAGAAGGAGGTCAGAGGCTTTTTAGGACGCCTGAATTACATCGCTCGATTCATATCTCATTTGACTGCTACCTGTGAGCCAATCTTCAAGCTGCTGAAGAAAGATCAGGTAGTACGTTGGAACGATGAATGTCAGGTTGCTTTCGACAAAATCAAAGAGTATCTCCAAGAACCACCTATCCTTATGCCACCGGTTGAAGGGAGACCTCTGATCCTATATCTGACAGTGCTAGACAACTCAATGGGGTGTGTGCTGGGGCAGCATGACGAGTCTGGCCGAAAAGAGCACGCCATTTATTACCTTAGCAAAAAGTTTACCGACTGTGAGACCCGATACTCACTGCTTGAGAAAACTTGCTGCGCTTTGGTATGGGCTGCTCGCCGGCTGAGACAGTATATGCTGACTCACACTACCTTATTGATCTCAAAGATGGATCCGATAAAATACATATTCGAAAAGCCTGCTCTGTCTGGGAGAATTGCAAGATGGCAGATGATCTTGACGGAATACGACATTCAGTATACAACCCAGAAAGCCATCAAAGGGAGTGTATTGGCAGACCACTTAGCTCATCAAGCTGTAGATGATTACCAATCAATGAACTTCGAGTTTCCGGATGAAAGCATCATGATTGTAACTGATTGTGAAGTGCCTGGACCGGATGAAGGACCTGAACCAGGATCCCGATGGTCTATGCACTTTGACGGAGCTTCCAATGCTTTGGGAAATGGTATCGGCGCCATCATCATATCTCCACAAGGTACTCATACTCCACTCACTGCCCGGCTATGTTTCAACTGTACCAACAACATGGCGGAGTATGAGGCATGTATCATGGGTCTTCAAGCTGCGATCGACTTAAGGATCAAGTTCCTCAGTGTCTTCGGAGATTCCGCTCTTGTGATCAATCAGATCAAAGGAGAGTGGGATACGAAACATCCAAACTTGATCCCTTACAGAGAATGTGTGTTGACCATGATTCCCCACTTCACAGAGATAACCTTTGAGCACTTTCCAAGAGAAGAGAATCAGTTAGCGGACGCGTTAGCTACAATGTCTTCAATGTTCAAGGTTAAATGGGATAATGAAGCTCCCCGGATCATCATCTGGAAACTGGACGAACCGGCATACTGTTGTGATCTCGAAACTGAATTGGTAACTGAGAAGCCTTGGTACCACGAAGTGAAGAAATATCTGGAGGCTCAGGAATACCCTGAAGGTGCCTCTATCAATGATAAGAAATTCCTGAGGAGGTTTGCGTCCAAGTTCTTCCTAAGCAACGGCATCTTGTACAAGAGAAACCATGACTCAACCCTACTGCGTTGTGTGGACAAGAGTGAAGCAGAAAGGATCATGGAAGAGCTACATGAAGGGACCTTTGGTACACATTCCAGTGGGCATACTATGGCTAAAAAGATCCTACGGGCAGGATATTACTGGTCCACCATGGAAGCTGACTGCTACCAACACTCCAGGACATGCCACAAGTGCCAGATCTATGCAGACAAGGTGCATGTTCCTCCGGTTCCCCTGAATGTTCTGACTGCGCCTTGGCCGTTTGCAATGTGGGGCATAGACATGATCGGCGAGATAAAACCTACAGCATCCAATGGACATCGCTTCATCCTAGTAGCGATTGATTATTTTACGAAGTGGGTCGAGGCAGCATCCTATGCTACAGTAACCAAGACTGTGGTGGCACGGTTTATTCGGCACAATCTGATTTGTCGATACGGCGTCCCTGAGCGGATTATTACAGACAACGGTACCAATCTGAACAACAAGATGGTTGCTGAGCTCTGCGAACAGTTCAAGATACAGCACCACAATTCTTCTCCTTACAGACCGAAGATGAATGGGGCTGTAGAAGCAGCTAACAAAAACATCAAGAAGATCGTGCAGAAAATGACAGTGACGTACAAAGATTGGCACGAGATGTTACCGTTCGCTCTGCATGGGTACCGTACCTCAGCCAGGACGTCAACCGGGGCAACTCCTTTCTCTCTGGTTTATGGCATGGAGGCAGTCTTGCCGATCGAAGTGCAAATTCCCTCTCTCCGGATAATGAAGGATGCAAACCTGAACGAAAATGATTGGATCCAGACACGACTTGACCAACTCAATCTCATTGACGAAAAGAGACTTGCTGCTATCTGTCATGGTCAGACGTATCAAAAGCGTATGATCAGGGCATTTAACAAAAAGGTCAGACCACAAGAATATCAAGTTGGGGATCTGGTTATCAAGAGAATCATCCTTCCTCAGAGTGATCCAAGGGGAAAATGGACCCCTACGTACGAAGGGCCATTTGTGGTTAAGCATGTGTTCTCAGGAGGGGCAATGATCTTAACTAACATGGATGGTGACGACCTTCCTCACCCCGCCAATGCAGACATAGTAAAAAAATACTACGCATGAAAAAGACCCGCTAGGCTGACATGCCTAGGCAAAAATTAGGGCTTCCCGTCGAACCAAAAGGGTTCGGGCAAAATGAAGGGATGAAAATGAAAAAATCTGTACACCCGGCAAGTCGAAAACCTGAAAAGGCGGCTTGGGCAAAAATGGGTATCCCGGTGGACTGAAAACCCGAAAGGGCGGCTCAGGCAAAAATTAGGGATAAAGCGTAATACTATGTCTCATTGGATCACTTTGCATCCAGAATCCGGTATCTGCATCAAGTTCAGACGGCATCGATCAGTCAGCTTCACCTTCAACCAAGGTCATCAAGTGATGAGACGCTCGGAGTTATAAAGGCAATAGCAGAATTGAAACCCAGTGGATCATTCATCTTTCACACAGCTGTTTTATTTTCATTTGTACAAACTTGTATAAACTCTTTTGATCGGGGACGTACCTCTTACTAGGACGTCAGCCTCTTGTACACAAAACGCCTATTTTCAGGCCATTCAAAAATCAATAAAAATATATCTTCAGTTAAATGTGCCAAGTGTTTTTCTTTTTCTGTTTTGTTTTGCGAAGAACGTCCAAGGTTCAATTTGTGATGTATGCATTGACAATAATTGGCTAACTCATAAATATTTGCATACGAAACAAAGGAATTAATTGCAGGTGACACTGGGAACAGGGGCAATAAAGAGTTGTCTGAGCAGTCTAATTGTTCTGTCCTCCAAGGTACCAAGATAGGTTCAGCTAAAAAAATATGACCGAGTATCTTAATTCCCCAGAGAGTAGTTCAGTAAAGCAGTACATCTCTCTCCAAGCAAAATTGACAAATATCAAGGGAATTGAGTATCCTCCAGCCGATCTCAAACATTCCTCAGCAGCAATACATATATTCTTAACAAGTATCCCCGGCAGTCTTGGTCTAAAGATTGTTCCCCGGCGGTATACCACCATTCAAAGGAATCACTTCCCCGCAGTCTAAAACTTCCCCCAGGAGAGTCCAATCCAGTTTCCCCAGGAAAGTTGGAATTCATATCTCCCCAAGCAGTAAGCTTATCCCCAGTAGATTCTGGAAGCTTATCCCTCGCAGAGCACGAACGCGTCGTCCCGGCTTGATTTAAAGAGTTATTTCCGTAACAGGATATAACTGGGTTATCCTCAGCCAAAAGCCACGGAAAGAGCGTCCTCGGCAAAGTATCTGCCTACCCCCAGCGAAGGCTATCAACACTTCCAGCACAACAAGGATATCCCCAGCATAACTCATCAACGGTATCCCCAGCGGAGGTATCTTCATCAACTCAGCAAAGCATCGCTATCCCCACAGAGTAGCACTCCCCAGCATGATCGCTAGAGTATCTTTTCTCCCGCAGAATTGTTTCATTCCTCAACGGAGTTATCTCCTCCTACCGGTATTCTTGCAACGAATCATCCACAGCGGAAGCAAAATCTCTTCCTCAACATCAGCCCAGGATATGACTTCCCGGCACCCGTCAAGGATTTATTTTCCTAGACGAAAACATACATAAAACTTTACATACATCATCATAGCATGCATAACGCACTGCATCATATCATACGAATCTCATTTATGTTGAGAACATCATTGTTTGATCCATATCATGCATTGCATATAACTGACCTTTACCTTTAAGGAAAGATGCAGTTGAAATTCTCAAACATATTTCAAGGACTTCTCTAGTCCAGTTAAATCGACTCCAAACAGATTTTTCTGATAAGGACTCAGTAGAAGTTCTCTTATGGTCCCCTCTCCAACGGCGTGTGAGGTGGTAATTCCTTCTTCAGATGTTTCCCTCTCCGGCATGAGCGTGAGGTGATATTCTCTTATGGTCCCCTCTCCAACGGCGTGTGAGGTGGTAATTCCTTCTTCAGATGTTTCCCTCTCCGGCATGAGCGTGAGGTGATATTCTCTTATGGTCCCCTCTCCAACGGCGTGTGAGGTGGTAATTCCTTCTTCAGATGTTCCCCTCTCCGGCATGAGCGTGAGGTGATATTCTCTTATGGTCCCCTCTCCAACGGCGTGTGAGGTGGTAATTCCTTCTTCAGATGTTCCCCTCTCCGGCATGAGCGTGAGGTGATATTCTCTTATGGTCCCCTCTCCAGCGGCGTGTGAGGTGGTAATTCCTTCTTCAGATGTTTCCCTCTCCGGCATGAGCGTGAGGTGATATTCTCTTATGGTCCCCTCTCCAACAGCGTGTGAGGTGGTAATTCCTTCTTCAGATGTTCCCCTCTCCGGCATGAGCGTGAGGTGATATTCTCTTATGGTCCCCTCTCCAACGGCGTGTGAGGTGGTAATTCCTTCTTCAGATGTTCCCCTCTCCGGCATGAGCGTGAGGTGATATTCTCTTATGGTCCCCTCTCCAACGGCGTGTGAGGTGGTAATTCCTTCTTCAGATGTTCCCCTCTCCGGCATGAGCGTGAGGTGATATTCTCTTATGGTCCCCTCTCCAACGGCGTGTGAGGTGGTAATTCCTTCTTCAGATGTTTCCCTCTCCGGCATGAGCATGAGGTGATATTCTCTTATGGTCCCCTCTCCAACGGCGTGTGAGGTGGTAATTCCTTCTTCAGATGTTTCCCTCTCCGGCATGAGCGTGAGGTGATATTCTCTTATGGTCCCCTCTCCAGCGGCGTGTGAGGTGGTAATTCCTTCTTCAGATGTTTCCCTCTCCGGCATGAGCGTGAGGTGATATTTCCTTTCAGATTATAATTTCCTATAGTTCCCTCTCCAACGGTGAGTGAGGTGACTCCCTTTGAGGTTATAATGTCCATTGGTTCTCTCCCTGACACTACGAAGATGGTAATTCTCACCAAGATTTTCTCAACGAGCGTTGTTGAGGTTGAAATCATTCAGGATTCTCTTACCATTCATGCTAAGGCAGTAACCATCCCTGGTTCATTCATCAGCGTTTGAAGCTCCAGACTCAGCTCCTGTAACCAATCAGGACATATCTATATCAAGCATCTAAAATCAGCTCCTGCGACGTGTCAGGTACTCATTTTTCTTTTTGCAGGTATGCAGGTTCTCGCTAAGGAATCTCCTACGCGATCAACATCCAGATGGCATCTATAAGCCCATCGTCCTATCCAGCAACATCCCAATGGCATCTATAAGCCCATTCCCTCATCATCATTGCTACTATGTGAGCGCAAATTTCTGGGCACTCTAGTGTCCAATCATCTTCTACCCTCGGATTACGAAAGGCACGTCAGCCAATCTGCATCCTCAGGTCTAAGAAGATTGAACAGGGGCAACTGTTGTACCCCAAAATTTGCCCTCCCATATTCATCAAGAAATTGCCAAATCAAGGTCACAAAATTCCCCAAGGGTTGTGTAGCTCAACTGTCTCCTATACAGTCAAAACTAGGGTTTGAGTTCTGGTCAAGCAAATGAACTTTTCAAAGGCCCAATCAAGTCTCATATGCCTATAAAGATGGTCAAGCATCCTCATATCAAGTTTCAAGGCATTCAGTTCAAAATTGCACAGTCAAAACCCTAAATTGCACTACAGTCAACTGTAGGGGCAAAATGGTCATTTGACAGTCAAAAGTTCAAATTTTTGGTCAATATATCATCTTGAAGCCACAAACATCATTTGATCAATGCTTGATCATGATTCTCAAAATTTGGCTCAGAAATCATCAAAGATGCAAAAGTTGCTATATTTGGACAGCTGAAAAAGTCAACTGAAATTGACCAGGGCATAACTTTCACATGGATTATCAGAAAAATTCCATCCAAAGCTCATTTTGAAGAGAAAGACATTTCCTACAATTCATCTTCATGTTCCAAGTCCAAGAAATGCTCTCACAAAAAGTTATCAATTTCTACATTATAGGTCATTTTCAAAAGTCAACAAAAAGTGACTTTAAGTCAAAGGCCATAACTTGAGATTGGTAAATCAAAATGACATGGGACCAAAGGCATTGGTTAAAGGACTCAAAGACCTTTCCAAAATGTCCAAGAACATGTGAAAAGCTTAAAAATTGACCAAGTTATGCCTTGTGGAAGTTGGGAAATTTTTAAGAATTTTGAAAAGTCAACATTGATGCAAAAAGCCTAAAAATGCAAATGGGCCCATTTTTCTTCCAAGTTTCTTCATGCCAAGCCTATGCACGACCATTAGGCCCAAAGGGAAGTATTTTCATATTTTTTAATTATTTATTTGAATTTATATTAATTTATATTCATTTAAATCATTTTAATACATGAAAAATATAACCTTAACCTAAACAAATCTTTTTATGCATGATTTGAACTTGAGATTTCGTGCACATGCTAATATAGAAGGTTTTGGCTTGATTGGAACTAATTGACACAAAAAACCATGAAAAAAGATTAGAAAAGATCCTTAAGCAAATCAAATCTTCAAACAATGAATTCAATGGATTTTATTCAATCTTTTTGACCTAACATGCTCTATACATACTCAGCATCACAAACCTAATGCCCTTAGACTGCAAGCTGCGCCCAAAACAAGCATTGCATATTGAAATTTTTCACAAAAAACTCAAACACTGAAAACCAGTTTTTAAGCCGAGTCAAGCTCTAATTCTTATACCATTAGCATCCTCAGGCACTCCTGATCAAATTCCAACCAAGAACATCCACCAAAAGACCTTGAATTGGTATCAAGAACCCGGACTGAACCTCAAAAATTCTCAAATCGCATAGCATGAATTAAGCATCCTTTTGCATTTTTCTTTATGGATTATTGTTTGTCATGATGTTTCTAAGTTAACCAATATGTCCAATTGTGTTTTTGTGCTATATATACGAATTCGCCATGTTTGAAAATTAGGGTTACAGGTTTCTTAAAATGGGGATTTTGCGTATAGGAAAAATTAGGGCTTGTGAGTATCATGGTTGAATTGAGCAGGTTAAGACGAAGCAAACACATACCTCGCGAACAATTTATGATGCCCAGGGTTCTAATCGCTATTTTTCAGTAGGAACCTTTCTGCAACGCTTCTAAAACCGTGGCCATAGTGTTTTGTTTTACAGGGTGAGGAAGACGAAGGCATCGTGTCAATTGCTAACTGGCCAATTCAAATTGGCGCGCGATTTAATTACTTACCGTTGATTTCGCTTTTTCATTATTTGTTTATAATAATATATCAATTAGCGCGTTTGGTTCAGTGGTTAAGTGTTGTGCTTGTGACCTTCAAGACCTGGGTTCAAGTCCCAGGTCTGGCAAATGCTTAATATATTTTTTCAATAATTGATCCCATGCAGCATAAGCGTTGAGGTGTACCATATGTGTCAAGATCTAAAAGTCCACGTGCCTAATGAATGCAGATCAATGGCCCCAGTGCAAAGAACATACCATGCGCCAGTCAATGCATTACACCTGATCCAAAAAGTCAACCAATTTCCAGCTTATTGGGCCAGGCCTCTCAAATTTAAACCTCCTTATTTGGGACAACACCCCACTCTGGTTTGCTTTCCTTATTTTTTTTTTATTATTTTAATTATTGTGTGATTTATTTTTATTGCTTTAATTAATTAATTTTTCTTTTTTTACAAAATATAAAAAACATTATAAAAATCCAGAAAAATACAAAAATATGATATTTATTTTATTGTAATTATTTTCATCAATAAATTGATAAGCATGTAAATAATTTAGATTAATTAGGTTATAGTTTTAATCTTTTTTATAAAAAAATCCAAAAAATAGAATTTAGGTTTAAATAACTTTTTATTTTCTTTTTTAATTTTCCCTTTTTTTAGAATAACAATATTATTTATTTATTATTTTATTTTCATAAATTAAAAAATGGTACATAAATTAATTTAGAGTTTAATTTAGGTTTTAATTTAATTCTTTCATAATAAACTTAAAAAATATTAGAACTAGGGTTTAGTATTTTAATTTTAATTAATATTTCCTTTTTCTTTTAAATCTAAAAAACACAAAAAATAACAAAAACATTTAATCATCTAAGTTTTAATTCTCATTAAACTGTTAATATGTTGCAAAAGGGTCCAACGCCCGTCGTTAATCATTTAATTTCGCATGATTTATTTTTATCGTTCGTTATAATTATGTAATTGTCCCAAGGCCATGTACATTTATTTATCGCACTTTTATTTGCTTTATTTAATTTTCCGCTAAATCGGGTCCGGTTTAATTTTGGCGATGTGGACCCGCGCCTTTTGTAATAGCCTTAGATTTATTTTCCCGCAAAATATTTAACTGTTAATAAGCATGAAAGAATGTATGGCAATAATTAAAATCAAGCGTAGAACACGACAAACATGACAAGACCAATAACTGAAACATGACACACGATTCGCACACACCACCCCTAGGGTACGCCTCACTGTTGCCTTTCGAAAGGTGATCGTCGAGTAGAGGATGTCTTAGTAAGTCCTCATGATCCGGGAACCTGGCATGAGGGTAGCTTCTAAGGTGTCTTCCCATTGCTCTGGTGATCACCATGTCCCTAAAACTCGAATTGACCCGAACACCTCCAACGGTGGTGCTACCTACCTCTCAATGGTGGGATGGCATTACTTTAAAGGACATTTACACAGACGAATTCCTTAGGGTAGGTAGGTTCTCAAGGATACTTGCTCTAATCTCAAAACAAACTCAAAAGACTTTTCACACTGACACTTTTCAAAAGCTTTCAAAGCAAACTTTTCAAACACTCTGACGTACGAGTCGATCTGAAATTTTTTCAAAGAAACTTTTAAACCCACATTGAAAAGTATACAAAACAATTTTGAAAACACATTGAGCAAGTATCTAAGAGCCCATGGATAACCATGGATAGAAAGGGTGCTAACACCTTCCCTTTCTATAACCTACCTCCCGAACCGAGAGCAATCTCTATAAGGAATTTTTCTGTGCTTTTGTCCTTTCCATTTGGAGAAAATAAAAGACGGTGGCGACTCTTGCTTCCGCGACATTTCGCGAACCAGCTTTAAACAGTCAGTTCCAGATCCACCGATCACACAATGGTATGATGGTATGATGTTTTGATAAAGCACACCACAAGTATTCACAAAAGCAAACATGATAAGGCACACAAGTCACAAAAGACAGCCCTTAGAGTTTAGGCCAGCATGAAGTTCAGGTACTACCCTCTTTCAGTTTCGTTGGTTAAGACCTGTCCTAGAAAATAGTAACCGGGTTCTAGAGGATCTCAATATCATCGACTACCCTCAATCGGTCATAACTCCAGCTTCGCAATCTTTTCTTGCAGCCAAAACCATCGCGAGAGTTTAGCCTCAATGAGTGTAGCATACTGCTACTGTTCTATGACCAAGTTGGGTCAATTTAGGGTTCTAAGGTCGGTTGGTGCTTAATGACTCCTCAGAAGACCCATATTCTCCTTGTTTTGACACAAGGGATATCGGTACAGACCAAGGTGTCACACCAACGTTGCCACTGCTTCACCCGTATCGGTCTACGCCGGACAGGTCCCTCACAACTTATGCTACCTAAAAGGGTATTCCCCAGATCCGGGTTAGGATCTATGAAACTCTGATGCAAGCCCACAATTTTAAAGCAATCAAAGCAAGCAATTGAAAACATAAGTATGAGCTAATCCTAAGGTACACCTCACTTATTAAGTAAATCCCCAGCAGAGTCGCCAGTTCTGTGATCGGTGGAAATAGAACTGACTGTTTTTAAGCTGGTTCGTGAAATGTCGCGGTAAGCAAGAGTCGCCACCGTCTTTTATATTCTCCAACAAGGAAAGGACAAAAGCACAGCAAAATTCCTTTTCGAGATGTTTCTCGGTTCGGGAGGTAGATTATAGAAAGGGAAGGTGTTAACACCCTTTCTATCCGTGGTTATCCACGGGCTCTTAGGTACTTGCTCTTATGTTTTCAAAAATGGTTTGCTTTTCAAGTGTATGTGGGTTTTGAAAAAGTTTCGTTTGAAAAATTTCTAAGTGACTCTTGTATCTGTCCTCAAGAGTGTATGAAAAATTTGCTTGAAAGCTTTTGAAAGTGTAGGTGCGAAAAGTTGTTTTTGTTTGTTTTGAAAAAAGCAAGTACTTAAGAGAAGTCTACCTACCCTAAGGAATTAGGCTGTGTAAGAGTCCTTTAGGTAGTGCTATCCCACCATTGAGAGGTAGGTAGCACCATCGTTGGAGGTATTCAGGTCAATTCGATTATAGGGACAGTGTGGTCACCAAAGCAATAGTAGGACACCTTAGCGGTAACCCTAACGTCCTAGATCCTTTTTATCCGAGGCAACCGTTTCGAGGCAACTGGATCTTAGACAGGAGGGCGACCTCTAAAACACCCTATACTTGACGACCACGTCGAGGCAACCAGTGAAGCGTACCCTAGAAGTGGCATGTGCTTGTGTGTTGTTTTCATATTATATTATCTTGTACATGTATCATGGTGATCTACGAGTTGTTTTTAATTTTCATCCAAGTCTTGCATGCATATTAACAGTTAAGCGTGCAGAAAATAAATTGCGGAAAGTTAAAGCTACGCTATTACAAGGCGCGGGTCTATACATCGCCAAAAACAAAAACCCGTTTGGAAAATAAATGCGAGAAAGTAAAGAAAGCAATAAAATCCTAATTAACTATTACATCCTCGGAAACAGTTACATCAAATATAATCAAAAATAAGATAATGCGTGTAAAAGAATCGAATCAGGATGTCCTTAGGGTTTTGACCCTTTTTTTGAGAAAAGAAAGCAATTTGGTCCTTTTTTGCAATTAAATTAAATTAAATATTTAAACCTAGTTTACTAATTAATTATTTATTTACAAGAAAAAGTCTTTGTGTTTTTTATGTTTTTAATGAAATAAGAAGAAAAGAAATTAAAAGTCAAGAAAACCCTAGTTCTAGATTTATTTTATTTTTTGTGAAGAGATTAAAATCAACCTAATTAAACCACTAAATTAATTAATTATAATTTATTTACAAAAATAATTATTAATTAGTTAATAATAAATAATAAAAATAAACAATGTTTTAAGTTTCTGATTTTATTATGAAAAATATTAATTTGTGACTTATTTAAATAATAGTAATAGTAATTAAGAATAATTAAAATAGAAAATAATGAAAGAAAAACAATAAACCAGGGGGGTATGCTGGCCCAGATGGAGGTTTTGCTGGAAATTTTAGGCCCATAACACTCAAGCCTGTTGACTTCTGGAATCAAGTGTGCAAGCATTGACTGGAGAATATGGTGTTCTCCACTTTTTGACCATTGGATGCACGTTTATGGCCACTTGGCGCCTGGGTATTTGATATGCACGGTATACTCCTTGGCAAGCGCTGCACATGAATATATTAAGCAAAACAATATAGAAATTGCGGGGGACCTGGGAATCGAACCCAGGTCCCAATGGTGACCATCCACCTCATTCTCCATTAAGCCAAGCGCCTGTCTTTGATATAATATTAAGTAATGAAAATAATGTTAAAACAAACAACGCATATGCTGTAACAAAAAAAAAGCACGCATTATATTTGAATTATCCAATAGCATAGCACCACGTCCTTCGTCTTCTTCATTTATCTGCAGAAAACAAAACAAATAGCGGGGGTTTTTAACCTCCACAAAGCTGAACGAGGAAAAATAGCGAATAGGATTCTACGCTATATAAATATGGCGCGATGTCTCCATTGGGTTCGTCATGTCCAGACAGTTTCAACCATGGGTATTATTAGTCCTAATTTTTCTTGTATGAGAAAACCCCAATTTTGAAACTGAAGAACCCTAAAATTCAACAATGGTGATTTCAGTTTCAGGACAACATAACGCGATTCACCTATACCAATAGCTTCAGAAAGGTTAGAGCAATGCAAAGCAATGATTATAACATGTTAATGATGCATAAAATGTGAGTTTCGATTATGAAAAAGAATAAGCAAACCGTGATTCTGTTTGGACGTTTCCTTGAGGTTAAATGCTTGGTTTCGATTGCAAATTGTATCTGAATATGCTAGCAACGTATTGGAATCAAGAAAAGGCTTTGAATTGGCCTGGAAGGTTGAATTCAGTTTTGAGTTTGTTCTTGATTTTTCAATATTGGCTATGGTGTTTCTTGCAGCAATCTCACGTGTGAGGCATTAGGTTTAGGTTCTGTATATGTAGTAGAATGGAATTAGGGTAAAACTTTGTCCAAGAATCCATGAAATAATGTTTTCAATATTTGATTTCCAATCACATAATTTTGCATCTTTTTGATTGATAAAACTTGCCAAACATGGAGATTTTGGTTCCCTTGATTGATACACGAAATCTTCAGCATGTGTTGAGTTTATTTGCATCACAAAAAGATTTGAAAACCATATCTTGGTATTTTCCTACAATTAAATCAATTAAATGAATTAATATTAATAGAAAATTCAATTAATTAATTAAAAATGAGAAAATAAATCAATTTAAGCTCAATGGGTCGTGCATAGGCCTTGGACAAAGATTCAAGAAGAAATTTGAGGCCCATTAGCAAAAATGATGTGTTTTGGGCAAAGTTGACTTTTGCAAATTCCCAAAACTTTCCCAACTTCTCCAATGCATATATTGCTCAATTTTGAACATATGAACATGTTCTTGGACATTTTGGAAAGGTATTGTAGTCCTATAACCAATGCCTTTGGTCCCATGTCATTTGGATTTACCAATCTCAAGTTATGGTCTTTGACTTAAAGTGCCTTTTTGTTGACTTTTGAAATTGACCTATAATGTAGAAATTGATAACTTTTTGTGAGAGCATTTCTTGGACTTGGAATGTGAAGATGAGTTGTAGGAAATGTCATCCCCTTCAAAATGAGCATTGGATGGGATTTTTCTGATGAACCATGAAAAAGTTATGCCTTGGTCAAGTTACAGTTGACTTTTCAGCTGTCCCAAAATAGAAACTTTTTGCATCTTGATGATTTTTGAGCCATTCTTGTGGAATCATGATCAAGACTTGATCAAATGATGATTGTGGCTTCAAAATAAGATGTTGACCAAAAATTCTGACTTTTGACTGCAAAATGACCATTTTACCCCTACAGTTGATTGTGAAGCAAATGGGACTTTTGACTGTGCAACTTGATGCTGTGAGCTATGACACTTGATATGTAGATGCTTGACAATGTATAGAGGCATATGGGAATTGATTGAGCCATTGAAAACCTCAACTTCTTTGCAAGAACCAAAACCCTAATTTTGACTGGCTTAGGAGGATGTTTGACTGTGCAATCTTTGAGAAGTCTTGAACCATTTGAGGATGATTCTTGTCAAACCTTGAAGAATATGGGAGGGAAAATTTTGGGGTACAACACATGCTAACTTATATAGTGTTTCCCTTTCATCCTCAACTATAGGATCAACCATTGTATGATAACATTAGGGAAATAACTATATGGTTTTCCTTAGATGTTTTTCTTCCCCTTTTGAATGTTTAAGACTAAAACTCTTTTTCATTGGCAAATTCATAAAACACTCTAACATCTCCTAAACCTTTTTTCAAGGTAAAAATTATCAACAAATTCAAACTCTTTCGCATTTAGGCCTTTCTTTGAAACTCTCAAAAGGATGTGTTAATTTCACTATGTGCAATATGACGCGTAAATTCCCAAAGGTCGGGTGGAACTATATCTACTTGCTAGAGCATAAATGTAGCATTATCTGCCTTCAAGCATTTTTCTTTTGAAAATACCTTTTCAACTAGGACATGTTAATTCCTTTCTATGCCAACGTGTGAGTCTCCAAAGGTAGAGTTATGGTAGGAAGCGAAATTAATATTGTTCATAAAAAACACACAACAAACCGAAACTTTTAGGTGAACTACAAAGTGCCTTGATCCCCATTGCATGGACGGTGGTACGTAGGCATGAATGTTCGTAACCAAGGCAGGAACGACTAATAAAACCTTTTTCTTTGTACATACACTCTGCATTCATGCATTTTAGCTCGTAAGCTTTAAATTTGAACACACCCTTTAATTATAACAACAAGAGTGGATCCCATGGAGTACCATAGACGTGAGGGGTGCTAATACCTTCCCCTCACATAAACGACTCTCTTACCCGTATCTCTTAGTTGCAAGACATTTATTTATACCTTCTCAAGTTTACTCTATGTTTACCTTTCCCTTCCCGTGGGATAAAAAAAGTTCGATAGCGACTTCATTTGTTTTCTCTTGATGACTTTCGACTGGTTGTTTAAGCTGGCAACTTCACTGGGGAAAGATTGACCAAATGCTGGTCCATCCCAGAGTCAGTCCCAACTTTTGTTATTTTGTTTCTCATTGGGTGTTTATCTTTATGATTTATATCTTGTTCATTTGTACATGCTTATCTGAGCATATGTATGCATTGCATTTTATCACTTTCCATACTGGTTATATTTGCTGTGCTGGTTCTGTGTTTCCTTGTTGGGTGGGTGTTACTATTGAGGTAAAAGGCCCAGTACCCAAGCCAGAGTTGTAAACCATTAGGAAACATATGAATAGAGTGTACCATGATGGATATTGGAAAAAGGTTCTACTAGTGCGGTCATGTCGTCCATGCTCAAATGAGGTTCAAATGAGGTGTTATCGTCATCCACGCTTGTGGTTTTGATGGTAGTGCTTTCAGGCAAACCCATGAGTTTGAGTTACCATTGATCTTACCGTGACCTAGTCTTTACCAATGAATGGGGAGGGAATGATTTCACAGGTACCGATGGTAACTTTATGTTTTTATGGTGACCATATGTTCTGTTGGTGACTTGGTTTTCTTTGGTTTATGTTCCGAACCTTTGATCGCGGTATTTTCGGCATATTCAGAAATAGGACAACAATTTTTGGTGTTATGGAAACCTTGATTCCATGTTATTGCACTTGCATCATAGTATTTTCATTTTAGAAAAATGTATATAAAAAAAAGTTAACCTGCATTTGCATTTCATTTCCAGGGTGTTTCAGAGTATTCATCTATATCAAGAATGGCAAGCAATGATGATACCATTAGGATGGATACAAGGGACATTTTTGGCTACAAGTTTTGAACTAGCTATTAGCCATGTTTGAAAGAGTTGGGCGATGTGGTGGTTTATCCAAACTCGAAGGTTTCAGTAAACAGTACAAAGATCTCCTACCTCTATTGAATGTTCAAGTGGATGACAGAGCTCTTCAGACATTACCACAATTCTATGACCCGAAGTTATCTTGTTTTACATTCCAGGACTATCAACTAGCTTCGACTCTTGAGGAGTAATCTCATATTTTGGGGATCAAAGTTACAAATCACATACCTTTTTCCTGTGTTCCAGAGGAGCCTGATTATGAAGCTATCACTAAGGCTCTTTATTTGAGTCTGAGCAGTGTGAAAGGTAATTGGAGGAAGAGAGGTGAAACTAGTGGTGTTTCCGTGGATTTACTGATAAGCAAAGCTGAAGAAATGGCAACTAAAGGTTGTTGGGTTGCATTCAACGCATTACTGGCAGTTATGATTTATGTCCTCGTTCAATTCTTTGATGTTGAGAAGCTGGTAGATTTGACCGCCATCTGTGTTTTTATGAATTTGAATCTAGTACTTACTGTTTTGGCCAATACTTACTATTCTAGTCACTCCAGGCATGGTAAGAAAGAAGTGGTGGTTTAATGTGTTCCGCTGCTCTACAAGTGGTTCATGTATCCGTTACCTACTAGAGGACCGTTCGTGGATGCTCAGAGTACCCATACGTGGGCATCAAAGATCATGGCTCTCACTTCTTTTGACATAACTTGGTATAGACTTAGAGTTGACAATGCTGCAGTGATTACAATTTGTGGGGGTTTCTCCAATGTACTTCTCATGAGGATGCAAGAGATGATCAACTATAACACTGTTCTCGCCTTACGCCAGCTAGGGTATGCTATGAGAAGTCCACCTAAAAGCAGTGAAATCAAGGAATCTATATTTGCAAAAAGGGAGAAGATCCTGAGATGCTACCGAAGGTAGAGATTTCCTGGACTAAAGTCTTTAGGAAGGGGAAAGATTTCTCGAGACAGAAAGAGATGATAGCTTTCAGACCTTATGTTGATTGGGTCAAAGAGAGGGCGAGAACAATCATTTTACCATTCTCAAGGGAAAATCCTTTATACTAGCAGCCTAACAAGTTACAGCATGATGTGCCTAAAGAGCGTTTTTGCCAAGTGCAGAGTGAGAATCAGCACCTTCATATAGATATGGAAGCTAAGGAGATGGAGATATACTTCTTAAGGGAAGCGAAGAAAGAGTTGACTCGCAAGCTCAAAGTGCACGAGGGGACCAATATTTCTAGAAAGAGATCCAGAGATGAAGAAGATTCTATTTCTGTTTAAGACCATCAAATAATTGTTGCTGGGATTGAAAAGAAGTACAAGCAAAAATGCCGAGACTGTGATATCCTCAGAGTATCCAAGGCTGAAGTAGAGAAGATATTTGAAGCCAAGGTCAAAGTTCTGGAGAAGCAACTTCTAGAAAAAGGCACCCAATTTGAAAAAGAGAGCACTCAGAGGCTCACAGCAGAGGCCTCTCTATATGGCCGTGGTATTCAACTAGCACAGGACATGGAGGAAATTGCGAAGCTCAAGGCTCAAATGAGGAGATGATGATTTTCGAGCTAGTCAGAGCTGGATGTTTAATTGCTGTTTCATTTTGTTATGAAATCACCGCCAGGCTTGTTGGTTAGGGTTTTGTATTCTTGGTCGTATTATGACTGTTTGTCCTTATTGAACTCAGTTTTACTTGAATTTTTATGAATGAAAGAATGCTTATTTGCCATTATGTGCCCTCTCGATTATTTGCTTATCTCCTTTCACATGTTGTCTGTTATTTTTGATACTTGACAAAATGCTGAATGCCGTGGAAATGATAAAACATTGAATGCATAATCATGCATCCATAATATTGCATATCACGACAGGTCGATTCCAGCAGGTCTTCTTACGTCTAATCTGATTCTTTTCAGAGATTGCTACTTTCAATTCTCACTAATACAACACTAGAGGTAATCCAAGAAGACAAATAGAACAAATTCAAGCCAATGTTAATTCTATGTGTGTTAAGATGGATACTCGAGTTGAGCAGTTGATGGAGATCATACAAAATATGGCACGTCAGCAAGAATAATTGAGAGCCTTAATTGTGAGGCCTTCTCCAACTATAGATAATAGGAATGAAACTCTGATCACTCCTCAAAGAGATGCTGGTAATCCAGGAGATGCAACTATGGATGGTAATACTGGTGGTAATCGTCAGATTGGTCCTACTGTTAACCTTGGTAATACTACTGGAAATAGCCAAGGTATTCCTTTGATCCAAGTTTTGGGAAATCCTCCTCCACCGACTCCTACTCATCAGAAAAACAAACAACCTTTTGTTCAGCCTAGACTTGTTCATATAACTGCTAAACATCTTGAGGATGATAACTATGAGGGCTAGATTTCTAATGCTGAATAATCTACCAAAGCTGATAAAAAGTTGTATATGCTCGAGGAGCGTATGCAGACTTTTGAGAATCAAGGTGTCATGGGCCTTGATATGACTGATTTAGGACTAGTCCTCGGAGTGAGGATTCCTCCAAAATTTAAAGTGTTAGACTTTGTGAAGTACAAAGGCACCTCCTGTCAAAGGACACATGTTAAGTCTTACTACAGGAGGATGTCAGCGTACTCCATTGATGAAAAGTTACTCATGCACTTCTTTCAGGATAGTCTGAATGGTGGGTCGTTAGAATTCTACATACAACTTGAGAGAAACCGTATCTGTACCTGGAGAGATCTAGCTTAAGCTTTCGTCCAACATTATCAATACAACTCTGATATGGCACCTACAAGGACTCAATTGCAGAATCTGTCACAAAAGCAAAATGCATCATTTAAGGAATATGCGCAAAGGTGGTGTGAAATGGTGGCTAGGGTCCAACCGCCAATGATGGAAAGAGAAATGGTACACATGTTTACCATCACCCTGCAGGGGCACTACTATACTACTTATACTACTTATAGTACGAGGAAAGAATTGAAGTTAGAATTAAGATTGGAAAGATTCAGAAGGATGTTTCTGGAGTTAATGCTGGTAATTCAAAAAAGTCTTTTGGTGGATACCAGAAGAAGAAAGAAGGCAAAGCTAGTGTGTTATATGTGCGAAAGGGTAAAGGAAGTGCTCATTCGGAGTATGATCACAAGATTACCGTTGTAACAATCCTAATTGCAACACCTCAACGACAAGCGTATGTTCTTAGGCAGAGCAATCAACAGGGGCATAGGCGACCTCCTAGAAAGATTGATGTAATTCCCATGTCTTATGCTGAATTAATACCTCAGTTGCTTGAGCTGAAGTTGGTTGAGAAGCATACCATGCATATTGTACTACAGTGGGAGAACTGACTTTTTTGGTTTTATCCAAATGTGCTGATAGCAAGAGTCGGCACCGATATTTATTTTATCCAATAAGGAAAGGGTGAAAAAACAGGAAAAGGGAAGATGTTAGCACCCTTTTCATCCGTATTTATCTACGGGCTCTTAATCACTTAACAAACTTTTTGAAAATTGCTTTGTGTGCGTGTTTTTGAATTTTTTTGAAAAGTTGCCAATGTAAGGCGAAAACTTATAATGATTCTCGTATCGGTCCTCGAGAATGCGTACAAAGTGTCTGTCTGAAAATATTTATTGAAAAGTGTGATTGTGAGAAATGTTTTGTTTAGAAGAGTTTTGTGAGCAAGCGATTAAAAGTTCTATCCTACTGAAGTTTGTTCTTGTATATTTCCCCCTCCTTTAGATAATTCTATCCCACCATTAGTTGGTAAGAAGCCCTACCGTTGGATATGAAGGGACAAGCGAGGGTCATCGTACAATTATCGAAGGAAATTGGTAAGGACGCTTTAGCAATTTTCGTAAGGGACTAGATGATTTATCGAAAGGCAACGTCGAAGGGCCATCGAGGTACTATGATCTTTTTAATCGAAGGACTTTGCTAAAGCGTCCCCATGTTCGAGGGACATGACTGTTTAATCGAAAGGCAACAAGAGAGGTTACCCTAGAGGTCCGTGTCTAAATAGCGATTCAATTCAGTTATTTTTATCTTGAATTAGAGTTTTCTAACATTCAGTTTTTAGTCTTTCCATGCAAACCCTAGTTACTAAGAAGCAAACATAAAATAATAAAAAGCGGTAAAGTGCGGAAAATAAAGGTAGAAACGTAAACCCTAAACTATTACATCGCTTCGGGGAAGTTACATAATAGTAGAGCGGAAAAGAAAAACCATAAGCTATTATAGCCCTTAAATAGTTACATAATAGTGGAAAAAGGAAAACGCCGAATAAAAAAAATTACATCCGCGAAACCTATACAGTCGATCTAAAAATATGAAAGAGAAAGAAATGGTTTTTGATATTTTTTAGGAAAAATGTTTTTGAATGATGATTTAGAATAAACCTAAAAATTAATTAATTTTGACTAACAAAAGAAAACTTAATCAATTAAGTTAATTAAAAAAATTTAATGGTAAAGAAACCTAAAATCTAATTATTTTTAGGGTTTGTAAAAGAGAAGGTTTATGGTTAAGTGAATTTAGGGTTAAGTTTGTAAAAAATGCATAAGGAAAGAAAATCAAGAGAAAAGTGTGAAAAAAGAAAAACAATGAAAATTTCAAGGGTGGGTGTTGAACCCACGCCCTTTGCTTCCTCAACAACGTAGCTTGCCACCAGGCCAAGCGTGCCTTGGTGCTAGTAAGGCGCACATCATCCAAAATATAATCAACCTGCAGGAAACAAAAACATGAAAAATAAAATGCCAAAACCAGGGATCGAACCCACGCACTTGCGTAGTAAGGCTTTATCGCACGCGCTTCTACCACTGGGGTGGTGATACATCCATTATCATCAGCAAAAAAATAAATATGAAATGAAACCAAACAACTGGACCAGAGAAGCACCAGAGCCCTAGCTCCGATTGTCTTCTTCAGTGACTATTTTTTTGTTCCCGTAAACACAACAAAGATTAGAGACCCAAAGGGACCCTACCCCCCTAAACCAAGCCCTGCATGTTCAATGGAACCATTATCTTTGATTGATTCATGCTGGTTTATGAAGTATGACAAAAATAGCATGGATCAGACCAAGCATGACAGTTCATGATTTAGGTACCATGTGACTCATACGATGATCTTAGCCTGCATAAATACATCTTAGAAGCTCATTAGTAGGGTTAGCTTCAGTCATAACATAAAGAAAACATAAATACGAATTTATGAAATAATGGAAAAAACAATGGTGCATGCAGTGCATTTTGAGCCCTTTGGATCATCAAGGATGATCCATTCTCACCCTACTGTGCTTCAGGAAGTGAATGGAAGGGTTAGTTTGCCTCGAGAGTAGCTTCAATTAGGGTTTACAACTTGCCCTAATTCTTTGATATTTTTAGAATTTTGGAATGGTGCTTTTGTGCAAGGATTTTCGTCTGCATGATTGTCTGAATTGATGGGAATATATAAGCATGAATTGGTCAAATGTTTATGGGCTAGGACCTTTTGTAAGAAGCCTTGTTTTATTTCATTTATTTTGATTTTTAAATAAATAAAAATAAAAAATAAATAAAATAAAAACCAAAGAGGTGCATGAATGAGTTATGAGGTTCAAAATAGGTTGCAAAACGCGCAAGGACTTTGAATCACAAGCCGAATAACCCAAAATTCCAAGTTTGGTCACTTTTGGTTTCATGCATTTGCTCAAAATTTCCCAACTTGCACGAATCATAAATCTTTCAATTTGTATCATTTGAAGGTGATATTTGAATTTTTAGAAAGCTTAAGATGTCCTCTACAATCTCTATTTTGATCATTTTTACATTTGAAGAATTTATCTTGATGTAAGTTGCCTTGACAAAAAGTGTCTTTTTGTTGACTTTTGAAATGACCTATAATGTATTGGCTCATATCTCTCTCAAATGAAGCATTTTTTGGACTTGAGCTTAGAGATACAAAGTTGTATAGAATTGATTTTCCTTAAAAATGAGCTTTTGTTGAGTAAAGTCTGATGAATCATGTGAAAGTTGTGCTTGGTCAAAGTTCAGTTTACTTCTCCTTAAGAAAACCCTAATTTGGTAACTTTTGACTTTTGATGAATTGAGAGCTTTCTTGATGAATCATGATCAACCCTTGATCAAATGATGAATATGACTTCAAAATGTTGACGTTGATGAAAAATATTGAAGTTTGACTGTATGTTGACCATAATTGACTTTTTTTGTCCAATGTAGTTGATTTTCAATCATCTGGGCAATTGACTGAGCAAACTTGTGAAGTAAGGCTTGAAATTTGGCATGAGCATTCTTAGGGACACATGACAAACCATGAAATCCACTTGATATTTTTAGAAACTCAATCTTGCTTGAAAAACACAAAACCCTAGTTGTAGGTCCATTGCTTAGAAGGAGAATTTGTTTTATCAACTCTTGAGCAACTTTAAGAATTCTATGAGCATGAGAAGATGCCTTGAAGAAAATGGGAGGGAAAATTTTGGAGTACAAAAACTGCCCCTGTTCAATCTTCTTAAACCTAAAGAGTTAGATTGGCATGTCCGTCATTCGTGATCTGAAGGTAGAAGAGGATTGAACACTTAAGTGCCCAGAAATTTGCACTCGCATGTGCTCAGAGTGACACTTGGTTGATAATACTGCTTGAATGGGCTTAAAGATGAAATTCAGGAAGATGATGGAGTGTCGTCAGAGATGGGCTTGTAGGTGCCATCCAAAGTAACAATTGATAGGAGTATGAGAATAAGTCTACGCTTGACTATATCTGAAGGATGTCTTTCATGACGACTCTCTGGGGAAAGTGCTTAAGTAGCTGCTTGTTAGATTAATCTTTGAGCGAAATGCTGGTCATATTTTGTCTTTGATGGAAATTCTTGTCATGTAGATAGTTTCCTCGTCCTGTTTCAGGAGTTAATCCACAATTTGTTTTTGTTGGTAAACCCGTCCTATTTCGGGAATTCATACCACCTAGACATATCGATAGTTATCCCGTCCTATTTCGGGAATTAATCCTTGCCTGGTTATGCATATAGTTGCCCCGTCCTATTTTGGGAATTAATCTTTGCCTGGTCATATAGATAGTTTCCCCGTCTTGTTTGGAGAATTAATCTAGAACCCATTTTTTATCGGTCGTATAGATAGCTGCCCTATCTTGTTTCGTGAATTAATCTATGACGTATTTTTTGTTGGTAAACCCATCATGTTTTGGGAATTCATACCGCTTGGTCGTGTCGATAGTTTCCCCGTCTTGTTTCGGGAATTAATATTTGACCTGGTCATATAGATAGTTGTCCTGTCCTATTTCGAGAATTAATCTTTGACCTGTTTGAAAATTGCTGATGACATTCGTCTGTTGGTGGACTATACCTGCAAAGACAAAGTTAGTTTCATGCAATGTCATGATGTATGTAATGTATTACGTAATGGTGTTCTCAAAATAAATGAGAATTCTATATCCGTTTCGTATGCATATGCTATGATGTTTTGTAAATAATGTATGGATGTGATATGTCATTGAAGCATATTGGTAGCTTCGTGTAACATTTTGGCTGGGGAAAATAAATCCTTGGCTATTGCTAGGGATGAAGAATATGAATCTTAAATCTTGTTTAGAATGTCTATGATGGGGATTCCTGCTTTCTGTTTGAGGATACTCTGCTGGGAATGCTTGACTTCTGCTTGGGGATAGAAGAGTTCAGGAACATTGGTCATTCATTTCTCTACTGGGGAATTTAGTTCTTATATACCTTAACTTGGGGATAAAATAGATGGACGGCCTTCTGAGGTGTTGTCTGACCGAGTTTCTAATATGGATACCAACTCTTTTAGGGAGGACAAAGTTAAATGATATCTGGCCCAGTTTCTGATACTATATCAACTCTCTAGGGAAACAACCTTGACTATACTTTGCTGGACAAGAGAATCTTACCGGGGATTTGTAGTAATCAGAGAAATGGACTTTGTTGGGGAAATAAACCCTACTGGGGAAATAAATTCTGTTGGAGAAGAGAGTTCTGCATGGGATTTTGCAGTGTTTAAGAAATAAACTTTGCTGAAGAATTAATTTCCTTAAACTATGTTGAGGAATCATTTCTGACTTCATAGATTGTGTGGAGGAAGTTTCCACTAAATACTGGGGAAACAGTCAAACTTTTTTGTACGCTAGGGGACCTGCTGGGGGAGATGATTATGTGAACTGCCGGAAGCTGCCCCAATTCCTGTCTGAGGGCATATTAGACTTGCTGAGGAATATACCTCTATAGAGGATGAGCTTGTGAAGACAAACTCTGTGGGGATTTTTCTGTGGGGATTTCTGGATGACTTGAATGCTATCCCAACTCCTAGAGTCTTTAGTAAATGGTTATTCCTATTTTTATGCACATATTTGTTAACAGTAATCATATTTATATGCATATGTTCATTCAAATTAGTCATTGGACGTTTTTGCAAACAAAACAGAGATAGTAAAGCAATTTTGAATTTCAAAATTGACTTGTATTGATAATTTGCCTATAAACATGCGGTTTTGTACAAAGAGATAGAGATCCTAGTAAGAGGAAATCACTGTAAAATAAAAAGAGTACAAAGTAAAACAGAGAAAAATAGCTATGTGGAAACGATCCCATCGAGTTTCAACTCTACTATTGCCCCTATGTCTTTGAGCATCTCATCCCTTGCTGTCGAAAGAAGTTGGCTGAATTGATATGCACCATTCAAACTTGACGTTGGTAACTAAGCTTGCTGTAAGTAGGTGATCCAACGGGAAATAGTCGTACGCTTCAATCCATAACTTTTTCCTGGACTGCCCTTTTGGGTTTTCAGTCCACCGGAATACCCCTTTTTGCCCAAGCCACCTTTCTAGGTTTTCGACTTGCCGGGTGTACAATTTTTTATATATATCCCTAATTTTTTCCCGAACCCTTTTGGTTCACCGAGATGCCCTTATTTTTGCCAAGGCCAGTCAACCTAGCAGGTCTCTTTCATGTGTAGTATTTTCCGACTATGTCTGCATTCACAGGGTGCAGAAAATCATCATCGTTCATGGTGGTAAGTATCATAGCACCGCCAGAAAATATCTTCTTGATCATAAATGAACCTTCGTAGGTGGGAGTCCATTTGCCCCTGGGATCACCTTGTGGTAGGATGGTGCATTTTATTACCAAGTCACCAGCCGAATATACCTGATGTTTGACTTTCTTGTTGAAAGCTTTAATCATACACTTCTGATACATCTGACCATGACAGACAATCACAAGCCTCTTCTCGCCAATCAGATTTATCTAGTCCAGCCTAATTTGAATCCACTCGTCTTCGTCTAAATCCGCATCTTTCATAAGCCTTAGAGAGGAATCTGGACTTCGACAGGTAGGACAACTTCCATACCGTATACTAGAGAGAACGGGGTTACCCCAGTTGATGTCCATACTGAAGTGCAATATCCGTGAAGAACAAATGGTAACATCTCGTGCCAAATATTTATATGCCACTGTCATCTTCTGTATAATCTTCCTGATGTTCTTATTGTCGGCTTCCACTGTTCCTTTCATCTTCGGTCGATATAAAGAAGAATTATGGTGCTTAATTTTGAACTGTATGCAGAGTTACATGATCATAGTGTTGTTAAGATTGGTACCATTATCCATGGTAATCCTTTCGGGGATGTCGTACCGATAAATAAGGTTATGCTTAATGAACCGGGCTACAACATTCTTGCTAACAGAGGCGAACGAGGCTGCTTCAACCCACTTCGTGAAGTAATAAATAGCGACAAGGATGAAGCGGTGCCCATTAGAAGCAATAGGCTTAATTTCTCCAATCATATCAATTCCCCACATTGCAAATAGCCAAGGAGCAGTCAAGACGTTCAAAGGAACCAGAGGCACATGTACTTTGTCAGTATAGATCTGACATTTGTGATAGGTTCTGGAATGATGATGGCAATCAGTTTCCATGGTCGACCAATAATAACCTGCTCTCAAAATATTTTAGCCATCGTATGCCCACTAGAGTGAGTACCAAATATTCCTTCGTGCATATCCTCCATAATTTTCTCAATTTCCTTATTGTATACACATAGAAGCAGAGTAGAATCATGATTGCGCTTATATAAGATTCTGTTGCTCGGGAAGAACTTAGCAGAGAACCTCCGTAGAAATTTCTTGTCATTAATAGACGCCCCCTCTGGGTACTCTTGAGCCTTGAGGTATCTCTTTACCTCATGAAACCATGTCTTTTCCTCTACTCCGTCAAGATCAACCTCGTAGCAATGTGACGGTTCACCCAGTCTCTCAATAGTAATTCAAGGAGACTCATTGTCCCATCCGACTTTAAACATAGATGACATGGTTGCCAATGCGTCTGGCAGTTGATTCTCTTCTCGTGGGATTCTCAAAAGTGATTTCCTCAAAGTACGTGATTAAGGTCAACACATGTTCCCGATGAGGAATGAGATTCAGGTGCTTCATATCCCATTCTCCCTTAATCTGACTGTTCACCAGGGCTTAGTCCTTGTATACATTCAAGAACTTGATTCCCAGATCGATAGCAGCTTTGATGCCCATAATGCATGCTTCATTTTCTGCCATATTGTTGGTACAGTCAAAGCAAAGTCTAGCGGTGAAGGGCGTATGAAAACACTTGAGAGAGATAATCATCGCACCAATTTCGTTACCAAGCGCGTTGGAAGCTCCATCAAAAACCAAAGTCCATCGGGATCCTGGCTCAGGTCCTTCATACGGTCCAGGTTCTTCATAATCCGTAACTAGCATGATATTCTCATCCAGGAACTCGAAATTCATAGACTGGTAGTCGTCTACAGCTTGGTGAGCCAAATGATCTTCTAATACACTTCCTTTGATTGCTTTCTGAGTGGTGTACTGAATGTCATATTCTGTCAAGACCACTTGCTATCTAGCTATTCTTCTAGAGAGAGCGGGTTTCTCGAATATATACTTTATAGGATCCATTTTAGAGATCAACAAAGTGGTATGAGTCAACATATATTGTCTTAGTCGGCGAGCAGCCCATGCCAAAGTGCAACAATTTTTCTTGAGTAGTGAGTATCTTGTTTCATAGTCAGTAAACTTTTTGCTAAGGTAGTATTTTGCATGTTCTTTTCGACCAGACTAGTCATGCTGGCCCAATACACACCCCATTGAGTTCTCTAACACTGTTAGGTACATGATCAGAGGTCTTCCTTCAACTAGTGGCATCAGAATCAGAGGTTCCTGGAGGTACTTCTTAATTTTATCGAAGGCTATCTAATAATCGTCGTTCCACTTCAACACTTGATCTTTCTTCAGCAACTTGAGGATTGGCTCACAAGTAGCGGTCAGATGGGAAATAAATCTGGCAATATAATTTAGTCATCCCTATAAACCTATGACTTCCTTCTCAGTACGGGGAGCTGACATTTCTTGAATGGATTTGACCTTGGCGGGATCAGCTTCAATACCTTTACCACTAACAACGAAACCCAGGAGCTTACCGGATCTCACCTCAAAAGTGAACTTGTTCGGATTCAACCTCAGCTTATACTTCTTCAGTCTTTCAAATAACTTGTGTAGATGATCAAGGTGTTCTTATTCAGTCTGGGACGTGGCTATCATTTTGTCGAGGTAAACCTCTATCTCATGATGAATCATGTCATGGAACAAAGCTACCACATCATGCTGATATGTTGCACTGGCGTTCTTCAACCCAAAAGGCATAACCTTGTAACAAAAAGTGCCCCACTGTGTGACAAAGGTAGTCTTCTCCATGTCTTCAGGTACCATCTTGATTTGATTATAACCAGAGAAACCATCCATGAAGGAAAATACTTTATTCTGAGTGGTGTTCTCAACAAGAACATCAATATGTGTAAGCAGAATGTCATCTTTGGGACTTGCCCTATTTAGATCCCTGTGGTCTACACACATATGCACGTTAGCATCTTTCTTGGGTACTGGCACCACATTTGCAACCCACTGAGGATAGGATGTAACAACTAAGAAATCTACATTGAAGTGTTTTATAACCTCAACTTTGATCTTTTTAGATATCTCGGGACCCATATGACGAACCTTCTGTTTTATTGGAGAATAACCTTCTTTCATTGGTAGACGGTGGACCACAAGATCAGTATCAAGCCCTGGCATGTCTTCGTACGACCAAGCAAAGATCTCAACAGAGTCACGCAACATCTGGATTAATCTGTTCTTGACATTGTCTCCTAGATTTGCCCCTATCTTGACTTCTTTTTTGTCCTCTTCAGTACCCAAGTTCACAACCTCGACTGGCTCTCCATGCGGTTGTATAGCCTTTTCCTCTTGCACTAACAATATGTCAAGTTCTCCAGGTATTTCACAATCTTCCTCACCTTTGTCCTCGGCTTGGTAGCTCAGATTTTCGAAGTTATAAGTGGCAATAGCAGAATTGTTATCAATGGGATCCCGAGTGGATATGGATCTGCAATTTATTGTGTGGGTGTGTGTGTAAGAACACATAACTATTTTGAAAGTAATAAAAGAAATATAAATAGTGCAAAATTTGAATGTAAACCGTCCAATAATTTATTAAGTGAAAATATGCTTATGAAATGACAACCCTAACAAATGAACCATTGTGCCCCGGGTAAGACACAAGGCTTAAAGTCATTGTTTTAAAATTACATAACAAAAACTTGAAAGTAATAAAATAGAAAGTAGAATTTACTCCTGACTAAAGGAGATTGAGATAAGGTCTTCAGTCTTCCAGTTGCTGAGCCCATTGCGAATGGTGGGAAAAATCCAGCTGTCAAGGTCGTAGTCACTATCAGCATATTTTATAGCATTGAATCCGTTGTTGTTGATGCGGAATGGTGGTCTTCCAGCACCAGCATGACGAACAACCCTCCGAGTCTCTACAGTAAAACCCAAACCAAATTTGTCAAATTTGTATGGAATGTCAGGAAGCTGACCCTAAGTAGGGCAACCACCTTCTTCTACTACAGCTCTAGCATCCTTCAAAGAAGCCATTATGGGCGAGATCTTAGTGACTTTGGAAATAACAGAAACATCTTCAGTAGTGGTAGTTGTCCGAGGCATAACTTCAAAAGTCTAGCAGGAAGTTTCGATGAATTTGTCGTCCATCTCAACATACTTGAATGAGTTCAAATGACTCATCATATACTCTTCTTCACCACAACCATAACAACCTTTCCTTTTACGGGATATTTCAGCTTTTGGTGTAGGGTTGAAGTAACAGCGCCTACCCCATGAATCCAGGGGCGTCCAAGTAAACAAAAATAGGCCGGATGAATGTTCATCACATAGAAGGTAGAATCGAATACCTACGACCCTACTCTTATCGAAAGATCCACCTCTCTGTGTACCATCCTTTTTGAACCATCAAAGGCCCTGACCATAATGTCACTGGCTTTCAACACAACCCCTTCACAGTCAAGTATGTCTAGAGCACCCTTCGGTAGAACATTTTCAAGGAACCAGTATCAACTAACACATGAGCTAAAGTAGTGCCCCTTCATTCAATAGAGACATACAGGGCCTTGTTATGGTTTCTTCCTTCAGGAGTCAAATCGACATCAGAAAAGCCTAGCCTATTATCAGTAGTTAGGCTAGAAACATAACTTCCAAATTGATCGACATAATTTTATTTTGGCACGTGAGCAGACTTTAAGAACTTTACTAAAGCATGCGCATAGGCTTCAGAACATGGTAACAGGGATAACATGGATATTTTTGAGGGAGTCTTCCCCAGCTGTTCAACAATCTTATAATCACTTTTTCGGATAATTTGTAATACTTCCTCCAACTCCTTCCTGGAGGTATCTTCAACTATAACTTCTTTAGGTGCCTCCAACTGGGTAGGCTCCATCATTGGCTCTTTGCCCCGAGTCTCAGTAATTGACTTGGTAGAGGTAACACGAACTAGTGTGGTGACAGTTTTCAGAGTGTTTTCTGGAGAGAAAACCCTTCCACTTCTAGTAACTTTACTGGTCCCGGCAATATTGTCAATGTTGGGATCAACAACTTCAGTACTTTCATTCTCAACAGTCAATGGCTCTTTCTTGACGCCATGGTATAGACGTCGGCTCCGTAGTTCCAAGGGACAACTTTCTCCTAGGAATATGGAATAAGTCCGGGTGCAGTGATTATTAGAGGAGCAACTTTGCGTTAGGCAATAATCTTTACAGGAACCTTGGAAGTGATCCGAATAGGAGTGCCAGAAATTACAGATACTTCTTCCAGCTCCAAGTCTTGAATCAGATTCTCCACAGAGGGAGTCCTCTCAATTAGTATTATGTGGTTCTCCATCAGACGCTGCATACCTTCTTTCAGTAGTTTGCAGCCATTAGGTTGGGCTGCGCAGCAGTAACACCTTTCAATACAACCCAGAAATAAACTGGCTTGCAACAAATTCTTCTTAACAATTAGGAGGGGAGTAGTTAATTCACTTATAGCAGAAACATATGAAACATCATCAATAGAACTTATGCCTTTGTCGTGCTTTGGCATGGGTTCCGTAATCACATTGTGGGTCTCGAGAGGATCAAACTTAATTTCTTTATTGTCAATCATGGCCTGAATTTTATTCTTTAAAGCCTAACAACTATTGGTTTTGTATCCGGGGCTATTGGAATGATAATCACATCTTACATTGGGATTATACTTTGGAGAGGAGGTGTTGGGATTCTGAGGCGGATCTCTTAACATTTTCAACTCTGCTTTCATTAGATGTTGTAATGCCTCAGACAATGTCATGTTGATCTTAGTAAACTGTCTCATGGGTGCGTCTGATCTATGTTGATTGCCTTGTTGATGTTGTTGCACAGGTTCTGGATTAGAAATTAGCACACCCCCTACAGATTAATTGCAGTCATTTCTAGCACGACCCTTCTGGCCATAAACAGCATTAGTTTCCTTCTTTTCGTTGAATTTCTTCTTTAAAACATTTGAAGAAGTGGCTATCTGAATCTTTACGCTTCAGATTCCACCTTCAACATATTCCCCAGTTAAAATCAGCTCAATGAACCCAAATGAAGAGCTTCTGATCAGATGATTAAAGAAAGGTCATGTTAGAGTTCCTATGAACATATCAACCAACTCCCTGTCAGACAAAGGAGGTTTAACTCTTCCAGCAAAATCTCTCCACTTCTGGGTATACTCTTTGAAGCCTTCGTTCGAGGCCATAGTCATACTTTCTAATTGCACACGAGTTGGTGCAAGGTTAACATTATATTGATATTGCTTGTAAAAAGCAGCATACATGTCTTCCCAAGTACGTATATTGGTTCCTTCGAGCTGATAGAACCATTCCAATCATGTCCCAAATAAGCTCTCTTGAAAGAAGTGAACCCATAACTTTCTGTCACTAGTATGGGGTTTGATCTTTCGAACATAAGACCTCAGATGAAGCTTAGGACAAGAAACACCATCATATTTGGCAAAAACGGGGACCTTGAACTTGTGAGGGATAACGACCCCTGAAATAAGACCCAACTCTTCAAAATCTAACCCAGGTACTCTTTAGATTTCCATAACGTTGAGGCGATCTTCCAACTGTTTGTATCTGTCATCGGCAGGAGGATACTGTTCAGCAAAAAAGTCTTCTTCATCAGAATACTGGCCAAAACCAAGGTTGTTATTCTCCTCAGCTTTCACACTCTTGTCATCTTCTTCTTGGTTATCATCTTCATTTGATGGGACCTCAAAATCTAGAGCCCTTCTGATCAGACCTTTGAACCTTCTACCCATATTAAGAATGACAGATGGTTTTTTAGTCTTTTTCTTCTTGGCGATGAGCACCATTATTTCTTTCTTACCCTTGGCTAAGTTCAGGAGCATCCCTTGGAATTAAGTGTTTTGAGCTTAAAGTTCTTCAAGGTTTGTTCGAGAGCCATCTTTTACTGAAATAAATAGCAGGAAGATGAGAAAACCTGTCTTGGGAAATACCTGTTATGATGATATGTATGGTATGCGCATGCAATGTTTTCAAGGATCTTGCGAGATAAACAAAAAATGAAATGTTAGAAGTTGAGTATGGCTGCAGCTTTAACTAAAGAACTTTGCGTCTTTGAACGTCCTTCTATGAGAATCAAGCTCACCATGTCGAGTGGGTCCTGGCCTTTGACTCAAAAGAACACACTTCAGTCTTTGACAACATCTAGTTAGAGGAAAATAAATCCTCTCGCCCCTTTCTAGACGTCAGGTTCATGATAAACCTGCATTGCAGCCCTTGAGATCCTTGATATGGTTAATGAAAATGCTATGGTATGATTTCATGATGTTATGATGTCATGTTTGAACAGGAAGTAAACACAAGCAAATCATACAAGAACCTTAGGTTTAAGGCTTGCATGAGGTCCGTAGGTAAGTATCCTTTTGAAGTTCAGTTGGCTCAACCTGTCCTAAGAATAGTAACCCGGTCCTAGGAATCTCATATCATCGATCTTTCTCACATGCTTTATTTCAGCAGAGCAACTGACTTTCCACCGAAATATCCTGAGAGTCGAATCTCTGTGAGTGTAGCATCGAGTATCAACCAACTCTGGTCTGCACCAAAGGCGGCTATCTCATTACCTTCTAATGGCCAAGTTGGGTCAATTAAGGTTCTAAAGGTCAGTTAATGCTTATGACACTATGCAACAGCCTAGTGTTATCCTCGACCGACTCAAGGAACACCAATACAAACCAAAGTGTCACACTAACGTAGCCATCACTTCAACCATATCGGTTTACGCCGTATAGTTTCCATGATCTATAGCTACTTACCTAAGGCATCCCCAGATCCGGGTGTAGGATCTTTGTAAAAATTAAAACCCGAGCAACCCTCAAAAGTAAAGCAAACAAAGCAAACAAGAAAATGAAAAAGTGATCTAACTCTAAGGTAACCCCTCTTTTTAGTATTCCCCAACAGTGTTGCCAGTTCTGTAATATGGTGGGAGAACTGACTTTTTTGGTTTTATCCAAATGTGCGGATAGCAAGAGTCGCCACCGACTTTTATTTTATCCAATAACGAAAGGGTGAAAATAATAGGAAATACCTTTTAAGATTTTGAGTTCGGGGGGTAGATTATGAAAAGGGAAGGTGTTACCACCCTTTTCATTCGTAGTTATCTACGGGCTCTTAATCACTTAGATCACTTTTTGAAAATTGCTTTGTAATGCGTGTTTTTGAAAATATTTTAAAACGTTTCCAATGTAAGGCAAAACTTTGTAATGATTCTCGTATCGGTCCTCGAGAATGCGTACAAAGTGTTTGTTTGAAAATATTTATTGAAAAAGTGTGATTGTGAGAAATATTTTGTTTTGAAGAGTTTTTTGAGAAAGCGATTAAAAGTTCTACCCTACTCAAGGTCGTTCTTGTATTTTTCCTCCTCCTGTAGATAGTGTTATCCTACCATTAGTTAGTATGAAGCCCTATCATTGGATTTGAAGGGACATGTGAGGGGTCATCGTACATTCATCGAAGGCAACTGGTAAGGACTCTTTAGCAATTTTTGTATAGGATTAGATCATTTACCAGAAGGCAACGTCGAAGGGTCATCTAGGGACTATGATCTTTTTAATTGAGAGACTTTGCTAAAGCGTCCCCACGTTTGAGGGACATGACTGTTTAATTGAAAGGAAACAAGAGAGGTTACTGTAGAGGTGAGTGTGTTAATAGTGATTCAATTCAGTTATTTTCATCTTAAATTAGAGTTTTCTAACATTTAGTTTTTAGTCTTTCCATGCAAACCATATTTACTAAGCAGGACACATAAAATAATAAAAAGTGGTCAAGTGCGGAAAATAATGGCAGAAACGTAAACCCAAAACTATTACATCTCTTCGGGACAGTTACATAATAGTAGAGCGGAAAAGAAAAACCCTAAGCTATTACAACCCGTAAACAATTACATAATAGTGGAAAAAGGAAAATGGCGAATAAAAAAATAACATTCGTGAAACCAATACAGTCGATCTAAAAATATGAAAGAGAAAGAAATGTTTTTTGATATTTTTTATGAAAAAAGGTTTTTGAATGATGATTTATAATAAACATAAAAAATAATTAATTTTTATTAATAAAAGAAAAGTTAATCAATTTAGTTAATTAAAAAAAGTTAATGGTAAAAAACCTAAAATCTAATTAGTTTTAGAGTTTGGAAAAGAGAAGGTTTATGGTTAAGTGAATTTAGGGTTTAAGTTAGTAAAAAATGCATAAGGAAATAAAATCAAGAGAAAACAGAAAAATAATGCAAATGTCAGTGGCGGATGTTGAACCAACGCCCTTTGGTTCCTCAGTAATGTAGCTTGCCACCAAGCCAAGTGTGCCTTGGTGCTAGTAAGGCGCACATCATCTAAAATATAATCAACCTGCAAGGAAGAAAAACATGAAAAATAAAATGCCAAAACCGGGATCGAACCCACGCCTTGGCATAGTAAGGCTTTATCGAGCGCGCTTCTATAATTGGGGTGGTGATACATCTATTATCATCAGCGAAACAAAATAAATATAAAATGAAACCAAACAAATGGATGGAGAAGCCCTAGAGCCCTAGCTCCGGTCGTCTTCTCTAGTGACTATTTTTTTGTTCCAGCAAAAATAACAAAGATTAGAGATCCAAAGGGACCTTACCCCCCTAAACCAAGCCCTACGAGTTTAATGGAACCATTACTTTTGACTGATTTACGCTGGTTTGTAAGGTATGCCAAAAATATCATGGATCGGGCCAAGCATAACAGTTCATGATTCAGGTAGCATAGGACTCTTGTGATGATCTTAGCCTGTATAAATACATCTTAGAAGCTCATTAATAGGGTTAGCTTCGTCAAAACATAAAGAAAATAGAAATACAAATTTATGAAATAATGGAAAAAACAATGATGCATGCAGTGCGTTTTGAGCCCTTTGGACCATCAAGGATGATCTATTCTCACACTACTGTGCTTTAGGAAGTGAATGGAAGAGTTAGTTTTCCTCGAGAGTGGCTGCAGTTAGGGTTTACTAGTTGCCCTTATTCTTTGATATTTATGGAATTTTGAAATGGTGCTTTTATGCACGGATTTTCGTGTGCATGCTTGTCTGAATTGATGAGAATATATAAGCATGAATTAATTCAAATGTTTATGGGCTTGGACCTTTTGTAAGAAGCCTTGTTTTATTTCATTTATTTTGAATTTTAAATAAATTAAAAAAATAAAACAAAAACCCAAGAGGTGCATGAATGAGTTCTGAGGTTCAAAATAGGTTGCAAAAACACACATGGACTTTGAATCACAAGCCCAATAGCCCAAAATTCCAAGTTTGGTCACTTTTGGTTGTTATGCATTTGCTCAAAATTTCCCAACTTGAACCAATCATAACTTTCTCAATTTTTATCATTTGAAGGTGATCTTTGACTTTTAGGAAAGCTTAAGATATCCGCTACAATCTCTATTTTGATCATTTTTTCTATTGAAGACTTTATCATGATGTAAGTTGCCTTGACAAAAAATGTCTTTTTGTTGACTTTTGAAATGACCTATAATGTATTAGTTTATATCTCTCAAATGAAGCATTTTTTAGACTTGAACTTAGAGAGAAAAAGTTGTAGAGAATTGAATTTCCTTCAAAATGAGCTTTTGTTGAGGAAAATCAAATGAAGCATGTGAAAGTTGTGCTTGGTCAAAGTTCAGTTGATTTCTCCTTAAGAAAACCCTAATTTGATAATTTTTTTATACTTTTGATGAATTGAGAGTTTTCTTGATGAATCATGATCAACCCTTGATAAAATGATGAATATGACTTCAAAATGTTGATGTTGACCAAAAATATTGAAGTTTGACTGTATGTTGACCATAATTGACTTTTTTTCCCAATGCAGTTGATATTCAATCATCTGAGCAATTGACTGAGAAAACTTGTGATGTAAGACTTGAAATTTGGCATGAGGATTCTTAGGGACACATGAGAAACCATGAAATCCACTTGAGGTTTTTAGAAACTCAATATTCCTTGAAAAAGATAAAACCCTAGTTGTAGGTCCATTTCTTAGAAGGATAATTTGTTAGATCAACTCTTGAGCAACTTTGAGAATTCTATAAGCATGAGAAGACGCTTTGAAGAAAATAGGAGAGAAAATTTTGGAGTACAACACATATTAATCCTGAAAAGTTGCCACCGATTTTTGACGCTAATACCCGGTGCGAGTTCCATTATGGCGCACAGGGGAATACCATTGAGAATTATATAGAGTTTAAACATAAAGTACAAGACTTACTGGATTAGAAAGACATCAACTTTGGGCCAATGTCGGCATCAAATATTCTCCAATAACCCTTGCCACCTCACGAGGGTGCTACTATTAATGCCATTGTTGAAGATAAAAGTTTAAACCTGGTGATGGATGTAAACCAGATGATTACACCTTTACCTTCTATGAAAGAGCAGTTGTCAAAGAAAAGCGTGTTCCTGGGTTATGGTATCAACTGTGAAGATTGTTTGATTCACCCAGAGGGTTGTAAATGTTTGAAATATGAAATCCAGAGGTTGATTACTAAAGGAACTCTTAAGTTTTACCGCATGGTTGTTGAGACTAAGGCTAAGGGAGATGAAGTGGAAGTGATTACTATCCCCTTCAAGGCAAAGACAATTCTCGTGCCTGCTACAATTTCGATTCCAACCAAGTATTCGCCACTGACCATCACTCTACCTGGTTCAATGCCGTATGTCAGTGACAAGGAAGTTCCTTGGAACTACAATGGTGGATTTTATATTAGGAGCAAAAGCATGTTGTTGAAAAGCTTGAGAAAAGTAAATATGAGGAAGATAAGCCTGAAGTTCATGAGATTGTCAGTGAAAGCAGGATTACCCGAAGTGGTCAGATCTTCTCTCCGCCTAACATACCAGAAAGCAGTGCAGATGCCTTGGCTAAGGCTAAAGGCAAGCAGATAATGGTGAATGGTAAAAAACCAGTGCAGAATACTCCAGTCCCGACTTTGGACGCCGATTTGGCCAAAGACGTGGCAGAGTTGATGAGATATATAAAGAAGAGTGATTACAAGATAATCGATCAGTTAAGCCAGATGCCTTTGAAGATTTTGATTCTTGCTTTACTTAGGGATTCCGAATCTCACAGAAATGCACTGACGAAGTTATTTGGGACTTCTTTTATTCCTCAGGAAATTTCAGTGAATCAATTTGAAGGAATCATGGCTAACGAACAATGGGCTAGGTTTCACAAATTTCGATTTACCTCCTGAGGGGAGGAATCATAATAAGGAGATGCATATCTTAATGGAGATTGCAAGAACTACATTATCCCGTGTGGTGGTTAACACAGGATCATTCCTCAATGGTTTTCCAAAGTATGCTCTCATGAAATTAGATTATGAAGGGGTTGTGCTGAGGTCCAACGATTTAGTGGTTAGGCGTTTGACGGATTGAAAAGAACTGTATTTGATGAAGTTGATTTGCCTATAAAGATAGATCCTCAGATATTCAACGTGACATTATTTATCATGGATATCAATCCTTTCTACTTCTTCTTGCTAGGGTGCTCGTGGATCCATGGGGCCGGTTCTGTGACTTCTACTTTGCATTAGAAGTTGAAATTCCTGGTTAATGGGAAAGTGGTCACCATTTGTGGTGAAGAGGATTATATTTTCATCCATCTGAGTACCTTCCTGTATGTTGAAATTAAAGGTGAGGTACATGAGACTTCGTGCCAAGCGTTTGAAACTGTGCAAGTTGTCAAAACTCCTCGTCCAGAGGTTAAAAAGCCGAAGGTCGCCATGGCATCTTATCGACAAGCTCAGACAATTATAGAATCTGGACATCTTGAAGGCTGAGGCAGAGTTTTGGACCTCCCTATACAGAAAGACAAGAAAGTTTTGGGTTTTGTGATTGGACGAAGCGCACCGACTTCCGTTTTGAGGATTCAAGGTATTCCCTCTGATAAAATTCATCAGCGGTGGTATCATCCATGAGGAAGCTCATTTTGTGAGCGACGAAGGTGACAGTGATTATGATATGGACAAATAGATTCATCCTACTGTTCTGGGACAAGAGCCTTCTAATTGGTTTGCTGAGGACGTCATCACAGTTACCCGCTATAAAGAGTAATTTTCTTTTGTTTTTATCATGCAATAATTCCTACGTTCTGCCCAAGACGTAGTGATCATGCTTTAGGGCCACAATGTTTTCAATTTCAAAATAATTATTAATAAAGGACGTCTTTTTGCATTCAAATATTTCGCTCCTTGTCGTTCTCTTTATTTTTCAAAAAAATTGGCAACGTGTTTTTATTTTTCTTTTTAAATCTTAAACTAAAATAAAAACAAAATCATCATCGTGTAAATACAGTCCCCCATTAATCCCAGATTTTTTCAAAAATGATTATGCTATGGCTTATTATGACTTTGAAAATCCAATCTATCAAGTTGATGAAGAAGCTGGAGAAGATTGTGAACTTCCTGAAGAGTTAACAAATTGTTAAGGCAAGAGGAAAAGGTCATTCAGCCGCACCAAGAGACTTTAGAAGTGATCAACATGAGTACCTAGGAGTTCCAAAAAGAAGTCAAGATTGGGGTCGCATTAGAAGACAGTGTCAAGCGAAGATTGATCGAAATGCTCCGAGTGTATGTGGACGTCTTTTCTTGGTCTTATGAAGACATGCCTGGGCTGGATACATATATTGTTGTGCTCAAGTTGCCTCTTAGAGAAGATTATCCTCCAGTCAAACAAAAACTTTGAAGACCTCATCCCGAGATTTCCATGAAGATTAAAGAGGAGGTTTAAAAACAATTTGATGCGGATTTCCTGAAGGTTATCTCTTATCTGACGTGGATTGCAAATATTGTTCTAGTTCCGAAGAAAGATGGAAAAGTGAGAATGTGTGTGGATTATAGGGACTTGAACAGAGCAAGCCCTAAATATGATTTTCCGCTCCCTCATATTGATATTCTGGTTGACAATACTGCTCAAGCAAAAGTGTTTTCCTTCATGGATGATTTTTCTGGCTATAATCAAATTATGATGGCGCCAGAAGACATGGAAAAGACTAATTTTATTACACCTTGGGGAACATTTTGTTAAAAAGTGATGCCCTTTGGTTTTAAGAATGCAGGGGCAACATATCAGCGTGCAATGTTCACTCTCTTTCATGATATAATGCATAAAGAGATTGAGGTATACATTGACAATATGATTTCCAGATCCCAGACAGAAGAGGAACATCTGGTCCACTTGCTGAATTTGTTTGAAAGGTTAAGGAAATTCAGGCTGAGGCTGAACCCTAATAATTGCACCTTCGGGGTAAGATCAGGGAAGTTATTGGGCTTCATAGTAAGAGAAAAATAAATTGAGTTTGATCCTCCAAAAATAAAAGCGATACAAGAAATGCCTGAGTCGAGAACATAAAAAGAGGTTGGTGGTTTCCTAGGGAGTTGAACTACATTTCTAGATTCATCTCTCATCTTATAGCCTCTTACGAACCAATGTTCAAGCTGTTGAGAAAAGATCGAACGACCAGGTGGAATGACATTTGCCAAGCAGCATTTTGATAAAATAAAAGAGTATTTGCAGGAACCTCCAATTATCTCTCCTCCCGTGGAAGCCAAACCCTTGATAATGTATTTGACTGCATTGGAAAACTCTATGGGTTGTGTACTTGGTCAACATGACGAGTCTGGTAGGAAAGAACATGTTGTTTACTACCTGAGCAAGAAATTCACTGATTGTGAGTCGAGATATTCATTGCTGGAAAAGACTTTTTGTGCACTCGCGTGGGCAGCAAAATGTCTCAGATAGTACATGCTGACTCATACTACTCTCTTGATATCCAAGGTGGATCCAATCAAGTACATTTTTTAAAATCCAACTCTCACGGGAATAGTAGCTTGTTGGCATTTTGACATAATATGACATCCACTATACTACCCAGAAAGCTATCAAGGGTAGTGTATTGGCAGATTATCTTTCTCACCAACCTATGAAAGATGACTATCAACCGATGAAGTTTTAGTTTCCAGACGAGGAAATCATGTACATATGCGATTGTAATATTCCTGTCCCAGAGGAAGGACCCAAACTAGGATCGCAATGGACGATGATGTTAGATGGTGCCTCGAATGCATTTGGTAATGATGTTAGTGCTGTTATTACTTATCTGGAATATTTTCTTACTCCTCTCACTTCCAGAATTTGCTTTGATTGTACCAACAATATGACTGAGTATGAAGCTTTCATTTTTGGGCTCAAAGTTGCTATTGATTTACGAATCAATATCTTAAAAGTATATGGGGATTATTCTCTTGTAATCAGTCATATTAACGGAGATTGAGAGACTCGTCACCCGAATTTGATTCCGTATCGTGAGCATGTTATGAAGTTGATCCCATATTTTGACGAGATTACTTTCAATCATATTCCAAGAGAAGAGAATAATTTGGCAGAAGCCTTGGATATTCTGTCATCCATTTTTAAAGTCATACGGGCAAATAAAGCTCCCTTTATCACTATTTTAAGGTTAGATGAGCCGGCGTTCTATTACGAAATAGAAGAAGAGGCTGATGAGAAACCATTGTTTTATTATATCAAAAGGTATCTTGAAATAAAAGAATATCCATAGGATGCTTCTGTCATTGATAAAAATACTATGTGGAAGTATTCTACCAAAATTTTCCTCAATGGAGGTGTTCTGTACAAGAGAAACTATGACTCTATTTTGCTCAGATGCATGGATAGACACGAATCAAACAAGATCACAAAAGAAATCCATGAAGGTTCTTTCGGGACGCATTCCAGCAGGCATACCATGGCCAATAAAATCCTGAGAGCATGTTACTATTGGTCTACCATGGAGAACGATTGTTACAATCACCCCAGAATCTATTACAAGTGCCAGATTTATGCCGACAAAATGCATGTGCCGTCCAATACGCTGGATGTTTTGACTTCTCCTTGGCCCTTCGCAATATGGGGCATTGATGTGATTGGAAGGATTAAACCAACTACTTCCAATGGATATCTCTTTATTCTAGTTGCCATAGATTACTTCACCAAATAGGTCGAATCTACATCTTATGCCAATGTCACCAAGAAAGTGATTGCTCGTTCCATCAAGCATAATATTATTTATCATTATGGTATTCCTGAAAACATCATTATTGATAATGGGTAGAATCTCAATAATAAGACGATGAAAGAGCTGTGTGAAAGCTTTAAGATAAAGCATCACAATTATTCTCCATATCGTCTAAAGATGAATGGTGTTATTGAGGCAACAAATAAGAATATTAAGAAGATTGTGCAGAAGATGGTTGTACCCTATAAGGATTGGCATGAGATGTTGCCATTTGCTTTGCATGGTTATCGCACTTTGGTGCGTACTTGGATTGGGGAAACCCCATTCTCTCTGGTGTATGACATGGAAGCAGTCCTGCTCGTGGAAGTACATATTCCTTCTTTAAGGATTATGACAGATATACAAATGGATGAAGCTGAATGGGTTTCAGAATAGACTTGATCTGTTGAATCTTATTGACGAGAAGAGATTGAAATCTATTTGCTATGACCAGAAGAGAATAAAGAAAGCTTTTGATAAGAAGACGCGTCCTCGAAATTTCTAAGCTAGTGACTTCGTGCTGAAGAGGATCTTGCCTCTCAATAGTACAGATGCTAGGGGAAAATGGGCTCTTAATTATGAAGGACCATATGTTGTGAAGAAAGTATTCTCAGGAGGAGCCGTGATGGAGAGGATTTCCCTCACCCCGTCAACACATACGTATTTAAAAAATACTTTGCATAAATAGACCCGTTGAGTCAACGACTCAGGCAAAAAAGGGCATCCCGGTATACCACAAAAAATGAATAAAAGGTTCAGAAAAAAATTAGGGATAAAGAATAAAAGAATTAAAAATATATTTGTGTACACCCGCTAAGTCAAAAACCTAAAAAAGGCGAGTTAGGCAAAAATGGGTATCTCGGTGGATTGAAAACCCGAAAAGGGCGATCCAGGCAAAAATTAGGGATTTAAAGAGAATGACTACGGTCTGCCTTGCATCTGTGCTATCATTCTTTTACTGTTGTTTGTTATCTTGGAAGGATAAGGAATCAGTCGAATAAATTTTGTCAGAAAGAAAGATACTATGGAGCTTTAAGGTTATATGAGTCAGAGAAGAGTTGGTACCCGATGAATCTGCATTCACATTGCCATCTTTGTATCTCCCTTTGCATGCTTTGTATGCGATTACCTCTTTTTAGGAATTTTTTTTACGCAAATGCCTATATATAGGCCAATAAATCAATGAAATTCCTTTTATCCAAATTGTGCCTCTTGGTTTTTACTTTTATTGTTTTATTTGCAAAAGATTGAAACAACCGGCTGAACATCATCAAACAATGAAGTCGCCATTGAACGTCTTTTATCCCACATGAAAGGAAAGGTGAACATCGAGTAAACCTAAAGGGGTGAAATCACGGTCTTGCGACCGTAGAGATCAGGTAAGGGAGTTGGTTATGCAAGGGGAAGGTATTAGCACCCCACACACCCGTAGTACTCTATGATATCCACTCATGTTTGTAAGTTTAAGATTGCCCTAAGAGGGGGGGGGGGGGGGGGGTGAATTAGGTGGTGGTCAATTTTTGACTTATTTTATACTTTCTGGTTTTGTTTTAGTGCTTTGGAAAAACTGTAAAGTGCAGAAAGTAAGGAGACACGGAGATTTATCCTGGTTCCTTCCACACCCCGGAAGTACGTCCAGTCCCCTTGCAAACACGCAAGAGATTTCACTATTTTGTTAGAACTTTTACAAGACTCTTCCTAGTCTTATCAACTAAAGACTCTAACAAATACCAAGAACACCCTCTTGGATTTCCAATAAGTCTCTTGAGAACAATCCTCTCAAAAGATACCTCTTGTTTCCAACAATGGACAACAAGGTACACAAGTATTCCAATACTTTTAATTCCAACAATCCTGGAAATAAGTTACACTTTGTAAAATTCTATGAAATATGATTTCTTGAAAGATGTTGATCACATAGAGTGACTTCAATGAAGTTTCTTCTTTCTTCTCTTGTAAGCAATTCAAACTCTAACACAATGGTTAGATAATGCTCAAAGATTTATGTTCTTATATGTGTGAAAGTGCATAAAATCTTTGTTCTTAAAAGTTAAGAAATATGAAGTTTGAATATTTTACAAAGTTCAGATGCATAAGAGAAGAGTTGTTTTTTAATTTGAAAGATTTAGTATTTAATGTAATCAAGATACCTTTCCAAATGGACACTTTTCTGTTTGAAAAACTTGAGAGGATGCAATGTATGACCATGCATCTATTGGAGAAAAGGTGTGAAGGATATCTTGAAACCAATTCAGATTTTTCACAAGTTACAACGTGTAAATAGATTAGCATGAGATGTAAATCAATTGCACGGGTTTGTAAATCGATTAGCATGATGTGTAAATCGATTTACAAGTGTTAAAAATTCAACTCAATTCTGTGATCAATCAATTTACACTTCATGTAAATCGATTGCTTCCAGAAACAATCAGTTTTTGAAAAAGCATGTGTAAATTGATTTACATCATATGTTAATCAATTTACATAAGTGAAAAACTTAAAATTTGTTTTATACTTTAAGTGAAGTGTTGTGGCAAGTGTGTATATCATTTTTGAGCATTTCTAATCAATGTAGTTCAAATGAGAATTGATATACTTGATTGCTTGCCATGATCCTTGAAGATTTGAGTGAATGATGTTTTAAGCTAATTCCACTTCTTTTCCTTCTTGCCATAGTGCTTGTTTGTCTTTCATCAAACTAGCTTGTTTGTCTTTCATCAAAACTAAAGTTGAGTTGAGGCTTAAGATTACATTCTCCCCCTTTTTGATGATGACAAACCATCTTTCTTTATAAGTTGTTCAGATTTGGAGCAAAAGGAGTTTTCTCCCCCTAAGTTAGATTTCTCCCCCTATGGAGAAAAAGTTTTGAAAGCTTGCCCTGTAAAGAAAATTGAAACAAACAAGAAAACAACCATAAAGTTCTATCACATCCTTCTCCCCCTTTGACATTATCAAAAAGAAGGGAAAGATGCAACAAGATGATACTTATAACAAGTTGAAACAGATATGAACTAAAAACTTCAGTTCAGTGGTAAATCGATTTGCCCATTGGTTAAATCGATTTACACAAAATAATTTTTATGAAAAATAATTTTCGTTCAGTGGTAAATCGATTTACATACTGTGTAAATCAATTTACACAAAAGGATTTTATAAAAAAAAGGTTTTGCTTCAGTGGTAAATCGATTTACACACCAAGTAAATCGATTTACTTAAAGGAAAAATTTTAAAAACAGTAATTTTAACATTTGAAACATTGTCTAAACCCATATATATGTACATTAAAGTATAGTTAAGAATAGAGTGCACCTTATATATCTTGTTCATCTAGGATTCCGAGTTCACGACGAATTTTGAAAAATGCATCCTTTGCAAGTGGTTTTGTGAAAATGTCCGCGAGTTGATTTTGAGTATCCACAAAAGTAATCTTGACATCTCCTTTGAGTACGTGATCTCAGATGAAATGGTGTCTGATGTCAATGTGTTTTGTCCGGGAATGCATAACTAGATTTTTCATAATATTGATCGCGCTTGTGTTATCACATCGAAGTGGAATGCATCCAAGGTTTACTCCATAGTCAAGTAACTGTTGTTTTAGCCAAAGAATTTAAGCGCATCCACTACCAGCCACAATGTATTCTGCTTTGGCAGTGCTGAGAGCGACGCTTGCTTGATTTTTGCATGACCATGAAACCAAGGCATTTCCGAGAATGTGACATGTTCCACTTGTACTTTTGCGATCAGTCTTATAACCTGCATAGTCAGCATCAGACTAACCAACTAGATTGCACATACTACCTTTTGGATACCATAATACGGCGTTGGTTGTTCCTTTGAGATATTTTATTATGCACTTGACTGTTGCAAGGTGAGACTCTTTAGGATTGGCTTGATATCTTGCACATAGGCAAACACTGAACATGATGTCAGGTCTACTTGCTGTTATATAGAGGAGTGAGCCAATCATTCCACGATACTTAGTTATGTCAATAGAATTCCCTGATTCATCTGGATCAAGATAGGTGCCGGATCCCATAGGAATTGCACTCTCTTTGCTACTTTCCATCTCAAACTTCTTTATAAGGTCTTTTCAATATTTTGATTGGTTAATGAAGATACCGTGTTTGAGTTGCTTAATTTGAAGACCGAGAAAGAAATTCAATCTTCCCATCATAGACATCTCAAACTCTCCTTGCATCATAGATGAAAATTCCTTGCACATATTTTGGTTAGTTGAACCGAAAACAATATCATCTACATATATTTGTACAAGTAAAGTATGATGATTGACATTTTTTATGAAGAGAGTGGTATCAACTTTACCCTTTACAAACCCTTTTTCACATAGGAATGCGCTTAGTCTATCATACCATGCCCTTGGTGCTTGCTTCAGCCCATAGAGAGCTTTCTTCAATTTGAAGACATGATTAGGATGTTTGAAGTCTTCAAATCCAGGAGGTTGCTTTACATAGACTTCTTCATTAATGAATCTATTGAGAAATGCGATTTTTACATCCATTTGAAAGAGTTCAAAGTCCAATGAGCATGCATATGCAAGTAGTAGTCTTATTGCTTCCAAACGTGCTACCAGAGCAAAAGTTTCTTCAAAATCAATTCCTTCCTCTTGGTTGTATCCTTGAGAAACTAGTCTTTCCTTGTTTCGAGTGATTATACCATTTTCATCCATCTTGTTTTTGAATACCCATTTGGTTCCAATGATACGTTTATTTCCTGGATTAGGAACAAGTTCCCAAACTTCGTTCCGTTCAAATTGGTTTAGCTCCTCTTGCATGGCAAGGATCCATTGATCATCTTCTAGTGCTTGAGCCACTTTAGTAGGTTTAACTTGAGATACAAAAGCCATATTTAAGCATGCATCCTTAAGATTTAGTCGAGTAGATACCCCTTTGCTAATATCTCCAATTATGTTGTCAATTGGATGATCACGATGAGTTCTCCATTCTTGAGGAAGACCATCATCATTTTCATTTTGATGTGAAAGTTCATGTGTTTGTTCCGGGTTGACAATTTTGCCACCTTCGCATGAATTCTCATGAGGTAAATCTATAGAACCATCATCATCACAAATAACAACTTCCTCCTTGGAGGTGTTAGATTCATCAAAAGAAACATGCATTGATTCTTATATAGTTAAAGTTCTTTTATTATAAATTCTAAAAGCTTTGCTAGAAAGGGAGTAACCAAGAAAAATACCTTCATCCAATTTTTCATCGAACTTACCGAGATTGTCTTTGTCGTTGTTAAGGACAAAGCATTTGCACCCGGAAATGTGAAAGTGAGAGATATTTGGTTTTCTTCCTTTGTAAATCTCATATGGAGTTTTCTTTAGTATAGGTCTTATGATCACGCGATTGCTTACGTAACATGCCGTGCTTACCGCATCCGCCCAAAAATATTTAGGCAAAATTGAGTCACTTAGCATGGTTCTTGCAAGCTCCACCAAAGACCTATTTTTCCTTTCAACTACTCCATTTTGTTGTGGAGTTCTTGGTGCTGAAAAATTGTGGAAGATCCCATTTTCTTCACAAAATTCTTCAAACAAACTGTTTTAGAACTCTCCACCATGATCACTTCGGATTGATGTTATCTTTAATGACTTCTCATTTTGAACTTGTTTTGCATATCTCTTGAATGCCTTGAATGCGTCATTTTTGTGCACTAAAAACAAAGTCCAAGTAAAACGGGAAAAATCATCTAAAATAACTAAAGCATAAATGTTACCTCCGAAGCTTCTTGTTCTAGATGGACCAAAAAGATCCATGTGCAACAATTGAAGTGGTCTTGTTGTTGAAACCACATTCATTGGTTTGAACGTTGATTTGGTCTGTTTGCCCTTTTGGCATGCACTACATAATTTGTCTTTGATGAACTTCATCTTTGGTAGACCAATAACTAAGTCATGCTTAACCAATTTGTTCAAGTGCTCCATGTGAATGTGAGCAATCCTCTTGTGCCATAACCAAGCGTCATTGTTGTTTACCATAAGACATTGTACCTTCATAGACAAATAATATAAAGTGATCATAAAAATATTGTTAGATCTTATACCTTTGAGTTTTACCTCATTGGTTGCCTCATCCATAATAAGGCATTCTTCTTTGTTGAATTTGATTTTGAACCCTCTATCGCAAAGTTGACTTATGCTAAGAAGGTTATGCTTTAATCCTTAAACATAGAGAACATCCTCAATTTGAATGGATGGAGGTGTGCCAACTATTCCAACACCAAGAATCTTTCCTTTGGTGTTGTCTCCATAGGTGACATACCCTTTGGCTTTATGTACTAGATATGAAAATTGGTGTACATCTCCTGTCATATGCTTTGAACATCCACTGTCAAGATACCAAAGATTTGATGTGGATTTCAAGCATACCTACAAAAACAGATTATTTCTTGTTAGGTACCCAAGTTGCCTTGGGTCCTTCATAGTTAGTTCCCTTTTTCACCCATGCATAGTGTCCACTAGCCATACTGAAATTTCTAATATAGCATGCATTAGGTGTGTGTCCAATAATACCACAGTAAAAACAGTTTGGAACAAATTTTCTCTTGTATCTAGGAATTTGTTTCCTCTTAGATACATTAGGCTTTTTATTTTGATGATTATGAACAACTTGCTTCTTTTCTACTATCTTGGGATTGGAACTATTATTAGCCTTTACAAAAATAGTGGGATTGTTACTTTGTTTCTTAGAATTCACATAACCAAGACCTTTTTTTATCATTTGGATAACGTTGTTGGCTTAGTAATCCTTCCAACCCTATTTGTCCTCTTTCATATCGTTCAATGACTCTTTTCAATTGAACAATTTGAAAGACATTTGATTCACACTTGGAGCATGCAAATTTTTCCTTTTCTTTTATAAAATTCTGTTTTTGAAGATCAAAATCTTTATTCATGGTGTCAATTTTTTCTAGACAAATTAGAAGTTCTTTTTCTTGGGTTGACACCTTTTTGTATAAACTTTTGCATTCTTTCAAGAGTTCATCAATTGCACTTTGAACATCATCATCAAAAAGAGTAAATTCATTACTAACCTCTTCTTCATTGTCAGAGTGATGCGATGCCATTAAGGCTAAATTTGCACATTCGCCGCTTTCCGATTCTGATGTACTGCTCATATCATTATCTTCCCATGCTATGTAGGCTTTCTTTTGTTTTGAGTCCTTTCCTTTGAATTCGTTTTTCTTTGGGAGATTTGGACAGTTTGGCTTGATATGTCCTTGCTTTCCACATTCATAACATGAGACATCTTATGTTGATGTGGAGGCTTCTCTTTTCTTGAAGTGCTTTCTCTTATGTGCATGAGATCCGCCCTTGTCATTTCTGCCAAAAAATTTCCCAAGTCTTTTAACAAGAAGCATGAAATTTTCATCTTCTTCCGGATTGTCTTCTTTTACAACTTCCTTTGAATCAATTTTTAAAGCAATGTTTTTGGACTTCTTTTCTAGATTCTCATGTTTTTCAAGTCTACCGAGTTCCGTTTCGTATTCTTGAAGTTTGCCAAATAATGTAGCGGAAGTCATTGCGGAGAGACTCTTCTTTTCCGAGATTTCCGTTACCTTTGGTTGCCATTCCCTAGTCAATGATCTGAGGACTTTCAAGTTGAGTTCATCATTTGTCAAGGTTTTACCAAGAGCACTTAAGTGATTTGTCAAATGCACAAATCTATTTTGTAAGTCAAGAATGGATTCTCCGGGCTGCATTCGAAATAGTTCAAATTCTTGACTTAGGGTATTTAGCCTTGATCTTTTTACTTCAGCCGTTCCTTCATGAGTTTGTACCAAGGTATCCCATATTTCCTTTGCTGTTTTGCATGTCGAGACACGGAAAAATTCGTCCATACTAAGTGCAACTTGAAGAAGGTTTATTGCCTTTTTGTCATAGAGAACTTTCTTTTTGTCGTCGTCGTCCCATGCAGTTTTAGGCTTTGAAGAGCCAACACCATTGATTACCGTAACCGGAATAAATGGACCATTTTCAACACCATCCCATATCTCCTCTCCTTGTGCTTCTAGATGCACCTTCATGCGTATTTTCCAGAAGTCAAAATATTCACCACAGAATAGAGGAGGTTTGTTGTTACTACCACCATCTCTGAAAACGGGTTGATGATTTTCGGAATCCATTCTGGATCTCTAGGAGCAGGTTACCTATAACCTGCTTTGATACCAATTGTAAGTTTAAGATTGCCCTAAGAGGGGGGGGGGGTGAATTAGGTGGTGGTCGATTTTTGACTTATTTTATACTTTCTGGTTTTGTTTTAGTGCTTTGGAAAAACTGTAAAGTGCAGAAAGTAAAGAGACACGAAGATTTATCCTGGTTCCTTCCACACCCCAGAAGTACGTCCAGTCCCCTTGCAAACACGCAAGAGATTTCACTATTTTGTTAGAACTTTTACAAGACTCTTCCTAGTCTTATCAACTAAAGACTCTAACAAATACCAAGAACACCCTCTTGGATTTCCAATAAGTCTCTTGAGAATAATCCTCTCAAAAGATACCTCTTGTTTCCAACAATGGACAACAAGGTACACAAGTATTCCAATACTTAATTCCAACAATCCTGGAAATAAGTTACACTTTGTATAATTCTATGAAATATGATTTCTTTAAAGATGTTGATCACATAGAGTTACTTCAAAGAAGTTTCTTCTTTCTTCTCTTGTAAGCAATTCAAACTGTAACACAATGGTTAGATAATGCTCAAAGATTTCTATTCCTATATGTGTGAAAGTGCAGAAAATCTTTGTTCTTAAAAGTTAAGAAATATGAAGTTTGAATATTTTACAAAGTTCAGAATTATTGCATAAGAGAAGAGTTGTTTTTTAATTTGAAAGATTTAGTATTTAAAGTAATCAAGATACCTTTCCAAATGGACACTTTTCTGTTTGAATAACTTGAGAGGATGCAATGTATGACCATGCATCTATTGGAGAAAAGGTGTGAAGGATATCTTGAAACCAGTTCACATTTTTCACAAGTTACAACGTGTAAATCGATTAGCATGAGATGTAAATCGATTGCACGGGTTTGTAACGTTCTTGTTTTCAAAAAATTTAAAGTGTAAATCGATTAGCATGATGTGTAAATCGATTTACAAGTGTTAAAAATTCAACTCAGTTCTGTGATCAATCGATTTACACTTCATGTAAATCGATTGCTGCCAGAAAAAAATTAGTTTTTGAAAAAGCATGTGTAAATCGATTTACATCATATGTTAATCGATTTACATCAGTGAAAAACTTAAAATTTGTTTTATACTTTAAGTGAAGTGTTGTGGCAAGTGTGTATATCATTTTTGAGAATTTCTAATCAATGTAGTTCAAATGAGAATTGATATACTTGATTGCTTGCCATGATCCTTGAAGATTTGAGTGAATGATGCTTTAAGCTAATTCCACTTCTTTTCCTTCTTGCCATAGTGCTTGTTTGTCTTTCATCAAACTAGCTTGTTTGTCTTTCATCAAAACTAAAGTTGAGTTGAGGCTTGAGATTACAATGTTGTCTAATCTAATGGGTGTGGTGAAAATCTATGTCTAAGGCTTAAAGCTGAAAAGGGAATGCATGCAAAGAAAATTTGGGGAAAAGAATGGAATATTTACAAGAATATGCTCGATTAGGTCCCATAAAAGCCTCTTCCTACGTATCCCTTTTTAAGGAATCAGAGCAACCGTAGTTTGACTCACATATTTTATTGGTTTATGTTTTTTAGTTAAAAAGACAAAAACAATAATCAAGATGGAAAAACATCAGATAAAATGACAAGACATCAACAACAATGATAAAACATCAAAACAAGGACGACAAGACATCACATGGTAACACAAACTCAGATAAGATGATAACACATCAACATGATAGAAAAATATCAGATAAGATGATAAAACATCAGCATGATAACAAAATATCAGATAAGATGATAAAACATCACACCTAACAATGATATCAAAAATCAAAGTAGGATAACAAACATATGCGAGGACGAAGCATTGACAAAAAGATAGTAAAATATCATGGCAGAGATGACAATACATCAAAACATAGATGATAAAACATCACACCTTACAATGATATTGAAAATGAAAGTAGGATAACAAACATACGCGATGGTGAAACATCGACATAAAGATAGCAAAACATCATGGAAAGGATGGAGAAACATCAATTTAGATGATAAAACATCACACCTAACAATGATATTGAAAACCAAAGTAGGATAGCAAACATACGCGATGGAGAAACATCGGCAAAAAGATAGTAAAATATCATGGTAAGGGTGGAAAGATGTCAACTTAACAAGATTTAAAATAGAGCCAAAAGGCGCAAAAACAATTAAGATTGGTTTGTATTTTTTACCTTGAAGAAGGATTTAAGTTCATTAGTGATGTTTTTTATGATTTGCCAAAAATGAATTTTAGTTTTAAGATGCAATATGCAAAGAAAAGAAAACATCTAAGGGAGACTATCCTAATCTCTAGTCCAAGTGTAATCATACAATGATGGCCCTATGGTTGAGTTTTGAAAGGGGAGTATCTACCTAAGTGAACATACATGGATTCCTATCCTAATGTCTAGCTTGACAACTAGCCTCAACGAGCGATCCTAAGGGAGCACAAAAAATAAAATGTCACAGATCTTGTGACAAAAAAAATCAAACAAACAGATGACAAAAAATCTAGGTAAACAAAAGCTCGAGCATCACTCGAATATGAAACACCTACAAGGTGCAAGCCAAGTAGTAAAAGGGGAGGTCTCGCCATAGACAAGCAACCAAGCATCAGACCAAAGGTTAAGCCATAGCCAAGGGGAGTGAATCACCCGAGTCAACCAAGCCATAAAATTGTGGGAATATAAAAGGTCCTTAACCGTGGTATCAATTACCAGGGCAAGAAAGATCTGGGGGAAGAGATACAGTGTATGTATACACTTAGTATCAGTGTTGGTCAACATGAGCTAAAGAAAGCATGGGGATCCGATTTTAGGAACCATTTTCACTTGCCTTTAAAAGGCTTAAATTCATTCAGATCTTGGGCACAGGTTCAGAGCATCTACTTGTAGAAAGTGGGCATAGGAACAACATTGACTAGAATGTGCGGAGGTTAATTACGAACCCTTTTTGCTTGCCTCCTTTTAAGGACTTATTATCTGTAACATGATACATGCACAATCATTAAACAAACAAAAACATGGCTTCCTAGTAAGGACTTCCAAAATTTTCTTCCCAGTGGCACGGACTCCCAATCCTAAATTAGAAGTAAAATGGGGAAAAAGTAAATCAGATGAGAAAGTACAGAATAAATATAATCCGCAAATAAGAAACTAAACAGTAACAAAACCCGGAGATCTTCGAACAAGCTAGCATCAACAAAAAAACAAGTCAGTAGCCATGTCGTCAGACATAAGCATCAAAGCTTCAATGTGAAAATAAATCACGAATGATGTGTAGCAGACATAACCATATAAACACTCTGCAAAGTAATACAGATAGACAAAGCACATATATATATATATATATATATATATATATATATATATATATATATATATATATATATATATATATATATATATATATATATATATATATATATATGAGAAACAAAATAGATTGCCTCAAAAGCGAAGTTATATTCCACAAATAAAGTGGAACACAGAGTAAATAAGGCCCATGAAGTACCTTTCACAACACAACAAAATGATTAGTATTAACAAGGTGAGATAAAAATGTGAACGTAAACATGCCATGCATTTATCATATATCATGGCTAAGAATGGGCCCGATTGGTCGAATAATCATGGAGAAACAAGTCCGATAAAATGAGATCAGAAGTAAACACATAAGGTTAGTGTATCCTAAAACCTATAAAATCCTCAACAAGAACCTACTAAGGTAATCTTAGGTATAATCATAAAACTAGGTCAAAAATCAACCCCGAACTACACCCTAAGAGTGAAAGAAGTGCGATGAATAGGTAGATGAAAGATGAACATGATTAAGGGAGTATCCCATCATACAAGTCAGTAGTAAACCAAATATCTAGAAATCACATTCAAACATTATAAGTCACGCAAGAAAAGTCACTCATGTATCATACAAATGGGAAGTGTAGAAAAGAAATGAACAAATAAGTTTACATTGAGCAAATATGGATTTAAACAAAGAGCACATGATTTGAGAATCATGGAACGTGTGACTTATATGATAGGTTATCTCAAGATGAGACTAAAGAGTAATCAAATAGAAGTTGAAACTTCATTCATAAACAAAGTCACCTAATTGATGAGCAAAATCATCTAAAAGGAAGTAAAGGAATTTTGTCTTAGATCAAATGAAGTTGATAATGATAAAATGAAAATAATAAAGAATATTATTTGTCCTTGGGTGATGATAAAACCCTCATAAGATACTAATCGTTAATCTAAAACCTTGAGAAATGTTAACAAGGTAACAAACTTAAGTATCATGATATTGGAGAAATATAGTCCCTTAAGCTATATAAGCAAAGTGATCAAGGTAACTTAAACTCAATGTCCTTGGATTTTATGGGCAACAAACAAAATCAAGTGACAATGTTGGGACAAGTTCACAATCATAAGAAGCAAGCATCAACAACTAAAATTCAAAATCATAGGCAAGAGGTAAATATAGCTCCCATTGTGTCACCATGATGAGTTGATGATGATGTGTCAAAAAAAGGGAATTAAAAGCATGATTAAATGAAAAACACACATATGTTTAAAGAAAAACTCAAGCCCACGAACAATGGACTCTATGTCCTCAAGAAATAACAAGCACACACTAGGTCAAAAGTAGTGAATCTAGCTCCTAACTTGTCACCATGTTGAATGGGAAATGAAATGCCAATCAAGGATCAAAGGAGCATTAAATGAAAACAAATGAGACCTTACAAGGTTATAATAATGAAGGATTCAAATTGAATTGGACCAAATGGTATTCCAATGGTGGTGCACAAAAGCAACCTCCTAAACCATGATCACTAGTGGTTATCAAACAAAAATTGACAATAAAAGGAAAGCTTTGAGAACTTGAATGGTTCATTGATGAACTCAAGTCTCTAAACCCGTAATTAGGATGGCAAAAATGAAAGGAATTAATACCTTATGGGTTGCACAAGTGCATTCCCTTTACCTCTAATTCAAAAGAACACAAAAGCATACATGAGAAAAACGACTGAATCAAAAATAGAAACAAGGTTTGTAAAAACAAGATAAAAATATTTCAACGTTCACAAGGCATCAATAGGTCAGGAACATCTATCTTAAGACAAAATTATCAAGGTTAAAGTTGAAAACTTAATCACACAAGTTAGTCTAGCCTAGATAAGCCTCTAATTGGGAACCCTAGCTTAACTAATTTGGGAAAAATATCAAATCAACTCCTAAAATCAAGAAAAATTAATTATAAGGTTCTAAGATATCATAATATCCTAACTTAAACATAAATTGACTTAAAAGTCAAGGGAGGTTAGCCAATGAACCCTAACTTGTGATATAAGCAAGCAAAAGTCAACAAAATCACACAATTAATGTTCAATCTTCAAAAGAAGTCAAGAACATAAAATGAAATTGAAATAAAATTCACAAGGCTAGAAAATTACTTAAAGAAATCATATAATATTTTTATTAATTTTTAGAATTAAAAGAAAATAGGAAATTAAATCAAAACATAACAATTTTTAATTAAAAGCCTAGTTCATCTTTACATTTTTTATCAACCAAAAATATTAAAAATGTGAAATGAAATTCAAAAATCACACACATGTCAATATAATGACTCAAAGTATTTTTTGTGAATTTTTTATTAAGGAAAAGTCCTAAAATAAATGTAAAAATGCATAAAAAGCAATCAAATCTCACTAATTATTAAATCAACTAAAAATGAGAAAAAAATATAAAATGAAATTCAAAAACTCAAAAATAGACCAATCAAGGTGTCTAAAATATTTTTTATATAATTTTTGTGTAAAGAAAAAGTAAGAAACAAAAATTAACAAAAAAATACTATGCAAAAATCAATTAAACAAAATTAATTAATCTACGAATTTTTTTTACCAATCAAATGATTTTTGAAAAAAATTAAAAAAAAAAATCAAATATTAGATATTAAAATCTACCTATGGTATTTTTTTAAAGAATTTTTGGAAATGTTTTGATCAAGAATAAAATCAGAGGAAACAATTAAAATCAAATAAAAAGAATATGCATTAAAATTCAAATGGATGAATCAGGATCCAACACGTCCCTTCATCCCTGTCCTTTAGCAAGGTTCAGAACGCATGTTTTTAGTTTCATGCATACGAGTATATATCAACATATCTCATTCGTTTCTCAATACTTTTTAACGATTCAAATTGCAAAATAGAGATCACACAACACACTACATCATGCTTCTTATAGAATTCAAAATCATCAACTAACAAATTAGAAATTAGATCAAGAAGTTCATGAGAATCATCCAAACATGAAAATTTAGAAGTTCACAAATCACAAATGTAATGAAAATCAAGCTTCAAGTATACATCACATATAAAATATGGCCAACTATGAACATGTAAACAATATTTAATTCATTTAAAGCAAGCTACATTGCAAAAATCTCAGATCTAAAAATTACCTTTCATGAGTGAGAAATAAACTCAACTCGATGCATCTGATAAAAAAGAAACCCATGCTTATGATGCTTCAATGAATTGAAAATAAAGAGAAATTGAGCTCTTGAATGGAAGAGATGAAAGCTTCGAAGTAAAATTTTCTTGAGAGAGAGAATTTCAGATATGAGTTTTGTGAGAAATTATGCATACCCCTGAGAGAGAGTGAAGGGTAGCTTATATAGAGAGTGACAGTTGAGGGTATGATGGTCTTTGAACGGAATAAAACCGTTAGAGGCAATTTGTGAAAAATCCAAAAAGTTGATGTGATGTTGTATACTGCGTTTTGTTTGAGCTCATGCTTTCCTTTGTGTCAGTTTTGTAAACTCAACAAGGGTGTGAAGTGAGTGAAAATGATAAAGAATGATGAGGTGTCCTCTATTGCACACGAGGTGAGGTTTTTGAAATGAGATATTTTGCTAAAAATAGAAACATTTGATGGGGAGAGTACAATGCACAATGTGTGACTATTTGGCAAAGCTAATAAGAATTATTTCGTGCTAATCACATGCCAACATGACCTGTAACATGCCCACAAAAAAATGCAAAACTCTGCAAGAATGACTATGGCACTGTATCACATTGATCATCTCACTTTCTCATTCAAAATCTCAAAACCCACTCGCGTGTTTCAAATGTTTAAGGGGCCTTTCAAAAGCATATATCATGTAGATAATAATGGTTATTTGAATTTCTCAATTTGGAGTTGAAATGATGGAGATATGATGAAGAGAAGTTGAGAAAAATAAACAAGTCTTGCAAGGAAGACGCAAGTATGCATGGGCGTGCATGGCAAGTGTATTGTGCAGTTGTGAGTGAGCAACTTCTCAAGATCATATCTTTCTCAATCCTTGGCCAAAATGAATGAACCAAATCTCAATGAGAAGCTCTCATATCTGTCTATAATGCCCCTACAAGAAATTTTCCAATTGGTCTTTGAATAAAATATAATAAGCCTTCAAAATGGCATGCCACATGTTTGTTGAAATGCTTGGCTAGACAAGTCAAATTGCTAGTCATCTTGCAAGGCTTGTGCACAGAACTTCCCACTTGATTTTCTCTTAAATGCTTCACAATTGAGCCTTCCACACACATTGACAATGTTTTAGGATTTTTCAAGAGATTTTTGAATATATATGGTTTGTCTCAATTGGATAAAAAATGAGAAAGTTACAGATGTCCAAAGCTCAGTACTATAGGAACTTGAGAACTTAGAAAATTTTCTAAGTATCCAAGTGACTTCTCAAGCAAGTTATCTTCAATTTGACCTCTTCTCTTGATCTTATGAAACCAGTGATTATGGAGTGTGAAAATAGGATATTTGAATTGATGGTTGACCAAAAGTCCACTTGATCAACTTTGACTTTGGTTGATTTTTGGTCAAAATGATCGTTTATCCCCTTTTGATCAATTGAACCTTTTCCAATTCAAATTTATGGACAATTTTCCCATTGTAGATACTTAATATCATATAGAAACACTTGGAATCAAATTTGAATAAAAAAGTTGAAGAATTCCTGATTAAATCCAAAACCCTGGTTTGGTCATATGTATAGGGGGATGATGCTCAAGCTTCAAAACCGTAATTCATCTAGATATCTTGAGAGATTACTTGAACATAATTGCCTCAAATGAAAAAAAGAAGATGATGCTTCAAAAATTTGGCTTATATAAGCCTCAATTACTTCAATTGGATAAAACCCTAATTTTGACTGATGATACATAGGAATGTGATTCACTTTACAATCAAAACAATCTTCAATCTTCTGATGATCCAATGGGATGGATAAGATGTCCTGAGACATGAGAGACCCTTGTGACTTGAGAAATCCAAGGATTGAGAGAATTAGACCCTCCTTGCACTAATTGTCAATACCATGAACTTCCAAAGCTTGTGGAAGACTTGAGAACCAAAGTACGTTGATCCTATCACAGTGTATCAATGCAATGCAATATGATGTTTACGATGAAACATAATAATTAAACAAGAGGGTAAATTTTATGGTGCAACAGCTGCTCCTATTCAATCGTCTTAAACATGATAAGGGACAAAAGTGATATCTTTCGAACATTCAGAGTTGAAGATGATTGAATACGAAAGAACTCGAAAATTTACCCTCTTGAAAACAAGAAGCGAAACTTGTCGAAAACAAGAAATGCTAGAAAATGTGGAACTTGGGAGGTACCAAATGAAATTGGATTTAGCAAGCAGAGGGTCTAATGAAAATTGGCCCTCCAAAGACATGCGTCAGAATGAAGCTGTAATGCAGACTTTAACAAAGTTGAGATGAAACTCAAACTTAGAAGAGTAGATAAAACTAAACTTCAGAAAGATGTGTTAAGATGAAACATGACCACAAAGGGGTGAGATAAGACTCAAACACAGAGAGTAGGCAAAGTTAAATTCTGGAAAAGTACGCAGGGAAAAGTGGCTAGAGCGTATGTTTCTAGGAGCACCTGCTAGTCTCAAAAGAGAATGGTCAACCAAGGATACAACAAACAAAAGCTGAAGTAGAATAATCAAACACTGTTGAAGGTTCAGTAAACAAAAACTGATAAAAATCCAAGGAATGACAACAAACGAGACAAAACTCGACTCGACAACATTAGAAGATCAAAACTTTTTAGAAACGAGTACCAGGACAAAATAAACAGGATTTTACACACGGGTGACGAGGAAAAACTCGACCCATAACAAAGTGATGAGAGTGCATGTCTCTCAGAGCACCTGTTATTCTCCAACCACGGCTAAACAGTAAATGAAAACTGATTAAGACTAGAATAGGTATAAAAGAGACATTTCAAGTCGATGGACACAACAAACAAAAGTCGTAATACAGTAAACAAACATTGTCAAAGGTTCAGTAATAAAAAAATGATAAACATCCAAAGAGTAAGATAAGGGTTTCGACCAAGGACATGATAAATGAACACCGATAGAAGGGTCCAGGAAAAGAAACAAAACGAGACAACACTTGACTCATAATAACTAGTTAGGCAAGACAAACTAGATGAGTACTAGGAAAAAACTGGATTTCATGCACAGGAGAAGAGATCAAGACTCAACCCAAAGCAAAGTGATGAGAGCGCATGTTTCTCACAGCACTTGCTAGTCTTAGACCAGGGATAAACAATAAACGAAAACTGATAGAAGAATCCAAGGAACTAAGGAGACTGATTTCAACCAAGGACACAGTTAAACAAACACTGCAAAAAGACTCGGTAAACAAAAACCGATAAAGGATTCAGTAATCAAACATTGATGGAATTCCAAGGTATGAAAACAAAACGAGATAACACTCAATTCATTATAACTAGTTAGACAAAACTAAAGTTGGTGAGTACTATAGTGGTAGAAATGTTGAGACTAAGCCATTGGATTGACTTGACTCGCACAAATCAAAATAAAAATCGCTACCGCGCTTTATTGTTTCTAGAGGAATAGGAAAAGAGAGAATAACCCAAAAAGAGAGGGGATAGAATCTAGGTACGGGGGTTGGTTATACAAAGGGAAGGTATTTACAACTTAAACATCTATGGTACTCCGCATGAACATCTTTGAAAATTTATGTATTTTGGCTATAAGTGTTGTATAAAAAAATACATTGTGGGGATAAGAAAAGAAGTATTTTTTACAAATTTTTCACTCGCCGTGGTTGCGAACCTTTAGTGCCTACGTACCACCTTCCGTGCAATAGGGGATCAGGGTACTCGTAGTTCAGCTTTAAAAAATTTAAAACATAAGTGTGTTGGTTAATTTTAAGAGAAGAGACATTATCGTCTTATCCAAGTGGAGAATATACTTACTACCCACAATTATGAGAAAGAAGAATTTGTGTCATCTCAAAGTGGAGGATATTGCTTTGATTTTAAAATCAACAAAGCCTCACTCAACACCCAAGTGGAATATATCTCACTTCACTACATATCGTAGAAGTATAGTAGTTTGTATCACTACAAGGATTGAGAAAAGTCTAATCTTTTGAGAAAATTTTTAAAACAAAAGCCAAAATGGAAAAAATGGTTTGAAGGAGATTGATTGACTTTTTGTCTTCTCACAAAAAATGTCAAATTAAGTTGGTAAAAATTTGATTAAGAAAAGATTTTGAAAATGCATTGACCTAAGTCTAAGTTTATTATGAAAGCGATTCAAGTTTAGAAAACAAGAATAGTCTTGTAAAGGAGGGAGAAGATTTTTGAAAATAAAGAAGATGGGAGGAGATGAAGGGCTATCCTAAAGCATAAGGTAAAAGCTAGGGAAAAGAACCATATAAACAATAAGAAGCCAACACTTGACACAATGAGTCAATGTAGAATTCCCATCCTTTTGAATGAAACCAAGCAAGCAAAGATACTAAACCTCTTAAGAATACCAAACTTCAAGGGTATTAAGTCTTCACAAAAATCTGTATACAGATGAATTCTCAATCATAGACAAAGCACATAATCATAATAACCTGCACACAAAGAAAAACAACCCAATGTCTCGGGGTAAACCCCAAGAACTCCAGACAAATTAACAATAAAAGTCACAAGGTTCCAAGGTAGGCCAAGGTCTCTAATCCTAAGTCCAAGAAGTCCATAAACCCATCATGCCAAGGATAGTAACCAAATAGTCCAAGTAACATTAAAGATTTTTATTGTTCAAGTTGGTTATTAGGTATCTTCAAAAAGAAAATGAAAAGCTCAAGTGAGAAAACTAAAAATGACATAAAGATAAATGCTCAAGTGAGCAAATATGAAAATAACATGAAATGTAAATGCTAAAATAAATGGTGCGTAAAAGTAAAGGCGTAAAGTAAAAGCATAAAAAATAAAAGTCAATTGTTAATGAGTTATAAATTAAAGGTTAGTTGAATGAACATCTTGAAAGTTGCATTTGAAAACTCATTAGAATATTGATAAAATCAAATCCTCTCAACAACAAGTTTCATTTTCTTTTTGTCAAGTATATCATTCATTTTAAATTCTCGAGGTGTCAATAAATGATCAACGATGTTTAAATGATTCACCTAGACCAAAGTTTATGAAGGTTCATTAGAGGATTCATAAAACCAAAGCCTCCTAACAATGAATCTCAAGGTTATTGGATCAAAGGTTTCAAATTTAACATACTTTCGCTTGCAAACATAGGTTTGGGCCACAAATGATCATTTCTTGAATCAAGACAAAATTTTGCGACATGTTAAGCAATCGTAAGTGGACTAATGTAGAAGTCGCACCAATTTTGAGGCCGGTCAATAGCAATCTTTGTGCCATATTTTTGGAGAAATGATATGTAGATCATCCTCTAGCAACATGTAGCACATATAAGAAGCTGGTGAGATGAAGAGGGAGGGGATGTATGGTATGAATTTAGGGTTTCAAATATCATCAACATCATTCATCCATTTCTGGTGGATATGGTTTCTCATCCTATCAACACCCAAGATCCAATGAGGTTCAAGAATTTGTCACCAAATGAAGTCCAAGTCAGAACCAAAATAATAATTTTTTTTTAAATAAAACAATGTTTAAATGATTAATAAAAGGAAAATGAATGGTAAAATACACAAAGCATTTTAAAACACCAAATAAAAAATCCTAAAAAATAGTCAAAGGTCAAACATGATTTAATAAAGGTTGATAAATTTTTTCAGAATTTTTTAAAGTCAGAAACTATTTTTTCAAAATTGAAGAAAATAAGAAAAATAAACTAAAATTTGTGAAAAATAGTAAAATCAGAAATAAAAAAAAAAATAAGGTCACCAATATTTGTCCAGAGGTCATTGGATCCTTCTATATATTTTTTAGAATTTAAAAAGATTATAAAGTATTTTTAAAATAATTAAAATAAGTCAAACAAAGCAAAAATTATGAAAAATATCAAACATTAAAATAAAAATATGAAAAATTGTTCACAAAGTCATAAATAATTCAAAGTATTTTTGTATATTTTTTTCATAATTTTTGGATAAAAAATAAAAGAGTTATGAATTTTTAAAGATAAAGGAAAGTTAAAAATAAATTTGTAAAATGAAATAAATAAATAAAAAACCACATGCGTTGGATCTCTTCCACTTATACACGCCGGCAAATATAATGGATCTGAGGTAAGGGAGTATCATGAACCCAAGTCTAGGCGCGCGCGTATGTAAGACAAGAAAGTCCAACCAATCAAAATAAAACAATTGGCTGAGTGTCATTGGTTGTAGGACGACACATAGGTCGTCTTTAATCTCGAGCCTCCTGCAAATAGGGAAACACCAAGATCCTTAAATCTATAAATTTATGCATTCACAGTGGTACCATTAGATGCGTCTACTTGAGACGATCACAATCGTATGCTCGTGAAAAATTTATATAAAGCACATCGTAGTTGATTTGGAAAAAACCAGAGATGTTTGAAAATGTTAAAATCAAAAAATAGAAGCATCAAATGCATTGATTCATCAAAATTGAGTTGATAGCAAGCATCCGTGAACATCATAGATCATTCTAGTAATTTGAGTTAGAAGGTGTCGTGCATAAAACTACCTGAACAAAGTTAGATGAACTTGCTCTGTAAATGGACTTGGCTAGCGCGAATTAGGACACCTCAAGGTTTGATTCTTCTTATGTTAGCTTCAGTGAAGTTCAAGGATGAAGGATCAATGAAGAAATTGGATTTAAAAGTTAAGAAAAGAGGAATTCGAAATATTAGAAAATTTAGTTACGGAGGGAGTTTGACAGAGTGATTTTGGCTATTCTAGCTTGAAGAAATGAGAGGAGTGAGGTCCTCTATTTATAGGGAAGCGAAAGAGAATGCAAATTTGAAGAATTAGTGGAGTTTGGAGAGAAATCGTGAGAGGTCGTGGACATGAGAAACATGTGACTTTATTAGCATCAAAACACACTTAAACCTTGCATTTCAAGGCTCTAATCCTCTTTGGAAAGTTGGTTAAACATGATTAGATCAGAAAAGCATGCTAATTTGGTGTTTATAAGCCACATTATGGATTTCAAATTCTGACTCTGGAGAAAATTTTAGTTTCAAGGTACCATCTTTGAATCCATGATGTTCACATCTCAAGGGGTCCTAGGGCATAATTCTTGAAGCATTTGAAAGATAAGGTCACAATATTTATAATGTGCAAAGAATGAGATCAATTGGACGCTTGATCTAGGAGTTGTGATGAGTCAAAGTTGAGAAAAAGATGCTGACTTTTTGTACTTAGAAAAATTCTAAGTTTTTTCTTCAAAAGTGACCTATAACGTTTTGAGTTCTTACACGGTCTTCCTACAAAATTGAGCTTTGATAATTGATTCTATCTTGAAGTAGACTTCCCAAAGAGCATTATGAAACTTGAATCACTAAAAAATACCAAGTATTGAAAAAATTATGGCCTTGTGAAATTTGTGAAAATACATGAGGTGACCTATAATCTTTTGGGTTCTTAGGGCATCTTCCACCAATTTTCAAGTATTGAACATAAAAAAATAGGTGAATTTAACATTCTTAATATCATTGTGGAAAAATAATGGAATTAAGGAGATAAAAATTGACAAAGTTATGATCGTTTGAAGTCACATAAGGGAATTTGATGGGCTATTTAGGGGACTTGTAATCTTTCTTCCTCATTAGGCATCTTCCATACAAAAGTTTCTTGAAACTCTTGAAGTGATTAATTGATTTCCATTTAAGGAGAAGCATACCTTTGGAATCACCCAATAATCTCAAAAGATGAACAAGATATAACCCTTAGAAGTTCAAAACCCTAGCTCATAAAGCACCAAAATGACTTGGAAACCCCTTTCAATTTTTAAAATCTTTCTTGCACAATCACTTTTTCCATGTGAATAGAAGTTGTTATGGATGATAATAAGAACCCATAGAAATAATAACCACTTCCAAATATTAATAATTGAGAGATTTATGCACTTGTGATCAAGAAATCAAGAGCTTATACAATTAGGTCAAACTTCTTCAATCAATCCTTACATCCTTTGACTTTCTTTGACAAATTGAGGCATGATGAATCATAATAGACCTTGTCATGATATTAATCTAAAGAATATTCAATGATGAAGCTTGAATCTCAATAAAGCTTTGTTGAAGAAGGCATGGAAATAAACTCATGAACCTATAAATCAATCTGATGAAAAGTGTTGTGGCCTCACCTATAGTATCATTAATTAGAGAAAACATTCATTATATTTGTTAGTTAAAAGTTAATTAATACAAAACATATATGATCACATTATACAAATCAAGGTGCTTGGTGATCCCCCATGAGAAAACCTAAATATAGGGAGAATAACCAAACCTTAGTGTGATCTTGATATGATTGAGTTGATATGAGATGATAGAGGAATCTTAGGGGAAAAATTAGGGTATAACAGCTGCCCTTATTTAAGTGTCTTATATCCGTAGATGCGAAGGTTAAAATCTTTGTGTCGACGCGATTGAAGATACTTAAATATAAAAGAAACCCTATTTTTGGCTCTAAGATGCCATGCAATGCACATGATTGTACATGCAAACAAACAGGTCCAAAGGTGACACATGACACCACTGGGGAAACAAAAAACAAAATAAACGATCAAAAGAAAATCTGACCAGGAAAATAAATCACTGGTAAAAAAATGACTCAACTCTACTGGTGTGAAACTCAAGGAGGAGATAAAGCATCTTCAATTCAAATATTGAGGAGAGAAGTAAAGGATGATAACGATCGACAGATAACTGCAAATTATCCACTCACTGAGAAGATAGCAAAAAAGTGGCATCAACTCACAGGGAAAAGAAGTGGTAAAATAAAACCAGTAAATACCCATATTAGGGATGGTAACAAAAGATTGGCATCATTACTTATGAATGGAAACAAACAAATTCTTCAACAACGAACTATATCCAATAATGATGAGACTACCATCCATCGGAGTAAACAAAACTCAACAACAAACTATCTCCCGTAATGACGAGACTATCATTCATTGGAGTAAACAAATCTCAACAACAAACTATCTCCCATAATGACGAGACTACCATCTATTGGAGTAACAAATATCAACAAAGAACTATCACCCATAATGACGAGACTACCATCCATTGGAGTAACAAATCTCCACAACAAACTATCTCCCATAATGATGAGACTACCATCCATTGGGGTAACAAATCTTAACAACAAACTATCTACCATAATGACGATACTACCATCCATTGGAGTAACAAATCTCAACAATGAACTATCTCCCATAATGACGAGACTACCATCCATTGGAGTAACAAATCTCAATAACAAACTATCTCCCATAATGACGAGACTACCATCCATTAGAGTAACAAATCTCAACAATGAACTATCTCCCATAATGACGAGACTACCATCCATTGGAGTAACAAATTTTAACAATGAACTATCTCCCATAATAACGAGACTACCATCTATCGGGGTAACAAATCTCAACAATGAAATATCTCCCATAATGACGAGACTACCATCCATTGGAGTAACAAATTTCAACAATGAACTATCCCCCATAATGACGAGACTACCATCCACTGGAGTAACAAATTTCAACAATGAACTATCTCCCATAATGACGAGACTACCATCCATTGAAGTAACAAATCTCAACCTTCTCTGGGAACTAACAAACTTACTGAGGAAGTACAAGTTGCTCAAATAAAGAGACATGCCATGTGCTGTTATAAGAAGCCTGTTGGAAAAATAAATATGACTTCTCTGGGAAAATTTGGACATATTCCTGATAAGGAGATAAAGTCTTCTCGTGCAAAATAAATGCACATTCTCAAACCAGGGCTCAAAGCCTGCAGAAATCAAAATAATAATGTTGTCGGGAACCACAAATTCAAACTGGAAATAAACCGGAGTAAAACAGTCAACCAAGATAGCACCTAATGAGAAATAAACTAAAAAGGGAAAAACAGATCTAACCAGATAATGAGTCGAATAAGAAGGCTAAAGCAAAATTCTTCCACGAGGGATAACTCAATGGGGAAATTGAAAGGATGTACACTTTTTTCTTAAGGTTGAAAATCTATTGGAGAGAGGGTAATATAACTCTACAAATAGGGTAATATGCCAACAAAATATTAATGAATGCAAATGAGCAATGCATTTAATTCAACTATGCGTGATGTATGTATGAATGTATGAATATTATTATGTATATGCTGATAAAGCATACATAAAGTACTGGGAATAACCAGACAAAACCATATTGGGTAAAGTCAACACTTGGCTAAATCACTTCCAGGATGAAAATTTCATAAGAAAGTAACCACCAACTGAGGAAACAAATTCCTATTTCACGGCTTAACTCCACTGGGAAGAAACATAATCTGAAAATAATCAAGTCAAAACAGTAAATAAAAACAGATACAGGGATATAACATCCTCCTCTAGACTTCATCGGGGAACACTTACACAGACTTCAATGGGGAAAACAACATCTCAATGTTTAGATTTCCACTGGTGATTATAATACTGACTTCTCTAGGGAAGGTGAAAACCACATCATCGAGATATCAACTGGGGATCTTGTGCTGACTTCATTGGGGAGGACAATACCACATTGTCGAGGGGAGCCCAAAATACATTCTTCAATACTAAGTGATGATTATTCAAATTTCGTGGGGAGGAATTATGAAACCACAAGGGGATAACAACTTTCAAAGAGAAACATTATCTCAACTTTAATTGGGGAATTAAAAAGTCAAATAATACAACAAGAAGTCAAAATTATGGGGATTTTAAATCAAACCCAGCACTTGGCTGGAGAAAACCCAAAAGGTTGACAACTGTTTCAACACTTAGAAAATATACTTCCCTTGTATAGTTGCCTAGGAAACAAACAACAACAATAATACCATTATTGCAAAGGGCGACAATTTGTAAATGATTCTTCCTTAGCACACAAAGGGAGAAGGGACTTTCGTCATAAGAGTGAAGAGCTCACTGGGGAATCTGGGATAAAGGATTCAGACCATGCAGACCCAAAATCCAAATAATCATCCTGGAGGAAAACAAATGAACATAGACTTGACTGGGGAAAATGGGATCACAAACGCAACACCACACCATACATCAATTGATACGATCTCCAACTATTTGAGAAACATAAATAGATCATGCGCATACCAACAAGAATGACCTAGGAGAACCTTCCCGGGGAATATATACTTCCAAAATTTCAGAGTTCGTCCATCCTTGGAATCACTATTTTGTTTTTCTTGAGTCAGAAAATCTAAAGTAAAAAAGTAATTTGTAAATTCTTTTCAAAAACAATTTCATTATTAAATCTCTTTGTTTTGAAAATTACTATCAATAATAAACATATTCTTTGTAAGCAGAATAAAATAAGAATTATAAAGAATTGGATAAAAGCTCAAACTTTATTAATAGAATGGTGGTCTGTGAATGGCGAGACCCCATAGATGATTACAAAGTTTGGAAAATGGCAATATATCAAAAAAGATACATTGAAATACAATGACCACTATTCTCCCTAACAACTTTGAATTCCTAAGCAGCGACTTCTATTGAAGTGTGGTAAGGATCTGAGAAGATTGTTACTTCAATGATCAAGTCTTGTATGAGGTAGTTACTTGCCAAGAAATCCCTAACTTTTTCCTAGGTTTCCCTTGCGGGTTTTCAACATAGCGGGAGGAAATTATTCTGTATGTGTCTCTTATTTTTGCCTAGACCGCCCTTTCGGGTTTTCAGCCTACCGAGATGCTTTTATTTTTCCTAAGTCGCCCTTTCGGGTTTTCGACTTAGCGAGCTATTCTTTTATTTCTTTAGGAAAAGTATTTCTTGACTGCATCATCATTCATAGGACATGGGAACTCCTCAGCATTCATAGTTTCAAGAATTAATGCACCGCCAAAGAAGGCTTTCTTAACAACATATGGCCTTCAAAATTGGGAGTCCACTTTCCCCTAGAATCAACGTTAAAAGACATGATCTTCCTGAGCACGAGGTGACCTTCTCTGAATTCACGAGGCTTGATCTTCTTATCAAAAGCTTTCTTCATTCTCTTCTGGTATAACTGACTATGACACAAGGCTGTCATTCTCTTTCTTCAATCAAATTTAATTGGTCAAACCTGTTCTGGACCCATTCGGCCTCTAACAACTTAGTTTCCATTATCACACGTAAAGAGCGAATCTCAACCTCTACAGGGAGCACTGATTCCATACCATACACAAGAGAGAACGAGGTTGCCTCTATTGAAGTGCGGACAGATGTATGATATCCAAGCAAAGCAAAAGGGAGTATCTCATGCCAATCTTTATAAGTAACCACCATTTTCGAGACGATCTTCTTGTTGTTTTTATTAGCAGCTTCAACAGACCCATTCATCTTTGGCCTGTAAGGAGATGAATTATGATGGAATATCTTGAATTTTTCATAAAGTTCTGTCATCATATTGTTATTCAGATTCGAGCCATTGTCGGTGATAATCCTGCTTGGCACACCATACTAACATATAAGATTATTCTTGCTAAGGCGTACTACCACCTGCTTAGTAACATTAGCATATGAAGCTGCTTCTACCCACTTGGTGAAATAGTTTATTGCCACCAAGATAAAAAAATGTCCATTCGCCACTTTGGGTTCAATCATTCCAATCATGTCAACACTCCACATAGAGAATGGCCACTGGGAATAAATAACATTCAGAATTGTCGAAGGCACATGAACTTTGTCAGCATAAGTCTGGCATTTATGGAACTTCTTTGCAAATTTATAACAGTCAGATTCCATCGTCAGCCAATAGTAACCTGCCCTAAGCATGTTCTTTGCCATCGAATGCCCATTGGCTTGAGTACCAAAGGAACCTTCATGGGTTTCATGCATCAACATGTCTCCTTTGTATCTATCCACGCATCTGAGCAAGGCCATGTCATAATTTCTTTTGTATATCATATCTTCATTATGGAAAAAGCTTCCTGCCAACCTTCTCAATTTCTTTCTATCTTTGTTTAACACACCAACCGAGTATTCCTGATTCTGGAGAAAATGCTTGATATCAGAATACCAAGGTTTTTAATCTGACGTTTCCTCAGCTGCAAACACATGAGCTAGTCTATCCAAATGTTGCACTGTGATACGAGGAACATCATTCCAAGTATTTACTTGATACCTAGAAGCCAAAATGGCTAAAGTATATGCCATCTGATTCTCATCTCTGGGAATATGATGGAATTCAATTTTATTAAAGAAGGGTAATAATCTTCTAGCATAGTATTTATAGGGAATCAAGCCAACGTGATGAGTATCCCATTATCCTTTAATCTGATTTATTACCATAGCTGAATCGCCATAGACATATAGAATTTTGATCCTGAAGTCATGTTTGTGCAGAGCCAACAAATTTTATATGCAAAAGTTTATCAAAATATTGGACGTTTTTGTAAACAAAATATTGGAAGAAATTCATAAAAAGAGTTAATTGCAAAATCAAGACAAATGAGTGTTTACAAATGGCAATGTGAATATGAATATCCATCAAGTTCCGACTCTGCTATAACTCTTATAACCTCAACGCTCTAATCTCCTTGCTTTCTGACGAAGAATACTTGAACTGATTCCAAACCCCTTTCAGGTGACAAATAGTAATAGTAGATGAAATTGAAATCTAGGATCCAACGGTGAACATAGTCATTCACTTTAAATCCCTAACTTTTACCTAAATCACCCTTTTGGTTGTGGTTCCAGATCAAAAAGCCAATTGTTTCGGTTATGAATACATGTTATTCGATTGGGTAGGGTGAAAAGTTTCATAACCTGGTTGTTGATTAGAAGCTCAAATTCATTAGGGCCTAGATTTCTGGTTATGTCGGTGTTGAAACAGAACCGTATATCCATGGGTCAGAATTTACCTAGAGGGTGGAGTCCTAAAAGTGGTTGACACATTCCGATAGCATTTCCTATCATGGTTACTAGACCTCCCACCAAGATAGGTGCATGATAGGTTTGAGCAATACAGTCAAAATTGGCTATCTTATAAGTAGCGGCAATAATAGGGCAGTTTCTAGAGGCACAATACATAATGAAAAGCTCATCTCTAGACATAGAAGTAATGTTTTGCGGTTTTCTGGAAATGGTGTGGGCTAGGAACTTATGGAAGTAGAGGATAACAGGGTTATGAATACTTTCAGAAAACATATTATCAGGCTCAAGTTTGCTGTCTTCGATTATATTATCCCAGAAGTATCCTAGTTCACGGTCCATAAGAACGTCCTCTTGGGTACAGGTAAAAACATGCGGGCCACTAGGAAATCCTATTAGGTTAGAAAGTTCACGATTATTATAACGGTATTCTATATCGAACATTCTAAAAGTGGTTAGGCCTCTATTGAATCTTAAACCATGGTCAGGTAAAAAGATCCGTGAACTTAGGAATTCTAAGGTTAGCTTTCTGTAAGAACTAAATCTTCTCCTCAAAGGAGAAGCATCCCAACCTACTTAGTTTAGAAAAAACATTACACGGTCTCTAATGCCTAAAGTGGTCATGGCAGGGCCATAAGGATAAAAGGTCAGTGTCATTTCCCTTGCGTCTAATGCCTCAAAGCACCTCCCCCGGGCTCATCCTTTGAAAACTATGTCCATGGTGCCTACTTCTTGCATCTTAAGTTAGTATTGTTAGCTAAAATTAAGTTAGTCTGTAAGTAAGTTGACAATTAGAATTAAGTCTGTAGTGGAAAACGTCAGAGATTAATACTGCAAAACTGTAATGAAAAGAAAAAAAGAAAGAAATGTAAGAAAATGCAAACAAAACAAAAACAATAAATCAAAATAAAAAACTAGAAAGTGGGTTGACTCCCACCAAGCACTTTGTTTTATGTCTCAAGCTCGACATAATTTTAATAGATGATTAGATCTGTGAGTGAGCGGGTAACTCTCCAAGATGGAAACTAGCGGAATAGTCTTTGTTTTCTATGCAATGATAGTGCTTTAAATAGCTCCACTTGGAAGAACCTTAGTTATTTCAAACGAACTAGACCAACTGGAACGAAGTTTCCCCGAGAATATTTTAAGTCTAGAATTAAACAGGAGCACTATGTCGCCCTCATTAAACCTTTTTCCAGAAATGCACTTGTCGTGCCAATTCTTTGTTCTTTCTTTATAGATCTTGGAATTTTCATACGCATCTACTCTAAGTTCTTCTAGCTCATGGATATCCAAGATTCACTTCTCTCCTGCGGCAGTGTAACTTAAGTTGAGGGTTCTGATTGCCCAATAGGCTTTATGCTCTAGTTCTATCAACAGCTAACATAATTTCCCATAAACTAGTTTAAAAGGTGTGGTTCCTATGGTTGCCTTATAGGCTATTATATATGCCCATAGTGCTTCGTGTAATCTAGACGACCAATATTTCCTAGAAGTGGCAACTTTTTTTTCTAAGATTCGGTTAATCTCTCTGTTGGAGACTTCTACTTTTCCACTCGTTTGGGGATGATACGGTGTTGCTACATGGTGACAGACTCCATATTTTACTAATAGTTTTTCAAATATTTTCGAAATGAAATGAGAACCACTATCATTGATGATAAGTCTTGGCACACCGAATCTAGGAAAAATGATATTTTTAAAGAGCTTAATTACTACTCGTGTCATTGGTTGGAGAAGCTACGGACTCGATCCATTTTGATACATAATCTACGTCAATGAGTATGTATTTATTTCCAAAAGAGGATGGGAAGGGTCCCATGAAATCAATTCCCCACACATTAAAGACTTCTACTTCTAAAATTCCATTTTGAGACATTTCATCGTGTCTAGAGATGTTACCAGTGTGTTGGCATCGATCGCAGTTTATAACTGTAATGTGAACATCTTTCCATAAGTTAGGCCAATAGAGGCCAACTTGTAAAATATTAGCGCAAGTCTTTGAATTGCTTTCATGTCCACTATAAGGAGCAGTATGACATTTGGAAATTATGTCTTCTATTTCATCTTCGGGGACATGTCGACGGAAAATACCATCAGCGCCTCTTTTGAAAAGCAGAGGCACATCCCAATAATATTGTTTAAGATCGTGGAGGAACTTATTCTTTTGTTGATAGGTTAGATCTGGTGGAAGCACTCCAGTGGCCAAATAGTTAACAAAGTCAGCGTACCATTGTAGTGTGTTCTTACTATTAATGGTTGAGGGGCATTTAATGGTGTTGTTTTCTATTTGGGCTATGAGTTGTTCGTAAGGGAAATTATCGTTGATAGGTACTTGTTCAGGCTTAATGCCTTCCATTCTTGATATGTGATCAACTAGTACATTTTTAGTGCCTTTTTTGTCCTTGATTTCTAAATCGAACTCTTGTAGGAGTAAGATCCATCTGAGTAATCTTAGTTTTGCATCTTTTTTGTTTAATAGGTATTTAATCGCAGCATGATCAATATAGATAATCATCTTTGCTCCTACTAGGTAAGAACGAAATTTATCTAGAGCGAAGACAACAGCCAAAAAATCCTTTTTAGTTGTGGCATAGTTCATCTGTGCAGGATCTAAAGTTCTACTGGCGTAATAGATCGCATGAATCTTTTTATATTTTCATTATCCTAAGACTGCACCTATAAAATAGTTGCTAGCATGACACATGACTTCGAAAGGTAATCCCCGAATAGGTGGTTGCATAATAGGTGCGATAATAAGAGCTATTTTTAGTTGTTCAAATGCTTTTAAGCATTTGTCGTCGAAATTGAACTCAACGTCTTTCATTAACAGGCCAGTTAGCGGTTTGGTAATTTTAGAGAAATCTTTAATGAATTGTCGGTAGAAACAGGCGTGCCTAAGAAAATTCATATTTCTCTTACTATTTTCGGAGGTTGAATGTTTTATATAACTTCTATTTTTGCTTTGTCAACCTCAAATCCTTTGTCGGATACTATGTGTCCAAGTACGATTCCTTGTCGGACCATGAAATGGCATTTTCCCCAATTTAATACGAGATTTACTGTTACGCATCGTTCAAGTACCATTTCTAAGTTCGATAAGCATCCTTCAAAACTTTGTCCACAAACAGAGAAATCATCCATAAATACTTCCATGATATCATCTATAAAATAAGTGAAAATTTGACATCATGCATCTTTGGAATGTTGCGGGAGCATTGCATAGTCCAAAGGACATTCTTCTATAGGCAAATGTACCATAAGGACAAGTGAATATAGTCTTCTATTGATCTTCGGGGTGTATAGGGATTTGAAAAAATCCCGAATAACCATCCAGATAGAAAAAATGGGAAAGCTTAGCTAGTCATTTGAGCATTTGATCAATGAAAAGGTAAAGGAAAATGATATTTTCGAGTGGCTTTGTTTAACTTTCTATAGTCAATGCACATTGTCCATCCGATTTGGGTACATTGTGCTACCGATTCACCTTTTGTGTTGCTGACAACTGTAACACCTCCTTTATTTGGTACAACATGTAATGGGCTAACCCATTTACTGTCGGATATCAGATATATGATTCCTTCTTATAATAACTTTTGTACTTCTTTCTTAACTACATCACTCAGAACTGGGTTTATTCTTCTTTGATGTTCTCTCGAGGTTTTGCAGTCATCTTCGAACATAATGCAATGCATGAAAATTGAGGGGCTTATTCCTTTTAGATCAAAGATGTTATAGCCTAAAGCTGTTGGGTATTTCCTTAAGATATGTAGTAATTTTTCTATTTCTATTTGTCCTAGATCTGCATTGACTATGACGGGTTGTTTGAGTTCTGTGTCTAGGAATTCATATCTTAGATCTTTTGGTAATGTTTTAATTTCAACAGCTGGTTTCCTTAAGCAAGACACATGGTCGGGAGTTAGCGCGAGACATTCACTTAGATTGTCATCTCTTTATTCATCACACCAATTGTCATCTTCAAGGATTTGAGGTATTGTAATTTTTAGAGCTTCTAAATATTTGGCCTAATGTTTCTCCATTTCTTTAACGCATTCATCAATGACGTCCAAGAAACAGCATGTATCATCTATAGCTGGTGCTTTGAATAATTGTGAGAGGATGAATTCGACTTTTTCTTTGCCAACCTTAAATGTGAGTTTACCATTTTTTACATCTATGATAGCTCCAGAGGTGGCGAGGAATGGTCTTCCTAATATAACAGGGATGCTGGAGTCTTCCGTGATATCCATAATAATGAAGTCAGTGGGGATATAAAATTGTCCAATACGTACAGGCACGTTTTTGAGCATTCCTAAGGGAAACTTCACTGAGCGATCAACTAGTTGTACGGACATTCTTGTTGGTCGTAATTCTCCCATATTTAGTCTTTTGCAAATCAGTAAGGACATTAGAGTTATACTGACTCCCAAGTCGCATAGAGCTTTGTCTATGATGAATTTTCTGATTACACATGGTATGGAAAAGCTACCGGGGTCTTTGAGCTTAGGGGGAATGTTATTTTAGATTGTAGCGCCACACTCTGTAGTAAGCATAACAATTTCATTGTCTTCGAGCTCTTTCTTATTGGATAATATTTCTTTAAGGAACTTAGCATAGGAGGGCATTTGCGTGATGGCTTCTGTAAAAGGTATAGTGAAATTTAGCCGTTTAAGAAGTTCAATGAATTTCTTAAATTTCCCTATATTTTTAGATTTAACTAACCGCTGAGGGTATGGTATCAGTTGTTTGTACGGTGGCGGAGGTATTGTAAAATGGTAGGAGAACTGACTTGAGGGTTTTGAATTTTATCGTAAATGTCGCGGATAGAAAGAGTCGCCACCGAATTTTCTTTTATCCAATAAAGTAAAGGGTGAAAAGAATAGGAAAGACCTTTTGAGAATTTTCTTGAGTTCGGGGGGTAGGTTATGAAAAGGGGAAGGTGTTAGCACCCTTTTCATCCGTAGTTATCTATGGGATCTTAATTTCTAGCTCACTTTAAAACATGCTTTATGTATGTTTGAAAATATTTTGAAAATGCCTAAGTGTGGCAATTTTGTAATGATTCTCGTATCGTTGAGAATGTATACAAAATGTTAGTTTTGAAAATACTTGTGAAAGGAATGTGTGGTTTGGAAATATGTTTTGAAAATGCTAATGTAGGGAAATTTTGTAATGATTCTCGTATCGTTGAGAATGTATACAAAATGTTTGTTTTGAAGAGTGTTTTGAAGATGGTTGTCTTGAAAGTGTGAAGTGTGGAAATTGTTTTAGTTTATGAGAAAGCGATTATGAGAGATCTACCTACTCAAAAACTCTTTGTTCTTTTCCTCCTCCTTTAGACAGTGCTATCCCACCATTCATTAGTAGGAAGCCCTATCATTGGATGTGAGGGACGAGCGTGGGTTATCGTACAGTCATAGAAGGAAACTTGTAAGACGCTTTAGCAATTATCGTAAGGGACTAAGATCGTTTACTGAAGGCAACATTTGAAGGGTCATCGAGGGACTACGATCTTTTAACTGAGGGTCTTTGCTAAAGCATCTCACGTTCGAGGGACATGACTGTTTTATTCGAGACAACAAGTGAGATTAACCCTAGAGGTGTATGTGTGCAAAGTGTTTTGATTTCAAGTATTTTATCTTGAATTAGGGTTTTGCTATGATTGTTTTTAATCTTGTCATACAAACCCTAATTAATAACAGAAATATGGAAAGCGATAAATTACGGAAATTAAATATCATACGCTATTACAATGCTTTGGGAATGGGGGTACACATTTGTGAATGGGGAGGAAAGTAATAATCCCTAACTATCTATTACAGACCATTTACATAAATAATAATGCGAAATAATAAAATTCACAAAAATTATGAAGAAAAGAGAAAAGAAATTGTTTTGTGGTTTTGGTAGAGAAAAAGGTTTAATATTATTTAAAAGAGAATTAAAATAAAGTAATCAATTTTAATCATTTTTTAATCATTTTTTAAAAAGTTTTAATCATTTTTTACAAGTTTTAAAAAAATTAAAATAAAGTAATCAATTTTATTTATGAAAAATTAAAAATAATTGATTAAAACCTAAACCTAATTTTTTTATGATTTTTATGATTTTATGATTTAATGTATTTTATTAAATAAAATAAATAAATAAAAATAGAAAAATAAAATATAAAAAAAATAAAAAAAATTTGGGCCAAGAGTCAGAAGTAAAAAATGGGGTGTGAGAAACCCATTTTTATTAGGCCCAAAATACGTTTTTGTTTGAAACTAAAAAATAAAAATAAATAAAAGAGTGGGCCTGTGTTTTGAGAAATTGGGGGGGGGGGTATAAAAAAGTAAAAAAAAAAAAAAAAAAGGCCTAAGTTAAGAAGGCCCAGGCGTCTGATTGAGATTCTAGTGTGTCCAGCCTTTGAGGATTCTTGGTGGATGCTTGTATCTGGAATGTCCATTTTGGATATAGGGAGATCAGAGGGTGATGAAGGTGAGTTTAGCGTGCGCTTCTGGAACTTGTTTGTATTGAATCTGAAATAAGAAAATATGAAACAAATAAAAGGGTACCAATGGGGCTCGAACCCAGGTCCCTATGGTTATACGCGCGCTTCCTTTACCACTGGGGTGGCTGTTTCACCCGGTTATGAAACAACCACCAATAAATATATTACAAACTCTTTTCTAAATGGACTTAATCTTCTTCCTTGCGCCAGTAACTTCAACAACATTTTTGAATTTTCAAACTCTTTCGTTTCTCAATCATTTTTAAAAGTGTAAACATGAAACTTGCTTGTTTTTTCACCACGAATCCAACATTGCCATTAACATAAGCTAACACTCAAAGATTAAAATGAATTCTGGTTGGTACCAAACTGAACCCTAATATTTCAAAAATTTCAAATCCAAAATTCTCATCTGTTGTGCCCCAATATTTTCCCTCTCATTTTGTCAAGATTTCTCTCACAAGATGTCCATTGGTTCAAGAAGGCACAAGGATGGATCAGCTCAAGACACCTCCTCAAGCACTGATGACTCAAAATTAGAGTTTGAGTTTGCATAAGTAAAATTGAAATTTTAAGGCCCCATATGACTTTCATGGATGATTTTGGACTTTTAAGATTGCTCATGTCAAGTTTCAAGCTTTGGATCACAATTTTGCTCAGTCAACTGATCAACTGACCTAAAATCAACTATATTGGGCAAAAAGTCAAGTGTGGACAATTTACAGTCAAACTTCATAGTTTTTGATCCATATCAACATTTTGAACTCATATATGTCAACTAATCAAGTTTGGATCACAATTCCTCAAGAAATTTGATCAGATCATCAAAAGGGCAAAATGGTCTAAATTAGGGTTTTGACTAAGAAGGCTCAATTTTTGAGTTTTGACCAAATACATGACTTATTGGTTTGAGACATGATATTAAGGATTCAAATGCATCATCTTAAACTAATGGCATGGTTCAAAACACTTCTCAAGATCAATTGATTGATAGTTGAAATTTGGTCAATTGATGAAAAGTCAAATGTACACTAAAAAGTCAAACTTTGACTTTTTGATCAAAATCAAGTTTAAAAAATCATATTTCATCAAGACATGTCAAAATATGATTATTGTTCATCAAGAAATCAAAAATCAAAAATATCTTTGAAAAGTCAAAATTCTAAGACTTAGAAATTTTTCTAGGTGTTAGAAAGTTAACTTTTTTTCATTACTTTGTGCCAAATTTTCACCATGATGCAAGATGATTCAAGGAAAACTTCCAACATGAAAGTTGTATATCTAAATGAGATCTAAAACATTGTAGGGAATTACTTTTTTCTAGAAATCATGGCATTTTAAGTTAAAAATTCATGAATTCATGGCATTTTTGATTAAACACTTGGAGAAATTTTCAGCAGGTTTGGTCAGGTTTTTATCCCAACTTCTTGGCCAATTTTCATCAAGTTCCAATTGGATTATTCAAAAATGGAAAACATGAAAGTTTTAGAGGATGTTTCAAGATTTCCAAAACATCCAAGAGAATGAATTTATCATACTTGAGCTAGGAGATTCAAGGATCTAAAGTTGGTCATTCATTCTTGATTTACAAGGCAAATTTGTGATGAACAAGGAACCAAAATCTTAGCTTTGCTGCATAATATTCACTTTACAGGCCTGAAACTTGTAAATCACTCCTTAATGGAATGCTTACACAACTGGTTAAACTATGATCCAAGTGTTTGAGCCTTTTTCCAAGTGATCATTCCATTTTTGGAAGAAAGCAACATATCCATTCTTGAAAAGTTCACTTTAATCACAAAGTCAATTTATTAAGCCTCTAACTTGTTTTTATAATAAAACTCAACTCCTACATGTCAGAACAAACATGTTTAAAGTGATCAACCACTTTATATAGCTTGGTGCAAGCATTGGAAATATGTTCTTCATGCTTGCTTCAAAAACAAGCAAGATAGCCATAACATGTGATTCAAAATCTGAGTTGTTTCAAGTCTCAAAACTTCTCTATAAATAGAGAGGAAAATTGCAAGAGAAAGAGGTCAGAAAAATAGAGAGAAAAAGCCAGAAGTTTTAGTGATAAACCCTCAAAATCTCATATTCACAAAAGCCATAACAGTCCATAGAGCTTCCACTCTTGAGTTTTGAAGTCCAAACCTTTGAACCTCTCATACCTTACAAAGCTCTGTCGAAACAAACTATCCAAATACTCCACATACATCATATAGAAGTTGTTCAAACTCAAGAACAAGCTTCTTTAACACCTCTATTTTTTCCAAGTTCAGGAACAGTCAAGGCATTAACTCAAGTTCAAAGCATAAATTCCAGCTTCAAGGTAAGTCTTCTTGATTTTAACCCTTCATTTCAAGCATCATTAATGTTTCATTTTTGAAGATAAAATGTAGATATCATTGCCTTGAAGCTAACCATATGCTTTATTTTCATTTTCACTGACCATGTGTTGAGAACTAACCCATGTATGCAGCAGAATAATTATAAAGTGAAAAAATTGCAGGATGAGTCGACACATACCTACATGAGTCGACACATCTTAGTGGAAAAATAGGTTATGAGTCGACATAAAGATTTATGAGTCTACACATACCATTATGCATCGACTCATACTGAGTTGATTTGGCAATACACGGACATGGGAAGGTTATGTGTCGATGCAAAAGAACATGTGTCGACACATAATGTTCAAAAATGCAATTTTCTTTCCTTTTCCTTTGTTATTACATGTTTCACATATTTTCTTCATGGCTATACAATATGGTTGTAATATTTAAGCTCTTACCCATCCCCATTGGTAAATTGTATCCCTGCCCCCCTAAACAATGTAATAGCATCAGACTTTATTTTCCGTAATTTACCGCTTTCAAATATAAATGCTAGTAACTAGGGTGTATAGGGAAAGATAAAAATCAATCTTAGACAATCCTAATCCAAGACAAAACAATGCATGAAAAACAACACACTTTTCACACAAGCACCTCTAGGATAACCTCGCTCGTTGCCTCGGAAAATAGTCATGTCCCTCGAATATAGGTGCTTTAGCAAAGACCCTCGATAAAAAAGATCGTAGTCCCTCGATGACCCTTCAATGTTGACTTCGATAAAACGATCTTAGTCCCTACAAAAATTGCTAAAGCTTCTCATAAGTTGCTTTCAATGACTATACAACAAACCACTCCCGTCCCTTCACATCCAAAGATAGGGATTCATATCAATCAATGGTAAGATAGAAATATCTAAAGGAGGAGGAAACGAACTAAGAATTTTTGAGTAGGTAGAACGCTCGTAGTTGCCTGCTCACAACCATTTTCAAAACATTGTTCAAAAACACACCAACACTTTCAAATGAAATATTTTCAAAAGTCAACACTTTGTATGAATTCTTATAGAGACGAGAATCATTACAAAGTTATCCTAAACGAAGGAAATTTTAAAAAATACTTTTAAAACCCATACCAAACACATTTAAAACAAAGCAGTTTCAAAAGTGATCTAGCAAGCAACTAAGAGCCCATAGATAACTATGGATGAAAAGGATGCTAGCACCTTCCCTTTTCATAACCTACCCCCCGAACTCAAGAAAATATCTCAAAGGTCTTTCCTGTTCTTTTCACCCTTTCCTTATTGGATAAAATAAAAGCCGGTGGCGACTCTTGCTATTCGTAACAATTGCGATAAAATTCCAAACACCTAAGTCAGTTCTCCCACCGTATTATGGAATTGGCGACTCTACTGGGGAGTGTTGACTTAAAAGTGGGGTTACCTTGGAGCTAGATCACATTTAATTGCTTTCATTGTTTTATTTGTTTGCTTTACATTTATGTGTCCTTGTTTGGATTTGTATTGATCCTCTACTCGGATCTGGAACACCATTATGTAAATAACAAAAATTGTGGAGACTGTACAACATAAATCGACATGGTTGAGACAATAGCTGTGTTAGTGTGACACATTTATGGGTACCGATATCCCTTATGGGGAATTAAGGAAAATACGGGCCCGCTGTGTGGTGTTATGAAGCACTAACGAACCTCAGAACCTTTGATTGAACAACTTGGCCATTAGGAAGTAGTGAGGTAGACGACTTTGGTGCAGTCCGAAGTTGGTTGATACTCAATACTACGCTCATTGAGATATGAATTTTGGGATGTTTTGGTCGCAAATAAAGAGGCTTGCGCTGAAATAATGCCCAATGAAGAAAGATCAATGATATTGAGATCCCCTAGAACCTGTTTACTTTCTAGGACTGGTTGAACAAACTAAACTTCAAGAGGGTACTTACCAATGAAACCTCAATCAAGCCTAAACCTAAGGATATTATTTGTTTCTCTTGTGTATGTACATAACATCATGACATCATACCATGGAATTTGTACTAACCATTTCAAGGACTTTGGGATTTATCTTTGTGTTATTTTGTAGGACATGGCTTTCGCATGAAGAAACACTATCTGAATCAACCATGTGAAAGTGTCTCCTCAAATTAAGGATTTAGCATCAAGGGTTCCCAACGATTCTCCATTTACCAATAAATATGGTCGTCTCATCAACTTGGTTACAACAAACTTTGAAGAGGATATGGTACATGTGCTATTCCAACTCTTTGACTCTAAACACCATTTCTTTTACCTTTCTTGATAACCAACATGTGCCTACTATGGAAGAATTCTCTCAACTCTTGGGAATTACTATTCTTGATCAACTACCCTTCAACGGTATTTAAAAAGACTTAAAACCTGAGGAGATTGCTCGAGCTCTACATTTTCAACAATCCGACATTGTGGCAAATTGGGAAACAAGAAGTGGTGTCAAAGGGTTTCTAGCCAAGTTTTTGCTGGAGAAGGCTCAAGATTTTTTGGATGCTCTGGATTTACAAGCCTTTGAAGAAGTGTTGGCTCTTCTCTTCTATGGGATGGTACTGTTTCCCAATCCTGACCAACTCATAGATTTGAACACAGTCAACATTTTTCTATCTCACAATCTGGTGCCTACTTTACTTGGGGATATCTTGTATTCTCTTAACTCTTGCACCATGAAGAGAAGAGGACTTATTATGTGTTGAACTCTGATATGGTGGAAGAACCGACTGTTTAATACTGGTTTGCGTTTTGCGTTTTGTGTTTGCAAAATGTCGCGGTAAGCAAGAGTCGCCACCGACTTTTATTTCATCCAATCATGGAAAAGGAAAAAGAACAGAAAAAACCTTTTTTCGAGATGTTTCTGAGTACGGGGGGTAGATTATAGAAAGGGAAGGTGTTAGCACCCTTTCTATCCGTAGTTATCTATGGGCTCTTAGGTACTTGCTCATATTCTTAAAATTTCTTGTGTGTGTTTGCTTTGAAAATGTTTTACTTTGTGATAACCCTTGTATCAGTCCTTAAGGGTGTGACGAAGTTGTTTTGAAAACAGTTTTTGAAAGGTGTTTGTGTGAAAAGTTTTATTTTGAGCAAGTACCTACTAGCATCTACCTACTCGAAAAAAGATCATTTCTGTTCTATTTCCTTTAGACAATGCTATCCCACTATTAAGGAGTAGGTAGCACCGTCGTTGGAGTTTGTAAGGGACGTTCGAAAGGGACAAATACAATCACTAAAGAAATAGTTAGAAAACTTTAGTAGTAACCCTAGAGTCTTAAGATCTTTTCGAGGCAACGTTTCGGAGGCAACATTTCCGAGGTAACATTTCGGAGGCAACATTCGAATGGGACACTTGATCTTTTAGACAGGAGGGCGACCACTAAAATTTCCTATGACTAATGACTATTTACCTAAGGAACCTAAGTGAGGTAAACCCTAGGAGTGAATATGTGCGAGTGATTTGTTTCAGTTATTTTAATCTTTGCACATTAGGGTTTTCTAACTGTTTTAATTTTCATGCATTCTTGCCATACAATCCTATTAGCCATACATCTAGACAGTTAATAATTTGCAGGAATTTAAAGTGTGAAAAAAATAAACCTAGCTATTACAAGGATTTTACAGTTACATAATTGTCTCGACGGAAAATTGATGTGCGGAATTTAAAACCCTAATTAAAACTATTACAAACTCGAGATAGTTACAAAATAATGGAAAAAATAATTAACAAGCGCGCGGAAAACTAAATACGAGGACGGTAATTAATAACTTAAAACCCTAATTGAGAGAAAGAAAATTTTATGGATTTTTATTTGAGAAAACAATTAAATCACAAATTAATTAAACCTAATTTCTAATTGTTTTTAATTATGAAAGAAGTTAAAGTTTTCCTAAATTAATTAAACTAATTAATTAAAAATAAAATTTATTAAGAAAATAAGTCTTTTTGTGATTTTTTGATTTGTTAATTTAATAAAATAATTTTTGTATTGATTATAAAAAAACAAAATAATTAAAGAAAAGAAATTAAAGAAAAATAGTAGAAATAACCAAATGGGCCTGCTGTTAGTAAATCTGGGGGGTGTATGCTGAACTTCTGACACCCAGAAGGATGGTCCAGAGTCTGGAGCCTGATCCAATGAGACCATCTTCTGGGGACTCATGGTGGACATGCGTATGCTGGCGTTGGATCTGGCTGGAGATGGATCCAGAGGATGATGATCCTCAGAAGGTGAGGTGCGCTGGATCTGGCTAAAGATGGATTCAGAGGATGATGATCCTCAGAAGGTGAGGTGGGATGGATCTGGCTGGAGATGGATCCACATGATGATGATCCTCATAAGGTGAGGTGTGCTGGATCTGGCTGGAGATGGATCCAGAGGATGATGATCCTCAAAAGGTGAGGTATGCTGGATCTGGATGGAGATGGATCAAGAGGATGTGATTAGAGGGCGCTTGATGATCCTCAGAAGGTGAGGTGTGCTGGATCTGGTGAAAATAATGGAGAAAATGCCAAAACACACATCTGGGATCAAACCCAGGACATGAGCTTCTGACTTCCTTCCTCTGACCAACTGCGCTGGATGTTAACTCATACATATAATCAAATAAAAATAATATATATCAAACAAGCCATTAGATCCCAATCAACAAAACATAAACGTCTCAGTATTTCCAAAACCAATCACATTATAAAGAAATGCCACGCCTGCAGTCAGAATGTCTTTGCCAGAGGGAGATGAGTCAACGACGCCAGAGCTACGCTCCGGTCGTCTTCTCCGGGAGGGTGAAAATCCCAAAACCTTCAAAACGTGGAATTTAAAAGGTGCAAAAGACCCTACTCCCCCTGAAATTTTCCCAAGAATCCAAATATGGGGTTAGTTTGGCCTGAAGGTCCTTAGATTAAAAGTTTCGCAAGATTCAGTTCCTGATGCCCTAACAATGGCATCACGTGATTTAAGCCTTGATACTCTAATGCAAAGCGCCCAACCTGTCCTAATGAAGGTCATGAGTAATAATCAAAGCATTAAAACATTCAACAATGCAAAAAAAGAAAGATTAAATTTCCAGAAGTTTACCAAACGGTGATGATCGTGGATGGTGGTTCTGGCGTGTGATTGCTTGATTAAAATGGTGGTACATGTTCCTGGGAACCTCTGGGTGTGAATGGGATGCTTAGGTTGGATTGAAAGAGGCTGGAAATTTTTCTTTTTGTTTTCACGATTTAGAATGATTTTTGCAATTTTTGTTTGAGCACTTAGGGTTGTCTATCCGTCCTCCTGTGCTTCTGAGTGGGCATACATATATAGTGAATCAAATTTAGGTTAACAAAGTTGGAAGAAATTTTTGCTTTCAATGAAAAAATAATGGCTTTCAATAACATGATTTCTTGCACATTTGGAACAAATCAAATCTTGCTCTCTCCACGAATTTTCCTTGCCATGCCAGCATATCTTGCTCCTTACTTTGATGAGAAAAAGATTTGAAATCAATATCTTACATTATTCCTTTTATTCATTTTATTTAATTTTGTATTTTATTGGATAAAATATAAAAAATAAATAGTATAAATAATAAAATAATGTAAGAATGGACTCAATGGTCGTGGGTCACGTTGGAAGTGGGATGCAAGCACAAAAAGTTAGGCCCATTTGGCAAAAAATGCAATTTTGAGCCCATTTGACTTTTGGCAATTTTGCAAAAAAGGTCAACTTTGACAAGGAATATATCCTCCAATTTTAACCCAAGAGATGTGTTTTTGGACTTTTTAGAAAGCTTAGGATGTTCCCTAATCAACCTTTTTGGTCTCATCTCAATCAATTCTTCCATGTTCATGTATGAAGCTTTGACCCAAAAGGTGTTTTTGTTGACTTTTCAAAAAACGACCTATAATGTCAAAATTCATATCTTTTTATGAGTGAATATTTTGAACTTGTGAGATGAATATACGTTTTAGGGACTTGCATCCTCTTCAAAATGAGCTTTGGATGGAAATTTTTTGATAAAGTATGAAAAAGTTATGCTTGGTCAAAGTTAGGATGACTTTTCCTGCAAAACCCTAATTTAGCCACTTTTGGGTTTTGATGAATTTGGAGCATCCCTTGAGGTATCATGATCAACCCTTGATCAAATGATGGAAGTTACTTCAAAATGTTGATGTTGACCAAAAATCTTGAGGTTTGACTGTATGTGGGCCACAGTTGACTTTTGACCTAGTACATTCGATTCTCAAGCATCTGAGCAGTTGGCTGGGCAAACTTCTTGTGCAAGGCATGAAACTTGACATGTAGGGTCTTGGGAACATATTAGGACCTTTGAAAGAATTTGGGAACTTTGTGGTTCACCTATCTGGATGAAAATGGAAACCCTAATTTGAGGTATACTGCCTTAGGAGAGAGTTTGTCTAGTCAATTCTTGGACTTCCTTGAGCAACTTGGGGACCTCAATTGACATGCATTCAGTAAAATGAGAGGGAAAATTTTGGGGGTACAACACACTCCTCTGTTGTCTAGGTGGTATATTTTGCACCTACCTCGATCTATTATGAAGAATGAGCAAGGCATGAAATGGTCTCAAAGAATGATGCCACTCACGCATTCTGATATTCATTGGTGTTCTCGATCCTTGGAGGAAATTACTATTATTGACCGTTTTAGGGAATTACATAATGTCCCCCTACTTGGTATTAGGGGAGGTATTACCTACAATCCTTATTTGGATTTGGGACAATTTGGGTATGCTAGGAGGGATGGTCCTCAAGATGCACTTGTTCAAAGAATTACATTGGACTATGAGAGCGATGTCCAAGGTTATCATCGGAGATTCATACGAGCTTGGGGCATGATTAACAAAGTTGATAGAAAGACATTGAGGCATAAGAAATCCATTCCTTTAGAGCCTTATCTCAAGTGGGTGCGAGATCGCGCCCAAAGCCTTATGATACCTTACGAAGCCATCCTACGTATCATCATGGAGCCTGTTGCCAAAGGAGATGTTCCATATACCGTCCTTTATCCTGATATATCTACTTCTCTTGGAGATTTGCAAAGAGCTTGGATTCAGCTAAAGGGGGGTAAATACACCTTTGAAGCCCAGTTTTATGCAAGCGAGAATAAGACATTGGAGCTCACGAGACAACTTCATGAGGAGAGGAGTCTGAATGCCTATATTGCTCTAAAGAGGAAGCATCCATAGGAAACTTTGGCCATTTTTATTGTATTTTAGTTCATTTTGTTTCTTTTGTTTCAATGTAAGCCTAAGAGGCATGTTGTAATCAATTTGAACTTATTAATGCAATTAATGTTTGTTCCCTTTTGTCTAAAAAAAATTAAATTTTCTAAAGTCCTTGAAACCATTTGCATACGCAATTTCATGCATCATAACATAAACAGGTTTTCCACAATAGGTTTCCTTATCTTTCTATTGTTTATTTCAGTAGGATGGATATTGAACAAACAATGAAGGACTTGCAAGCACAAAATTCCCAGTTCCAAGAGACCTTGCTGACCCTGGACAAGGTACAACAAGAGCTGATGACACTGCTGGTGGCCAAAAAGAAGACTAAAAAGAAGGCCCTTATCAACATGGGAAAATGTTTAAAGGTCCAGTCCGTCAGGTGCAGATAATTGAAGATTCATCCGAGGAAGACGAGAACCAGGTGGAAGAGGCAAAAAGCACCCGTGCTGGGGGTGCAAATGTCTAGCTTCCGGGGACGAAGACTATTTTGATGAACAGTATCCACTAGCCGAGGATAAATACCAGTAGTTAGAGGATAGACTGAAAGCTGTTGAAATTCAAGTCATACCTGGTTTAGATTTTGGTGATTTGGGCTTAGTACCTGGGGTCATCATTCCCCATAAGTTCAAAATACCAGTCTTTGCGAAGTATGACGGAGTTTCATGCCCGAAAATTCATCTGAGGTCCTACGTCCCCAAGATACAACCACATACTATGGACAAGAAGCTTTGGGTCCATTTTTTCTAAGAGAGTCTGGCTGGGACTCAGTTAGAATGGTTTTACCAATTAGAGGGTTCTCGTGTTCACACATGGGAAGATCTGGCCACTTCTTTTTATCATCAATATCAATACAACATTGATTTAGCACCAACAAGAGTTCAACTTCAAGGAATGCCAATGGGTACTAATGAAGGGTTTAAAGAGTACGCGCAAAAATGGATGGATCTTGCTGGAAGAGTTCAACCACCATTAACTGATAGGGAGCTAGTGGACATGTTCATGGGAACACTAACGGGACCCTATTTCAACTTTCTAATTGGTAGCTCATCTTCCGATTTCATCGAACTAATTCTGACTGGTGAAAGGGTCGAGAGTGGAATCAAGAGTGGAAAAATCCCCATGGCGTCTGCTTCTACATAAAGAACTTTAAAGAAACCCTTTACTGGCAAGAAAGAAGCCAATGATGTTTATGGGTCAAGGTCCTATACTAAAAAGGATCACCGTCCATCTGTTAATGCTATTTTGATCTCCAACCCTCCATCTAATCAACGATAATCAGCCAACCATCAACGATCTAAAGTTCCTCGAAGATAATTCACAAGGATGAGCATGTCACTATCCCAAGCCTTAAAAAATCTGTTGAAGGCCAACTTAGTGACATTGTGTGATCTACCACCCAATCCAAATACTACATCATCAAAGTACAATCCGAATACCAAGTGCACGTATCATTCCAACAGCCTGGGGCATGAAACTAATCAATGCTGGGCTCTGAAGAATAAGATTCAAGATATGATAGACAACAAAACTATTGAGTTTGATCCATCTAAAACTCCAAATGTGATAACTTCACCAATGCCGAACCATGGCAAAGGTGTCAATGCGATTGATGACACTACTTTTGTTTTCTCCATTGAGGATTTGACTACTCCATTGACTATTGTGAAGGGAAATTTGCTGAGAGCTAGGGTATTCCTTGGCTGTTTAAAAGATTGTGATTGTTGTGATAAATAAATAAATGGATGCAAGTGGCTGAAAGATGGTGTTCAACGGCTGATAGATAGTCAGGAGATCCTAATTGAAAAATTTCCTACCATCAAGAGTATGACCAATGAAGCTGAAGACCTTGCCATCATAACAATCTCTAACAAGCCTCTTAGGATCTCCTCAAAGATTCCTATTAGGATTTCAAACGAACCAACCATTTCTCCTTTAATAATCACTGCCCCTGGGCCGATTCCTTACTCCTCCGACAAAGAAGTTACATGGAACCATGGTGCCGAAGTTTATTATCATGGGATAAAACAAGATTCTTGGATCAACAAAGACAAAGCTGATGTTACTAATATTGCAGGTTCTAGTAAAGTAACAAGAATAAGGAGGATTTTTTCCCCTGATATTTCACCATCCACTACTACAATAACTCCCGTCCGCATAACCAATGACAAGTCTAGTTCCAACACTAGAGGAAAAGAGAAAGAAGGTGAGCCTGCTGGGATAGAGGAACCTACCAAAGATATTGGTGCTGAAGAACACTCCACTCGAGAGATGGAGGAAATCCTAAAAATTATAAAGAAGAGTGATTTTAAAATAGTCGAACAACTGGGAAAACCCCCTCCAAAATCTCTATGATGTCATTACTACTCTGTTTCGATGCTCATGCCCGAACTTTAATCAAGTTCTTGAATAAAGCTCATGTGCCCCCAAGAGTCTACAACTGACCAGTTCGAGAATTGTGTGGTGAGTTTAACGGCTGACAATGGATTAGGGTTCTCCGATGCTGATTTGACTCATATAGGAAGGAACCACAACAAAGCCTTGCATGTCTCTATTGAATGCAAGGGAATTACCGTGTCTCATGTCTTGATTGATACCGGTTCCTCTCTAAATGTTCTATCTAAAGGTGCTTTGGACCGACTAGATTGTGAAGGCCTGGTGTTAAAACCAAGTGATATAGTTGTTAGGGCTTTCGATGGGTCTAGAAGGATGGTGCATGGAGAGGTGGATCTCCCCATTAAAATGGGATCACAAATTTTCAACTCCACCTTTTATATAATGGACATATGTCCTACCTACTCTTGTTTGCTTGAGCGCCCTTGGATTCATGGGGCATGGGCAGTAACATCCACCCTTCATCAAAAATTAAAGTATCAAGTCAAAGGGAAGACCGTTACTATTTTTGGTGAAGAAGAATTTATGGTGAGCCACCTCAATTCCTTCAAGTATGTAGAAATGGATGGTGAGTTCATAGAGACTCCGTGCCAGGCTTTCGAAGTTGTTCCTCCTATGGTTTCCGCCACCAAAATCTCCTCCAACATATCAAAAGATGATGAAGTTGTACCAAGAATGGTCTCACTTAAGGATGCCCATGCAGTGGTCGAAGATGGAAGCTGTAATATCTGGGGACAACTTCCCGACATTCCGTTTAAAGTAGACAAATTTGGGTTAGGGTTCACCATCAAAGGTCAGAAAGAGGTCAGGTGTGCTCGAGTGAGAAATCCACCTTTTCGCATCGGAAGTCATGAAGTAAACATTATGGAAGACTCGGACGATGAATGTACTTTTGAAGAATGGATCTACCCTACTGCCGGCCGAAAGCTCAACAATTGGCACGCAAAAGATTTCCCTCCCATCTCCTTCATTGAGAAGTAATTATTGTTTATTGTTTTCTGTCAATTCAAGAACTTTTGTCTGTAATTTTAAATTCCAAACGATGACTTTTAAGCCATGTGCCTTGTCCGAGACACTATGGTCCATTTGTTAAGGGTTTTGTTCATATTCATTTATCATATGATTATTTAATATAAATAATTGGACCTTTTGCATTCAAATTTTGTGTTCATTGTCTTTCTTTTTCTTTATTGAATTTTTTTCAATAGCCATGTATCTTACATGCAGACACACACACACACACACAAACACACACACACACACACACACACACACACACACACACACACACACTTGCAGATCCTCATCCACTCCGGATCTCATTGCCAACGACTCTTTTATAGCCAGTTATGACTTTGAACATCTAATCAACCAAGCCGAAGACAAAGGCGAGGAAGATTGTGAAATACCAGGGGAACTAGCCAGACTTATAATACAAGAGGAGAAAGCTATTCCACCTCATGAAGATCTAGTCAAAGTTAACAACCTAGGTACCGAGACAGACAAGAAAGAAGTCAAGATCAGCGCTAACCTAGAAGATGGTATCAAGAGCAGATTGGTTCAAATGTTACATGACTATGTTGAAGTGTTTGCTTGGTCGTATGAATATATGCCAGGGTTGGATACTGACATCATGGTTCATCATCTACCTACAAAGGAATATTTCCCTCCTGTCAAACAAAAGGTTTGTCGTATGCGGCCAGACATGTCTGAAAAGATAAAGGCTGAGGTAATGAAGTAGTTTGATGCAGGTTTTCTGGCTGTCACATCTTATCCTCAATGGGTTACAAACATGGTCCATGTACCAAAGAAATATGGGAAGGTTCATATGTGTGTGGACTATAGGGATTTAAATAGGAAAAGCCCCAAAGATGATTTCCCTCTACCTCATCGATATTTTGGTTGACAACATCGCTCAACATAAAGTCTTCTCCTTTATGGATGAATTTTCTAGCTACAATCAAATCAAGATGGCTCCCGAAGACATAGAAAAGACCACCTTTGTTACACAATGGGACACCTTTTGTTACAAGGTCATGCCGTTCGGATTGAAGAATGCATGGGCAACATATTAAATATCTATGTAGCTTTATTTCACGATATGATTCATCATGAAATAGAGGTCTATGTGGATGATATGATTGCAATATTGAAAACTTAAGAAGAGCATCTCGATCACCTGCACAAGTTATTTGAGAGGTTGAAGAAGTACAAGTTGAGGTTGAACCCTAATAAGTGCACATTCGGAGTAAGGTCTGGAAAGCTTCTAGGTTTTGTCGTCAGTGGTAAAGGCATCGAAGTTGATCCTGCAAAGGTAAAAGCCATTCAAGAAATTCCAGTTCCCCATTCTGAAAAGGAGGTCAGAGGCTTCTTGGGTTAACTTAACTACATTGCCCACTTCATATCTCACTTAACTGCTACTTGTGAGCCAATCTTCAAAATCTTGAAGAAAGATCAAGTAGTTAGATGGATTGACGATTGTCAAGCTGCCTTCGAAAAAATCAAGGAATATTTGCAAGAACCTACCTTCCATAATTATGTCTCCAGCGGAAGGAAGACTATTGATCATGTACTTGACTCTGCTAGAGAATTCTATGGGGTGTGTGTTGGGCCAACATGGCGAGTCTGTCCGAAAAGAGCATGCGATATACTACCTGAGCAAAAAATTTACCGACTGTGAAACGAGATATTCACTGCTCGAGAAAAATTGTTGTGCTCTGGCATGGGCTGCTCGTAGGCTAAGACAATATATGTTGACTCACACCACTTTATTGATTTCTAAGATGGACCCTATCAAGTACATCTTCGAGAAACCAGCCCTCTCTGGATTCTAATCCAAGACAAAACAATGCATGAAAAACAACACACTTTTCACACAAGCACCTCTAGGGTAACCTCGCTCGTTGCCTCGAAAAATAGTCATGTCCCTCGAATATGGGCTCTTTAGCAAAGACCCTCGATAAAAAAGATCGTAGTCCCTCGATGACCCTTCAATGATGTCTTTAATAAAACTATCCTAGTCCCTACGAAAATTGCTAAAGCATCTCATAAGTTGCTTTCAATGACTATACAAAAAATCACTCTCGTCCCTTCACATCCAAAGATAAGGCTTCTTATCAATCAATGGTAAGATGGAAATATCTAAAGGAGGAGGAAACAAACTAAGACTTTTTGAGTAGGTAGAACGCTCGTAGTTGCTTGCTCACAACCATTTTCAAAACATCTTTTAAAAACATACCAACACTTTCAAATAAAATATTTTCAAAAGTCAACACTTTGTATGCATTCTTATAGATACGAGAATCATTACAAAGTTCGCCTAAACGAAGGCACTTTTAAAAAATACTTTCAAAACCCATCACAAACACATTTCAAACAAAGCAATTTCAAAAGTGATCTAGCAAGCAACTAAGAGCCCATAGATACTTATGGATGAAAAGGATGCTAGCACTTTCCCTTATTGGATAAAAGAAAAGTCGGTGATGACTCTTGATATCCGTAACAATTGCGATAAAACGCAAAACACCCAAGTCAGTTCTATACCATATTACATCATTACTCAGGCAAGATAAATGAAATGTAAGCACATGGTTAGCTTCAGGGCAATGATGTCTACATTTTTATTTAGAAAGTAATTATTAATGAGCCTTAAATAGAGAGTTCAAAGTTTAGAAAACTTACCTTAAAAGTGAGAATCGTGTTTGAAGTTAGAGCACTCCTTGAGGTGTTGTAATGATCTGGATAGGTTCACTGAACTCCCAGGAAGCTATTTCAATTCTTACTTTGGATTGAGAGTTGCTGGATTTTTCTGGACAAGTCAAGTTGCAGAGCTCTGTTTTGAAAATGGAGGATGATTAAGATGGGGTTACCATGGTGAAACAGAGGTATGGATAGGTTCTAAATGAGTTATAGAAACTTTGTGATGGATTTAAAATGAAAAATCATGAGTGAATTGGGTATTTGATGTTCAAAGTCAGAAATGGCAAGCAATGGAGTTTTGGATGCAAATTTTGATTTTGGTGAGTTTGAGAGGGTTAGAGGGATTACCAACTCGTGTCTTAACTTGTAAATAACTTCTCTATTTACAGATAAAAGGTTTGAGGGATTGAAGTAACCAAAAATTCAAGGTAGCATGTTATGGTTTTGAGACTTGGTTTTGAAGCAACTTGCAAATGCATGGTTCTAATGCAATGGTACAATTTCTCGTAGGGTGGTTAGGAGCTCTAGACATGTTGCTTCTTTATTTGGAATTGTGTGTGTGTAGAAGGAACAAGTGAGAGGTTCAAGGAGAGTTGACAAAATGCATAAAGCATGCTTTATGTGATTGACAATGGTGCCTTTGTGCCATAAATGAAAAAATCATTTGGACAATGGCTCAAACACTTGGATAATGGTTCAACCAACTGGGTAAACATTAAATTATAGAGTGATCTGGAAGTTAAGAGGCCTGCAAAGCAAGATTATGCAGCATGGCATGGGGATTTGATTATGTGTTCATCAAGGAAATGACTTGTAATTCAAGAATGGATGCCCAACTTCATCTCTTCAATATCTTAACTCAAGCATGGTAACATTGTGTTCTTGAACATTTTGGAAACTTGAAACATTGTCTACAAATTTCATGTTGATCACTTTTGCTAAATCAAATTGGAATTGGTGAAAATTGGCCAAGAAGTTGGAACAAAAATCTGACCAAACTTGTTGAAAATTTCTTCAAGTGTTAGATAAAAATGTCATGACTTCATGGGACTATATCTCCTAATCCAAGCATTTTTGGACATCATTCCTCAAGGAAAAAAGTTTTAGAATTCATCATGCTCTATAACTTTCATGTTGAAAGTTTTCCTTGAATCATCTTGTAACTTAGAGAAAAATAGTCATGAAGTAGTGAATTTATTAAGGACAAAACACTTAGAATTTTTCTAAGTATTGGAAAATTTGACTTTTTGTTGACTTTCTGATTTTTGTTGATCAAGCTTGAAAAATTTGAATGTTTTGATTACTCTTGACTTTTGAAGTTCAAAGTTGACCTAAAAGTCAAAGTTTGACTTTTGTGTGATAAGTGACTTTTCATCAGTTGATCTCAATTCTTCAACTATCAATCTCTCGCACCTTAGGAAATGTCTTGAACCATGTAATTAGGTCAAGATGTTGTGTTTGAGTCTTTAAGATCATGCTTTAAGTCATTAGTTCATGTACAAGGTGAAAAGTCAATGATCAATCATTCTCAGTCAAAACCCTAATTTGGTCAATTTTGCCCCTTTGATGATTTGAATGCTTTCCTTGAGGAATTATGATCAAACCTTGATCAAATGGTGAATATAACTTCAAAATGTTGATGTTGACAAAAAATATTTAAGTTTTACTTTATATTAACCATAATTCACTTTTTATCCAATACAACTGATTTTCAGTCATCTGAGCAATTGATTGAGCAAATTTGTGATGTAAGACTTGAAACTTAGTATGAGAATTATTGGAGGCTTATGATGAACCATGAAAGTAACTTGAGGCATTAGAAGTCCAATTTTTCTTGAGAAAACCTAAACCCTAGTTGTGGGCCCAGTGCTTAGGAGGTGAGCTTGTCTGATCAACTCTTGAGTATTCTTAAGTATATGAGAACTTTTATGAGAAATGTCTTGAAGAAAAGGAAGGGAAAATTTTAGGGTACAACAGGTACGTAGGGATTTTCTTTCTCTTCTACCTCTGCGCTTTCCTCTCCTTCTCATCTTCTTTTGGTTTTTCTTCCTTCTCAATTGGTTTACCAGTGCTCTGGTACATGGCTGGACTTTTGATTCTTGGGTCAGTTGGTCCTTCTACTTATGTTCCACTTCAAACTGTTTTTGCATTAGCATGACCTTTCGGATTTTGTTATGGTTTTCCATGAAAAGTGCCAGCTGGAGCAGCTGTAACAACTTGTTGTTGAGCCACTTGAGAGATTTTTGTTTCAAGCATTTTATTATGAGTGGCAAGGGCATCAACTTTGTTTGGTAATTGCTTTATTTGTTCGCTAGTGTCTATGTTTTGATTTAGAAAGTCTTTGTTTTGTTGAGCTTGAGTAGCTGCGAAGTTTTCTATCATGATCTCTATATTGGATTTCCTAGGAACATTTTGAGTAATTTGGATGGCTTTCTAGTATCCTGGAGGTGTAGTAGGAGCTTGCCTAGGTGGATATAATGCATTGTTATTGTTGTACAAAAATTTTGGATGATTTTTCCAAGTAGGATTATAGGTATTCTTATATGGGTTTTCTTGAGCATAATTCACTTGATCAACTAGTACTCCTATTAAAAGTGGACATTAAAGCGTGTTGTACCCCAAAATTTGCCCTCCCATATTCTTCAAGGTTTGTCAAGGATAATCTTCAAATGGTTCAAGACTACTCAAAGGTTGCACAGTCAGACCACCTCCTAAGGAAGTCAAAATTAGGGTTTTGGTTCTTTCAAGGAATTTGGGTTTTTCAATGGTTCAATCAAGTCTCATAGGTCTATAAATATTGTCAAGCACCTACATGCCAAGTTTCAAGACTCACAGTGCCAAATTTCACAATCAAAAGCCTTATTTGATCCACAGTCAACTACAGGGGCAAAATGGTCATTTTGCAGTCAAAAGTCAGAATTTTTGGTCAACATCTTATTTTGAGTTCACAATCATCATTTGATCAAATCTTGATCATGATTCCCCAAGGATGGCTCAAAAATCATCAAAGATGCAAAAGTTACTATTTTTGGACAGCAGAAAAGTCAACTGTATCTTGACCATGGCATAACTTTTTCATGGTTCATCAGAAAAATTCCATCCAATGCTCATTTTTAAGGGGATGACATTTCCTACAATTCATCTTCACACTCCAAGTCCAAGAAATGCTCTCATAAAAAGTTATCAATTTCTACATTATAGGTCAATTTCAAAAGTCAACAAAAATGCATTTTAAGTCAAAGACCATAACTTGAGATTGGTAAATCCAAATGACACGGGACCAAAAGCATTGGTTATAGGACTTCAAGACCTTTCCAAAATGTCCAAGAACATGTTCATATGATCAAAATTGAGCAAGATATGCATTGGAGAAGTTGGGAAATTTTTGTGAATTTGCAAAAGTCAACTTTGCTCAAAACACCTCATTTTTACTAATGGGCCTCAAATTTCTTCTTGAAACTTTATCCATGGCCTATGCACGACCCATCAAGCTTAATTGAATTATTTTCTTATTTTTTATTGATTAATTGGATTTTTAATCAATATTAATTCATTTAATTAATTTAAATTGTAGGAAATACAAAGATTTGATTTTTCAATCTTTTTGTGAAGCAAATGTGGTCATGATATGCTGGAAAATTCGTGCACAAATCAAATATGCCAAAATCTCCAAGTTTGTCAACTTTTTCCAATCATGAAGATTCAAAAATATATGATTTCCAATCAAATATTCAAATCATCATTCCATGGATTTTTGCTCAAAGATTTGACCTAATTTCACCCTCCTATAAATATACAAGCCAACCCTAATCATGCATACGTGAACAAGCTGCAGAAAAAACCATAAGCATATTGAAAAAAATTCAAGAAAACTTGAAAACTGTTTTCTATATTCCAGGCCAATTCAAGGACTTTTGTGGATTCAAACACGTTGCTGGAAGTGTGAAGAACGTGTAGCAATCAAAACCAAGTCCTAAAGCTCAAGAAATCATCAAGAACAGACCCACGGTTTGCACATTATTTTCAGAATCGTAACTCTAAATTCATGAGCATTTAACGTGATTTTTTGATTGTTTTGTATTGCTTGAATCCATATGAAGCTAATCGCGTAGTTTAATTGAATTATAATGCACAGAATCATAAATTGCCATGGATGAATTCTAGGGTTCTTGAGCTTGGAACTTGGGGATTCTTAATACAAGAAAAATTGAGCCTCATAAGACCCATGACTGAATTTGTTAGGTCAAGACGAATCCAAAGCCACCATCGCGAAATATTTATGTAGCCTCTAGGGCTAATCGCTATTTTTCGTCATCATGTTTTGTGGGGGTTAAAAACCCCTGCTATCTAATGTTATATTTGCAGGTACAGGGAAGAAGATGAGTACGTGTAAACGTATGGTTGGTTCGTTTGAAAACGCACGCATGTTTGGTACATGAGTTGATTTTGATATATTATATTTATTTGTTATTATATTATCAGATGTGCGTTCTAGTTCAATTGGCAAAGGCGTGGGAGTATTGACCATTGGGACCTGGGTTCGAATCCCAGCTCCCCCAAAATACTTGTTATTATTTTCTTTCACATAATCCCATGCAGGTTTCAAAAGAGGTCCTACCATGCGCTTCAAATATCCATGTGCCATGTGTCTTCACATTCAAATCCAAAGGCCATGAGATGATGATCACCATGCTCCCAGTCAACCATGCGCATGGACAATCAAAGAAAGTCAAACAGGCTTGAGATTAATGGGCCACCAATTTCCAGAATTACCTCCATATTGGGCCAGCACCCCCCTTGGTTTATTCTCCTTTTAATTTCTTTTCCTTTTTATTTTTTTTTACTAATTATTATTATTATTATTATTATTATTTAATTAACCAAATAAATTATTTTCATAATAAATTCAGAAAACTAAAATGTAAATATTTTATTATTATTATTATTTATTAACTTCACCTTTAATTTATTATTTTTGTAAATAAATACTAACAAATTAATTTAGTTCTTTAATTAGGGTTAATTCTAACTTTTTTTTCAATAACAAATAAAATAAATTAGAATTAGGATTTTCTTGACAATTTTAATTTCTTTTCTTTTATTTCATTAAAACATAAAAAACTTAAAAAATATTTATTTTATTTAATTAATTAGAATTAGATTTAATTAAATGCAAAAAGGACCAAAATTTCTTTCTTTCACAACAAAGGGTCAAAACCCTAAGGACTTCCCCGATTCAATTTCTATGCGAGCATAATATTTTTTTGATTATATTTATGTAATTGCTCCGAGGATGTAATAGCCGTAATTAGAACTTTTTATCGCTTTCTTTTATTTTCTCGCATTTACTTTTCAAGGGTTGCTTTTGGCGATGTAAATACCCGACGCCTTGTAATAGCGTAGATTTACTTTCCGCAACTATTAACTGTTATTCATGACAAGACTTGTATGAAATTAAAATCAACTCGTAGCTCACCATAACATGTGCAAAGATAACTTAACTGAATCCTGACACACTCGCACATTCCACTCCTAGGGTACGCCTCACTTGGTTGCCTCAACGTGGTCACTGAGTATAGGGTGTTTTAGAGGTCGCCCTCTTGTCTAAAGATCCAGTTGCCTCAAAACGGTTGCCTCAGATAAAAAGGATCTAGGACATTAGGGTTACCGCTAAGGCATCTTACTATTGCTTTGGTGACCACATGTCCCTATAATCGAATTGACCTGAATAACTCCAACGACGGTGCTACCTACTTCTCAATAGTGGTATAGTACTGTCTAAAGGACATTTACACAGCTTAATTTCTTTTGAGTAGGTAGAGGTTCTAAGGTACTTGCTCTTTCAAAACAAAAATAACTTTTCGCACTTACACTTTTCTGACAAAAGTTTTCAAACAAACACTTCATGACACTCTTGAGGACTGATACAAGAGTTAAAACGAAGTTTTCAAAACAAACTTTTTTCAAAACCCACAAACACAAGAAAAGCAAACTCTTTTTGAAAACATAGTGAGCAAGTACCTAAGAGCCCGTGGGTAACCACGGATAGAAAGGGTGCTAACACCTTCCCTTTCTATAATCTACCTCCCGAACCGAGAGACATCTCGAAAAGGAATTTTGCTGTGCTTTTGTCCTTTCCTTGTTGGAGAACATAAAAGACGGTGGCGACTCTTGCTTACCGCGACATTTCGCGAACCAGCATTCCAAGACAGTCAGTTCTATTTCCACCGATCACAGAACTGGCGACTCTGCTGGGGAGATTAATAAGTGAGGTGTACCTTAGGATTAGATTATTCTATGTTTTCAATTGTATGCCTTGTTTGCTTTAATATTGTGGGCTTGCATCGGAGTTTCATAGATCCTAACCCGGATCTGGGGAATACCCTTTAGGTAGCAATAAACTGTGAGGGACCTGTCCGGCGTAGACCGACACGGGTGAAGCAGTAGCTACGTTGGTGTGACACCTTGATCTATACCGATATCCCTTGTGTTGGAACGAGGAGAATATGGGTCTTCTGAGGAGTCATTAAGCACCAACTGACCTTAGAACCTTAAATTGACCCAACTTGGCCATAGAACAGTAGCAGTATGCTACACTCATTGAGGCTAAACTCTCGCGATGGTTCCTTCCGCAAGAAAAGATTGCGAAGCTGGAGTTATGACCGATTGAGGGTAGTCAGTGATATTGAGATCCTCTAGAACCCGGTTACTATCTTCTAGGACACGTCTTAACCAACTGAAACTGAAAGAGGGTAGTACCTAAACTTCATGCTGGCCTGAAATCTAAGGGCTCTTTTGTGTGACTTGTGTGCCTTCAAACTTGAACTACTTGTGTATTCTTGTTATCTGACAACATGGGTTCCTTGCAGGTTTTGTTTACAGTCCTTAATCTAGACTTATAACAGGGTTTACTTACATCACTTCACGCATAACATATACATCATAACATCATACCATAGCATTTCCTTAACCATTTCAAGGATCTCAAGGGTTTGTGATGCAGGTCATAATGAACCAAATGTCTAGCAAGGGGCAAAGAGGATTTATTTTCCTCTAGCCAAGGTTGTCCAGAAATCCAAGCACGATAGCTTGAGTCAGGGGCTATGACCCACTCGATATGGTGAGCCTTGACTCTTGAAGAAAGACTCTCAACAACACGAAGTTCCTTCAATCAAGCTGCAAAATTCAAAATTCTAACATGTTTCTTTGTTTCCCCCGCGAGATCCTTGAAAACATTGCATACATACATTCATTGCATAACAGGTTACCCTTTACAGGTCTCTCATATTCTCGCTGTTTATTTCAGTAATGGCTCTCCAACAAGACAACCAGGAGTTCCATACTCAAGAGGCTCAGTTCAGGGAAGTCCTCCTAAACCTATCCAAGGGGCAGGAAGAGTTGAGAACACTCCTCGTGGGGAATTTGGTCAAGAAAAGTCCTGAAGACGATAAGGACGAACGGCTGAAACATCTGCAAGCTGAGGTAGATGCAATGAGAACCCAGATGCTGGGGCAGATGACCCTCATTCAAAACATAGCACAAAGACAAGAAGAGCTCAGGGTCCTCGTCAATAAGCTGCTTCAAAATAACCGAGTGAGGCAGACAACTAGGGTTGAAGATCAAGCTATCATTCAACCACCTTTGGGGCAAGAAGACAAGGGAAAAGCTCCTCAGCTTGCTTCAGGGTCACCAGCCCAGCATCAACCTTTCCAGCATCAACAGGGTAGTCGGCGTAAGCGAAATACGCCTGGAAGACATTTCTCGGAGACTGATATACCATCATCTCTCATACTGAAACGCTTGTTGGAGGTCAATCTGATTGCTTTAAAGGATCCTCCCCGGAATCCCAACACCTCTGCTCCTACCTATCATCCCTATGAAAGGTGTGCATACCACTCTGACAGTCCGGGACATGACACCGACAACTGTTGGAGTTTGAAGAACAAGATCCAAGACTTGATTGACGGAAGGGTGCTGGAGTTTATGCCGGATGGCAAGATGAAAATCTTCCGCTGGGAATTCTCCATCTGAGATGACTAGTTCAAACTAAGAAACTTTTGTTCATTTTGTATTTTTCTTTGCTTATACAAACAATTATTGTCATGGCAAACTTTTTTATTTCATTAATGCATCGCACATGTCTGTTTTAAATTAATCCATTCGTATTCACTATATTCAAATTTCTTTCATTTTTTGTGATGTTCAACTCCCGATTAAAAAATTCTAAGCCTTTTGAGGGAGGATGACGAAAACGATACCACCATCTTTACAGTATGCTTTTTAATAGACCCCGCTGATGAAGTACATGCATTGTTTCAAATCCTAAACAGTGGAGTTATAAGGAAGATAATCCCTAGTTAACCCCTTTGAGCCAAAGAAGTTGGAGTTTTTCTTTTCAAAAATTCAAACCCTTAATCATAACCTGGGGCAGGGTAGTTCTCTCAGTTGATCCAGGTGCACAATGAATGGCAACAAAGGAGTCCTTTCAAAGCAAGAGACAGTGATGGTTCCATACAATCGTCAAGACAGGCAGTCGTTATCTTTCAAAAAAAAAAACAAAGCCCATTAAGTCAAAACCTATGAAGGAGACTTATAAAAAACGGGGGCATCCCGCTGACTGTAATCACAAAAAGAAACAGTTCAGGCAAAAAATAGGGATAATAAAAAGAAAGAGATCCTACAGACTCTCAACAAAATGACTGCCTGTTCAAAATAAACTACCAGTATCCGAGCCATCACCGGAATATCAGAGCAAAGACTCAAACAAGATCTAATGCACGATTAGTTGAGTTTAGGATCGAAGAACATCACGAAGAACGGGTGGGTACAAATAAAATTTGAGCCTTTATCCTTTGTTTCTTAAACCGTGAACCCCGCAACTATTAACTGTTATGCATGACAAGACTTGTATGAAATTAAAATCAACTCGTAGCTCACCATAACATGTGCAAAGATAACTTAACTGAATCCTGACACACTCGCACATGCCACTCCTAGGGTACGCCTCACTTGGTTGCCTCGATGTGGTCATTGAGTATAGGGTGTTTTAGAGGTCGCCCTCTTGTCTAAAGATCCAGTTGCCTCGAAACGGTTGCCTCGGATAAAAAGGATCTATGACATTAGGGTTACCGCTAATGCGTCCTACTATTGCTTTGGTGACCACATGTCCCTATAATCGAATTGAACCGAATAACTCCAACGACGGTGCTACCTACTTCTCAATAGTGGGATAGTACTGTCTAAAGGACATTTACACAGCTTAATTTCTTTTGAGTAGGTAGAGGTTCTAAGGTACTTTCTCTTTCAAAACAAAAACAACTTTTCGCACTTACACTTTTCTGACAAAAGTTTTCAAACAAACACTTCATGACACTCTTGAGGACTGATACAAGAGTTAAAACGAAGTTTTTAAAACAAACTTTTTTCAAAACCCACAAACACAAGAAAAGCAAACTCTTTTTGAAAACATAGTGAGCAAGTACCTAAGAGCCCGTGGATAACCACAGATAGAAAGGGTGCTAACACCTTCCCTTTCTATAATCTACGTCCCGAACCGAGAGACATCTCGAAAAGGAATTTTATTTTGCTTTTGTCCTTTCCTTGTTGGAGAACATAAAAGACGGTGGCGACTCTTGCTTACCGCGACATTTTGCGAACCAGCATTCCAAAACAGTCAGTTCTATTTCCACCGATCACAAAGCGCAACATGTGTGTGAAGTCCGCATAAATCGCATGTTAGAGCTACTGCAGCCACAGTGGCTGCAGGAGTTGTGGTCGAATTTTCTATCTTTTGGGTAAGAGTTTCAACCTTAATGTTAACTTGGTCTAAACTGCTAACTTCATACATATCGCCTTTTGTCTGAGGTTTCTCTACAATGGCTATATCGCTTCCCCAATGGTAATGATTTTAAGCCATACTCTCAATAAGTTGATAATCGTCATGATAATGTTTGTCCATCAGTGTGACGCCAACTAGAGCGTCAATCATTAGTCTTATGTTGTACAAGAGACCATTGTAAAAGGTGTAGATGATAAACCTTTTTTCTAGACCATGATGTGGGCAAAGTCGTAACAAGTCCTTGTATTTTTTCCATGCTTCGAAGAGAGATTCACTTTCCTTTTGTTTAAAACCATTGATATTGGCTCTTAGCATAACCTTTTTACTCAACGGAAAATATCGCGCTAGAAAAAATTTCTTCAATTCGTTCCATGTGTTAACAAAGTTAGATGGTAGAGACTAGAGCCAGGATCTAGCTCTATCTCGTAATGAAAAAGGAAAAAGACGAAGTCTTATAACTTCGGGACTGACAACATTTTCTTTCATTGTGTATGTGTACTGCACAAACAAAGATAAATGTAAATTTGTATCGTCTGTAGGATATCCTGAAAACTGAATTTGTTGGACAACTTGTAATAATGAAGGTTTTAACTCGAAATCATTTTGAGCAATAGTGGGAGTAGCAACGCTGTTGTGAGGTTCCTCTTGTGATGGGGCAGCATAATCCTCCAGAGGACAATTTTGGGGTCCTTCAGCCATTCATGGTTCAGGAAGAGATAAATCAGGAAGATTGAATTTGGGAAGATTATACTTAATTTGGTATTCTTTAATTCGGCATCTTATACTAACAAAACGCTTGACTTCGTCAATTGGTTGATCTAATTCTTCGCCTTAAGAGCGAGTTCTGGGCATACAATTAACGAATAAAAGGAAATAAAATTGGTTTCCTTAGTCTATACTGCGTAACAAAGGATTCACAATATCGACTAAATCTGTCCCCGGCAACGGCGCCAAAAATTTGATCGCGTGACTGTAAGAGTCTATCGGGTGTATTAACTGCAAGTGCATAATTTTATCGCATAGTTTTAAAAGATATCGAACCCACATGGACTGGTAATCAAATTACTGCTCTCTAAAGCTACTGTGTAAAGCTAAGGCTAATAAATCTTAGGTTTTGGGGTAGACTAAAAAAATAACGTTAGACTTAATTGAAATATTTAATAATGGGATGCCGGTATGTAATACGTCTGATTTGGGAATTCAGTAAATCATTGGCATAACTTTGAGTATTCAAATCACTGTTTATTAGAAACTATTAGTTTAAAAATCTTTATCTCACACTCTCATGATTATTGATTCAGACTATATTATTAAACTTAAATGATCACTCTCATTGTTTCATTCAACATTTAAAAATACTTTTTGAAAACAAATAAATTCTAATTAATCGTAAATCGCTCTCGCTGTATTTAAAACCAATGTTTAATGACTATTATTCGGTTAAAAACTCACACTCTCGTGATTATTGATTTTAGCATTTGTTTGTTTCTTACTCTCAGAACAAAACAATTTTATATTGAAATTTGGAAATCAAACCAGAAAAGTCTTTTTAGAAAATGTTTATACCAATTTATTACCAAACTCCTTCCGTTTGTGACGTTACATACCAGTATCAAGGAAATTAGACGGACATATTATCCATTACGAACACATAATAATGACAAACATATAATAATTCAGACATAAATGATAAATAAAGAACAATAATTAAACTAAAAGAAACCTGGAATTAAATAATGAGAACAAAATTATGCAATTGTTTAAGTACTTGTAGAAATCTTCCACAATATGTCGACAAGATTTACTTGCGAAAAACTAACTTGAATGCATAACAAAATATTAAACTAAAACAAAGTTCGGGAGGCTATGAAGAAAATCTAATGTTGTAATAGTTTCCTAGTGTATAAAACTATTGTTGTTTAGGTGCAAGTTTTTTCTTCCTAAGTTCTAAACAAAACTCTGAACTGTTAAACTAAATAATGGCGTGAAAGGAAAAAAACAAGAATACAAAGTAATCAAACAAAAATTAAATTTCAGAGATGAGAGAGTTCAAAAGTATGCGATCAAGAGAGAGTTTTTTATAACTGTTCTTCTTTTTTATATCCTCTTCGTAACAAAAATGCTTTTGAGAAAATATATGGACGTGACTTCGTGCTTCCAAAAACTTCGTTTGTGGAGAGAGACCAGGAGGAAATCATGCAGGTCGTTGGCATGGAATCATGGAGAAATCTTCGCGCGTCAAACAAAACAGAATACAAGTTGTGCATGTTCCAAGTGGCATGCAATGTGTGCCATGGGGCACACATATTTTTATTCTTTGACTATTGGAATGGCTTGTGTGCCGAGGGGAACACAAATGGAACTTGTGCCAGGAGGAAAGGAAGGTGTGTCGAGGGGAACAACCTTTTGATATAAAATCTTCTATTTTCTACTATTTTTTTATTTTAAGCTCGTTTCTTTTCCATTTCTTCTTCTTTTCTCATGTAGGCCTTGGATGGAATAATTACCCGTAACACACTTGAAAAGCCAACATAATGCAACATAATTAAGATAAAAAGATAACTTTATCTATGCAAATCAGGTCGAATAAGCTATGTATTTTCACGTTATCAGGTGCCAAGAATTCCAAAAGCATGCATGTGTTCAACATGTGCCAGCGAGTGAATTGCACACAATTGTTAAGCCATGATCGTTTCTAGGACGAGCATTGGATATCATAGGATAAATTTGGCCAGCCTCGTCGAAACAACAAAAGTTCATCTTTGTGGCGATATATTACTTCACCAATGGATAGAAGCAATACCATTGGTCAGCATCGACCAAGAAACAATGATTGAATTCATTCAAAAGCACATCATCTATAGATTTGGAATTCCTGAAACAATCACCACAAACCAAGGGTCAGCTTTCCTTAGGCGTAAGATGCAAGAATTCCCATCTGAAATAGGGTTCAAGCTGGTCACATCCACACCCTATTATGCTCAGGCCAATGGTCAGGTCGAAGCTGCAAACAAGGTGATAATTGGGTTAATTAAGAAACATGTTTCTAAGAAACCTAAGAATTGGCATAAGACGTTAGATCAGGTTCTATGGGCTTGTCGAACGTCCCCTAAAGAAGCAACTGGGTCAACACCTTTTTGACTAGCATTTGGGAACAATGTGAGGTTGCTGGTCAGAATACACTTTCAATCAGTAAGAGTGTAATGCCAAAATGAAATTTCATCAGAGAAATATTGGAACATGATGCTTGATGAAATAATAGATTTAGATGAAAAAAGATTGGTTGCGCTAGATGTGCTCATTCAATAGAAAGAACGGAATGCAAAGGCCTACAATAAAAAGGCCAAAATAAAAATGTTTGCAATATGAGACTACGTGTGGAAAGCTATTCTTCCCATGGATCGAAAAGATAAAGCGCTAGAGAAATGGTCACTAAATTAGGAGAGACCCTTCCAAGTGTTGCAAACTTTCACCAATAATTCGTATGAGATCAAAGAGTTGGTCTTCAATCAAAGAATCTTAAGAGTAAATGGGAAATATTTGAAAAAAATATAAACCTATGCTTCATGAGATTCAAATTACGACAAAATGATAGTAAAACACATGTTAAATATTGGTGGGCAAAATGGAGAATTCCAAAATGGCTACCAAAAGTTCCCAAAAATGGGTTACATATCCAAAATAGAAGAGGCTAAAATGGATACCATAAATCCCCAAATAGGATAACACAAAACAAGGCTTGGTAGAATCGAAGAAAGAGCGAATTACAAAGGAAATCGAGCTTTAAGATCGTCAAAGTGAGTTTGGTCATAAGCCACCTTACAATCACAGTGAGTCTTTTTAAGCTCCGGGTGATTGATTTCCTTCTTGATTGCCATGGCCCGTTCACCGTGAGAAATTCCCTCAAGAGTAATTTGTTGGATCTCATCACGATTCGAAAGGCTACTCAGCGAGTCTAATGAGGCTTTTTGTGATTCGAGAGTCAAAATCTTATGATTAAGGTCATCGATATAGGCCTGATAATTTGAAATTTGTTGGTCAAGAGAAGAATGATGATCAATATGCTTCTGTCTCTTAGATTCAAACCGGGTTACTCATTGATCACACATATCACTTAAGTCTCATTCTCCCCTCATCTTATTTGCTTTGGTTTTAAGCTGACGATCAACATATCGACAAGATACGAGATCTTTCACAAATTGGCTAAAGAAAGCTTCAAAGTCAACCAAGTATTGAGTTAGATAGTCTAGAATGTTATGGTGATAGATGGAGTCGAGCAATTTAAAAATTTCTCTCGCTACAAAATCCTCTTCTGCTACAATAGTTGGAAACTCCTTCTCAAACATATATCTCCCGAGCTTATGAAGTGACTGGATGACTTTAGAATCTAGCTCAGAGAGGGCATAGAGGTCGAACAAGAGGTTTGCAGGGGGATAAAGATATCTCGAAGTGTCTGGTGTTTTCTGAAGGCCTCTATTGGGTTTTTCCTTTTGAGGGTCATAATATCGATTTGGACCAAGGAACCGACATAGGTTGGATCCTGCCTGGTCTAAGAATCAATTCCAAAAAAATCTAGATGCTTCGTCCTTGTAGTATTATCTCTAGCAAAGATTGCCATAGTTGTTTGATGAAGTACATGAGGCTCCTGAGGAAAATCTCTGGATCAGCCTGGCAACGTAAGGAAGTGAGATAACAAGAGAAAAGGAAAATACCTCAAAGACTGGTTGCTCAACACACCTTCCCTCTGAAACTGGGTCATGAAGGAAAGAGCGCTTTGCTCTTTTGGGCTCGTCGAAGAGAGACTCTTGTATCTGTTCGACCGTCAAACGACATTTCTTCTTTTTAAGGATGGTAATGAGATTATAAAAGGTAGACACGATCAAAGTAAACAAGGGACGTATAACGTACCAAAAGATTTAATGTAGTTGTTTGAGCTTCGTCAGTATGAGTACGAGGAGGTGGACGAACATTGTCAGTGACCACAACTAGAGTTGGCATTGGATTAATTTGTTGGGTCTCTAGTGTAACACCCTTCTAAACCCAATGGAATGTTAATAATTATATAAAATAATAACAGAGTAATACAAAAAAAGGGCATCACATTTTATTCGTGAAATAATCATCCGTGCTAGTCTTACTCTGTAACACAGGTTTTCAAAATTATTCATGACATATGCATTATCAATGTTTCACATATTTGCAGAGAAATCATATTTCAAACAAGTTTCAATAAAAACAATTTATAGTGCCTGTGATATGGTGGAAGAACTGACTTGAGGTGTTTTGCGTTTGTGTTCGCAAATGTTGCGGTTTAGCAAGAGTCGCCACCGACTTTTCTTTTATCCAAAAGGAAAGGTGAAAAAGCACAGGAAAGACCTTTAGAGATGTTTTCTCGGGTTAGGGAGGTAGATTATGAAAAGGGAAGGTGTTAGCACCCTTTTCATCCATGGTTTTCCACGGGCTCTTAGTTACTTGCTAGATCACTTGCTTTTGTTTGAATGTGCTTGTGGTGTAGGTTTTGAAAGTATTTTGAAAATGTGACTGTGTAATATTTCTCGTTTCTATAAGAACGCATACAAAGTGTTATCTTTTGAAAATGTTTCAAAGTTAGAGTGTTGGTGTATAAATGTTTTTGTTGTGAGCAAGCGAGTAACTAAGAGAGAACATACCTACTCAAAAGGTCTTAGATATGCTTTTTTTCCTCCTTTAGATGTTGCTATCTTACCATTGATTTGGTAAGAAGCCCCGTCGTTGGATGTGAAGGGACGGGCATTGGGTCATCGTATGGATGTTGTGAGATGACTTAGCATTTTTATTTAGGGACTAAGATCATTTCAAAAGGAAATTTTGATAGCGTCATCGAGGGACTATGATCTTGTATTTCGATTGTTTTTGCTAAGACACCCCACATGCATAACATGACCATTTTTTAGGCAACAAGTGGAGTTAACCTTAAGGATGCATGTGTGAATAGTGTGTTTTATTTGCATGCATTTAATCTTTTATTAGGGTTATCTAATTGTTGATTTTATCTCTTGCCATACACACCTAATTACTATACAGTATAAAGAAAACGGTACATTGCGGAAAATGAAATTCTACGCTATTACAATATTTTGGGGATGGGGGTATATATGTACAAATGGGGATTGCAAGTAAAAGTAAGCCCTAAGTTATTATTAAAACCATATTGAAATGTATAATATAAGAAAGAAATGGACTTGTTTAAAAAATGTTTTTGTCTTAAGGAAATAAATTAAAAGGGAAATCTTTTTATGTTTTTTATATTAATATAAAAAAAGAGTTAATATTAAAAATGATGGAAAAGAAAATAAATGAAAGATAGAAACAATGCTGCTGCAAGAAAAAATAAACAAGGATCAGAAGTTTCAGAGTCATGAGCATTGTGACTCAGCAGGAAGCGTCAGCATCAGAAGTTCTGGATTGGTACACTCTGAGGTCCTGCAAGAATGTTAGAGGACAGACACAAGTTCTGGATTGCATTCAGACAGTGGGCCACAAGTCAGAAGTTTTGTATTACACTAAACAGTGAGCAAACGTCAGCAGTTCAATGCGTTATCAACATGTAAAAATCAGAAACTGAGTGTGTAAAAACAACGAATGGAAACATCAGAAGTTCAGTGTATTTGACATTCAAGGAGAACTCATAAGTTGGAATTGGATGGAAGCAAACTTGAGGATCCAGGGTGATTCCTTGAGAAATGAGAGGGAAAATTTTGGGTTACAACAGCGCCCCATGATTCATGGTTCATAATTCAGCATAATTTAAACTCCATAGAAACAATTTAAATGTCATAGCAAAACAAGAACCACATAGTTTTCAAAACAAAGCATTCTCATCCCCGATGTTACATATCAGAGCAAGAGATTTTAGACTTAACGGAAATAAATCACACTCTAAAGCTATTCTTCCAAGCCTTTGGGGACTACTCTTGATTACCTGCATATTACCCACGTAGAGGCAACATTCAAGCAGAAAGGGTGAGTTTATCACAATCATTACATAAGACATAAGTAATAGACATATCAGAATAAACCAAAAGCATCACAACATAAACTCAACATTATTATATTCCAAGTACGTCCACAATCATACAAATTCAACAACACAACACAACATCGTCAATTCAAGAACCATGCAATGCCACATAAGATGTAGTGTAAGGACAAATAATAATGCATGTGGTACCAATTCATTTGATGGATACTGGGAAATCAGCATTCAAAGACCGCAATCATATGATCGATTCCCACTTGGAACTAGAGCAAATCATAGACATCACAAATCCACACAATTGGATTGAGAACAAATCACTAGACCAATGTCCTAAATCATAAAAACCAAATCACTGGACCAATGTCCTAAATCATTAAAACAGACCAAAGTTGTCCCATTAATGCATGATACGCAACAACAAATATAAATGACCACAACGAGTCATATGTATCATCATTCATGTATTAATCAACATCATACATAAAACATCATCTTTCATACTCATGTAACCATCATATATACTCATGTAATCAAAACATTGGCATAACGTCATCACATAATCATAATTGCAACATATCATCATAGTTAAACAAATCATCATTGCAATTCAATGCGAGGAACCTATTCTGCTTTAACTTAGGTCTTATAAAAATATTCCTAAGTCTCCATTTTATTTCACCTAATTATAATATACTACTTTAGCTACACACAACTTTGAACGACACTTCATTCTAGGCTATAGAACTAAAGTTATGCCTATTTCAAGATTTCAATTCAACCTTCCACTTCTGCCAACTGTCTCCTGGCGAATCCCATCCATCGCCCGGTGACACATTACAGAGACCAACACCCCATTTTCATTCCCTAGCTCTCCCCACCTTAGCCTAGCGAAACACCTTTGCCTGGCGACACAGGACCCGTCGCCCGACCAGGGCTTTCTTGTTTGCGATTCTGCACTGCATCAGACCAATTTTCCCAGCGATTTCATCATGTGACATGTCCTGAAACACTATCGAATCATAGGGAATCATCCTCTAACAAAAAAACTTGGTTTACTACATTAATTATACCACAATTACGGATTAAGATTCATCATAGTCCCATCAATTCTTCACCACAACAACACCAGGTAACCATTGTCAATACCTAAGGAAAAATCCTACATCTATATACCACCTAGATCAAAAATAATAATCAATTAAAACCCCTTACCTTATTGTTTCGAGTGATTGATTCTGTTCTTCGTGACTCTTACAGTGATCCCCTCTAATCTCTATGCCCTAGCCTCTTCTCTTGCTCTTCTTCCAATATTTCGATCGCACAGAATGAATCATATAACTCTCTCAATTTCTCTATTATCACAAAGGACCCCTAATATCTTCCTCAATTGCCCTTACTTAGTTAACCACTATTTACCATCACGTCCTCACTCTTCCTACTAATTACCAACATACCACTCTAACTAAAATAATTCTATTTAAATAATTATTCTTATTATTCTATTCTAAATAATAATCCAAATAATTACTAGATAATCATATAATTATTCCAATGTATGTAATCCCTTCATTCACATCACATGTTCCACATCATAAGAAACCATATGCCAACACATCACATATAATCATATAAAACATTAGTTATTTGTAAATACTCCTAATAATTCATTAAATAAATAACATCTAAAAGTTGGGGTGTTACAACTCTCCCCCACTTACAAAATTTCTGCCCTCGAAAATTACCTGAGGAAATCAGAGTCGGATACGACTCTTTGATCTGATGCTCACGCTCCCAAGTCAGAATTTCACCGGCTGGTCCACCCCATAACACCTTCAATAAGGTAATATCATTACTTCTAATTGCTTCACTTCACGACCTTCTATTCTCAATGGTAATGCTTTAACAGTCAGATTATCTCTCACATGTACCTAATCCATCTGAATTACATGTGAAGGATCCAGAATGTACCTCCTCAATTGAGATATATGAAACACATCATGAAGATTCACAAGTGACGGAAGAAAATTAATCCAGTATCCTACCTCGCCGATCTTCTCAGATATGGCCCAATGAAATACGGTGTAAGATTCCTTGATTTCAGGGATCTACCTACACCAGTTACAGAAGTAACTCTAAAAAACACATGATCATTTTTCTAAAACTCCAAGGCCTTCCTCCCCTAATCATGATAGCTTTTCTGACGACTATAAGAAGACTTCATACTATCTTGGATCATCTTAATCTTCTTAGTTGTCTCTCGCACAATCTCAGGTCCGAGTACAACACTCTCGCCCGACTCATACCAATACAATGGTGTTCTACACCTCCTACCATACAACACTTCGTACGGTACTATCCCAATACTTGAATGTAAACTATAATTGTATGTAAATTTAATCAAAGGAAAGTGACTATCCTAAGATCCTTCTTGTTTTAGCATACAACCCCTCAACAAATCCTCCAAAGACTAAATAGTCCAATCTATTTGACCGTCCGTCTACGGATGATATGCGAAACTCAACTTTAACTTGGTACTGAAAGCATTCAGCAAACCTATCCAGAACTTCGATGTAAACCTCAGGTCTCTAATCAAACAAGTATTTTAAACTCTTGTGATCATTGAACACTTCAAATTTATAGCCAAAAAGATAATGTCTCCAAATTTTCAACTTAAACATCTCAACCGCCAATTCTAAGTCGTGTGTAGGATAATTCCTTTCATGAACTTTTAATTGTCTAGAAGCATTAGCAATAACTTATCTATTTTGCATTAGCAGACCAACAAGACCCATCTTAGAAGCATCACAATAAACTACAAAGGATTCATTCAGATTTGGAAAAATCAACATCGGAGCAGTTGTGAATCTCTTTTTCAGATCTACGAAACTTTCTTCACATGCAACATCCCACGCATAAGCTTGACCCTTTCGAGTCAAATGAGTCAATGGTAATGCCAACTTAGAAAATCCCTCAATGAATCTTCGGTAATAACATGCTAAACCAAGAAAACTTTGAATCTCAGTTGCAGACTTCAGAGTCTCCCAATGCAACACTGCATCAACTTTAGAAGGATCTACCATAATTCCACCACTAGAAATCACATGTCCAAGGAAACTCACTTCCTTCAACCAAAATTCACACTTTGACAGTTTCACATATAATTCCTTCTCTTTCAATATTTGCAACACAGTTCGCAAATGCTCAGCATGCTCTTCTTCTGACTTTGAATAAATCAAAATGTCGTCGATGAAGACCACCACAAACTTGTCTAAGTACTTCTGAAAGATACAATTAGTGTATTCCAAGAAAACACCTAGTGCATTTGACACACCAAATGGTATCAAAATTTATTCATAGTGACCATACCTTGTTCTGAAAGATGACTTCAGAATATCATCTGGCTTGACTAGAATCTGATGATAACCCAAGCTCAAATCGATCTTGAGAAAGATGCTCGTGTCCACCAACTGATCCATCAAAGCATCAATCCTCGGAAGTGGATACTTATTCTCAATAGTTACTTTATTCAACTGTCTGCAGTCCATGCATAAACTCATACTACCTTATTTCTTTTTAACCAACAACATTGGAGCACCCCCAGAGAGAAGATCGGATGAACAAACTTCTTCCCTAACAATTCTTCTAATTGTTTCTTCAATTCGTTCAACTCTGAAGCTAACATCCTATAAGGAGCCATCAACACAGGACTTGTACATGGTATTAAGTCCACAATTCACCAATGTCATTCATAAATACTTCTCGAAATTCACAAACAATATGTAACTCCACACTTTTAGTTTCATGATAAACTTATAACGACGTGAACATCGCAAACATCAAAGCTTCATAAGCCAAAAGCTCATATACTTGCTTAGCAGACAAAAACATCAGCTCTCCACTATCACCAAACTTGGGGAATCTTACCGTCTTATTATAACAATTGATATGAACATAATTGAATTCAATCAGTTCATTTCAAGAATAACATCAATTTGGTGTAAGGGTAGACACACCAAATCCATCACAAAATTCTTGCCATAGATATATAAAGGACACTTCAAACAAACTAGAGTAGTAGTAACGAAACCTTTAGCCAGAAGCTCCACTACCATTCCCCCATTCATATCAGACAATTTTAATCCTAATAAGTATCTATAATAGAAATCAACTCAGAATTGTTAATAAAACAAGTACCTCTAATTAGACTGTCTTTCTTGTCAACCTCAACACCATTTGAAGCAAACAGTCTGCCAGTAATAAGAGTAGCTACAAATTTCTTGGGTTTCTATCACTGGGTACTAATGTGACCCTGCTTACCACAATTGAAACAAGTCGAGCCTTCATTCTTGCACCCAGTATTGTGATGACCAACCTTGCCACACTTGTAACATCTTAGCACTTTTTTGGTACAAGCATTAGCATGGTGGCCAACTTTGCCACACCGATAGCACTTCATAGAAATGGGAGCTCCTCCCCCACTTGGCTTCTTCTCATCATAAGCTTTCTGCTTCCCTTTCTCGGTTGGAGCATCATACGGCTTATCATGATACTGATTTTTCCCTTTCTTCTCATTATTACTCTTATAATAAGAAGCTTTGTCCCTACTATCTTGATCAAAGATCCTACACTTATTCACCATCTCATGAAACTAACGAATCTCTAGATACTCAATACCCTGCTTGATCTCTGGACGCAGTGAATTCTCAAACTTAATTCACTTCGACACCTCAGCTGTTGGAATGTTATATTGCAGACCAAATTTCACTAGCTCCTCAAATCTAGCCGCATACTCAGCAGTTGTCAAATTTCCTTGCCTTAGGTAAAGGAATTCTATTTCCTTCTTACCACACACATCTTCTGGAAAGTACTTATCCAGAAAAGCAACTCTGAACACAGCCCAAGTAATCTCCGTACCCAGAATCTCCATCCTCTAGCGCGCATTGTTCCACCAGTCTTCAACTTCTCCCTCTAGCATGTGAGTACTGAATTTCACCTTCTGATCTTCCGTACAAATAACCACTTGGAAAATATTTTGAATACCCTTCATCCATGCATGTGCACCATCAGTATCACGCATGCCCTTGTAGATAGGAGGATTGTTCTTCTAGAATCTTTCCCAAGCACAAGCCTCATCATCATTTCCTCCATTCTGGTTCTGCTATCCATATTGGTTCCGCACTTACTGAGCCATGGCTTCCAAAGCATTAATAATCACGTTATCATTTCTTCCCCCAGCCATAACTCTGCGCATAGACAAACAACATTAGAACCATCAACACATCGATAATATTCAAATAATAATCGATTAACAAGGAATATACATCATATAAATCCTAGCCTGATGAACCGACCTATTCTGATACCACTATTGTAACACCCTTCTAACCCCAACATAATGTTCACAATTATTTAAAATAATATCAGATTAATACAACAAAAGGGCGTCACATTTTATTTGTAAAATAATCATACGTGCTAGTCTTACTTCGTAACACGGGTTTTCAAAATTATTCATGACATATGCATTATAATTGTTTCGCATACTTGTAGCAGAATCATAGTTCAAACAAGTTTCATTAAAAACACTTCATAGTTCCCAATGATTCATTGTCACAATTCAACATAATTTAAATTCCACGGAAACAATTTAAATGTCATAACAAAACAAGAACAACATAGTTTTTAAAACAAAGCATTCCCATCCCCGATGTTACATATCAGAGCAAGACCTTCTAGACTCAACCGAAATAAATCACACTCCAAAGCTATTCTTCCAATCCTTTGGGATTACTCTTGATTACCTGCATGTTACCCACGTAGAGGGAGCATTCAAGCAGAAAGGATGAGTTTATCACAATCATTATATAAGAAATAAGTAATAGAAATTGAAGAATAAACCAAAAGTATCTCAACAAAAACTCAGCATTATTATATTCCAAGAATGTCAAAAATCATACAAATTCAACAACACAACACAACATCATCGATTCAAGAACCATGCAATACCACATAAGATGTAGTGCAAGAACAAAGACTCATGCATATGGTACCAATTCATTTGATGGACACTGGGACATCACCCTCCAAAGACCCCAATCATAGGATCGATTCCCACATGGAACCAGAGAAAATCATAGACATCCCAAATCCATACAACGGGATTGGGACCAAATCACTGGACCAAGGTCCTAAATTATCAAAACCAAATCACTCGACCAACATCCTAAATCATCAAAACGGACCAAAGTTGTCCCATGAATGCAAGTTACACAACAATAAATATAAACAACCACAATTAGTCATACGTATCATCATTCATGTATTAATCAACATCATACATAAAACATCATCTTGCGTACTCATGTAATCATCATATATACTCATGTAATCAAAATATCGTCATAACATCATCACATAATCATAATAGGAACATATTGTCATAATTAAATAAATCGTCATTGCAATTAAATGCGAGGAACCTATTCTTGAAAAATGGAAAAACATAAGAAAAAGGGGTTTGAATCTGGGTTTTTTAAATTAAACCAATATACACATTGGTTATCCTTGTCCGTTTGAACTCATACTACTCCAGTCCACCCGCCAAGGTGATTTCGCCTCTCTCAAATGAGGTCTTAATCCACTAATCAAACTTGATTACATAGATATAATGACTATTGTCAATGTCTTCTTGAGTTTGAACCACAACCCGGCTTTCTCAAGGTATTTCCTAATAATATAATTAACAGTGTGTACAAAGATGCTTTCTAGATAAAACAATATCACTATAGTGATGTATTACACAATTGAAAAGCACAAGATAGAAAGGTAATTAGATTTATCTTTTTCAGGGTGATGTAAAGTTGTGTGCGATTTCTCTTTCAAGTCTTATTTATATAGGAGATGTATGAGAGACATGAGAAAATGCTTTTGGAATGTTGATAAAGTTTAGTTAATGTTCTTTCCAAAAGTAGAGATCATGTATTGATTCAGCCGTTACTTTTGATTTGCAATGAATAAATTGTAACACTTCATAACATGATTTATTGGGATCATATTAGAAGATGAATGGTACCGTTGAGACTTCTTCGGTTATTTCCAAAACATTACGTATCATAATATTAGAGTTTTTGTTCGCAGCGTTGGTGCATTCAGAAGTTGTAACATTAGAACTTCTTTGTTTAAGCGCGTCACACAGATTTGTTTCTAAGTATGATGTGTCACAATAGAGCTTCACAGACTAAACTTTCTCATCTATGCATGTTACATCAGAATTTCCCTGCATATAAAAAACATTATTAGAGAGCATATTTGTTATTTATATATATTATGTGTTTGTTATCATCAAAACTCTTACAGGGATGTAAAACCAAACTATGTTCTAACAATCTCCCCCTTTTTAATGATGACAAAAACTTGAATATTTTAATAGAATACTTTAAAAGCATAAAGAATTAAAGTTTTCCCCTGAGTTGGATACTCAAATAAAGAAAAAATACTTCCCTGAAGATGCTCTGATCAGAGCTTTGAGAAGGAGGTTTTTGATGCATCCACAGCAAAAGTTACTTTCAGAGTTTGCTTTTCAATAGATTATTCCTTTTCGCTTTTAGATGATAAAAAAGTAGTTATGATATTCAAAATGTTTGAGACTAAGTCTCGATACTGTTATATTCAAAATATCTTACGTTCTCCCCCTTTTTTGTCAAGAATAAAAAAACAATAAAAAAACGTAAACAATAAAAAGAATTTTGTATTCAAAGTGGATTAAGATAAAAATAAGGATATGGATAACCAGAAGGTTGAAATAAGAAATAAAGTAGAAACAATTTAAGAACTAAGGTTGAGTAGGTGGAAATTGTGTGAACAAGTATTCCAATAAACTCTTGATCTGATTGTTCAATTCCTCTTGTTTCCCAAGCATACCCTTAATTTACTTGCTAGTTTCATCCTACTTGTCTAACCTTTCCTTAAACACATCATTTTCTTTCTTCAACTCCTGCTGAGTTTTCAGCATAAGAGAAGATGAGGCTGTTTCAGCAAAAGAGACCACATTTTCAGAACTTACTGCAACTGATTCTGGCGCTGGAGATTGTTCAACTTCCTTGCCTTTGACTTGAAACATGACCAGAGGAAGAGGATCAAGATACTTTTCATTAAACTCTGATGTCTGAGGGGCTTCCCAATGAGTGTTGTCTAGCATAAGGAGGGATTTCTTTACCCAGTGTTGCAGAACTTGATACTTGAAGATTTTTAGGCAATCGTAGAGGTTATGTTGAGCATTTCATAGCTAATATCCTTTAGTTTCAGATATTCCAAGTTAAAACATTTTTTGAACTGATTCCAGTGAGAATTAGTAGCAGCTGGATTGAGATTCTCTATGCAAGCTAGATTTAGAGAGTTAACCTATTCCTGTATTCTTATCTCAAAAATCAGAAAGGATTTACCAACATTTACTTTGGAGATTTCTGGTTTTGGTTTGGGAACGACAATTTTCAGAGAGCTTGACGAGATTGTCCCAAGCTTCTAAACCAATGATTGTTCTAAGGGGATCTTCTGGGTAGATATTTGGAGAGGGAGAGTCAGAAAGGATGATAGTTGAATTTGGTGGTGTTGAATGATAAAGAGATGGAAGATCTGGAATGGAGAAGGTTTGTGATGAGGTTGTGGGGATTGTTGGTTGTTGAGAAACCATGAGAGGGCAAGTGATGCCAGGGATGGATGTCGTGGTATCAAAATAAAAATTTGGATTTTCGGTTTGGGGAGCTTCAAACAGTGGATCAAATTGATCAGTATTAGAGAGAACTTGAGCAAGTTTTGGCTGATCTGACCAAAATGGGTAGAAGGTAGATTATTTGTAGGAATTGAAGTGTCAATATCTATGTCAAAATCATCAAAGGTTTGAGGAGATGGATCTTCTGTGGGCTTTGGAGATAAGGGGGTTTCAGATGTTGATAAAAATACATATTCAATAACATAAACAAAAGACGACTTACCTTTATTTTTGGCAACTTTAGTGGTATTTTGAGAAGTTCCTTCTCTAGATGCTTTTCTTTTTATTGATTTTATGGGAGAAACTTCCAGAGGTTGTTGCCTTAGATCAAGATTATTCATATTTTGAATTATACCATCAATCTTGCAGGCTTCCAGATACCAGAGAATAATTTCTAGAGATGAGTCTTCTAGAGTGGAGAGAGGAAAGTCCTTCAGAGGCACTCTTCGGGTGGTGATGAATTCCTGGGTGGTGATTTTTGGGTCCTTCTTAATAGTTTCAATAGTCTTCATCTTCTTCAAATTCTTGGCATTGAGAGGTTTACCAACACAAGCTTCCAGAACACTAGCTTGTTGAGCCTCAATAAAATTCTCTATTAGTCTATTTTCTGCAGGAATATCTGAAATGAGTCTTCCCCGAGGGATCCAATCTCTCTTTATTCTTTCTTCTTCTCTTGTTTCTTTTACACTAGTCTTCAGATGGTTAAACAGAAGATGTGGGAAATTAACTTTTGCTTTGGTGGCGAAGAAGTACATAATATACTACTGATCTATGTTGATGTAGTCTGGAGATTTGTTAGGCTTCCTGTGATTGATGCATCCCAGAATTATTTTGGACTGAATTATGAGAGAGTACTTAAAATATTTGATTTTGTTGGATGTTGGCTAGAAGTTAAAATTTCCTTTGAGACCATGGTTAGCTCAGAACCTTTGTTTTCCATATCACTGCATCGAATACTGCCACCGTTGTGACCTATGAGTTTCCTAATGAGATCTTTAGTAATAATGATCTTCTTTCCCACAATGTAGGATGTTACCTGGTGATTTGAAGTTGTGGCATAGATCCATAATTCTTTCATAAGTTTTGGAAAAACTAGACCGATGAGGCGATCAAAATACTTCGTCCATCCTTGGAACTCAACATCAGGGATTAAATCATACCCATTTTCCTTCATGCTTACGAAATCAACAATAAGCTCACACAAAACTTCTAGAGAATCAATGGGTGTGAGAAGAGTTCTTGAGGGTTCGATGTAACTTTCTTCATTTGAGGAGGAAGAACCAGGAATGTTTTGAGAACCATGAGGAATTTGATGAGAGGAGTCCATTTGTTCATATAGACTCTTTTAGGGTTTTTTAAAGATGAACAATTTAAATAGAGAAAAAAAAGAGTGAGAGTGGAAATGTGGTAGTGTTTGTGAAAGAGTGGAGTATATATAGCCAACGGAAAGAAAATATCAATTTTAATTAAAAAGAAAAGGATTACGAGCATTTAATGATTCTTGAAGAGAGGGATAGCGTGAAGATATGGAACAATTACCGATTTAACTCGAGCCTTAATGCATCAACTCAACTGTTTCAGTCCCTTCAGAATTTGAACATGTGTTCAGCCTTAGAGGGTGACCTTGCGTTTAGAGTTGACATATGTTAATATTGTGAACTGCTTGCTTCTATCTTAGAAATGAAACCTTTTTGGAGAATGTTCAGATCTTTTGGATAGATCCTGATACAACTTTCCTTCTCACTTATGAAGAACTATTTATCAGATGTTCACACAAAGAAAATTTAAAGAATAAAGTTATGAGGGTTTAAATATATAGAAACAACATTATCATTCTGGGCATAATTTCAAACTGAGATGATTCAAAATGAAATTAAATCTAACTTCAAAAAGGGGTTTATTGAAGACATCATCCCATTGATGGTCTGTGTTTATAAATTTTAAGGAGAGAATTCTTTTCTGAATATAGTCCCTAATAAAATGATGTTTAATTTCTATATGTTTAGCCCTAGAATGTAAAATAGGATTTTTTTGAAAGAAAAATAACATAAGTATCATCACAGAGGATAAGAATGTTACTCTCATATATGTTAAAGTCTTCAAGCTGACTATTCATCCAGAGCATCTGTATACTGCATCCAACTAGTTCTATATATTCAAATTCAGTAGTGGACAATGCAATAGTGGATTTCTTTTGTTGGACCACGAGATTAAATTGTCTCCTAGAAATTGGCAGCTTCTAGAAGTACTTTTTATTTCTATTCTGTCTCCGACAAATTCAGAATCACAGTACCCCACTAATTTTTATAACAAAGACCAAAATTAGTAGTACCTTTCAGATATTTGAAAATTCGCTTAACTGCTGTTAAGTGAGATTCTCTAGGATCTGATTAAAATCTAACACAAAGACAAACGTTGTACAGAATATCATGTCTTGAAGCTCTTAGATATAAGAGAGAGCCAATCATACCTCTGTAGAGCTTCTATTCTACTTTCTTACTCACCTCTTTCCTTTTCCAGAATGCATGTGGGATGCATAGGAGTTTTGGATGGTTTACATTCTGACAAGTCAAATTTCTTCAGAAGTTCTTTGACATACATGCTTTGATGAATGTAGGTTCCTTCTGGAGTTTGATTGATTTGGATACCCAGAAAGAACTTGAGTTCTCCCATCAAGCTCATTTCAAACTCTACCTTCATAGACTTAGCAAATTCTTTTTCCAAAGAGGCTTTAGTAGATCCAAAAATTATATCATCTACGTAAATTTGATAAACCATTACGTCATTTTTAAATATTTTACAGAATTAGGTTGTGTCCACCTTCCGTCTAGTAAAATTATTTTATAACATAATATGACTTAGTCTTTCATACCAAGCTCTAGGAACTTGTTTCAGACCATATAATGATTTCTTAAGTTTATAAACGTATTCTGGATGTTTTGTATTTTAAAAGCCAGGGGGTTGGTGTACATAAACTTCTTCATCAATGTAACCATTTAAAAAAACACTTTTAATATCCATCTGATAAAGAGTGATGCCATTATTTACAGCAAAAGAAATTAAAAGTTTGATAGATTCTAACTTGGCGACTAGAGCAAAGGTTTCTGTATAGTCTATCCCTTCTTGATGACTATAACCTTGTTCCACCAATCGTGCTTTGTTACTGACGACTTCTCCTTGTTCATTTAGATTGTTTGTGAAGACCCATTTGGTTCCAATGATGTTAAAGCCTTTTGGTTTAGGAACTAGATCCCACACGTCGTTTATGGTAAATTGATTTAGTTCTTTCTGCATTCCAAGGATCCAGTCATTGTCCAGAAGAGCTTCTTTTATGGAAGTTGGCTGAATCAGAGACACTAATCCCATGGGCGATTCTTCATAATTTCTGAATGTAGATCTTGTTCTGATTGGGTCATCCTTCTTTTCCAGAATTGAGTTTTCCCAATGTGCTAAGTTGCTTCTGGATTGTCTTTTCTGGATGGGTTCTTCAGATGTTGTTGTAATATTTGTGACATTCTCTTCTATATTAGGCTATGATTCTTTATTAAGAACTTCTGTCGCTCTTTCTTTAGTACCTGTAAATTGAACTTCTATATCTGCAAAAAATTTACCCTTCTTTGACTTTTGGGAGCCAAGCATATCATCAAATCTGAAACTGATAGATTCTTCCACAATCCATGTTTCTGTGTTATATACTCTGTAACCTTTTGAGCGTTCAAAGTATCCTAACATGAGACACTTTTGAGCTTTAGAGACAAACTTGTCCAGATGTTGTTTAGTGTTTAGAATAAAATAAGTAAATCCAATTCGATGGAAATAAGAGATGTTGGGCTTTTTGTTCTTATACAATTCATATGGAGTCTTATCCAAAATAGGCCTTATGGAGATTCTATTCTGAATATAACACGTTGTGTTAATTGCTTCTGCCCAGAAGTTTTTAGAAATGTTAGTCTCGTTGATCATGGTTCTGGCTATTTATTGTAAAGTTCTATTCTTTAGTTCTACAACTCGATTTTGTTGAGGAGTTCTATAACAAGAGAAATCATGAGAGATGACATTCTCATTAAAAAAGTTTTCAAATTTTTTGTTTTCAAATTCCCCAACATGATCACTTCTGACTTTAACAATTCTAATTTTTTGTTTTGTTTTGAACTTGGTTACAGAAGGTAACAAACACAGAGTGTGAATCGTTCTTATGTCTTAAGAACTTTACCCATGTCCATCTTCTATAGTCATCTACGATCACTAATCCATACTTCTTGCCACTGATGGATGCAATTTTCACTGGTCCAAACAAATCAACAATAGATGTTCTAATGGTCTAGAGGTAGAAATAACAATTTTATATTTGAAAGAAGGTTTTGCAAACTTGCCTTTTTGACATGCTTCACACAGAGCATCTGAGCTGAACTTCAGGTTAGAAAGTCCTCTGACCAGATTGAGTTTGGTAATCTGAGATATTCTTCTCATACTAACATGCCCCAATCTTCTGTGCCAGACCCATTGCTTGTCGTTAACAGACACTAGGCATTTTACATTCTTAATTCTTTCTTTTGTTGATCTGTCATTCTCTTTCTGTCGATCTTTTGACCGCTTTCGTCAATTGGATGTATGTATCCATCAGTCACCATATCCCAGAGATCAGCGTCATGAGCTAGAAAGAAACTTTCTATTCCACCTTTCCAGTAATTGAATTTCTCATCATCAAAGATTGGAGGTTTTCCACTGATTTTGTCTTTCTCATCATGATTATCATTGCTTATGATCTGACTTGGTCTAACCATAGTATTTTTCTTGCTAGGATCTTTTTCTGACACGGTTAAGTGTTTTCACCTCGAACCAGGCGCTCTGATTCCAATTGAAGAAAGGAAAAAGACAAGAAAGAGGGGTTTTAATTGGGGTTTTTAAAATTAAAGCAATAGACACGTTAGTTATCCTGGTTCGTTTGAACTCAAACTACTCCAGTCCACCCACCAAGGTGGTTTCGCCTCTCTCAGATGAGGTCTTAATCCACTAATCAAACTTGATTACATAGATACAATGACTATTATCAATGTCTTCTTGAGTTTGAACCACAACTGGACTTTCTCAGATATTACATAATAATATAATTAACAATGTGTACAAAGATGTTTTCTAGATAAAATAATATCACTACATTGATGCATTACACAATTGAAAACTAAAAGATAGAAAGGTAATGAGATTTCTCTCTTTTCAGTGTGTTGTAGAGTTTTGTGTTATTTCTCTTTCAAGTCTTCTTTATATAGGAGATGCATGAGAAACATGAGAAGATGATTTTAGAAGGTTGATAAAGTGTAGTTAATGTTATTTCCAAAAGTAGAGATCGTGTCTTGATTCAGCCGTTACTTTTGATTTGCAATGAATAAATTGCAACGCTTCAGAACATGCTTTCTTGGGATCATATAAGAAGATGAATGTAACCGTTGAGACTTCTTCAAGTATTTCAAGAACTTTACGTATCAGAATATCAGTGTTCTTCTTCGTAGTGTTGGTGCATTCAATAGTTGTAACATTAGAACGTCTTTGTTTAAGCGTGTCATACGAATTTGTTTCTAAGTATGATGTGTCACAATAAAGCTTCAAGAACAAAAATTGCTCATCTTCTATGCATCGTACATCATAATTTACCTGCATATAAAAAAACATTATTAGAGAGAATATTTGTTCTTTATATATATTATGTGTTTGTTATCATTTAAATTCTTACAGGAATGTAGAACCAAACTATGTTCCACCAATTCTTACTCTAACTTAGGTCTTATAAAAATATTCCTAATTCTCCATTTGATTTCACCTAATTAAATTATACTACGTTAGCTATGCACAGTGTTGTACCCCAAAATTTGCCCTCCTTTTTTCACAAGAGATCCCAACCCTAGGGTTTTCTCAGATTTTCAAGATTGGTTCAGGAATCGATCAAACAGACTTTTCTATGGCAGTAAATCAAGAATTAGGGTTTCTCTCGCATTTCTCAGAAGAAATTGAATTCTAAGAAATTCAATTAATTGTCACATGTTTTCACGCTTTTTTAAGCTTACTGAAAGATTACTGGTTGTTCTCAAGGCCTGTTTATCTGAGACGAGAAATGAGAGCTGAAACTGTCATTTGGAACATTCAGGTTTTGTCTGATCCAGGTTAACCAGATAATGTGCGTCTGTTAAGACGTTTTCTTATTAATGGAATGAAATGCTTGCTTGTTTATTGGAATACCCAGTACGTATTTTGATTGGAATGCTGTTGCAAGGTTACGAGACTACAGTTATAGGATTACTTAAAGTTTAAGTTATCTGTATTAGAATTGTTGGAACGCAATTTCAATTATTTTGATCTGAGAGTATTAAAGGATTAAGTGAAGACTTGAAGGAAGAATTGCAAGATATTGGACAGTAGAAGATTTTATTGGATGTCAGATTGCCTCACAAAGATTTTTCAGATATTGATACAAAAATAATTTATTATTTGAATACTGTAGGTTTTACTACTTATAGTACTTGGAAAAATAAATTATTACAATAAATGGAAAATCTATCTAACGAAAAAGTCTAATCCTAAGCTCCATTGCTCCCATGCTCAAAGTCTTCTGCTTCCTATGCTTTGTCATCACTCAAGTTGTGCTCACATGAAAGAAAAACAAAGAAAAAGAGGATTAGTACAGTCAGTTAAATAGAATTTTCAAACAAAAAAGAAAAGGAAATTTTTCATCATTAAAGTTTGCCGTCTGGAATCAGAGTGCTATTGTTCGTCATGTTTTTTATTTTCCTCTTTGCAAATCACAAGAAGATTTCTCTTCTTGGTTCGCAAAGAGAAAAATAAAAAATGCAAAAAGAAGAATGCAAACAAAGCAAATTTATTCAAAATTATTAAGGCGCCAAACTGCATTACAAAGCATGGCAAACTAAAAACAGCATTGCAAAAAAACTAAACATTGCAACAACATTGCAGCAAGTTACAAAGCAGCTGAAACATGTTGTCTAAACATTGCAACAAGGTAAACCAAGGCAACACAAATTGAATGCAAACTGTCAAGTAACCAAACTGAACAAAGCTGCTGAATGCAACAGCACAAGTAATGCAGTCAAAAAGTACAAATGCAGCAGAATAGCAGGTAAAGCGGGAGGTAAATCAAATGACAAGCAAAAGGACTTGTCATAGCTTTTTCATCACTTTCCAGGAAATAGGCAAAACTTTTCAGAAAAATAAGAAAAAAGCAAAAAAGGTGCTTTGTCATTGAGAGAGAAAGAGAGAAAAGATATCACCTTTTGAGATTGTACATTTGGGCAAAGCTGTCACAAGATTACAAAACATAAGCAAGGATATAACTACATAAAAATTGCATAACAGTTTGAAAAAGGGGAGAGAGCATTGTGGTTAAAAAAAACTCCAAAAAACCTGTTAATAGTTTCAAAATCTCAACAAGTATCAAAATATGTTATCAGCTTCAAAAAACCCACAAAAGGCCAACAAGCTGCAACAAGAGCCAAGCCTGAAACCACTCTCCCAAAACATGCTGTAAAACTCAAATAACAGCCAAAAATGAGAAAAACCATATAACAGTTCCTAAACCAAGTCCAAGCCAACAACCTGCATAACAGCAAAAAAATCACAAAAACCTGTGAACAAACAAACAGGCCAAGTCCAAGCCAACAACCTGCTAACCAAAAACACAAGCCTGAAACTGTCAACTCCAAAAAACATGTAACAGTTTCATAACAAACCACAAAACTTGCAGAACCAAAATCTGTATATTTCCAAACCTAAAAACATGTACAAACAGTTTCACAACCACCACAAAACCTTTCAATCAAACAGAAATCCCCAAAAAACCACAACTTGTATAACAGTCATAACAAGAATAACCTGTCATCAAACTCAACATCCAAAAACCATCAACCAACTTCCATTTTTGGAAACAAGCTTCAGAAATCAATAAGTCTAAACATACCAACAAAGTCTCAAGATAATCATCATCATTATCCATCATTGACTAACAAGTCAGAAGGAATAAACCATCATCATTCAAAGACAAAGTTCCAGAAATCAGTTTTCAAACAAATCTCCAACAATAAACAAGTTCAAATCAGTTTAATCGTCATCAACATTCAAATTCAAGAGAGAGGAAGGAGTTTCAAAAGCATTTAGCAACATCATCATTCAAACTCAAAGAGAGAGGAAAGAGAAATCAATGTTTTAGAAAAGAAATATCAAAAGTTTCTAAAAGCCTGTTAACATTTCAACAGGCCAACTGCCAAACAATCAAAGCCACAAAAGCCAACAAACCTGCCCATTCAGAACATCAAGAGGACAGAGTTTCAGAGCAATCATCCAACAACAACTACCAATAATCAAAACAAGTTCAAACCAGAAGAACAAAAACATACCAAAAGTTTCAGACACAGCAAACTATCATCATGAACCAAAACTACAAACAAGGTTTCAGAAACATTTAATCATCATCAACATTCAACACTCAAGAGAGAGGAAAAGGTTTTAGAAGAGTTATCATCATCAACATTCAAGTTCAAGAGAGTGGAAAAAGTTTCAGAACTATCATCATCAACAAAAAGACCAACAAAATCAAAGTTTCAGTTTCAATAATCATCATCAAATTATCACAAATTATCATTCAAGGATCAAAAGGGTCAAAAAGAGATACTAGAAGTGCTTGGCCATCATCATCTCCTCCCCTCTGCCTCTAGCCACCAAGGAACGCCGTCACCTCCCTCAAGCCTCACCACTCTCTTTTGTCACAGAGAAAATCCCACAGGTATGCTTCTCAAACCCTTTGCTGCATCTCAGTCACATAGTAAAAATTCATTAAAAACGAAACTGAATAAAGCATGCGAATCAAACAACAAACTGTAAAAATCAAAGAGACGAATCATACCGTTTTACAACAAAGACGTGGATCATTATGAGGAGATGAGAGAGGGAGACAGCGCTCTAGCGGCTTGAGGGGAGGGAAGATCAGAATGAGCGATTTATCATTGAGAGAGATGAGGAAGAGATGCACGAAAGAAGTAGCGCCGCTGTGAGATACAAGCCACGAACCCTAAATTTCTGAAACCCTAAATGTTACAAACTTTGGAGATGGGCCTGTCCGCCCCCAAGCCCCCTTAAGCCCATACGAATTGATAACATACGCCCCATTTTCTGGCCTTACTGCTTTTGTTTTCTTCTTTTTGTTTTGGGCCTCAAACACATATAAATCCTAAGCCCACTTTCTTAATTCATTTTATTTTCTTTTCTTTCCTTTTGTTTAACAAATACTATTTTTTTAAATTAATTCAGTTTTAATTAATTTGTTTCCTTTTCTTTTTGTGAATAATAATACTAATAATAATTAAAACTTTGATTTTTTCTTAAATTAGTTTATTTTCTTCTTTTATTAATTAATCTTGTTTCATTTAATAAAAACACCAAAAATAAAACTTTTAATTAGTTTGCTTCTTCTAAACTCTTTTTTATTATTTAATAAAAAACACATACAAAAAATAATAATAATTCTTAATTTTTTAGAATAGAGTTTATTTATCTCTTTTTTTAATAAATACATGCATTTCATAATATTATTGTTTTTTTTTTCATATTTTGTTATAAGCTTGTATTGAATTGCGACAAAGTTATTCTTATGAGACTCATCCCTATTTGTAATAATTGTACCCCCATTCCTGGATACTTTTGTAATAGCTTAGACTTTTAATTTCTGCAATTTATTGCTTTCAATATACTGTATAGTAATTAGACGTGTATGGCAAGATTCCAATATCAAAACAAATAGATGACCTAATCCAAGAATAAATGACTTGAAATCAATACACAATGCACACATGCACCCCTAGGGTTCCATCCACTTGTTGCCTTGAAAATGGCCATGTTATGCATGTTGAGTATCTTGGCAAAACAAAAACGAATCAAAAGATCATAGTCCCTCGATGATGCTATCTTGGTTGCCTATACAAAAATAATCTAGTCCCTCAAAAATTTGCTAAAGATACTTGGAAATATTGCTATCATGGTTTATACGATGACCCGCGCCTGTTTCGTTTAAACATCCAAATACAAGGTTGTTTACCAAATACAATGGTAAAACAACACTGCCAAAAGGGTTAAAAATGTATAGGAAAGATCTTTGAGTAAAATAGGGTAGACAACTCTTAGTTACTTGATCAAAACTTGCAAAACATCCTTGCTATTTTCAAACACACCTCACAACACAATTTCAAAACATTTCCCAAAAACAAACTTTCAAACATTGAAATATCTTTTCAAAAGACAAACACCTTTGTAAATATTCAAACAAGAATCATTACAAATGTTGCCACAATGATGGCCTCTTTTCAAAGCATTTTCAAAAACCACACACAAAGCACCATTTCAAACAATTGAAAAGCAAAAGCAAGTGATATAAACAAGTAACTAAGAGCCCATGGAAAACCATGGATGAAAAGGGTGCTTGCACCTTCCCTTTTCATAATCTACCCCCTGAACCCAAGAAAACATCTCAAAGGTCTTTCCTGTGCTTTTTGACCTTTCCTTTGGATAAAATAAAAAGTCGGTGGCGACTCCTTCTAAACCGAAACATTTGCGAACACAAACGCAAAACCTCAAGTCAGTTCTCCCACCGTATCACAGAACTGGCGACTCTGCTGGGGACCATTCTAAAAGTGGGGTTACCTTAGGGTTTAGATCACCTTTACATGCTTATCTTATTTGACTTGTATGCTTTACTTTTTGGTTCCTTGTTTGGGTATTATTTTAAATCCTACACCCGGATTTGGGGGCACCTTTTAGGTAAGTAGCAAAAAACTATGAGGGATTTGTGCATGGTATACCGACATGGTTGAAGCAGTAGCTACTTTGATGTGGCACTTTGGTTCGTACCAGTAACCCTAGAGTTGAATCAAGGAGAGTACGGGGCCGCCACATGGTGTCTTGAAGCATCAACTGACTTTAGAACCTTACTTGACCATCTTGGCCTTATTAGGGGTAGTGAGATGACCGACTTTGGTGCATTCCGAAGGTTGTAGATACTCGATACTACACTCATTGAGGGTTGTTTTCTTGGAATATTTCGGTCGCCAGTAAAGTGGCTAAACTGAAACAATGAATACAGAAAATAATCCAGTGATATTGAGCTCCTTAGAACCCGGTTACTATTTTTAGGACAGGTTAAGCCAACTAACTTCAAGAGGGTACTTACCTACAAACCCCATGCAAGCCTAAACCTAAGGACTTGTCTGCTTTGTGTGAATATGACTGTTTGTATATACACTTGCTTACTTTTGCATACTTGTACATAACATTATTACATCATACCATAGCATTTTCAATAACCATTTCAAGGATCTCGAGGGTCTTTGATGCAGGGTCACGTTGAACCAGACGTCTACGAAAGGGCAAGAGGATTCATTTTCCTCTAAACAAACACCGTCAAAAATCAAGTACAACAACTTGAGTCAAGGGCTATGACCCACTTGACATGGTGAGCTTGATTCTCGTGGAAAGACATCCACCAATACAAAAAGTTCTCCAATCAAAGATGTTGATCGAAGTTCAACCTCTAACATTTTCTTGTTTTTACCCCGTGAGATCCTTGAAAACGTGCATCCATATATCATGCATTGTATCATGACAGGTTTCCCCCTTTTAGGTCTCCTTACCTTCCTACTATTTATTTTAGTAGAGATGGCTCTAGAGAGGACTGTCAAAGATATCCAGGCTTAAAACGCTCAACTTCAAGAAATGTTCTTGAACCTGTCCAAGGGGCAGGAAGAAGTGAAAGCTCTCCTCACAAGGGGCATGGTCCTAGTGAATCCAGGGGGAATCAAGAATGATCAGTTGGAAGGACTACAGATTGAGTTGGCAACAATGAAAATCCAGATGATGGGACAACTGGTGGGCCATGTGGCTCTTATTCAAAACCTGGCTCAAGGACAAGAGGAGCTAAAGGTCGTCATCAACAAATTGCATCAAGATGGATGTAACCAAGTGGGGCAAACAACTAGGATTGAAGATCAAGTCACCATTCAGCCTCCCTTGAGACAAGAAGCCAAGGTAAAGTCTCCCCAATTCGCTTCAGGGTCACAAGCCCAACAACAGCCTCACCAACATCAACAGGGTAATCGGTGTAAGCGAAATACATCTAAAAAGCACTTCACCGAGATTAACATGCCATTATCCCAAGTGCTGCAACGCTTGTTGGAAGTCCAGCTGATTGTACTAAGGGACCCCCCTCGGCGTCTCAACACAGCCGCTCCAGGGTACAATCCAAATGCGAGATGTGCGTATCATTCCAACAGTCCTGGACATGAAACCGATGGCTGTTGGACATTGAGAAACAAAATTCAAGATCTGGTTAATGAAACAATGCTGGAATTCACACAGGATCGCCAAATTAAAATCTTCTGCTGAGGGTTCTCCACCTGAAATGACAAGTTCGAACTAAGAGGCTTTTGTTTCATTTGAAATTTCAAGTTGTAATTTCTTTTGTTATTCAAACAATTATCTGTTAATGTCAAACTCTGTTTCATTAATGCATTGCATATGTTTGTATTGAATTCATCCATTTGTTTTCACTATACTTGAACTATGCTTTCTACTTTCTTTATGACATTTAACTCTTGCTAAAAGTTACAAGCCTTTAGAGGGAGAATGACGAAAACAATGCCATAATCTCATACAGTATGCTTTTGGACAGACCTTGCTGACGATGTACACACATTTCTTTCAAATCCTAAAGACTGGAGTTATAAGGAAGATAATCCCTAGTCAACCCCTTTGAGCCAAAGAAGTAGAAGTTTTCTGTTTTAAATTGAAACCTTTAATCAAACCCGGGGAAGGGTAGTCTCTCAGTTAATTCAAAATATGCGTTTAGCCGCAAACTCTCATTTCGTAAAACAACGAATGACATCAAAAAACATTCCTTTGGAACCAAAAGACAATGATGGTTCCTTATCTCATAGGCAACCATTATCTCTCAAAAAAGAAAATCCCACTAAGCCAAAACCTACAAAGGAGGATTAAGAAAGCTGGGGTATCCTGCTGACTATAATCTCGAAAATAAGAATAGTCAGGCAAAAATTAGGGATAATAAATCAAAAGAAAGAGGTCACTACAAATCCTCAACAACATGAAAAAATGGAAAAAAATGACTGCCTTCCGATAAATTCAACTTGTGTGAACCATCACCAAAACGTCGTTCCAGACTCATTTGGAGTTCAAACGCACAATTCACTGAGTTTAGGGTTGAAGAACATCACGAAGAGCGGGTGGGTACAAATATACTTTGAGCCTTTATCCTTTGTTTCTTAAAACCGTGAACCAAGCCACGTTACAACCCTTCAAAAGTCCTAATTGAAGCATGGGTTAGTTCGAAAGCATACTGTTACAAAAGGTATCCTGACTCCTGTAAGGCTTTGCTCTAAATCTTGAGTTGAATTTTTCTTACAAAAAGTTTTCTGCTAAAAAACGCATTTTTCAAAATTTCAAGACAAGCATAAACTTTTCATTATTTCAAAATCTTTGTTTACATATGTCTATTTGTTTGACAGCGAAGAAATTCACACAGTGAATATCCGATGGACGAAAACCCTCTCAGTGAACAAAATCACTTCAAGTGGAATGACACTTCCGTTGCAAAAATCTCCTATCAACAAAAGGGAACTTGGCATGGCAAAGTCTAGTTAACCTGGGGCAGTCCAGTCAAGATTTCAAGAAATCTCTCAAAGTCCAATTAACCTGAGGCAGTCCAGTCAAGATTTCAAGAAATCTCTCAAGTGCAGAGTAGCCAGGGGCAAGTCTCCGTCACCATCACTTGGGGCATTGAACATCGATCCCAACAAAGGTTTGCATACAGTCAAACATTTTCTGGTAAACACTCACTACTTGGGGCAGTGACAAATCTCTCCGAAATCCTTCTCATAAGATGGCTCCCAGCTAGAGTTTCGACCTTTGGCAACTTCATCCCAGCTAAGTCGACCTCCAGAATTCCTGAAAAATTTTCCTTTGAAGTCGCCAGATTTTTCACTAGCAGAGACGAAGAATCCAACTCTTTTCTCAATCATCAAGTCAGGATTTATTTTCCCCAGCAAAAGGTTGTCTTGAAAAACATTACACATCCATACATCAGGACATCATACAATGCAATCTCATTTATTTTGAGAACATCATTGTTTAATATATGTCATGCCACTAACATTTACCTTTCAGGAAAGATGCAATGAATTTCTCACCAAAATTCGTACCGTGAAGCCTGGACGTTGACCAGATAACGATACAAGAAAGGGAAACCCAGATGTTGACCGGATAACCATTTGATATCCTTCTGAAGGCTGGACATTGACCAGATAAGAAGTATAGTATCGTGAAACCTGGATGTTGACCAGATAGCAATACAACACTGTGAAACCTGGATGTTGACCAGATAATAGTAAGGTATACTGTGAAAATTGGACGTTGAACAAATAGCAGTTTACTCGACCAATTACTTTGAAGCCCAAATTCAACTGGATATTAGTAGGCCCCAAAATCAAAAGGGAAACCCGGATGGCAACAGGATAACCATTTGATTTCCTTCTGAAGGCTGGATGTTGACCAGATTGGAAGTAAAGTATCGTGAAGCCTGGACGTTGGCCAGATAGCAATACAACACTGTGAAACTTGGACGTTGACCAGATAACAGTTTAACCGTTAACAGAATGAAGATTCTCATCCTTAAAACCTCAGAAGATTGGCATACTCCCAAGCTCCTGATATCGTTAACAGAATGAAGATTCTCATCCTTGAAACCTTAGAAGATTGGCATACTCCCAAGCTCCTGATATCGTTAACAAAATGAAGATTCTCATCCTTGAAACCTCAGAAGATTGGAATACTCCCAAGCTCCTGATATCGTTAACAGAATGAAGATTCTCATCCTTGAAACCTCAGAAGATTGGCATACTCCCAAGCTCCTGATATCGTTAACAGAATGAATATTCTCATCCTTGAAACCTCAGAAGATTGGCATACTCACGAGCTCCTGATATCGTTAACAGAATGAAGATTCTCATCCTTGAAACCTCAGAAGATTGGCATACTCCCAAGCTCCTGATACCGTTAACAGAATGAAGATTCTCATCCTTAAAACCTCAGAAGATTGGCATACTCCCAAGCTCCTGATACCATTAACAGAATGAAGATTATCATCCTTAAAGCTCCAGTAGATTGGCATACACCCAAGCTCCTGATATTCCCGACAAAATGAAGATTCTCATTCTCAAAGTGGCATATAACCCGAGTTCCTGATATTCCCGACAGAATGAAGATTATCATTCTCAAAGTGGCATATAACCCGAGTTCCTGATATTCCCGACAGAATGAAGATTATCATTCTCAAAGTGGCATATAACCCGAGTTCCTGATATTCCCGATAGAATGAAGATTCTCATTCTCAAAGTGGCATATAACCCGAGTTCCTGATATTCCCGACAGAATGAAGATTCTCATTCTCAAAAGTTGCATACAACCTAAACTCCTGAACTTCTTCCGAACAGGAATAAGCTATTCCCCAGAGTCCTGAGCTTACTCTCCAGCAGGATAGCTACTCCCCAACAGTATAGCTATTCCCCACAGAGTTTTTACTCCCCAACGAAATCAAAATTCTTATCTTTGATTCTCCAGTGAAGTTGCCAGAACCTTCTTTACTCTCAGCATAAATTTGTCGAAGTTTTTAATCTCCTGCGGATCGAAGATTCTCGTTCTTAACTCCTCAGCACAAATTCCCCTAGCAGAATGAAGATTCTCATTCTCAATTCCCCACGGAGTTTTCAAATATTCCCCAGCGGAGTTCTCCTCAAACAACAAAACAGGAATCCCCGGTAGAAATATTCTAAGAAAAGCTTGAAGACACACATACTCTTCAACAATGGTCCAAGATTTCATTTTCCCCGAAAGTAGTCAAAGATTTTATTATCTCCAAGCAGTCAAGGATTTATTTTCCTCAGCAAGACAGCTCATCAAGTTACATGCGCATACATTACATTCGTATATCATGAAAATTAATAAAACACATATATTGCATCATACATTTCATGCAACATAACTTTGTGTTTAAGCTAATATTTTACCCTTTTCAGGATAAGATTAACAAGCTTCAAATTCAAGGATCATGAAAACAGTTTACGGATGCTCCAAACATGGATGTTAATCTATCGCTTATTCAGATTTAGCTCATTGAAAACAGTTTACGGATGCAAAAAACATGGATGTTAATCTATTGCTTGTTCAAACTCAAGGATCATGAAAACAGTTTACGGATGCTCCAAACATGGATGTTAATCTATCGCTTGTTCAGATTCAGCTCATTAAAAACAGTTTATGGATGCACCAAACATGGATGTTAATCTATTGCTTGTTCAAACCCAAGGATCATGAAAACAGTTTACGGATGCTCCAAACATGGATGTTAATCTATCGCTTGTTCAGATTCAGCTCATTGAAAACAATTTACGGATGCACCAAACATGGATGTTAATCTATTGCTTGTTCAAACCCAAGGATCATGAAAACAGTTTACGGGTGCTTCCAAACATGGATGTCAATCTATCGCTTGTTCAGATTCAGGATCATGAAAACAGTTTACGGATGCACCAAACATGGATGTTAATCTATTGCTTGTTCAAACCCAAGGATCTTGAAAACAGTTTACGGGTGCTTACAAAGATGGATGTCAATCTATCGCTTGTTCAGATTCAGCTCATTGAAAATAGTTTACGGATGCACCAAATATGGATGTTAATCTATTGCTTATTCAACTTTAAGGATCATGAAAACAATTTACAGATGCTTCCAAACACGGATGCTAATCTATTGCTTATTCAACTTCAAGGATCATGAAAAAAGTTTATGGATGCCTCCAAACACGGATGCTAACATGTCGCTTGTTCAGATTCAGCTCATGAAAACAGTTTATGGATGCTCCAAACACGGATGCTAATTTATTGCTTATTCAGACCCCCATCTCAGAGACGTTCCAGACATGGATACCTTTCTGATACTCATTCTTTCACCTACAACATACAGTCCAACAAACATTCTTGGATGGCATCTTTAAGCCCATCTCTGACAAGATTCTGTCACATCTCCAAATGGCATCTGTAAGCCCATTCCCTCAAACTATGCTTTGACGAGTGCAAATTTATGGGAACTCTAGTGTCCAATCATCTTTTACCTTCGAGTCGCGAATGACAAACTCACCGATCTAACTCTTCAGGTTCAAGAAGATTGAACAGGGGCAGTTGTTGTACCCCAAAATTTACCCTCCTTTTTTCACAAGAGATCCCAACCCTAGGGTTTTCTCAAATTTTCAAGATTGGTTCAAGAATCGATCAAACAAACTTTTCTATGGCAGTAAATCAAGAATTAGGGTTTCTCTCGCATTTCTCAGAAGAAATTGAATTCTCAGAAATTCAATTAACTGTCACATGTTTTCATGCTTTTTTAAGCTTACTGAAAGATTACAGGTTGTTCTCATGGCCTGTTTATCTGAGACAAGAAATGAGAGCTGAAACTGTCATTTGGAACATTCAGGTTTTTTCTGATCCAGGTTAACCAGATAATGTGCGTCTGTTAAGAAGTTTGCTTATTAATGGAATGAAATGCTTGCTTGTTTATTGGAATACCCAATGCATATTTTGATTGGAATGTTGTTGCAAGGTTACGAGACTACAAAGTTATTGGATTACTTAAAGTTTAAGTTATCTGTATTAGAATTGTTGGAATGCAATTTCAATTATTTTGGTATGAGAATCTTAAAGGATTAAGTGAAGACTTGAAGGAAGAATTGCAAGATATTGGACAGTAGAAGATTTTATTGGATGTCAGATTGCCTCACAAAGATTTTTCAGATATTGATACAAAAATAATTTATTATTTGAACAATGTAGCTTTTACAACTTATAGTACTTGGAAAAATAAATTATTACAATAAATGGAAAATCTATCTAAGGAAAAAGTCTAAGCCTAAGCTCTATTGCTCCCATGCTCAAAGTCTTCTGCTTCCTCTGCTTTGTCATCACTTAAGTTGTGCTCACATGAAAGAAAAACAAAGAAAAAGAGGATTAGTACAGTCAGTTAAATAGAATTTTCAAACAAAAAAAGAAAAGGAAATTTTTCATCATTAAAGTTTGCCGTCTGGAATCAGAGTGCTATTGTTCTTCATGTTTTTTATTTTCCTCTTTGCAAATCACAAGAAGATTTCTCTTCTTGGTTTGCAAAGAGAAAAATAAAAAATGCAAAAAGAAGAATGCAAACAAAGCAAATTTATTCAAAAGCATTAAGGCGCCAAACTGCATTACAAAGCATGGCAAACTAAAAACAACATTGCAACAAAACTAAACATTGCAACAACATTGCAGCAAGTTACAAAGCAACTGAAACATGTTGTCTAAACATTGTAACAAGGCAAACCAAGGCAGCACAAACTGAATGAAAATTGTCAAGTAACCAAACTGAATAAAGCAACTGGATGCAGCAACACAAGTAATGCAGTCAGAAAAGTACAAATGCAGCAGAATAGCAGGCAAAGTAGGAGGTAAACCAAATGACAAGCAAAAGGGCTTGTCATAGCTTTTTCATCACTTTCCAGGAAATAGGCAAAACTTTTCAGAAAAATAAGAAAAAAGCAAAAAAGGTGCTTTGTCATTGAGAGAGAAAGAGAGAAAAGATATCACCTTTTGAGATTGTACAGTTGGGCAAAGCTGTCACAAGATTACAAAACACAGACAAGGATATAACTACATAAAAACTGCATAAAAGTTTGAAAAAGGGGAGAGAGCATTGTGGTTAAAAAACAAACTCCAAAAAACCTGTTAACAGTTTCAAAATCTCAACAAGTATCAAAACCTGTTATCAACTTCAAACAACCCGCAAAAGGCCAACAAGCTGCAATAAGAGCCAAGCCTGAAACCACTCTCCCAAAACATGTTGTAAAACTCAAATAACAGCCAAAAACCAGAAAAACCATATAACAGTTCCTAAACCAAGTCCAAGCCAACAACCTTCATAACAGCCAAAAAATCACAAAAACCTGTGAACAAACAAATAGGCCAAGTCCAAGCCAACAACCTGCTAACCAAAAACACAAGCCTAAAACTGCCAACTCCAAAAAACATGTAACAGTTTCACAACAAACCAAAAAACTTGCAGAACCAAAATCTGTATATTTCCAAACCTAAAAACCTGTACAAACAGTTTCACAACAACCACAAAACCTGCCAATCAAACAGAAATCCCAAAAAAACCACAACTTGTATAACAGTCTAAACAAGAAAAACCTGTCATCAAACTCAACATCCAAAAACCATCAACCAACTTCCATTTTTGCAAAAAAGCTTTAGAAATCAACAAGTCTAAACATACCAACAAAGTCTCAGGATAATCATCATCATTATCCATCACTGACTAACAAGTCAGAAAGAATAAACCATCATCATTCAAAGACAAAGTTCCAGAAATCAGTTTTCAAACAAATCTCCAACAACAAACAAGTTCAAATCAGTTTAATCATCATCAACATTCAAATTCAAGAGAGAGGAAGAAGTTTCAGAAGCATTTAGCATCATCATCATTCAAACTCAAAGAGATAGGAAAGAGAAATCAAAGTTTCAGAAAAGAAATATCAAAAGTTTCCAAAAGCTTGTTAACATTTCAAGAGGCCAACTGCCAAACAATCAAAGCCACAAAAGCCAACAAACCTGCCCATTCAGAACATTCAAGAGGACAGAGTTTCAGAGAAATCATCCAACAACAACTACCAATAATCAAAACAAGTTCAAACCAGAAGAACAAAAACATACCAAAAGTTTCAGACACAGCAAACTATCATCATGAACCAAAACTACAAACAAGGTTTCAGAAACATTTAATCATCATCAACATTCAACATTCAAGAGAGAGGAAAAGGTTTCAGAACAGTTATCATCATCAACATTCAAGTTCAAGAGAGTGGAAAAAGTTTCAGAACTATCATCATCAACAAAAAGACCAACAAAATCAAAGTTTCAGTTTCAATAATCATCATCAAATTATCACAAATTATCATTCAAGGATCAAAAGGGTCAAAAAGAGATACTAGAAGTGCTTGGCCATCATCATCTCCTCCCCTCTGCCTCTAGCCACCAAGGAACGCCGTCACCTCCCTCAAGCCTCACCACTCTCTTTTGTCATAGAGAAAATCCCACAGGTATGCTTCTCAAACCCTTTGCTGCATCTCAGGCACATAGTACAAATATTTTAAAAATGAAACTGAACAAAGCATGCGAATCAAACAACAAACTGTAAAAATCAAAGAGACGAATCATACCGTTTTAAAACAACGCCGTGGATCATTGTGAGGAGATGAGAGAGGGAGACAGTGCTCCGGAGGCTTGAGGGGAGGGAAGATCAGAACGAGCGATTTATCATTGAGAGAGATGTGGAAGAGATGAACGAAAGAAGCGACACCACTGTGAGATACAAGCCACAAACCCTAAATTTCTGAAACCCTAAATGTTACAAACATTGGTGATGGGCCTGTCCGCACCAAGCCCCCTTAAGCCCGTACGAATTGATAACATACCCCCCATTTTCTGGCCTTACTGCTTTTGTTTTCTTCTTTTTGTTTTGGGCCTCAAATACATATAAATCATAAGCCCACTTTCTTAATTCATTTTATTTTCTTTCCTTTTGTTTAACAAATACTATTTTTTTTTAATTAATTCAGTTTTAATTAATTTGTTTCCTTTTCTTTTTGCTCATAATAATACTAATAATAATTAAAACTTTGATTTTTTCTTAAATTAGTTAATTTTCTTCTTTTATTAATTAATCTTGTTTCATTTAATAAAAACACCAAAACAAAACTTTTAATTAGTTTGCTTCTTCTAAACTCTTTTTTATTATTTAATAAAAAACACATACAAAAAATAATAGTAATTCTTAATTTTTTAGAAGAGAGTTTATTTATCTCTTTTTTTAATAAATACATGCATTTCATAATATTATTGATTTTTTTTTCATAATTTGTTATAACTTTGTATTGAATTGCGACAATTTAATTTGATTGTAATATTTGGACATTGTTATTCTTATGAGACTCATCCCTATTTGTAATAATTGTACCCCCATTCCCAGATACTTTTGTAATAGCTTAGACTTTTAATTTCTGCAATTTATTGCTTTCAATATACTGTATAGTAATTAGGCGTGTATGGCAAGATTCCAAAATCAAAACAAATAGATGACCTAATCCAAGAATAAATGACTTGAAATCAATACACAATGCACACATGCACCCCTAGGGTTCCATCCACTTGTTGCCTTGAAAATGGCCATGTTATGCATGTTGAGTATCTTGGAAAAACAAAAACAAAACAAAAGATCATAGTCCCTCGATGACGCTATCTTGGTTGCCTATACAAAAATGATCTAGTCCCTCAAAAATTTGCTAAAGATGCTTGGCAATATTGCTATCATGGTCTATACGATGACCCGCGCCTGTCCCGTTTAAACATCCAAATACAAGGTTGTTTACCAAATACAATGGTAAAATAACACTGTCAAAAGGGTTAAAAACTTATAGGAAAGATCTTTGAGTAAAATAGGGTAGACAACTCTTAGTTACTTGATCAAAACTTGCAAAACATCCTTGCTATTTTCAAACACACCTTACAACACAATTTCAAAACATTTCCCAAAAACAAACTTTCAAACATTGAAATATCTTTTCAAAAGACAAACACCTTTGTATATATTCAAACAAGAATCATTACAAAGGTTGCCACATCGATGGCCTCTTTTCAAAGCATTTTCAAAAACCACACACAAAGCACCATTTCAAATAATTGAAAAGCAAAAGCAAGTGATCTAAACAAGTAAATAAGAGCCCATGGAAAACCATGGATGAAAAGGGTGCTTGCACATTCCCTTTTCATAATCTACCCCCCGAACCCAAGAAAACATCTCAAAGGTCTTTCATGTGCTTTTTGACTTTTCCTTTGGATAAAATAAAAATTCGGTGGCGACTCCTACTAAACCGAAACATTTGCGAACACAAACGCAAAACCTCAAGTCAGTTCTCCCACCGTATCACACACAACTTCAAACAACACTTCATTCTCAGATCTAGAACTAAAGTTATGCCTATTTCAAGATTTCAATCCAACCATCCACTTCTGCCAACCGTCACCCGACAAAACTCATCCATAATCCGGAGACACATTATAGAGATCAACACCCCATTTTCCTTCCTTGGTTCGCCCCACCTCTTCCTGGCATAACTCCATCGTCCGACAACACGGGACCGTCTCCTAACAATCTTCTGCAAACAGGGTTTTCCTGTTTGCGATTCTGCCTTGCATCAAACCAATTTTCCCAGTGGTTTCATCAAGTGACGTGTCCTAAAAGACTATCTAATCATATGGAATCATCCTCTAACAACAACTTGGTATACTACATCAATGATACCATAATTACGAGTCATAATTCATCATAATTCTATTAATTCTTCAGCACAACAACACCAAGTCACTATTGTCAATACCTAAGGATAAATCCTACATCTATCTACCACTTAAATCAAACATAATAATCAGATAAAAACCCCTTACCTTATTGTTTAGAGTGATTGATTTGTTCTTTGTTCCTCTTATAGTGATCTCCTCCAATCTCTGTGCCCTAGCCTCTTCTCTTGCTCTTCTCCCAATATTTCAATCGCACAAAATGAATCATATAAATCTCTCTATTTCTCAGTTATCACAAAGGACCCTTAACATCTTCCTCAATTATCCTTACTTAGTCAACCTCTATTTACCATCACGTCCTCACTCTTCCTACTAATTACCAACATACCACTCTAACTAAAATAATTCTATTTAAATAATTATTCCTATTATTCTATTCTAAATAATAATCCAAATAATTACTAGATAATCATATAATTATTCCAATGCATGTAATCCCTTTATTCACATCACATGTTCCACATCATAAGCAACCACATGCATACACATCACACATATACTCATATAAAACATAAGTTATTCATAAATACTCCTAATAATTCATTAAATGAATAAGTTCTAAAAGTCTGGGTGTAATATCTAGAACCTAAAAGGAATCAATAAGTCGTTGAAGGAAGATGGGTGTAGAGAAATATCTCTAATGGACTTGGGGCCACCATTGGTCGAATAGGTCAGTGGTAAAAGAAGAGTGGTCAAAAGCAAATATAGGAAGATCAAGAGTCTGATAATTCATGTGAAACTTGATGCATGGTTGATGATCGTTGGTAGTCAGTTTCCAACCGACTTATACGATGTTGACATAAAGGGAAAACAAGGATAAAGGTAACATCTGACTGAGGCTGAATTGTCGAGCTACCAAGTTAGGTTGATAGCTCATGACGCCATATCCTCGCGGCCCAGGTTTGAGTCGGCAAGAGAGTAATGTGGGGGTTAAAAAAGGACCTCTAAATGGAATTGGTACGGCTAATGTTTTGAGAAACACCAGGGAAAGGGACATTGAACCAATCTGAACCATCTTGTCTCTCTACAAAAGGGGCCATAGTTGAGACAGAGGTAGTGGTTTCGACAAACATATTAATAAATTTCATGAAGGAAAATTGGTGTAGTTTTTGAGGTAGAGTGGCGAAGGATAACATCAGGCCTTCGATGTTGCAGGATTCAAGCAAGCGTCAAACATTTTCAGAAACAAGATGATCTAGTTGGTTTTCAAATGTGGCGGTCAGCCAATACTGCAATAGGCAGATATGCCCTAGGAGAGCCAACTCTTTGTCATGATTAGGGAGATACTTTAGTTGAAAGAAGCATCACCCATAGTTTGGTAAAGATATGCCAACAAGCATTTGCTGAGGGAAAGCTTTCGACCCTCATGGAGTTGAATAACCAACGGTATAAATGTTTTGGCTACATAGGAGGACCTTTAGCAAAACAAAATTTGAGAAAGCTAGAGGGTAAGAAAAGCGATGTGCTCACTATCAGAAATAATATCTATACCTTTGACATGATGATCAATTATGTATTGTGCAAACTCTGCATGGTCGAAATGAAAAGAGTGTTTAGTTGACTCGGTAGGGTCGAAGATCCCACCAAGTGGAGAAAGCATAGTTATAACAGCCACGTCTAATAAAGTAGATGTCACCATCCCACATAGAAGTTAGAAAGTGTTGGTCGAACCTTACTAGAATAAGAGTGAAGACATGATTAAGTTAGGGTCGAACCTATGGGTTCTCCTTGAAAGTTGAATGACATTGAAAATACCTAATTGTTCCCATTGAGTTCCTCATTGCGCTTGGACCTTGTCGAGAAAGGAAAAATACATCATGTTGTCAGGTGTGAGGATCGAGCAAAAAACGTTGGCACTATAGGCCACAAACCTGACCGAAATAGTTTCTTTGGTAGTAAATGCAGAGGGGATAATATGACCAAAATAAGGGAAATATTGATTGACTGTTTTTGGGTGTTTTTCCTTAGTAGGATAGGGCCCGTGGAAGGAAATGAGCTTCTTTGAAACAACAAATAGGATACGCATTTGCTGTTGTCATATTGTGATCTTATGTTTGTTATGTGGGGGCTGAGGAATGGAGCCCAACTCTCTTCCTCGGAAAGATAAAAGGCTATGAGAACACTGCTGGTGTTAAAGGGAGTGAGAGAAGAAACAACCGTTGTAAAAGTGTGGGAGTAATTTTTTCAAGATTGAAGTTCCCAGAGTAATGGTATGAAATGAATGGGAAGAAAAAAGAAAAAAGGTAAAATGGTTTAGAGTGGCTATTTAAATCGAAGGCTAGGGCAACAAATCAAGTACATGTGTCACACAATATGACTTGTGCGTGCTGAGAAGTGGAAAAGTTAGTGGGAGTTGTTTAAAATCCCACGTCCTAAAAACTAGGAATCATCATGAGATATGATTGTTGGACATGGGGAAATATTGAACAAAAAATGGTCATGATTACACGTGATATCATTATGAGAAGATGTGTCATCGAAAATGCCACTTGATGAAAATGCCAAAGTTTTCCGTCGACAGGGGTCTGTTAGAACATAGTTTGATTCTACAACCCTTAATTAGAGTTTTGATGATAACAAACACAAAGAACAAACATGCACTCTAAATTTGTGTTATTTTGTATGTAGAAGTTCTGAATGAAACATCATCAGAAGTTAAGCTACAGAAGCTTTCAAGCTGAGGTAATCAGAATGTTCTAAAGAATGATGATCAGAATCTGCGCTAAAGTAAAAGATACTCTGATTCTGAACAAAGGTATAATATACCATCAGATCTTCACATCTCTGAGTCATCAATTTATGAAGTAAAAGCAGCATGCAAGATTCTAGTTCTGAAGGGTTACTTTTCAATTAAGATAGTATCATATGCAACGGCTTCATTCAGACAAGAATCTTCTCAATATGAAAATAGCATTGAGTGTCCATTATCACACTTTATGTTGGACAAGATTTCCACGCCTATATAAACAGGCTTAAAGGACAAATTACGATTTTTAAATATGACTGATCATACATAAAAAACGCTGAAAACATTCATATTCACCTATACGCTCAAATTGTGTAAAATCACAGTAGTGATACAGTTTTTCTAACGAAAAACAACAGTACACAGTAAATCATTTTCTTTTGATTAAGCTAGTTTTCCTTAAGATAAACTGGGTTGTGGTTGTACTCAAGAAAACTTTTGCAGTTGTCAAAGTAGTATTGTAATCAGTTTTGATTAGTGAATTAAGTCCCCGTTTGAGAGAGGCGAAATCACCTTGGCGGGTGGACTAGAGTAGTTTGATATCAAATGAACCGGGATAAACATATCGTGCCTACTGCTTTTGATTTTAAGTTTCAATTCAACCCCCCCCCCCCCCCCCCCTTCTTGTGTTTTTCACTTCTTCGATTGGAATCAGAGCGCCTGGTTCCGAGTTCATACACTTAACCATTTCAGTACAAGATCTAAGCTTTAGAAAAAACACTATGGTGGGACCAAGCCAAAACATCACCAATGACTATCATGAGGACAAGGACAGAATCAGCGGCAAACATCCAATCTTTGATGGAGAAAATTTTGACTACTGGAAAGACATAATTGAGAGCTTCTTTCTGGATCATGATGTTGATCTATGGGACATGGTAATTGATGGATACACACATCCTGTGGATGAAAGTGGTCAGAAGATAGATATAAAAAGGATGTCTGACCAGCAAAAGCGTGATTTCAGAAACCATCATAAAGCCAGAACAATACTTCTCAGTGCCATCTCATACTCAGAATATGAGAAGATCTCAAACAAAGAGACAGCCAAAAACATGTTTGACTCTCTGAGAATGACGCATGAAGGCAACATACAAGTTAAAGAAACCAAGGACCTTGCGCTCATTCAGAAATACAAAGCATTCATGATGGAAGACAGTGAATCCATAGAAGCAATGTTCTCAAGATTCCAAATTCTTGTTGCTGGGCTGAAAGTTCTTGACAAAGGATATTCTACTGCTGATCACGTAAATAAGATCATCAGAAGTCTACCAAAGCAATGGAGGCCAATGGTCACTTCACTTAAGCTGGCTAAATATCTCAACAAGATATCTCTGGAGGAACTTGTTAGCTCCCTCAGAAGTCATGAGATAGAGCTAGATGAAGACGAGCCTCAGAAGCAAGGTAAGCTTCTAGCATTAAAATCTAACAAAAAATATGATTCTAAGGTTTTGCAGTCTATGGAAGAAACTTCTGATGGATCCTCATCAGAAGAAGACGGATTGTCTCTTCTCTCCAGAAGGGTCAATCAGCTGTGGAAGCAGAGACAAAAATTCAGAAACCCGAGAAGATCAGAGAATCAAAACAAATCTTACTCCAGATACAGAAAGTCAGAGTCCTCCTCTAGACACAGAAAATATGAAGCTTCCTCCGGTCACAGAAAGTCAAATAACAAAGACATCACCTTCTATGAGTGCAATGAACAAGGGCACTACAAAAGTGATTGTCCAAGGCTTCAGAAGGAGAAGCCCAAAAAGAAGTTCTTCAAGGATAAGATGAAAAGCCTCATGGCAACATAGGATGATTCAGACACTTATGATGCTGACTCAGAGTCAGATGATGAAAAGGGACAACATCGCTCTTATGGCAAATGTGACAGAAGACAGCGAAGCCTCTGGTTCAGATTCAGAATCAGACACAGAAGAGGTATTTCCTGATTTCACTGTTAATTTTACTAAAGCTGAACTTGTAGAAAGTCTGAATGAAATTCTGGAATGGTATCAACAGATCAGAGTGAAATTCAAGAACCTGAAAAAGGTTCTTGTCTCTGACTCTGAAAGAATTGAGAGTCTTAGATTAGAAAATTCGGAGTTAAAAGAAAATATTTTAACATTAGAAAATGATTTATAAAACTCTCAGATGAAAATAATCTCAGAGACTCCCAGTAATGCTGATAAGATCATCAAAGAGTATGATCACAACTTTCAGAAGTTTCTGGCTAAAAACATAGATAAAAGCAAGATGGATTCAATGATCTATGGAGTTAGCAGAAATGGCAGAAAAGGAATAGGATACCAAGGTAAGGTATCTCCACCTAAGAAAGTCATGGACCTTGTTATAAAACGCACACCACTAAAATCACACTTCACATACGGACACACACATGACATTAAATACACTAGTAATGATTATTCTGCCAAACCAAAATTCAAACAGAATTTTGGTAAAACTAACAAACCAGGACCCAAAAAGATATGGGTACCTAAGAACAAAATTATATATGTAGTAGAAATCTTTAGCAGCAAGGCTAAAACACCAGTCATGGTACCTGGACTTTGGATGCTCTCGACACATGACAGGAAGAAAGCATATGTTCTAAAGCCTGGAACTTAAACTTGGAGGCTACGTGGGCTTTTGAGGAAACCAAAGAGGGAATATCATTGGCTCTGGAACAATAGGTAATGGTAATCTTCCTTCTATTAATAATGTGCTTTTAGTTGATGGATTGATGCATAACCTGTTATCCATAAGTCAATTAAGTGATAACGGTTATGATATAATCTTTAATCAAAATTCATGCAAAGTTGTTAGTCAGAAAGATGGAACTATCTTATTTAATGGAAAGAGAAAAAACAACATCTATAAGTTAAAACTTTCTGAACTAAAAATTCAGAATGTAAAATGCCTTCTTTTTGTTAACAACGAGTAATGGGTCTGGCACAGAAGATTGGGGCATGTTAGTAAGAGAAGAATATCTCATATTAACAAACTCAATCTAGTTAGAGGACTTCCTAATCTGAAGTTAAGCTCAGATGCTCTGTGTGAAGCATGTCAGAAAGGCAAATTTGCAAAATCTGCTTTTAAAGCTAAAAATGTTGTTTCCACCTCTAGGCCATTAGAACTTCTGCACATAGACTTATTTGGACCAGTGAAAACTGCGTTTGTCAGTGGCAAGAAGTACGAGTTAGTGATCGTAGATGACTATAGTAGATGGACATGGGTAAAGTTCTTAAGACACAAGGACGATTCACATTCTGTGTTCGTTGCATTCTGTAACCAAGTTCAGAATGAAAATGATCTTAGAATTGTCAAAGTCAGAAGTGATCTTGGTGGAGAATTTGAAAATAAAAAATTTTGAAACATTTTTTAATGAAAAAGGAATTTCGCATGACTTCTCTTGTCCTAGAACTCCCCAACAAAATGGAGTTGTAGAACAAAAGAACATAACATTGCAAGAAATGGCCGGAACTATGATCAATGAGACTAACATTGCTAAGATCTTCTCGGCAGAAGAAATTAACACAACATGTTATTTTCAGAATAGAATCTCTATAAGACCTATTCTGGAAAAGACTCTATATGAATTGTGGAAGAACAGAAAGCCCAACATTTCTTATTTCCATCATTTTGGATGCACATGCTTTATTCTGAATACTAAAGATCATCTGAACAAGTTTGACTCTAAAGCACATAAGTGTATTATGTTAGGATACTCTGAACGCTCAAGAGGGTACAAAGTATACAATACAAAAACACAGATTGTTAAAGAGACAATCAATGTTAGATTTGATGATAAGCTTGACCCTCAAAAGTCAAAGCATAATGAATCTTTTGCAGATATAGAAGTTGAATTCACAGGTACTAAAGACAACTTATCAGAAGTTCCCAACAGAGATGCTCCAATAACTTCAGAAAGAAATGTTACAAGTGCTCCAGTACCTTCTGTTGATCAACTCCAGAAAAGGTTATCCAGAAGCAGCATAGCTCACCCAGAAGATAAGATCCTGGGAAAGAAGGATAATCCAATTAGAACAAGATCAACATTCAGAAACTCTGAAGAATCCCTCATGGGACTGGTCTCACTGATTTAACCAACAACAATTGATGAAGCTCTTCTGGACAATGACTGGATTCTGGCAATACAGGAGAAATTAAACCAGTTCACTAGAAATGACGTATGGGATCTGGTTCCCAAACCAAAAGGATTCAACGTCATTGGAACAAAGTGGGTGTTCAGAAACAAACTGAATGAGTAAGGAGAAGTCATCAGAAACAAGGCACGACTGGTGGCACAATGTTATAGTCAGCAAGAGGGGATAGACTGTACAAAAACCTTTGCTCCAGTCGCCAGGTTATAATCTATCAGACTCTTAATCTCTTTCGCTGTAAATAATGGCATCACTCTGTATCAGATGGATGTCAAAAGTGAATTCTTTATGGATACATTGATGAAGAGGTATATGTGCACCAACCCCCTGGGTTTGAAAATTCCAAACACCCATAATATGTTTTCAAACTAAAGAAGTCAATCTATGGTCTGAAACAAGCTCCCAGAGCTTGATATGAAAAAGTAAGTAACTTCCTGTTAGAAAAGGAATTCACCAGAGGGAAAGTGGACACAATCTTGTTCTGTAAGACATTTAAGAATGACATTTTAGTTTGTCAGATTTACGTAGATGATATCATTTTTGGATCCACTAAACCTTCTATGGGAAGAGAATTTGCTAAGTGCATGCAGGAAGAGTTTGAGATGATCTTAATTGGGGAACTTAAATTCTTTCTGGGCATTCAGATAAACCAAACTCCAGAAGGAACTTACATTCACTAGATAAAATATGTCATAGAACTTCTGAAGAAATTTGACCTCTCAGAATGTAAGCCCTCAAAGACTCCAATGCATCCCACGTGCATTCTAGAAAAGGAAGAGAAGTTAGGAGTAAAGTTGCCTCAGAATCTATCTATGAAGATATGAACTTTTTATTTCAAGGATAGAGGCGTGCAGTTCACACCATCAAACATTTGTCATTCTCTCACAAGCTACCTTCTAAGGCTAAACACGCGTTCAAATTCTAAAGGGTCCAAGGCTCTGATTGGATCCATTGAGACACTTATCATTGGTAACTGTTCAATATCTCTCTAAATCCCCTAATTTTAGGTTTCATTAATTCAGTATAATCATTACGTATTTTCTCTTTCTTACTGATTACGTTTTCTAAAGAACTTATATAAACTCAATTTACTATTTCATTCATTAACGTTTTGCCACCTTCAATACTCTCTCTTGCTCCAGTTTTTCAAAAACCCTTTCTACCAATTTCCTTCAAAGAATCCGTATGAACAATGACATCCTCATCAAGTCTCAAGAATCTCAACTGTGCTCCTGGTTCTTCATCAAATGAACAATGTGAGGAACCCATCAGAACACTACTCATTCCCGTCGACAACCTTAAAGTTCTCTGTGAATTGATCGTCGATTTTGAAAGCTTACAAGAAAATGTGTTTAATATGTATGCAGATGTAGCTGCACTGGGATGGAACATATACTTTGATCGTCTGTTGGGTCCAACTTTTCCAATTCTTGTTAAAGAGTTTTGGATTCATGCTACTTCATCCAACCACTAGGTCACGTCTTATGTTATGGGGAAGAAGATAGTGATTACAGGAGATTTGATTGGGAGACTCATTGGATACAATGGCGGCGCAGTCAGATGCATTGATATGGCTGATAAGTGTTCTGGCCTAAAATCCATTGCTAGGGTCATTTTCACTTATGGATAGCCACCCAGTAAGATCAGAGACTTGAAAGATCACAACATAATCTGGGCTAGAATAACTCTGGGATGTATCAATCACAAGAAGCCTACAAGCTCTCCTGATTACATCAACATTGATCAGCAGTTTCTGATATACTTCATTGCAAAGAAAACCAAAATAAACCTTCCACATTTTCTCTTCAACCATCTCAGAACAAGTATGAAAGAGACAAGAGAATAAGAAAGAACTAAGAGGAATTGGATTCCTCTGGGAATATTGATTTCAGATATTCTAACGGAAAACAGGTTGATAGAACATCTGATAGAGGCTCAAGAAATCAGTACTCTGAAAGCAACTACTGGGAAACCTCTGAATGCCAAGAATCTGAAGAAAATAAAGATTATTGAAAGCATTAAGAAGGAACCAACAATTACTTCTCATGAGGTCATCACTTCTAGGAGAATACCTCTGAAGGATTTTCCACTATTCTCTGAGATAGATGCCTCTCCAGAGATTATAGTCAGATACCTTGAAGCTTGCAAGGAAGATGTGACTATTCCAGAAATCAACATCCAAGACCTGCACAAGCCAGCTCCAAAGGTTGTGGTAAAGAAATCCAGAAAAAGGAAGACGGCAGGAGAAGGATCCTCTCAGAGGACACCCAAAGCTGCGAAAAAGAAAGGTAACACGTCTTTTGTTTCTGTTGTAGAATCAATAGCTATTCCAACATCTGAAACCATTCCCCCTCAACAACCAGAAAATCCACAACCACACTCTCCTCAACCAAAACATCAAAACCTCAACTCACCCCAACCAGAAAATGAAAACCCTTTCACTCCTCAATCTGAAAATCCATCTTCTGAAACACCTGAACCAGAAATTCAACACGCTACCGCAAACAAATTAGAAGACTCCCCTTCAGACTTTGATACCACTACCCCAATTTCTGGGATAATAGAACCTCTTACGGTTTGTTTACCTCCTTCATTCATGATATTTCATAAATACCTTCACCATATGAATCCACACCACCAAACACTCCTCACTCACCAATCCTGATTTCAGATTCTTCCACTCCTTCACCAATCAACCATCCAGCTGACCACCTCAAAACTGTCATTGATCTAGAAGCGCTGGACCATCTAGCTTCCACCTCAAACAAAATTTCCATCCCCAAACCTAAACCAACCTTAACCAAATCAGATGTTGGTAAGAATCTATTGATTTTTGAAACAAAAATACAGGAATGGGTTACTTCTTTGAAGCAATCAAGTCAAGAGAATTCTAATCCTGCTGCTTCTGATTCACTGTGGGATATATTCAGAAAATGGTTCAATGTTGAATCCCAAAAGCTGAAAGAATTGAGCTATGAAAGGGCTCAGCAGAACTTCAGTGATCAGCTGAAAGCCTTAAAAGATCAAGTTCTAAGCTACTGGGACAAGAAAGAAATTCTTCTGCTGGAAAATGCTCCCTGGAAAGATCACCAACCTTTAGAAGCCACTGAACCAGATTCTGATAGTCACCCTCTGACTACTACTCCAGAAAAGGTGATTGCAACAGAAGAAGTTGTTCAATCAGAAGAGGCTGCAGAGTGTTCTAAACGACATGAAACCCCTGAAGATACACCAGCTTCGTCTCTAGTCATGCAAACTCTGGAAGAGTTGAAGAAGGATAATGCTTTAATCCATGCCAGACTGGATAAGCAAGAAGGCACAAACAAATAGATCAAGGATATATTGGATAAATAAGAAGATACAAAAAAATAAATCAAATACATTCTGGGAAAGAAGGAAGAATCAAGAACTCAGATTAATAGCTTGTTGGAAGCGTTGTTCACACGACTTCCCCCTTCTTCTTAGATTCCCTTTAACTTTTGATATGTATTTCCCATCTAATCCTCTTTGTTTATGAAAAATGTCATTGCATTCTGTTTTCAATATAAATCATCTTTTTGACTCTGATTATATTGCTTTTTGATACCTGACAAAAAGGGGGAGAACGTAAGATATTTTCAATAACAGTATATCGGGACAAAGTCTCAGACATTTTGAATATCTTAACCTCTATGTTTTCTGAAAAGCTTGAACAGGAACATATTCTGATAAGGACAGAAGGAGATGCATCAAAATATCTGACGAGAAGGAACTTCAGGGAAGTAACCCATCTCTATCTGAGTAATCAACTCGGGGGGAGACTCTTTTAAGCTTTTTGTTCCATATTTTTCATTGAAAATCCTAGTTTTTGTCATCATCAAAAAGGGGAAGATTGTTAGAACATAGTTTGATTCTACAACCCTTAATTAGAGTTTTGATTATAACAAACATAAAGAACAAATATGCACTCTAAATTTGTGTTATTTTGTATGTAGAAGTTCTGAATGAAACATCATCAGAAGTTAAGCTACAGAAGCTTTCAAGCTGAGGTAATCAGAATGTTCTGAAGAATGATGATCAGAATCTGCGCTAAAGTAAAAGATACTATAATTATGAACAGAAGTATAATATACCATTAGATCTTCACATCTCTGAGTCATCAATTTCTGAAGTAAAATCAGCATGCAAGATTCTAGTTCTGAAGCGTTACTTTTCAATTAAGACAGTATCATATGCAACGACTTCATTGAGACAAGAATCTTCTCAATATGGAAATAGCATTGAGTGTCCATTATCACACTTTATGTTGGACAATATTTCCATGCCTATATAAACAAGCTTAAAGGACAAATCGTTTACAATTTTGAAATACAACTGCTCATACATAAAAAACGCTGAAAACATTCATATTCACCTATATGCTCAAATTGTGTAAAATCACAGTAGTGATACAGTTTTTCTAATGAAAAACAACAGTACACATTAACTCATTTTATTTTTATTAAGCTAGTTTTCCTTGAGATAAATCGGGTTGTGGTTGTACTCAAGAAGACTTTGGCAGTTGTCAAAGTAGTATTGTAATCAGTTTTGTTTAGTGAATTAAGTCCTCGTTGGAGAGAGGCGAAATCACCTTGGCGGGTGGACTGGAGTAGTTTGAGATCAAACGAACCAGGATAAAACTATCGTGCCTACTGCTTTTGATTTTAAGTTTCAATTTACCCCCCCTTCTTGTGTTTTTCACTTCTTCAAGGTCTTCGTCAAACTTGACATTTTGGGGGGAAATTTGTTGATAAAGCATTTTTAACAAGGAAAAAAGCCCTAAATAAGAAGGTCCATTAAAGACTTCAGAAGAGGTGCCAACATGGTTTAGTCGACGAACTTGTCGACTTGGAGTAGAACGACTCAAAGGGCCTATTGGATAGCATGGAGAGGCTGTCGACAAGCATGAAAAATTGGCGCCAAGAAAAGTTATAATCTTGCACGCTAGCAAAAACTTAGGAGAAGTTATGAAGCATTTTCACATGAAATCCCAACGTGGGATATAGTAACCGTCGAAAGTTACGTCTCTAGATGTTCTATTTAAGCAAATAATTGTATTCGTTATGGGGGTCTCATTTATTAACATTTAGAGAATTACACACAAAGTACCTGAATCTAAGTGAGAAACCAGTTCAGGCTTTACAATGTATGAATGCTTCCACACTTCAATTCAATTTCCAGTTTTCACTTTAAATTTCAAGTCTTGTTATTTATTTTTCTTTACTTTGCAATTGTCCTTTACTTTTTCCCTTTTATCCTATATCAATCGGTTTCAACCCAAAACACTTAAAACACTAAGTCTAGGATTATTGTAGCTGATCATGCAACTAACCCTAAATAAGAGGCTAGAGATTGTTCGCGAGAAACACCTCCCTATGAATTCTATCCCTGATTGGACTTGCTTAGAGAGGTTATTCCATGAAAATTTTTACATGGGACATTCGATGATTAGTATCAAAGATATGGCTAGTATCAAAAGAAAATTCACATATCCAATTGATGATTATCTAAACAGTTCCCGCCTATTAAAGGAAAGATGCTTTACGCAGGTTCCTGAACATGAGTTGGTCGAAATGGCCGCAGGTAGTTTAGATTATTCTATTAGAAAGAAGTTAGATACCAAATATTTAAGGACATGGCCCAATTATCATATAGAGTTTGACAATTCGAACAATTACAGGATGAAAAGGCTAGGGAAAATAAAAACAATAGAAAAGAAAGGGTGGCATATCTCGAAGCCGAAGAAGACCAACAAGAGATCTATATTGACCCTATAGGTTTTTAAGAAATCAAGGTGGACTTGGATGAATTAAAGCAAGCCCCACCTTATTTTTGTAAACCCTTAGCCCTTTTGAATGGAAGGACGAAGTTGAACCTTACAAAAATGATAAGTTCCCTAAGAAAATATACACCTTCGACGTAACGAAGAATGATGAAATTTTTGACTTATTGGTAAAGAATGGCTAGATGATTATTCCACCTGGTGCCAAATACCATAACTTTTTAGGACATAAAACCTTACAATGTTTTCTTTTCAGGGATGTAATTCAGAATGCTATCACTAACAGAAGATTGAAGTTTGGCGAGAAGAATAAGATGAAGTTTGATGCTGACCTTGTGCAGGTGGCAGAGACTAACTACGCTGAGCCCGTTGATATCAATATGGTGGGGGATACTGAAGTCTTCATTACCAATGATGCTGGGGGGAAAATACTGATGGTTTTGCTACAAATGTTGAGATGGAGAAGGCCATTGGGGGCCTTTGAGTCAAATTTGAAGCAACAAGAATCATTGATGGTCCTAGCCTTGAAGTTAACATGGTAGAAATGGACCAACATGCTGAGGAGGACCAGATGAACAAGGTGTAACCAAGACCTGGAAAGAGTCTGCTATATTTTCTCATTAGATGTCAGAAAAAACACTCTAACGCTTCAATGTGCCCAAGGTCCAACTCTGTGTATGATCGAAAGGCTACAGAAAACTATTGGAGGATGAAAGCATCTCAAAAGAGGGGTAATTGGAGAAATAACAGTAGTGGCTTTGTGTTTGATAAGTGTGGGCTCCCTAAAATGCCTGATAGACCTTACCCCTAGGTGAGTCAAAAGGCAATATTTAAACCACCTGCTAATGTTCCAATTGATATGTGGGTAAAGCCAGTGCAAAACAAGAGAGAAGGACATGCAAAATGGAAAAGCTTCAGATTTGAAAGGGGTTCGTCCAGTTCATACAGAAAGTAATTCCAGGTGTTGAAGCAGGAAGCTTAATAGTATGAAAATCACAAAGGAAATCACCATATGTCAAGGTCTCAATGGAGGAGACACCAGAGGCTTATGAAGGATCAAAGGGAAAATGCTACAAAAGATATGAGGGAATGAAGCATAAATCAACTTCCCTCTCCAAACAAAGCAGACGATAGACAACAAGTGAGGAGAAGACTATTTTCCACAAAGAAGGAAAAAACCAGTGACAAAAGACAAGAAATGTCCATTGAGGATGAAGAAATGATGACAGATAACTTCGACTCAGAAGACGAACTATCTATGGGTCTAAACTGCATTGTGGTTTTGTGTTGCAAAATGAATATAATCAAGTGACGAAGGTCGAAGATGAAACGGTTGACGAAGTTGAAATGGCCATACATAGGCCAGTTTGTTACTATGTTATGAACAATGGAGCGGTGGAAGAACAAAATGCGTTCTTCGAGCGTCTGAATTCAGGTATGAAGAACCATCTTTATCCATTATTTATTAAGGGTAAGGTGGAGAACATGATAATAAATAAAATCATGGTTGATGGAGGAGAAGCGGTTAATTTAATGCCACAATGTATGCCCCGAAAGATAGGGTTTTTTGATACGGTTCTTAAACCTCACAACATAGTCCTATCAAACTATGAAGGAAAAGTAGGTCACACCTTGGGTGTAATCCATGTTGATCTCATTGTAGGACCCATTATAAGACCCACCATGTTCACGGTGATTGCGTTAAAAGCAAACTACAATCTGCTACTTGAAACAACCAACCGAAATATCATCATGAGAAAATCAATGAAGTCGCCATCAAACATTTTTTATCCCAAAGGAAGGGAAAAGTAAACATCGTGTAAACCTGGAAATGGTGAAATCACGATCAAGCGACCAAGAGATACGGGTAAGGGAGTCGATTATGTGAGGGGAAGGTATTAGAACCCCTCACGTCTATGGTACTCCACGGGATCCACTCTTGTTGTTCTAATTAAAGGATTTGTTCAAATCTAAAGCTTAAGAGCTAATGAAACAAATGCAAAGAAGGTATGCATGCAAAAGAAAACACGGGGAAAAGAAATAATATTTACAAAGTTTTACTCGCCTTGGCCCCGTGACCAAATGACTACGTATCCATTTTAAAGAATCAGAGCATCATAGTTTGGCTCAATATTTTCCATTTGTTTTTTATTTTTTTATGAATAATATTAATTTCGCTTTCTTCCGCAGCTCGACCTTAGGAGACTCACACATTTATACAAGAAGGAATTAACATGTTCTTTTAAAAGTTTCGAAGAAAGGCCCGAAGGTGAAAAGAGTTTGAATTGTTTAATGATTTTTACATTGAAAAGGGGTTTGAGAGATATTTGATGTCTTATGCATTTGCTAAGAAAAAGGGGTTTTTGTTTTAAGGATGCAAAAAAAAAGAAAGCATCTAAGGGAAACTATCTAGCTCTATCCCTAATGTTATCGGACAATGATTGATCCTATAGTTGAGTTTTCAAGGGAAATATCTACCTATGTTAGCATGTATGGATAAAAATCCTAATGTCTAACTTGCATTGGAAAAGAAACAAATATATCCTAAGGGAGCATACAAAGGTTACAACCTAAAGAAAAGCACAAGCACCAGTGCAATCAACCATAGACGAGCCGAAGCCAAAACAAAATCGAATGCGAGCTAATAGAAAACAAAAGTGTCCAATGGATCTCAAAGTGTGAGTAAGGAACTCTTTCCACTTGATTTTCTCGGGCACCGACATCGAGTAACAACTGGGAGAGTCAATGTTTAAATAAATGTGAGCTAACATTGTCGAAACAAATGACAAAGCGTGGGAGTTGATTACGAACCTTCTCCACTTTATTTGACTCAATATTCAATAGTAGGCACGATTTAAAGCATCAAAGTACAACACGAGCTAAGAACGACACTGACTAGAATGTGTGAGGGCCAATTATTGGCCTTCTTCTCCATTTATTGACTCGATAGAAAGCACAATGTAAAAGAGGAGGGGAAATTCTTCTTTGAGGACTTTAGCAAAATTTCCTCTTTTGAGGTATTTAAACAAATGATGCATCTGCAAGTGCACAGAAATATCGAAGTAATATAAAAGATTGTCGAACCCATAAAGACCAATGTCAAGCTATTGTAATCTATTGTCGTTTTGTAAAGATAAGGCTAATGAATGATTGATTAAGGGGGAACTAATGCTAAAATAAAGACTAAAATAATATTAAAGAAATATAAAATAAAAGAGAGAGGTCAAAATGTGGATTGCGTGTATCTCAAGGACTCATTAACTTGTTGGCTTGCATTAACGTTAGAAAAGTGTTTATTAGAAAATATCAATTTAAATACAATGTCTCACACTCTGGTGGTTTTTAATAAAGTGACATTCCTTAATCGTAGGATTTTGATCTCGCTCACCCACTTGAAGCAAGGAACACGTTTTGAAAGCTGAACAATTTCTAATTAATCCTAAAACGCTCTTGTTGTGTTTAGAATTAATTCTTAGTTTCTACTATCTGGTTCGACCCCCATGCTCTTGCAGTGCCGACTCGAACCTTAGTTAATTTCCCACTCTCATGGCAAAATCATGTTAAGTAACCTCTCGCTCTCGTGACAAGGCTATTTAAATTAATTTTAAAAACAAAGACCAAAACAAAATTTTGAAATAAAGATTTAAGCCAACTTTGTTACCGAGTCATGTCGGAGACGATAGTCCTCACATACCGGACTCAAGACAGTTTAGCTAAACATGGAATTAAGTAAAAACAAAATAAACAAACAACTGCAATTAAAAACTACATGGTAATTAAATTTAACAAACAAGACAATAGAAATAAGAAATACGATAAATAGAAACTTGTAAAAGAAACTAGAATAAACGAAACTTGAATTATCATCATAATATGCCGACATGCTTGACAATCAGGTACATAATTGAAATAAAATAAAATAGCATCTAAAACTAATGGTGTGGTAGTTCCTCGATGTGAGAAATTATCATTTTTACATGGTAAACTTTTCGGCCTAAAAACTAAGAATAATAATCTGCTCTGAACAAAAAATAGTGGAACTCCCCTGTGTATGATGAACTTCCCTTTTTATCATCTCTTTTAATTCTCGTAAATTCCATGGAGAAGAATCAGGCCCTAGTGGTCACATGGTGAAATTATCGGGAGACGTTGCTTGCGTGAGCACTGACATGGAGAAGAACCAAAAAATAGAACAAGAAAAATCATTAAAATACGTGGCTGGAGAAAACATATCCGTGGCGGAGGCCACACCATGTGTGGCGAGGGCCACAAGGCAAAAAAGTGTGGTGGGGGCCATAGGGCACAAATGTGTGGCGAGGGCCACATAATGTGTGGAGAAGGACACATGTCTATAGTCAGGGCCACAGGTCCGCGGCCAGAGCCACAACTTAAGAAACTGCATTTTTCTGCTCTTTTCTTCCATTCTTTCAATTTCATCCATTTTTTCGTCATTTCTCGTCCTTTTTCGCACATGATCCCCATGTTAGAATGTACCTGAAATAGAATAGTAATACCAATATAACACGACAAAAATAAATGAAAACAGTACTAAAAATGCATGCGAGTAAAGTCGAATAAACGATATAACTTTCCGTTATCAAATTCTACCACACTTAAACCATTGCTTGTCCTCAAGCAATCAACAAACACGGTAAAATAAATGATTAAGCGCGATTTGAAATAGGGGCACGATACAACTCCTAATCATTCATGGCTACTAGGCTAATGTTAGATCGATAGGTACTAAATTCTCAATACCAAGGACGCCGTAACGAAACGACGTTCAAAGACTCCCTCTTTATACAAACCAATTAGAATCATGCCATTATAGCTCAACCTATATCTCTAATTTTTCATTCATTCTTTTCATTCAAGCGCAATCACATTAATCATGTTACCCGTACACGCACATAGTAGTGAAATCAGTTGGCGACTATGATCCTTTTCTTGGGGTTCTGGTACATCAGTTAGGTAGCCCCTTTTTTTAACCAATAACAGTTGTGGGGGATCAGACCCTAGTCTACCCTACCAAGTTCAGCACCAGATACCTTTGAGCCAACTAATGAGGGGTTGTTTTATTATACTTTTTTAGGTTCCACAATTGTTGGATTAAGTGATTGGGAAAGGGTCACCTAACTTAATAGGTGCATTCCCTATTTTAAATCTATTATTGAAAATGATTTTTTTAGAATTTTTGGTATCATTCACTTATATTCATTGACTCACTATGTAGTTTATACTTAAGATGGTGCGGACTGCTAATATAAAATAGTTAAGAGCTACTTTGAAAACTTAAGCCTAAGGTTTTGACATAATGGGTTCCCAAATCGATATCACATAATGAGGGGGATTTTGGGTGTTGATATCGATTTTATAGAAACTTTCCCAAGTCTATCTATCACAGACTAAAGTGTGACAACCTATATACTTTCAGAGTGTGTGTGACATTTATCCAAGAAATTTTTTGTCGCAGGTTAAAATTCTAAAATTTTGGGGAATTTCAATAACAACTGAAAAATAGGAATACATACTTGACATCACATGCAATGACTCGACCTATACTGAAAAAAATAAAATCCTAAAAAGATACAATACACTAGAAAACAATAAATCAAAATAAGAAGCGATAAATGGAAAGCGGTAAAGTTTCTCCCCCACACTTAAACCAAACATTATCCTCAATGTTTCAGTAAAAAATGGGAAAAGGAATAAAAACCTGATCAAATATCGCCTTAATAGTTTCCTACATGCAACTGATAGGTGCCAAACAATTGATATCTTTATTTTCTGCAAACTCAAACAAAAGAAAAAACATTAAATTAAAAACTCGTGGGTTGCCTCCCATGCAACATTTTGTTTAACGTTGATAGCTCAACGGTTCGGGAGCGCAAGCACTCATGGTGGTTTTCTTGAGAATGACACCTCGATCAAACTTTTAATAATCTTCGATTTCCATGGCCACTTATCAAGCCATCTTACATATCCCTCACATTTTCTTTTCTTTATTTTGTGGGGTGGTTCATTCTTTGGAAATTATGGTGGCGATTATGGATCTATCCTGAGTATTAACTTTTCAAGTTTGTGCTTGGTTGTTTCATCCACCACCTCAAAGGCTAACCATCCTCTCTTAACACTGATGATTTTCCTATTTTATGGTCCCCCGACTTTCTCTTTTTATACAAGACTTCAAACAAGGGAGCATTGTGTTATACCCCAATTTTTTACCCTCAGATTTTTCATCATCTCACTTTTATAAATACAACAAGATCACACATTACGGATGATTTTCCCTATCTTTATCTTATCTTTAAGTTTTCGCTTGGGGGATCACCAAGAACCTTGAAGTGTGTATCTTGTACACGTGTTCTTTAAACTAACATCAAAATTTGTATACATGTTTCTTTAAATGTTCATATTAAATGTGGTGATACAATTGCATTCATCTCACCATCTAACCTAGGGTTGAGGGTTGGTTTTCAATCAAATGACCCTTCAAATTATTGAAAGAGATCAAGTTGCAAGGCTATTTCCATGATGGAAAATATTTGTGGCTCAAATAAGTCCCTCACTTTATTTAGGTCAATCTTTCGTCAAGGCTGGTGTTGACATTCAGCAAAGGGATAAGTTCACGTGTTTATTTCCATGCCTTCTTCAACAAAATTCATTGATACTTAAGCTTTATTGTTTGAGTTTTCTTCAAGACAATATCATTTCAAGACCTATTATGATTCATCATGCTTTGTTTTGTCAAGAAATATCAAAATATTTAAAGTTTGGTTCAATAAGTTTGACCTAATTGAGAAAATGCTTGATTTAGTGATCATAAGTGCATAAATCTCTCAATTTTCAACATTTTGAGTTGGTTCTTTTTTCTATGGTTTCTTATTATCATCAACAACAACCTCGCTTCATATGATAAGATCCAATTGTTCAAGAAAAATCATCAAAAGTTGAAAGGGGTTTCAAGTCATTTTTGGCATTCTTTGAGAAAGGGTTTGTTGACTTCCAAGGACCACATCTTACTCATTTTTTGATATTTTTGAGTGACTCCAAAGCTATGATTCTCTTTATGGGTTCCTTAACAAGCTCTTTTCAAAAATCTAAGGCTAATTTTTAATGGAAGATCATTAATGATTGAGAAAGATTACAAGTCTCCGTGAAAGGCCTTTGAATTTCAGGGTTTCACTTCAAATCATCATAACTTGGTCATTTTTTATCTCCTTGAGCCCATCCTGTTTCAACAATGATCTTAAGGATGTAAGCTTTAACTCTTATTTTATGATCAAAGCTTGAAAATGGTTAGAAGTTGCCTTAAGATTTCAAAGGATTATAGGTCACTTCATGGATTTCCATCAACTTCACAAGGTCATAACTCTCTCATTTTTTGGATAATTCAAGTTTCAAAATGCTCTCTTTAAGAAGTATCCTTCATGCCATATTCATTGACCAAAACATAATTTTGAATGGAAGGCCATATTTGAAATAAAAGAGATTATAAGTTACTTTTAAACTCAAAACTTGAAATTTTTCTAAGTCAACAATTCAATGTGTTTTTCACGATTTCAATTGATCATAACTTTTTACTCAAACATCCAAATGCTACATTTCTTGGCACATTATGAATATTGTGGTGAAATCTTTCCATTGCAAAAAGAATGAGATTATAAATCCCCTTGAATTGTATGCACCATGGTTTCAAAGTTGGCACCTTGAAACTGATTTTGTCAAAACAGTCAGATTGCAAATTAGCTAATGTGGCCTCTAATCAACAAATTGTTGCGTGTTTTTACTTCTAATCATGTTTAACAATCTTCCAGAAGTGATTAGCACCTTGAAGTACAAGTTTTGGCTGAGTTTTGAGCAAATATGAGTCACACTTTTCATGCTTGCAACTTCACATGAATTTGGTTGGGAAGCCAAAATCACCCTGCAAAACTCTCTTTATAACTCATAACTTTGTAACTTCGAATTTGGTCCTACAACCTTTGTCAATAAATTTTCTTTGCTAATTCTTCATCCTTGAAATTCAATGAAGCTAACAAAAGAAGAACCAAGCCTTGAGTGTCATAAATCGTGCTATCCAAGTCAAGTTTCAGAGCTCTGAATTTGAACTTCAACAGATAGATTCCTTCATAAATTCTCTCAAATTTTTTTACTACAATGAAGCTCTCATCACTCTAATAATCATCACATCATTTGTTTTTAACTGGAAGTGAGTTTTGATCATGAATTTTCAAATCCCTATTCAACTTTTTTCTTCTGTTTTATTCAAATCGACTGAGCTACAGTTTATATAAATTTTTTACGAGAGTATCATTGAAATCGTCTTGAAGAGACAAAGTGAATGACACCGGTCCGAGCTCTTGATTTTACAGTTTGTGAGGTCTGCAATTCGCATGGATAGAGGTTGAAGATGACCAACGTATCATCTCTCAACCAATGACAAGGCGCCACTTGTTTTTTTAAAATCTGTTTTTTAATTAATGATCTTATGGTTTATTCACTAATGTCCATGAGATGCACAACGCGCTAGATCCATTGGATTTGATTACTAACATGTTTTGACAATGATCCAATGGTCTACATCATTTTGTTTTTGTTTTTATTTTCTTATTTTATATTTTAATTGTTTTAAACTTCAAAAATTCATAAAAAATTCATTTCAACTTCTAAAATTCTGAAACAATTTTTAAAAATACTTTGGGTTTTTCTCTTTCTGATTTTTATTTTGTGACAATTTTATGTTGTGATTTGATATTTTTATAATTTTTCACTTTATTTAACTTATTTTAATTATTTAAAAATACTTTCCTATATTTTTAAATTCTGGAAAAATATGGAAGGATCCAGTGATCTCTTGACAAATATTAGTGATCTTATTTCATTTTTATTTTTGATTTTACTATTTTTTTACAATTTTTGGTTTATTTTTCATGTTTATTTAAATTTTAAAAATAGTTTCTGACTTTAAAAATTTTCCAAAAAATGTTTTAACACTTATTAACTCATGTTTGACTTCTGACTTTTTTTTTGGATTTTTATTTGGTGTTTTAATATACTTTGTGTATTTTATCAATTACTTCCCTTTTATTAACCATTTAAATATTATTTTATTAATTATTATTTTTATTATTTGTTTGGTCCTGACTTCGATTTTATTTTAGGACAAATTCCTCAACCTCATTGAATCTTGGGTGTTGATAGGTTGAAAAACCAAATCCACCAAAATGGATGAATGATGTTGGTGATATTTGAAATCCTAATTTCATTTGATACATCCCATCCCTCTTCATCTTATCCCCTTCTTACATGTGCCACATGTTGTTGGAGAAAAATCTACATATCATTTCTATAACATGTGGTACATAGATTTCTATTTTTCCGCCTCAAAATAGGTGTGACTTCTACATAAGTCCAATTACGATTGTTAACATAGCGCTAAATTTGTCCCGATTTGAGAAATGATCATTTGTGACCCAAACCTATGTTTGCAAGCCCAAGTGTGTTTAATTTGAAACCTTTGATCTAATAACCTTGAGGTTCCTTGTTAGGAGGCTTTGATCTTATCAATCCTCTAATGAACCTTCATAAACCTTGGTCTAAGCGAATCATTTAAACATCGTTGATCATATGTTGTTGCGTCGAGAACTTGAAATGAATGATATGCTTGACAAAAAGCAAATGAAACTTGTTGTTGAGAAGCTTTTATTTTAACAATCTTCTAACGAGTCTTCAAATGCAAGTTTCAAGATGTTCATTCAACTAACCTCTAACTTCTAATTCACTAACAATTGACATTTACTTTATGCCCTTTTCCTTATGCCTTTACTTTTACGCACCATTTATTTTAGCATTTTACATTTCATGTTATTTTCATCTTTGCTCACTTGAGCACTTATCTTTATGTCATTTTAATTTTTTTCTTACTTGAGCCTTCATTTTATTTTTAAAGACACTTAATAACCAACTTGAACACTAAAAAACTTTAATGTTACTTGTACTATTTGGTTACTATCTCTGGCATAATGGAGTTGTGTACTTCTCGGACTTATGATTAGAAGCCTTGATACCCTTGAGACCTTGTGACTCTATTGTTATTTTGTCTGGAGTTTTTGGGGTTTATCCCAAGACATTGTGTTGATTTTCTTTGTGTGCAGGTTATTGTGATTATGTGCTTTGTCTATGATTGGTAATTCATCTGTGTACAGCCTTTACTCTGCCCAATTTTTATGAAGACTTAATGCATCTGAAGCTTGGTATTCTTAAGAGGTTTGTATATTTTCTTGCTTGGTTTCAATCCAAAAGATGAGAATTCTACATTCACTCTTTATGTTAAGTGTTGACTTCTTGTTGGTAGACGGTTCTTTACCCTAACTTTTACCTTATGATTTAGGATAACCCCTTCATCGCCTCCCATCTTCTTTAATTTTAAAATCTTCTCCCTCCTTTTCAAAACTCTTCTTGTTTTCTAACTTGAACCGCTTTTCATAATAAACTTGGACTTAGGTCCATGCATTTTCAAAAAAAAAATTCTTGATCAAACTTTAACCAACTTAATCATGCTTTAACCTTTTTTGTGAGAAGACTAAAAGTCAATCAACCTCATTCAAACCATTTTGCCACTTTGGCTTTTTACTTTAAAATTTTCTCAAAAGATTAGACTCTTGGCAATCCTTGTAGTGATGTGAGTTACTATACTTCTATGATATATAGTGAAGTGAGATATTTTGCACTTGTGTGTTGAGTGAGGATTTGTTGATTTTAAAATCCAAGTTATATCCTCCACTTTGAGATGATGCAAATTCTCCTTTATCATAATCGTGGGTAGTAAGTATGTTTTCACTCGGATATGATGATGATGTATCATCTCTTAAAACTAACCAACACACTTGTGTTTTAAATTTTTTAAAGGTGAACTACGAGTACCCTTATCCCCTATTGTACGTAAGGTGGTACGCAGGCACATAAGGTTCGCAACTGCGGCGCGTGCAAAAGTTGTAAAAAAATACTTCTTTTTTCATCTTCACCATCTATTTTTGTATACAACATTTATATCCAAAATACATAAATTTCCAAAGAGGTTCCTGCGGAGTACCCTAGATGTTTAGGATGTTAATACCTTCCCTTTGCATAACCAATCCTCATACCTAGATTCTCTCCCCCTATTTTTTGGGTTATTCACTCTTGTCCCATTCCTATAGAAACAATAAAGTGCGGTGGAAATTTTTATTTGATCTATGTGAGTCAAGTCAACCCAATGGTTTAGTCTCAATATTTCTACCGCTATAGAAAAATGGCGACTTCACTGAGGACAGATCAGCCAATTGCTGGTCCATCTCTAAGTGGGTTGAGCCTATCTTTGTTTATATTTGTGTATGTGCTATTATTTGTTGTATATTATATGTTGTATAGATGTTTGTCTGGATTTTCCTGGTTTTCAGGGTACTTGGTGATTTCTCATAAGTCCTCTACCCGGACTTGGGAAAACTTAAGATAGGACGGGCGATATAGTCATGTTAACTTTGAGGGAGTAATCCCAATAAAAGAGACATGAGACCCCCTACTCAGTGGAGGCCCCTTTGACTGTAGTATTATTTACTGAATAATTAGGAAGACATGCTGCTTTTAACCTGGGAGCCTGCTGAAGCTGAGGACCGTAGAACCCTTAACCCATCATGGCCTTTTAGGTGTAGTGCGGAAACTATGACGGAGTAATCCGGAAATGGTTATCACGTAATGCTACACTCATACCAGTTTTTCCTAAGAATATTACTAATTATCGAGTTAATCGGAACATTTGTAATATCTAAAGGAAAGAAGTAGACTATGGGAACCTATTAGAATATTGTTTAGCAGGTGATAACCTATTAATCCTTACCTTATGGGTAGTACATTTGACTTCATGCTCGTGACGCCGAACCTATGAACCCTCATGTTTGTGATCTTGTGTGTGATTGTTGCATCATGCAATCATGCACCCCTGAGCATTGCTTTAACCAAATTTTCAAGGACTTAAGACTTCTGTTTGCAAACGTCACAAGTTTTGTAATTATGGGTTTTGGAAAAAGTACTTAGAAGTATAGTGTTAAGAGTCCTAATTCAGAATAATTGAGAAATCCTGAATCCTTGGTATCTAGTCCTTGTGATTTCAAGTTCTCCTAATTGTCTTAAAGATGGATTTCTCGACGCCCTTGATCCAGTTCCTCAATTCTTTGTATCGGTGAAACAGAACAGGACAACTATCTACATGAGCAGATTGAAGATTAACTCCTGAAACAGGACGGGGAAACTATCTTTTTTTCTCTAAGGTCAGAGATTAATTCCTGAAACAAGCCAAGGCAACTATCTCTACGACCAACAAAAAACAAGTTCCAGATTAATACCTGAAACAAGACAGGATAACTATCTGTGAACAACTGATTATAGATTAATACCTGAAATAAGACAGGACAACTATCTACATGAGCAGATTAAAGATTAACTCCTAAAACAGAACGAGGAAACTATCTTTCTTTCTCTAAGGTGAGAGATTAATTCCTGAAACAAGTCAGGGCAACTATCTCTATGACCAACAAAAAATAAGTTCCTAATTAATACCTAAAACAAGACAGGACAACTATATGTGAACAACTGATTGTAGATTAATACATGAAACAAGACAGGACAACTATCTACATGAGTGTTACACCCCAAAATTTACCCTTTTAATTCAAGCTCGTGTTTAGTCATAAACATCATATTGCATTGCATTCATACATTGTGATGGGATCAAAGTTTTCTGGTTATCAAGTCTTTCTCAAGCTTTTGAAGATTGATTGTGTTGACAAGTTTCTCAAGTAGAGCCTTATCATCTAAGTCTCTGGATCTTTCAAGCTCGAAGGTATCACATATCTCAATATATGTTATCCATCTCATTGGGTCATCATAATAATGAAGATTATGTTGATTATTAGGAGGATCACATATTTTTTGTTCATCAGTCAAAATTAGGGTTTTGGTTGATCAAGGCTATTAATGAATGTGCAAGTATTGATTTTGAAGATACAACACCTCATTAACATTTGAAATATCTTTATACAAGGAATTTTCTAAGATGTCCAGAGGATTTGATGTTTTGAAAGATGATTCATCATTCTCCTAAGGTGTTGACCAAAACTAGGGTTTAGGATTTTATCAGGATTTCTTGAGAATTTTGAGATGAAACTTTGTACATGGCTTCTATATATTTGGAAGATCATATGTTTGGAGTTTTGATCATCAATTTTGAAGAGAAGTGGATCAATTGATTCAAAGGGGCAAAATTTCATTTTGGCCAGAATTAGTCAAAGTCAAAGTTGACCAAGTGATCTTTTGGTCAACCATCAATTCAAGGGTGTACTTTTCATTTTTCAAGTCCATTTTAATCATTGGATCAAGAAGATTGGGGTTTGGATTGAAACTTGTTCATGAAGAAATCCAAAAAGTTTTTAAATTTGGAAAATGAGTATCAAACTTTGAAAATTCTTATTTTATTCATCTTTGATAAAAAAAATGCAAATTAAGTATGAGTGGAAAGCTAAGAGGGATCTCTTTCACATGATTCCATTTTTTAGAACAATGCATGAAGTGGTGGTAAGTTATAAAGCTTGGAAGTCAAAAAATTATGGGTCACTTCTCAAAATTTGTGATTTTCATACCATATTTTGAAGGACTCAATGGAATCAAATGTGAGTCCAATTGCCACAGGATTGAAGAGCATTGCAAGAACTTTCTAAAGAGTGCTCATTTCTGTCAAAATTCAAAAATATGAGCAAGTTATGAGCTTTGACATTTTGAGGCATTTTATTGAATTTTGGCCAAGCAAGCCAATGCAATTTCTTGAGAACTCGAGTTTCAGCCATTCCTTTTGTTTCTAATCAAGCCCATGACTAATTTGTGACATGCCGAGGTCCATTACACTCACCATTTCATGCCTCATGGGCCATAGAACTTGCTTGCATTCAAAATGCTCAAAGTTTCCAAGAAGGGACATTTTGATCAATACTCATTCTCCTTTACAAGTGAGGACTTGTAGCTTTGAGGCTTTCTTCCTGATGGTATTTTGCACACAAAACGCAAGAAATAAGGAGCAATGCATAAGCAAAACGAAGAAGCCCATAATCACTCAATTTCTGGCCTTTTTTTCAAATCCGACCCTCTAACAGTTTTGAGGACTAATTTCCTATTCTAACCTTCTATACACACACTATATAATGTACTGCAAGCCTCATTTCAGGTCACACGCGCTCCAGTGATCATAAATCTGGATCTGAACTTTTTCTGCTCTTACTGAAGTTTTCTTCGATTCTCTCATCTTCTTCAGGCATTCATCAAATTTCCTGTGGATTCATCTTCCTTGAAGTGTGTAGATCAATATCATGGAGTTTGTTGGCTTTTGTAATTAAGGAATCAAGGTTTCCAGTTTCACATTGAGGTGATATTTTTGAACTTGGATTTCCTTTGTTTAGCATGATTTGATGAATCATTCCATGTTCATGATGTATTAGCTGGCCAGACTATAGGTCGGATGTACTTGGTTCACTTGATTGAAGCTTAAATCGTGTTATATGAATTTTGTGCAACTTTTGGACTTCATGTTTTCAGTAACTTCGTGCACGTATTTCTTTTAGATCCCTTGTGCATTGAGAATTTTATGATAATCATGAGATAGATGGTAACTTCAGCTTTAATTTGTGCTTTGGATCATGGATTTTGGTTGAGAAACGAGCGCATTTGATGGATCTGAATATAGGCTCGTGACCTATTTTGTTGTACACATTATGATATGCTGGAGGTTGAAGACGAAGTGAGGTGGCGCGTTCTGATTGGTTTATTTGATGTTTTAATGCATTTCATATTATTTGATTTTAATTGATTTTCTCTAATTTTATTTTGTGATCAAAACATCTTCAAAAATTATAAACAAATTACCATAGACTAATATTAATTTCTAGTATTTGTCTTATTTTTTCTGGAAATTTTAAAAATGTTTTGATTGGTGAAATTTTTTTTTGCATTAATTAATTTTGTTTAATTGATTTTTGCATACTTTTTTTTGTTAATTTTTTTGACCTTTTCTTTGTACAAAAATTATGTGAAAAATATTTTTGACACTTTGATTAGTCCTTTTTAGGACCATGAAATTTATTTTAGAATTTTATTTATTTTAGTAGATTAATTAATTAATAGATTTAAATTGATTCTTTTGTTTTTGTCAGTTATTTTAACCTTGCTCTTAATATTGGAAAATTTCATAAAAAATTTCATAGACTCCTAAAATCACTTGAAAATTGATTCTGATGTTTTTTTTTTTGATATTTTTCCTATTTTTGATTAGAAATTAAATTTGAGAGTTTTATTTGATCCTTTTTGTTTCACAATTTTTGTTTTAATATTTTCCTGGATCCAAAAATTCATAACAAAATTATAGAAGCTTGTTTTTAATCATAGTATTTGAATATAATTTTGTTTTGATCCTCTTATGATTTTTGGTTAGGGTTTACATTTTGTGATCTAAATATTGGTTTAATGGTCTATTTGTTGGTATTTGATTTTATTTTAATATTTTCTTTAATAAAAAAATCTATAAAAAAATAAGAGATATTTTCTTTTAATTCTAATATTTGGATCTTAATTTTGGGCTTAACTTTCTTCTGACTTTTAATTAGAACTTTATTTTGAAATGTTGGTGATTTGTTTAATTGATAAATTGTTTGAATTTGATTTTTTTAACTTTTCTTTAATTGCAAAAATTAGAAAAAATACGTATTCTTATCTTTTTAGTTTTCTCATGATTGGTGTATATTTTTTTGAATTGTTTGAATTTTTATCCTACCTAATTAATATTTATGATTAAAAGTCAAACAATTAGGGTTTTGTTGTTTATTGTGCAAGTTTCAATTTTAAAATCACTTTGCCCTGGTTTTCCAATGGGATTTGGATCTTGTTTAAGGTTCATAGATGGGTTGAGGATATAAATCTAATTTTTCTTGGATTATTGGAATTGGTTTGATATTTTTCCATAAAATATTTTGAAAACTTCTCTAGTTTGCTAGTTTGGCCAACTGATTTTGAACTTTGAGCCTTATTTGATCCCCTCCTCAACTATTCATGCACTTAAAACTTGTTTTATGACTTCTATACACTTCAAAGATGTTAACATTTTTTTGTGTGATTTGTTGATCCCTGTTTCTACCTTTGATGTATTCTTGAAGTGAAGGTGACCAATTGAGTTTGCATTCTTCATTGCAACTTGTTCATTGGCCAATGAACTTATGTGAGGCCTGTACTTTGGGTACCTAATGATCAAGTTGTTTCTGTTTATTCACATAAACTTAAGTCAATTCATTTAATTTCCTCATAATTGAATGTTGAACATTTTGATGCATGCTTTGTAACTTTTGTTTTGTCATTGATTTTTACTTTGAAACTTGAGCTTTTAGCTTGAGTTTGAGGTCATCAAGTGCCCAATAATAATATGTAGAGAAATTACACTTCAATGATAGTCTCATAAGGAATTGATAATAATTGATCTCTAGTGCTTGAACCATTTTCATTCATATATGAATTTGATGTTCCTTCCTTTTCTCATTTTGAATCTTTGAGGTAATGCGCAACATGTATTAGAATCAATATTCTAACCTTTTGATCATATCCTCATAATATTTTATAAGATTGATTTCAAATATTTGAATGGTTTAAGCTCCCTAACTTTTTTTGTTTAACTCTCTTTGAGTGCTAACTTGTGATCCAAAATTTGTTGTAGTTTTTTGTAGAATCCCTCTTTTATTATGCCTGTGACCCATAATGAAATATGTATGCATGATTGAGTAGTGTTTGATACTGACTTTCAAGGTATTTTAATGCATCCTTCTCCAGCTACTTTGATCCTTGATTGACATTTACATGTCAATTCAACATGGTGATTAAAGGGAGCAACTGTCTTTTAGCTTTGACTAAATTGTTGTCTAGGCCTACTTGGTGTTTCCCATGTTTAATGTTATGATACTTGCTATCATGTTTTCCCATTGTCTTATTATTTCATCATCCATCCCTTATGTGATTCATCATTTTATCTGTGAGAACACTAATTTGTCTGTTGTTTGTGCGAGGTACTCTGAGAAAAGTTTTCCATTAATTGACTTGAGGTTGCAGTGTTCCACTTTATTTGTGGAACACAATTGGCTATGCTTTCCCCATTCTTGTGCTTGGCATATTTGATAGTGTTTGCAGGATATATATGTGATTATGATTTCTGTACATCACTTATGGGATATGCTCATATTTGAAATCCTTTGTGCTTACGTTTTGATGGCATAATTTTTGACTTGATTTATCGACTGATGCTAGCTTGCTTGAAGTTCTCTGGGTTTCTTTATCTTCTCTCTCAGTTTCTACGGATAGTTATCCGTTTGGTATTTCACTATTCCTTTTTTATTGTTTTCGTTCTTTGTTGCTTTCTATTGCATGATGGGACCTCTGTTGCTGATATATGTCAGGAGGCCCTCTGATTTCTTTAAAGACCTATAACAGGCATTTTGCACTTTGTTTGTTATATATGTTGTGTTTGTGTTTATTTCTTTAATTGTTGATCGATGAGCTACTCAATTTAGAAATTGAGATCACGACTTCGCTCTCAATGCATGTTCCCTATAGGATTGCTTTTGATTTCTTTAATTTTTAAACAATGAGTCACTCAACTTAGAGATTGAGATCACGACTTCGCTCTCATTGCCTGTTCCCCATAGGATAGTTTTTTTATACTTTCTTAGGCATGCTAACCTAGATAAGATCTCTAGGTTTGCTCTTTTGTGCTTTCTGGTCTGTTTGCTTGATTTCATCTTTGTGTGTATTTTGAGATGGCACACCCTCACCATGCTCCCTTAGGATTGCTCGTGTAGGTTTATTCCTCGAGTTAGACTTTATGATAGGAATCCATGCATGCTAACTTAGGGTAGAAAATTCCTTCTTTCATCCTCAATTTTACGATCAACCATTGTGTGATAACATTAGGGCTAGAGATTAGGATAGTCTCCCTTAGTTATTTTCTTTTTCTTTGCATATTGCATCTTAAAACTAAAACTTTTTCTTGGCAAATCATAAAACATATCTAATAAACTTAAATCCTTCTTCAAGGTAAAAAATACAAACCAATCATAATTGCTTGTGCGACTTTCTGTTTGATATTTCATCATCTTTGCCATGATATCCTATTATCTTTTAGCTGATGTTTCGCCATTGCATATTTATTTGAAGTTGATGTGTCTCCATCGCACATGATTGTTATCCTACTTTTATCCTCGATGTCATTGTTAGGTGCGATGTTTTATCATCTGGTTTATTGATGTTTCGCCATCTTTGCCATGCTATCTTCATATCTCTTAGCTGATGTTTCACCATCACACATTCTTTTAGCTGATGTTTCCCCATCACACATGTTTGTTATCCTACTTTGATCCTCAATATCATTGTTAGGCGTGATGTTTTTTCATCTGGTTTATTGATGTTTCGCCATCTTTGCCATGTTATCTTCCTATCTCTAAGAGGATGTTTCGCCATCACACATTCTTTTAGCCGGCGTTTCGCCATCGCACATGTTTGTTATCCTACTTTGGTTTTCAATATCATTGTTAGGTGTAATGTTTCATCATCTTGTCTGATATTTTGCTGTCATGCTGGCGTTTTATTGCCTTATCCGAGTTTGTGTTGCCATGCGATGTCTTGTCATCTTTTTTTTCTATTTTATCATCATTGTTGACATTTTTGTTGTTCTATCTGATGTTTTGCCATCTTGATTGTTGCTTTTATATTCTTAACTAAAAACCACAAACCAACCAAAATATATGAGCCGAAATACGGATGCTCTGATTCCTTAAAAGGGATATGTTTGCATTGGGGTAGGGCCCGAGCGAGCACAACTTTTATTTTTCCTATATTCTTTCCTCCTTTATTTTGCATGCATTCCCTTTACATCTTGGATATAAATTCTTACACATCCATTAGATTAGGAAACAAGAGTGGATACCATAGAGTACTACGGGTGTGTGGGGTGCTAATACCTTCCCCTCATGCAACAGACTCCCTTACCCGATCTTTCGGTCGTTTGATCATGATTTCACCCTTCTTAGGTTTTCTCGATGTTTACCTTTCCCCTCTCGGCGGGATAAAATATGTTCGGTGGCGACTTCATTGATTTTATTATTAGATGACAGTTCAGCCAGTTGTTTCAGCTGACGACTTCACTGGGGAAAGATTTACCTATTGCTGGTCCATCCCGGAGTCGATCCTAGCTCTTATTTGTTCATTTCTTTGGGTTTTTATTTATTTCCAGTTATGTATATACTGTTTGCATATGCTTGTGCATGCATTTTACCGCTTCCTATATATTTGGTTATCTGCTGTGCTGGCTCTGCTATGATGTTGGGTGGGTGTTACAAGAGGTAAAAGGCCCAATACCCAGGCCAAGTGACAACCATAGGAACCTTAGGAATATAGTGGAACATGAACGACTAGTCGACTCTGGTTTTCTAGTGCCGTCATGTCGTCCACCCTCAGATGAGATTATAAATGGGGTGCTATCGTTTCACACCGTTCTTTCGATGATAGTGGCTTCAGGCGTACCCATGATTCTGAGTAACCCTTGACTTACCCTGACCTACTTTGCACCTGTGAGCGGGGAGGGAATGTTGATCCTTATAGGTACCGTTGGTGACTCTTTTTCTTGTTGGTGACTGGATTTCTAAAAAGCAATGACTGGTTTTTTTACAAAGTTCTGGATCTTGGTTTCCCAGCATATTCAGAAAAGCACAGCAGATATCTTGATTCCTATGTGTTTGCATCACCTCATAACATATTTATTTTCTAAACAATGCAAGAAAAAATGTATGTATGTCTAATTCACATATGCATGTTATTTCCAGGGTATTTAGAAGTTGTCATTGGAATCCGGACGAATAACAACATGAGCACGAGTGCAGAAACTCTTAGGAAGAAGGCTGTCTATCAGTTTGTATTTTATGGGGGTCGATTGCGAGAGTTGGGAGCCCTTGTGAATGGTCCGAATGAGAACATTTTCAGGAAACGGTATGGGAACTTGTGAATGCTCTTTATTTGACCGTTAGCAAAGTAGAAGGTAATTGGATCAAGAAATATAACGTACAAGGTATTTCTCGGGATTATCTGATAAACAAAGACAAGGGATTTGCAGAAGAAGGAAAATGGATGGCTTTCAATGTGTTATTAGCCGTACTAATTTATGGTTTAGTCCTCTTACCTGTGGCAGAAAGGATGGTGGATTTGGAAGCAATTTGTGTCTTTATGAAAGACAATCTGGTATCGACATTATTGGCTGACACTTAATTTACTATTCATTCTTAGCATGGCAAGAGGGGGGGATATGGTATGCGGTACATCTTTACTTTACAAATGGTTCATGATGCACATGCCCACCAGGGGACCATTTGTCGACACTATTGAGACGTCTCTTTGGGCCCCACGGATCATGTGACTCACTTCTTATGACATTGTTTGGCACAACATGGGAATTATGAAGGAGTTCATTACGAGTTGTAGTGAGTTTCCTAATGTTCCACTCATGGGAACCAAAGGTTGCATCAATTATAATCCCATTTTGGCACGGCGCCAATTTGGATTCATAATGAAAAATGAACCTACTGAGCATGAGGTGAGGGAAACCATTTATTTCGGCAAAGAAGGGGATGCTGCTATGTTTGAAAGAGTAAAGGTATCCTGGAAACACATTCATCGAAAGGGAAAGCAGTCTTTTGATAGAAGCGGAGGTACGACTCTTGACACCTATTTAAGATGGATCCAGGGTCGAGTGAAGGTGTTGTTGTTGCCTTATAAGAGGGAAGAACCATTGTACCCGCAGCCTATGTATGATCCCCTGATAGAAAATTTCCCATATTATGAAAATGAGATTGATCACCTTTCTCATGGCTTGACATATTTTAAGCAATCCGCGCCAAGAGGGTCCGAAGTTGTACCAATGGTGTGCCTAAAAAATGCCAAAGCTGAGAATATTAAGCTAAAGCTGATCTGGAAGATAAGAATATTGAACTTTCCTTTTCTCTACAAGAAAAGAGAAGACTTTGTAGGGAGAATAGGGAGAAAGATTATATACTTGAGGGTCGTGGATCATGTGAACAATCAAAGAGGTCGAGGATTGAGAAGTCCAGCTTAACTAATATTCAGGATATGGCACTTCTTAAAAGTCAACAAAAGATTAAGAGTCTCCAAGTAGCAGAAGAGAAGTTAAAAGCATGTCATAGAAAGAGGGTTAAAGAATTGGAAAGGTAACTCAATGAAGTCAGATTGAGAGATCAGAAGCATGAAGAGCAGATGACTCGTGTAAGGGAAGAAAACGCTAAGCTCCGAAGTCAGATAGAAGAGCTGGAGCATGCACCTATACTTATTTCTCTGCCAGAATGCAAAAGATGTGATTACTTTCTAGAGCAATGTCAGTACTTAGAATAACAGCTATTCCGAAAGGATGTGGTGATCAAAGCCTTGTTGAAGAACATGACTGCCCAAGGACAAGACAACTATTCCAGGAGACCAAAGAGTGGAGTGAGGAGAATTTCCAGGAGAAGGGACCTTTATTTCATGTTGGAATGGGAGATTCACCCCTTTGATTTTATTTATCGTTTTTTGTTAAGCGATCACCACCAGTCTTATTGGATGGGATCTTTTTATCTTATTCAAATTCGGTGGATTTTGAGAATCGGTATTTTGACGTTTTTGTAAATAAAGAAGTTTTGCACTATAATATTTATTATTTGTCTTTTGTGCTTGGTTGTTATTCCTGATGATTGACAAAACTTGTAAAAAACCCTGGAAATAACAAAACATATCATGCATATCATACATCTTATAACATGACAGGTCATCTCAGGATGGTATTCTTATTATTCTGCTTTTCTTATTAAGAATTCAAGACGACTACTCATCGATATTCTTCCAGAAACCATTTTCCAAGACAGATGTAACATGTCCAAGCTGAAGTCATTGAAATGAGAGCTCAAATGGCTACTCAAATGACCCAGTTCATGGAGGTCATCACCAATGTGAATCACCGATAGAAGGAACTGGATGCCATTGTCAATAATCAACGCTGCTATCCAGTGGATGGTGGCAATCAAGGGCTTTACCAGGACATTTTTGTGGGACTGGAGGATGTACAAGATCAGCCCATTGGGAATTTTCACAGGCCCCATGGAAACCCTTTTGTGCATAACATGGGGAAATTCCCCCCATTCCTGGGACCTCGTCTTGTGGGGAACCAGAGAGATAATCTGGGTGGTGTAAGAAATTGTCAAGAGTAGGACTTTGAGTTTGATCAGGATGAAAATCAGTTCTCTGTACGGTGTTCTGAGCCAGAAGTTCAGGTTGAGGATAGAAGGTATTGGTTGTTGGAAGAACGTTTGAAGGCGTTAGAAGGGCAAAGAGTCCTCGGTATGGATGCTAATGATTTTGGGCTAGTATCTAGGGTAAAGGTTCTTCAAAAGTTCAAACCACCGGTCTTTGAAAAGTACAATGGTTTATCATGTCCCGTTACTCATGCAACTTCTTATTTTCGGAAGATGTCGGTGCATACTAATGATCAAGGGCTCTTGGTTCATTTCTTCCAGGATAGCCTATCTGGGGCATCCCTGGAATGGTACATGAAGTTAGAGAAAACTCATAATAATTGCTGGAACGATCTTGCTCGGGCTTTTGTCAAGCATTATCAGTAGAATATAGATATGGCGCCTAATCGAACTCAGTTACAGAATTTTTCACAAGGACCAAAAGAATCTTTCAAGTAATACGCTTAGAAGTGGCATGAGTTTCCTGCGAGGGTCCAACCTCCACTCATGGAACGAGAACTTGTCTATATGTTTATGAGTACCCTGCAAGTGCCGTTTTATGATCAGATGATAGGAAGTGCTTCAGCAGGATTTGCGGATTTGGTTATGGTTGGTGAAAGAATTGAGGTGGGTTTGAAATTATGGAAGATTCAAATCAATGGTTCTAGTGATTCATCAAGAGGTGGTAAGAAACCATTCCATACTTACCCTAAGAAGAGGGAAGGCGACACGAGTGCAGTTTATTCTCATGGAGGAAGAGGAGATGATCTTCAACACCAACACATCAATGTTATGTCTATCCCTGTTAATGCTACTCCATAATAGATACATAATTCGGTACCCCAACAACAAAGACAACAAGATGCTCTCGTCAGTATAATAATCAACAACAAAGACAGTTGAGAAAATTCGACCCCTTACCAGTATCTCCTACTGAAGCACTCCACCATTTTCTCGATTTTAAGTTTATTAGTTTGAGAAATATGCCACCACCCCCTGGAAGACTCCCTCCTAACTATGATGCTAACGCAAGATGTGAATTCCATTCTGGCGGAATTGGTCATTCAACGAACAATTGTTTTATGTTGAAATGTAAAATACAATACTTGTTGGATGCCAAGGCAATTGAGTTTACTCCCGTAACTGGTTCGAATGTTACCCAGAACCCAATGCCTAGACATGGAGGGGTTGTTGTTAATATGATTGATGATAGTGGAGAAATGATGAATTTAGTTATGGATGTATAACAAGTAACTACTCTGTTTTGGTATGTTAAGAGATATTTGCTTGACAATTCTATTTTCCCGGGATGTGCTTCAGATTGTGCCAACTGTAGAGAGAAACTAAAGGGCTGCGATGATTTGAAAGATGGTATCCAAGTCACGATGGATGAGGGTTCCCTACAATTCGATAGAAAGCCAAGTTACCGAAAGGTTACTGGAGAAGACGTTGTTGTGGTAACTATTCCTTACACCCCCGCGCGCATTTCAGCTAGGACGCCTCGTTTGATGATTATGGTACCTGGTCCCATGCCGTATACTAGTGAAAAGGACATCCCATGGCATTATGGTGCTGATGTTTATTACTACGGGGTGAAGCAAGAGGCAAATCTTGGTCCTTCCAAGAAACAATATGTTGAAGACAATGAAGGGGAGGTTCATAATTTCTCTAGCGTAGGTCGAATGACTAGAAGCGGGAGAGTGTTTGGTCCTTCTAATGTACAAGATGTGGCAGATGCCTCTGTAAGAGAAAAAGGAAAACAACAGATGACGATTGGTAATCCGAGAGTTACACCAGCCAATGTGACTCAACCAATTCCCGTACCAGAAGTTTCTTCAGTTCCCGATGAAGTTGAGGTGTTGATGCGAATTATCAGGAATAACGATTATAGCATAATTGACCAGTTAAGTCACACACCTTCTAAGATGTCTATCTTGTCTTTGTTTATTTATTAAGAATCTCACATAAATTCTTTGATGAAGTTGTTGAAGAATTATTCGTTCCGCACGAGATAACAATCAATTAGTTTGAGAATGTTTGTGCTAACATATCTACTGGGAACGGTTTGGGCTTCACAAATTTTGATCTTCCTCCAGAAGGGAGAGATCATAACAAAGCGTTACATATTTCTATGGAGTGCAGGGGCACTACTTTATCTCGAGTTTTGGTGGATACAAGGTCGTATTTGAATGTACTACCCGAGTTAGCATTAATGAAAGTTGATTATTCCGGCCTGGAGTTACGTCATAGCGATTTAATGGTAAAAGCATTTGATGGGTCCCGAAGAGAAGTATTTGGGGAGGTGGAATTACCTATCAAGGTGGGTCCTCGCACCATCAATGCTATCTTCTTTGTGATGGACATACATCCAGCGTATTGTTGTTTGTTGGGGCGACCGTGGATTCACAAGGCAGGAGCAGTCACCTCTACTCTTCACCAGAAGCTAAAATATCCTACAGAGGGAAAAGTGATAACTGTATACGGAAAGGAAGAGTATATCATGAGTCATTTGACATCATTCCATTATGTTAAAGTCGAAGGTGAAATACACGAGACTCCGTTTCAGGCTTTTGAGACAGTTCATGCAGTCAATTTTCTGCCCCCAAAGCAGAAAAAGAAGCCGGAAACTGTTATGTCTTCTCTCAGGGATGCTAGAGTGGTGGTAGAGAATGGAAACCCTAAAGGTTGGGGTCGAGTGCTGGATGTTACCCTAAAATTCAACAAATTCGGTCTTGGTTACATCCCGGATTAGCAAAATGCAACTTTCAAAGCTCTCGGTTTATCTACTCCTGTGAGATTCTCCCGTCCTAATGCTACTCAAGAAGGATGAACCAATGCAATTGGTGACGATAGGGATACAACATTGAAGGTTGGATCCGTCCAAGCGTTCCAGGCCAAGCACTCAACAATTGGACTTCTGTGGATGTTATCCAAGTATCAAGCGATGAGGAGTAATTTTTCTTGTTTGCTTTTATTATCATATCATAATTCCTACGCTCTGCCCAAGGTGTAGTGGATCATTTGTGTAGGGAAACCATGTTTATTTTCAAATGTTTGTCATAAATAAAGGACGTTTTTGCATTCAAAATTTTTGTTTCATTATTTCCTTTTTATTTCTCTTTAAATGGCAATGCTTCCCTTTTCACACACTGTCACTAGAACACCCAAAATATCATTTATGCAGATGCACTTCCATCACAGATTATATTGATAACGACTCTTATATCGTGTACTATGACTTTGACAATCTAATTTATCAAGCTGAAGAAGAGGCATATGAGGATTGTGATCTTCCTGAGGAATTAGCAAGATTGTTAAAACAAGAAGAGAAGGTTATCCAGCCGAATCAAGAGTCAATTGAGGTGGTGAATATCGGCATAGAAGATGTGAAAAGAGAGTTCAAGATAGGGACAGATCTCGAGGAAAGTATGAAGGTCAGATTGATTGAGCTTCTCTGTGAGTATTCTGATATCTTCGCGTGGTCTTATAAAGACATGCCAGGTTTGGATACAGATACTGTGGTGCATCGACTACCGCTCAAAGAAGGTTTCTCCCCTGTCAAGCAAAAGCCCCGAAGAACTTATCCTGCAATGTCCAAGAAGATTAAAGAAGAAGTTCAGAAACAGTTGGATACAAATTTCTTAAAAGTCATCAATTATCCGCCATGGATTGCGAATATTGTGTTGTGCCTAAGAAAGACGGTAAGGTCAGGATGTGTGTGGATTATATGGATTTAAATAGAGCTAGCCCTAAGGATGATTTTCCTCTTCCTCATATTGATGTGTTGGTCGATAATACTGCTCACTCTAAAGTGTTTTTCTTCATGGACGGCTTTTCGGGTTACAATCAAATTAAAATGGCTCTGGAGGATATGGAAAAGACAATATTTATCACGCCTTGGGGAACCTTTTGTTATAAGGTGATGTCGTTTGGTTTAAAAAATGCTGGGGAAATGTATCAGTGTGCCATGGTTACTCTCTTTCATGATATGATTCACAAGGAGATTGAGGTATATGTGGACGATATGATTGCTAAGTCTGACACGGAACAGGAACATCTTGTTCATATGGAGAAGTTATTCGAGAGATTAAGGAAATTCCTGTTGAGGTTGAATCCAAATAAATTCACCTTCGGGGTGAGGTCCAACAAGTTGTTGGGATTTATTGTAAGTGAAAAAGGCATCAAGGTTGACCCAGCTAAAGTGAAAGCGATACAGGAAATGCCCGAACCAAAAATAGAGAAGGAATTTCGTGGTTCCTTGGGGAGGTTAAACTATATTTCTAGATTTATTTCTCATCTCACGGTCACATGTGAACCTCTATTCATATTGTTGAAGAAGAATCAAACAATAAGTTGGAATGAAGATTGTCAGAAGGCGTTTGACAAAATAAAGGAGTATCTGCAGGAACCCCCGATACTCATGCCGCCGGTGGAAGGATAACCTCTGATCATGTATTTAACTGTGTTAGAAAACTCTATGGGTTGTGTCCTTGGTCAGCATGACGATACAGGGAAGAAAGAGCAAGCCATTTATTACTTGAATAAGAAGTTTACAGAATGTGAGTCAAGGTACTCATTGCTTGAAAAGACTAGTTGTGCACTTGCCTGGGCTGCCAGACGCTTAAGACAATACATGTTAACTCACACCACCTACGTGATATCCAAGATGGATCCAATCAAGTACATTTTTGAGAAACCAACACTTACAGGTAGGGTAGCTCGTTGGCATATGATACTCACTAAATATGATATCCAGTACACTATGCAAAAGGCGATCAAAGGTAGTATATTGGCCGATCATCTTGCTCATCAGCCCATGGATGATTATGAACCAATGAAGTTTGAATTTCTAGATGAGGAAATAGTGTATATTCAAGATTGTAGTATACCGGGCCCAGGTGAAGGACCCGAGCTAGGATCGCGTTGGACGCTTGTGTTCGACACAGCCTCCAATGCCATGGGCAATGACGTCGGAGATGTTATTACTTCCCCTGAAGGATTCCACATTCCTTTCACAGCTCGTATTTGCTTTGATTGTACTAACAACATGGCCGAATATGAAGCTTGCATTTATGGCATTGAAGCAGCAATCGACTTGCGGATCAAATATTTGAAAGTTTACGGGGATTCCAATCTTGTTATCAGCCATATTAATGGAGATTGAGAAAATCATCATTAGAACCTGATTCCCTATCGCGAGCATGTTATGAGGTTAATTCCGTACTTCGAAGAGATCACATTCGAACACATTTCCATAGAAGAGAACAATCTAGCTAATGCACTGGCAACTTTTTCTTCCATGTTCAAAGTTAAGTAGGCTAACAAAGCACCTTCCATTACCATCAGAAGGTTGGATGAGCCAGCTTTTTGCTTTGAAGCCAAATTGGAATCAGATGATAAAACATGGTTTTATGATGTCAAAAGATATCTTGAAACGCAAGAATACCGTAAAGAGGCGTCCGTCATAGATAAGAAGTTCTTGAGGAGATTTTCAGCCAAGTTCTTTCTCAGTGGTGGTGTGTTGTATAAGAGGCATCATGATGGTTTACTGTTGATATGCGTTGACAAAAGAGAAGCAACTAGAATCATTAAAGAGATACATGAGGGTGACTTCGGGACTCACTCCAGTGTGAAGAAGTGAAAAACACAAGAAGGGGGGTTGAATTGTAAAACTGAAAATCAATGCAGTGAACACGATATTTTTATTCTGGTTCGTTTGACCTCAAACTACTCCAGTCCACCCGTCAAGGTGATTTCGCCTCTCTCCAACGAGGTCTTAATCCACTATATTCAACTGAATATTACAATCTGCTTTAACAACTGCTAAAGCCTTCTTGATGCGAACCACAAACCGGTTTGTCAAGGAATCACTTTCTTACAGAGAATTGAAATATAGGTGTGTGAATGTTTTCTACAAAACAGTTTATCACAACTGTGATATTACACAGCTTAAGCTTATGGAAACTAGATTGCTAAAATAATTTAGTAAGGAATTTTGGAGCTTTTAGCAAACTGAGAATAGGTAGATGATGAATAGCTTTTAGGCGTGTAAATTGATGTAGAGCATTAGCCAATTCAATCTTCATTGTCTTGTTTATATAGCATTGAAATTGGTGAACGTTGGAGCAATAATCTTGATTCAATGCCAATAACAAACTTTCCTTATTAAGCAGATCTTGTCTGGAATGATGTCGTTGGTAATAACTCGTCTTGAATGCACAGTGCCGTTGCTACTAAAGCGTGTTCTGGCTTTGGCTCATTCTGACGCTGCTTAAGTGCTGATGAACTATTGTTGTCTTTATCAGAGATCAGAGTGTTGAGCGCAGTTCTGTTCATCAAGCTTCAGCATAAGCGTGAGTTGTTCTTCTGATTCTGGTATCTGATATAGCATCTTCTGATGCTGATGTTGATAACCAATATTCTGATGCTGATTATGATGTACTCTTGCTGATACCTATCAGAGTTTCTGTAAAACAGAAAGTAATATTTTAGGTAGCAAATTGTTCTTACATGAATCACATAGTTAATATATCTTTTCATTTTGTTATCATCAAAACTTAAACTTAGGGTAGTAGATTCAAACTTTGTTCTAACAATCTCCCCCTTTTTGATGATGACAAAAACTAGATATTTTTTAATTGAAAATAGTGTGAAAAAGTATCAGAGATAACTAAATGATAAGTTGCATCAGAATAAAATAAGGAGTTATCAAAGATAAGGGATAAAGAGATATCAGAGATAGGATCGGAGATACTCCCCCTGAATTTATTACTTCCCTTTTTAATTCTAAGAGTTCTTTAGGATCAGATCTTTATTGCCTTTCTTTGAACATCAGAGTGTTAGAGCTTCAGATCAGAATATCAGAGCTTTGACTATCAGAACTTCATATCAGAATATCAGTGCTTTATCAGAGCTTTGCTTTGGATCAGAGTATCAGGGCTTTGGTCTTCAGTGTATCAGAAAGCATTCTTGTACCTGTAGACTTATGTAAAAACATAAAACATTCAAGTATATCAGAGTTAGAATGTTTGAGACTTTTTGTCTCAGTAGTCCGTTATTGAAAAATATCATTCTTGTTCTCCCCCTTTTTGTCAGCAATCAAAAAGTGTAAGTGATGTGCTAAAACGATAAGAGAAGAAAAACTTGTTATATTAAAGTATTCAGAGCCAGACAAAACAGTACAAAAGATATGCAAAGAAAAACATTGAAAATATCATGAATGAAAAACTAAGGTTGGGGAGGAAAGCGTGTGAACAGAGTCTCCAGCATTGCCTTAATCTGATCAGCAATTTCAGTCTGCTTGTGCACCATGCTGACTACTGTATCTATCTTGCTGTCCTGCACATCCATCCTTTCCTTCATCTTCTGATCATTTTCATCCATCCTTTGCTGCAAACGAATATCATTCAGCTTCAGCTCTTCCAGAGTCTGCCTGTCCAAGGCAGCTTGAGAAACATCAAAAGCAGGGAGCTTCTGAGAGCTTTCTGCAACATCTTCAGCTTGTCTGACTTCAGCTTGAGTTGTCTGATCTTCTTCTGGCTGCACTTTTGAAGTTGGACGCTTATCAGACCATGGCTCACTATCCAGAAGGAGCACGTCTTCCTGTGGTAGCTGACTTTCAACTTCCTTCAGCAGCTTGCTGAAGTTCTGTTATGCCTGCTCATAGTTGATATCCTGCAACTTGAGGGCTTCAGCACATACCCATATTCTGAAACGTGACCAGAGCTGGTCTGAGGCAGCAGGATCAATCATTTCAGGACAGACTTGCTTCAGAGAAGCAATCCACTGCTGCAAACCTGTTTCAAAATTCACAATGCCAGAGCCAACATCTGGATGTTTTGGTTTTGGAATGGCTATTCTCTATTTGAGATCAGCAAGACGGTCAAGGATTGTTAAATCGATGAAGGTCCTGCTGGGGTCATCTGTAGTTTGTTTGGGAGATGTTTGTTTGGGAGATGGAGTGGGAGAATCAGAAATAATAATTGGACTGTTGGGAGTTTTTGGAGTATTTGGAGGGGTAGTTTCTGGCGAGGATGGCAGCTGGGCCATGGTTACAGTTGTTCCACATGGCAGCTGAATTGCCAAAGGTTGTGGCTCAGAGGATTGAGGAGAATGAGGTTCAGGAGATGGAGTTTCAGAATGATGAAACTCAGGTTGAGGAGGTGATGGAGGATGTGATGGTGGATGAATTTCTGGTTGAGGAGAGGGAGGAGGAATTGCTGGTTGTGGAGAAGGAGGAGGAATTTCTGGTTGTTCAAGAATTTGTGGTTCTTCTGGTATGGGTGAGAGAGGTTGTTCTGGTTGAGGAGAGTGGGCAATTTCTGGTTCAGTGTTTGGATTATTGGAGAGGTGATCAGAAACACGTTGATCAATGTTAGACAGAACTTTGTCAAGTTCTGATGTTGTTGAAGTTGTTGGTTTGGGGTGTTTGGTGCGGGGTCTTCTGAGAGTTAGTGCCTCAGAAGGGTCATCTTCTGGTTCGGTTTCATCTATAGTTGGTATGGGGATTGGAATTTCATGTGAAGCTAGAGTTGGGATTGATGTTGGGATAGCAGAAGAATTTAAAACAGAAGCAGCAGATAAATTACCTCTTTTCTTGGGAGTCTGCTGGGATGTTCCTTCTGAAGTGGCCTTCCTTTTCTTCGTCTTCTTCAGTGTAACTTTTGGTTGAGGTTGGTGCAGATCTTTGATATTCAGCTTGGGATCTGTACCATCAGCCTTGCACGCGTCCAAGTATCTGAGAACCACTACTGGTTTAGATTCTATCTCAGAAAATAATGGAAAGTCGCTCAGTGGGACTCTTCTGCTGGTGATGTCAGCAATAGGAGTAACGTTGGGTTCCTTTCTGATATTCTCTATTAATTTCATTATCTTCAGATTCTTCGCGTTCAAAGGCTTGCCAACAGTTGGTTCAATAGTGCTTAACTCCTGAGCTTCTATAAGGTGCTCTATCAGCCTATTCTCAGTCAGAATATATGATATTAACTTTCCAAAGGGTATCCAATCCCTCTTTGTTATTTCTTCTTCCCTGGTTTCCTTCACGCTGGTCCTGAGGTGATTAAACAGAAGATGAGCCAGGTTGATTTTTACCTTATGATTAATAAAGTAGATCAGAAACTGCTGATCTATATTTATATAATTAGGGGAGCTAGTTGGCTTCCTGTGATTAAAACACCCCAGAATGATCTTCGCCCAAACTCTGTGGTGATCCTTTAGGTCTCTGATTTTGCTGCTGGGCACCCCAAGGGTGAAAATATGTTCTGCTATGACACCAACGTCTGAGCATCTTTCAGCCATATCAATACAGCGGACGCCACCGCCACTGTAACCAATCAGTTTTGCTATGTGATCCTCAGTGATCACAATCTTCTTTCCCATTATGTAGGAGGTGACTTGATGCGTTGAAGAGGATGCATGAATCCAGAACTCCTTGACTAAAACTGGGAACGTTGGTCCAACCAACCTGTCAAAATATCTCTCCCATTTCTGTGCCCTAACTTCTTCTGTCAAGTCAAAACCATTCTCTTTCAGATTGCCAAAGTCAATAATCAGTTCAAACAACACTTTTAGATTCTTCACTGGTGTAAGGAGTGTTCTGAATGGAACTTGGTACTCTTCAGAGGAATCTTTCTTCTGAGAACCTGCAGAAGCACTGCTGGAGGTTGCCATGTTCACACTTAGGGTTTTTCTGAGAAAAACTGAGAAAATGGGTTTAAGTTTGAAAGAGATAAACACAGAGAAAATGCAGAAAATATTTGAGAGATTATGAGAAACGGTAAAGGATTAATGTGAGAAGTTAAAGTGCTTAAATAGATTTAAGAAAATTTTTTGAAAGTGTAAACGGTTTCAAGAAAGAGAAAATAAAATCATGATTATGTTTTAAAACATGATTACTTTCATTTAATGCTTGCTGATTTTGGGGGATTTGAGAAAGATACTTGAAACGGTTACCAGACATGTGTCTCAATGCACCAATCAGCGTTTTGCCTTCTCAGAAGCATGCACGTGTTCTGCTTCAGATATTTGCTGATGATTGGATGACACTTGTTTGATTTAGTGAGCAGCACGTCTATCCTTAAGCTGAAACGCTCAGAACTTTAAGAATAGCATCTGATACAATCTGCATGTTATATCTTTCTGAAAAGAGATTGATCATAAGTTCACAGTAAAACAAATACATTCTGAAAGATAATATATGGAATTAAAACATTTTCACTCTAGGCAGATTTTCATGCTGAGATGTTTCAGAATGAAATTGAATTTATCTTCAAAAAGGGGTTTAGTGAAGATATCAGCCCATTGATGGTCTGTATCTATAAATTTTAAGTTCAAAATTCCTTTCTGAATGTAGTCCCTAATGAAATGATGTTTTATTTCTATATGCTTAGCTCTAGAATGTAAAATAGGATTCTTACTTAAGCAAATAGCAGAAGTATTTTCACAGAGTATATGGATGTTACTCTCAAAAATCTGGAAGTCTTCAAGCTGACTTTTCATCCAGAGCATTTGTGTGCTACATCCTACTGCTGCTATGTACTCAGCTTCTACTGTTGATAGCGCAATTGTGGATTGCCTTTTGCTGGACAAAGAGATCAGATTTTCTCCCAGAAACTGGCAGCTTCCAGAAGTACTTTTACGCTCTACTCTGTCTCCAGCAAAGTCAGCATCGCAGTAGCCTACTAAGCTGTAATCACTAGATTTTCTATAAAATAGACCCAGATTAGTAGTACCTTTTAGATACTTGAAAATTCGCTTAACAGCTGTTAAGTGAGATTCTCTAGGATCTGATTGGAATCTAGCTAAAATACATACGCTGAATAATATATCAGGTCTTGAAGCTGTCAGATAAAGGAGAGAACCAATCATACCTCTGTAGACCTTCTGTTCTACCTTTTTGCTTACCTCTTCTCTTTCCAGAATGCACGTGGGATGCATTGGAATCTTTGATGGCTTACATTCTGAGAGGTCAAATTTCTTCAGAAGATCTCTGATATATTTGCTCTGATGAATGTAAGTTCCCTCTGGGGTTTGATTGATCTGAATTCCTAGAAAGAATTTCAGTTCCCCCATGAGGCTCATCTCAAATTCTTCCTGCATACACTTAGCAAATTTTCTTCCAAGAGAAGGATTAGCAGATCCAAAAATGATATCATCAACATAGATTTGACAGACTAAGATGTCATTCTTAACTGACTTACAGAATAAGGTAGTGTCCACCTTCCCTTTGGTGAATTCATTTTCTAACAGAAAGTTACTTAGTCTTTCATACCAAGCACTGGGAGCTTGTTTCAGACCATATAGTGACTTCTTTAGTTTGAAAACATGTTCTGGATGTTTTGTATTTTCAAAACCAGGGGGTTGGTGCACATAAACCTCTTCTTCTATATACCCATTTAAGAATGCACTCTTGACATCCATCTGATATAGAGTGATGCCTCTATTAACAGCAAATGAAATTAAAAGTCTGATAGATTCTAACCTGGCGACTGGAGCAAAGGTTTCTGTATAGTCTATCCCCTCTTGGTGACTATAACCTTGTGCTACCAGTCGTGCTTTGTTTCTGATGACTTCACCTTGTTCATTTAGCTTGTTTCTGAACACCCATCTTGTTCCAATGACGTTGAATCCTTTTGGTCTGGGTACAAGATCCCATACGTCATTTCTGGTGAATTGATTCGGCTCTTCTTGCATTTCCAGAATCCAGTCGTTGTCCAGAAGTTCTTCATCAATAGAAGAAGGTTCAATCAGAGACACAAGTCCCATGAGGGTTTCTTCAGAGTTTCTGAAGCTTGCTCTTGTTCTGATTGGATCTTCCTTCCTTCCTAAGATAGTTTCTTCTGGATGATCCAAGCTGCTTCTGGGTAATCTCTTTTGAGGTTGATCAGCAGCTGTTGTAGGATTGCTAGCAGTGCTCCTTTCAGATGTTGAAGGAGTGTCTGTGTTGAGAGCTTCTGATGACTTGTCTTCAGAACCTGTAAATTCAATTTCCATACCTGCAAAAACTTCATTCTGCTTTGACTTTTCAGAGTCAAGCTTATCATCAAAACGAACACTGATTGATTCTTCCACAATCTGTGTTTCTATATTGTATACTCTGTACCCTCTTGAGCGTTCAGAGTATCCTAACATAATACACTTTTGTGCTTTAGAGTCAAACTTGTTCAAATAATTCTTTGTATTTAACATAAAACAGGTACATCCGAATGGATGAAAAATTGAAATGTTAGGCTTTCTGTTCTTCCACAATTCATATGGAGTCTTTTCCAGAATAAGTCTTATTGAGATTCTATTCTGAATGTAGCACGCTGTGTTTATTGCCTCTGCCCAGAAGATCTTAGCAACGTTTGTCTCATTGATCATGGTTCTGGCCATTTCTTGCAATGTTCTGTTCTTTCGTTCTACAACTCCATTTTGTTGGGGAGTTCTAGGACAAGAGAAATCATGCAAAATGCCTCTGTCATTAAAGAATGACTCAAAATCTTTGTTTTCAAACTCTCCACCATGATCACTTCTGACTTTAACGATTCTAAGATCCTTTTCATTATGAACTTGGTTACAGAAGGTAACAAACACAGAGTGTGACTCGTCCTTGTGTCTTAAGAACTTTACCCATGTCCATCTGCTATAGTCATCTATGATTACTAACCCATACTTCTTGCCACTAACTGAAGCAGTTTTAACTGGTCCAAATAAGTCAATGTGCAGAAGTTCTAATGGCTTAGAGGTAGAAACAACATTTTTAGATTTGAAAGAAGGTTTTGCAAACTTTCCTTTCTGACATGCTTCACACAGAGCATCTGAATTGAACTTCAAATTAGGAAGTCCTCTGACCAGATTGAGTTTGTTAATCTAAGATATTCTTCTCATACTAACATGCCCCAATCTTCTGTGCCAGATCCACTGCTCGTTGTTAACAGACAAAAGACACTTTACATTCTGACTTTTCAGTTCAGAAAGTTTAATTTTATAGATGTTGTTTTTCCTCTTTCCATTAAACAGGATAGTCCCATCTTTCTGACTAACAGCTTTACATGATTTTTGATTAAAGATTATATCATAACCGTTATCACTTAATTGACTTATGGATAACAGATTATGCATTAATCCATCTACTAGCAGAACATTATTAATAGAGGGAAGATTTCCATTACCTACAGTTCCAGAGCCAATTATCTTTCCCCTCTGATTGCCTCCAAAGCCAACGTGGCCTCCAGGCTTAAGTTCCAGGCTTTGGAACATATGCCTTCTTCCCGTCATGTGTCGCGAGCAGCCAGAGTCCAGGTACCATGACTGGTGTTTCTGATTTGCTGCTAAAGATATCTGCAACATGTATTATTTTATCCTTAGGTACCCAGATTTTCTTGGGTCCTGATTTGTTAGATTTACCAAAACTCTGGTTGAATTTTGGTTTCACAGAATATTTACTGCTAGTGTATTTAATATCATGTGTGTGACCATACACAAAATGTGAATTCAGAGGAGTGTGTTTAATGGTTAACTCCATGACATTCTTTGGTGTAGGAACCTTACCTTGGTATCCTATTCCCTTCCTACCATTTCTGCTAACTCCATAGATCATTGAAGCCATTTTTCTTCTATCTATGCTTTTAGCAAGGAACTTCTGGAAACTGTGATCATACTCCTTGATGATCTCATCAGCGCTGCTGGGAGTTTCAGAAATTGGTTCCTTCTGAGAGTTTTGTAAAGAATTTTCTAATTTTGAAATTTTATTTCTCAGCTTAGAATTTTCCAATTTAAGACTCTCAGTCTTATTAGAGTCAGATTCAAGATTCCTTTTCAGGTTTCTGAATTTAACTCTAATCTGCTGGTATCTTTCCAGAATTTCATTGAGGCTTTCAGCAAGTTCAGCCTTAGTAAAATTAATTGCAAAGTCAAGAAATACCTCTTCAGTATCTGATTCTGAGTCTGATTCAGAAGCTTCACTATCTTCTGAAATGTTGGCCATGAGAGCTATGTTTGCTCTCTCATCATCTGATTCTGAGTCAGCTTCAGACGAGTCAGAGTCATCCCATGTAGCCATGAGACTTTTCTTCTTTTCTCTTCCAAACTTCTTTTTGGGCTTTTCCCTCTGAAGCTTTGGGCAGTCACTCTTGTAGTGTCCTTGCTCATTGCACTCATAGAAGATGATGTCCTTGGTGTTTGGCTTTCTGCTTCCTGAGGAGCCTTCAGATCTTCTGTATCCAGAGGAAGAATCTGTCCTTCTGTATCTGGAAGAAGACTCGTTCTGATCAGATCTGCTGGGATTCCTGAACTTCCTTTGTCTCTGCTTCCACAGTTGATTCACTCTTCTGGAGAGGAGAGAAAGTTCGTCTTCTTCTGATGAGGATCCATCAGATGTTTCTTCAACTGCCTGCAAAACTTTAGACTCAGATTTTTTGTTAGATTTTAATGCTAAAGGCTTACCTTGCTTCTGAGGTTCATCAGCTTCTAGCTCTATCTCATGACTTCTGAGGGAGCTGATAAGTTCCTCTAGAGAAATTTTGTTGAGATCTTTTGCAAGCTTCAGAGCTGTAACCATTGGTCTCCACAGTTTTGGTAAGCTTCTGATGATCTTCTTGACGTGATCAGCAGTAGAGTATCCTTTGTCCAGAACCTTGAGACCAGCCACCAGAATTTGGAATCTTGAGAACATTGTTTCAATGGATTCACTTTCTTCCATTTTGAATGTCTCATACTTCTGAATGAGCGCAAGAGCTTTAGTTTCTTTGACCTGAACGTTGCCCTCATGCGTCATTCTGAGTGAGTCAAACATGTTCTTAACTGTGTCTCTGTTAGAGATCTTTTCATATTCAGCATACGAGATGGCGCTGAGAAGGATGGTTCTGGCCTTGTGGTGATTTTTGAAGTCACGCTTTTGTTGATCAGACATTTCTTTTCTATCAATCTTCTGACCGCTTGCATTCACAGGGTGCGTGTATCCATCTGTCACCATGTCCCACAGATCCGCATCATGAGCCAGAAAGAAGCTTTCAATTCTGTCTTTCCAGTAATCAAAATTTTCTCCATCAAACACTGGAGGTTTGCTGCTGAATCTGTCTCTGTCCTCATGGTTGTCATTGCTGGTGTGTGAATAAGTTCCTGCCATTGTGTTTTTCTGACGCTGGATCTTGTACTGACACGGTTAGGTGTTTTAGCTCAGAACCAAGCGCTCTGATGCCAATTGAAGAAGTGAAAAACACAAGAAGGGGGTTTGAATTGTAAAACTGAAAATCAATGCAGTGAACACGATATTTTTATTCTGGTTCGTTTGATCTCAAACTACTCCAGTCCACCCGTCAAGGTGATTTCGCCTCTCTCCAACGAGGTCTTAATCCACTATATTCAACTGAATATTACAATCTTCTTTAACAACTACTAAAGCCTTCTTGATGAAAACCACAAACCGATTTGTCAAGGAATCACTTTCTTACAGAGAATTGAAATCTAGGTGTGTGAATGTTTTCTACAAAACAGTTTATCACAACTGTGATATTACACAGCTTAAGCTTATGGAAACTAGATTGCTAAAATAATTTAGTAAGGAATTTTGGAGCTTTTAGCAAACTGAGAATAGGTAGATGATGAATAGCTTTTAGGCGTGTAAATTGATGTAGAGAATTAGCCAATTCAATCTTCATTGTCTTGTTTATATAGCATTGAAATTGGTGAACATTGGATCAATAATCTTGATTCAATGCCAATAACAAATTTTCCTTATTAAGCAGATCTTGTCTGGAATGATGCCGTTGGTAATAACTCGTCTTGAATGCACAGTGTCGTTGCTACTAAAGCGTGTTCTGGCTTTGGCTCATTCTGACGCTGCTTAAGTGCTGATGAACTATTGTTGTCTTTATCAGAGATCAGAGTGTTGAGCGCAGTTCTGTTCATCAAGCTTCAGCATAAGCGTGAGTTGTTCTTCTGATTCTGGTATCTGATATAGCATCTTCTGATGCTGATGTTAATAACCAATATTCTGATGCTGATTACGATGTACTCTTGCTGATACATATCAGAGTTTCTGCAAAACAGAAAGTAATATTTTAGGTAGCAAATAGTTCTTACATGAATCACATAGTTAATATATCTTTTCATTTTGTTATCATCAAAACTTAAACTTAGGGTAGTAGATTCAAACTTTGTTCTAACACAGTGGACATACCATGGCCAAAAATATTTTGCGAGCTGGTTATTATTGGTCCACCATGGAAACAGACTGTTACAATCATGCACGGATTTTTCACAAATGTCAATTCTATGCTGATAAGGTGCATGTTCCGCCCGTACCACTTAGTGTCTTGACCTCCCCTTGTCCGTTTGTGATGTGAGGAATCGATATAATTGATAAGATCGAACCGACTGCATCCAAAGGACACCGTTTCATTCTAGTTGCCATTGATTATTTTATTAAATGGGTTGAAATTGCATCCTATGCCAATGTCACCAAGCAGGTGGTAACTCGGTTCATTAAGCATAATATTATTTGTCATTACGGAGTGCTTGAAAAGATCATTACCGATAATGGGTCAAATTTGAATAACAAGATGATGAAGGAGCTTTGTGAGTCTTTCAAAATCAAGCATCATAACTCTTCCCCATACCGACCGAAGATGAACGGCGCTATTGAAGCAGCCAATAAAAACATTAACAAAATTGTACAGAAGATGGTGATAACCTATAAATATTGGCATAAGATGCTTCCTTTTGAAGAAGTGAAAAACACAAGAAGAGGGGGTGGGGGGGGGGGGGGTTGAATTGAAACTTTTAAAAAAAAGCAATAGACTCAAGATTATTATCCTGGTTCGCTTGATCTCAAACTACTCCTGTCCACCCGCCAAGGTGATTTCGCCTCTCTCCAATGAGGACTTAATCCACTAATCAAATAGATTACAAATCTATTTTGACAACTGCCAAAGTCTTCTTGAGTATGACCACAACCCAGTTTATCTCAAGGAACAATATCTTAATCAAAGAAAAATTTACTGTGTACTATTTGTTTTTCTTTACAAAAACGGTATCACTACTGTCATGTATTACACAATTTGAGTATAGAATGAATATGAATATTTTTAGCTATTTGAGATTGTATGGAGCAGTTGTTGGCAAAAAAATCGTAAACGATTTATCCTTTGAGATTGTTTATATAGGCGTGGAAATTTGTCCAAATTAAAAAGTGATAATGGACAATTAATGCACTTTCCATACTGAGAAGATTCTTGTTTGAATTAGGCTGTTGCATATGATACTGTCTTAATGGAAAAGTAACGCTTCAGAACTTGGGAATCATGCATGCTGCTTTACTTCATAACTTTGATAACTCAGAGACATGAGGATCTGTTGGCGCGTTAGACTTCTGTTTAAAATCAGAATATCTTTTACTTTTGCGCAGATTCTGATCATCATTCTTCAGAACATTCTGATTACTTAGCTTGAAAGCTTCTGTGGCTTAACTTCTGATGTTGTTTCAGTCAGAACTTCTGTACAACATACAATACAAATTTAGAGTGCATATTTTTTCTTTGTGTTTATTATCATCAAAACTCTTATAAGGGTTGTAGAATCAAACTATGTTCTAACAATCTCCCTCTTTTTGATGATGACAAAAACTAGGATTTTCAATAAAAAATTTACAGAACAGAGAGCTTAAGAAAGTCTCCCCCTGAGTTGAGTACTCCGATAGAGATGAATTACTTCCCTGAAGTTCCTTCTCATTAGAGATTTCGATGCATCTCCTTCTGTCTTTATCAGAATATGTTCATGTTCATGCTTTAAGAGAAAAATAGAAGTTAAGATATTCAGAATGTTTGAGACTTTCTCCCGGTATACTGTTATTGAAAATATCTTACATTCTCCCCCTTTTTGTCAGGTATCAAAAAGAAATATAATCAGAGTAAAAAATATGATGATTTGTATTGAAAACAGACTGCAATGACATTTTTTAGAAACAGAGAGGATAAGATGAAAAATATAGAATATAAGTTAATGAAAATCTAAGATGGAGGGGGAAGTCGTGTGAACAACACTTCCAACAAGCTCTTAATATGAGTGCTTGATTCTTCCTGCTTTCCCAGAATATCCTTGATTTCTTTTGTTGTATCTTCTTGCTTGTCCAATATATCCCTTATCTCTTTGTTTGTGTCTTCTTGCTTATCCAACCTTGCCTGGATTAAAGCATTCTCCTTCAACTCTTCCAGAGTTTGTATGACTAGAGACGTAGCTAGTGTATCTTCAGAGGTTGCATATCGTTCATAACACTCTACAGCCTCTTCTGATTGAACTACTTCTTCTATTGCAATTTCCTTTTCTAGAGCAGTAGTCAGAGGGTGACAATTAGAATCTAGTCCAGTGGCTTCTGAAGGTTGCTGCTCTTTCTAGGGAGAATTTTCCAGCAGAAGAATTTCTTTCTTCTCCCAGTGACTTAGAACTTGGTCTTTGAAGGCTTTCAGCTGATCACTGAAGTTCTACTGAGCCATCTCATAGCTCAATTATTTCAGTGTTTGGGATTCAGAGTTGAACCCTTTTCTGAATCTATCCCATAGATAATCAGAAGCAGCAGGACTAGAATTCTCTTGACTTGCTTGCTTCAAAGAAGTAACCCATTCTTGTATTTCTGTTTCAAAAATCAACAAGTTCTTACCAACATCTGATTTGGTTAAGGTTGGTTTGGGTTTGGGAATGTCAATTTTATTTGAGGTGGAAGCTAGATGGTCCAACGCTTCTAGATTAATGACAGTTCTGAGATGATCAACTGGACGGTTAATTGGTGAGGGATTAGAAGAATCGGAAATCAGGATTAGTGAGTGAGGAGTGTTTGGTGGTGTGAAATCATAGGGTGAAGGTATTTCTAGAATATCATGGATGGAGAGAGGTAAACGAACCATAAGAGGTTCTGTTATTCCAAGAATTAGGGTAGTGGTATCAGAGTCTGTAAGGGAGTCTTCTGATTGGTTTGCGGTAGCGTGTTGATTTTTTGTTTCAGGTGTTTCATAATTTGGATTTTCAGATTGAGGAGTGAGAGGGTTTTCATTTTCTGGTTGAGATGAGTTGAGGTTTTGATGTTCTGATTGAGGAGAGTGTGGGTGTGGATTTTCTAGTTGTTGAGACTGGATATATGGATTTTCTGGGATTGGTGAGTGAAAGTCTTGATCAAACAATTCAATATCAGAGAGAACTCTTGCAAGTTCCTGTTGATTTTGTTCCAGATTTGGATTGGGGGAGTGAAGTTCATTTAAGAAACTGTGAAGAGTTACAGCTGGATCAAACTCTATGTAAAAATCCTGAAATGTTTATGGTGAGGGAATTTCTGTTGGTTAAGGGGGAATGGTTTAAGATGTTGGAAAAGCTATAAATTCTACAACAGAAACAAAAGATGTGTCACCTTTCTTTTTTGTAGCTTTGGGTGTCCTCTGAGAGGATCCTTCTCCTGTTGCCTTCCTCTTTTTGGATTTCTTCAGCACAACCTCTGGAGCTGTCTTGTGCAAGTCACAAATGTTGATTTCTGGAATAGTTCCATCTTCCTTGCAAGCTTCAAGGTATCTGACCACAATCTCTGGAGAAGCATCTATCTTAGAGAATAGTGGAAAATCCTTCAGAGGGATTCTCCTAGATATGATGACCTCATGAGAAGCAATTGTTGGTTCCTTCTTAATGCTTTCAATAATCTTCATTTTCTTTAGATTCTTGGCATTTAGTGGTTTCTCAGCAGTTGCTTCCAGAGTGCTGATCTCTTGAGCCTCTATCTGATGTTCTATCAGCCTGTTTTCCGTTAGAATATCTGAAATCAATATTCCCAGAGGAATCCAATCCCTCTTAGTTCTTTCTTCTTCTCTTGTCTCTTTCACACTTGTTCTCAAATGATGTAAGAGCAAATGTGGAAGATTTATTTTGGTCTTCTTTGCAATGAAGTATAACATAAACTACTGATCAATATTGATGTCATCAGGAGAGCTTGTAGGCTTCCTATGATTGATACATCCCAGAATGATCCTAGCCCAGATTCTGTAATAATGTTTTAAGTCTCTCATCTTGCTGGATGGTTGTCCAGAAGTGAAAATGACCATAGCAATAGATTTTAGGTCAGAACACTTGTCATCCATATCAATGCATCTGACTCCGCCGCCATTGTACCCAATAAGTTTCCCAATCAAGTCTTCTGTAATTACTATCTTCTTCCCCATAACATATGACGTAACCTGATAGTTGGATGAGGTAGCATGAATCCAGTATTCCTTAACAAGAATAGGAAATGTTGGACCTAACAGACGATTAAAGTATTTGTTCCATCCATGTGCCGTTAAATCTTCATACAGATCAAACCCGTTTTCCTTTAAACTCTCAAAATCGATGATCAATTCACATAGAACATCAAGGTTGTCGACCGGAGTGAGCAGTGTTCTAATGGGTTCCTCATACTGTTATGTTGAAGAAGAACCAGGAGCACTGTTAAAATTTTTGATGCTTGATGAGGATGCCATTGTTCACACGATTTCGTTGAAGAAGACTGAGAAAATATGTTTTTGGAAAACCAGAGCGAGAGAGAATAGAGAAAGCAGTAAGAAGTGAATGAAATATTAAATTGAGTTTATAAACACTTTTGAAAACTTAATCAGTAAGAAAGAGAAAATGAGTAATGATTATACTGAATTAATGAAACCTGAAATTAGGGGATTTCGTGTAGATACTGAACAGGTACCATTGACAAGTGTCTCAATGCATCTAATCAGAGCCTTGGAACCTTCGGAATTTGAATGCGTGTTCAGACTCAGAAGGTAGCTTATGAGAGGATGACAGATGTTTGATGGTGTGAACTTCACGCCTCTATCTTTGAAATGAGAAGTTCAGATTTTCATAGATAGATTCTGAGGCAACTGTACTCCTAACTTCTGAAGACAAGTTGATCAGATGTTCACTGAAAACAATAAAATTCTGAGGGTTAGAATATGAAAATAAAACATTTTATTCTGGACATAATTTCATGCTGAGATGTTACAGAATCAAATTGAATCTATCTTCAGAAAGGGGTTTTGTAAACACATCATCCCATTGATGGTATGTGTCAATAAATTTTAAAGTGAGAATTCCTTTCTAAATATAATCCCTAAAAACTATGTTTTATTTCTATATGCTTAGGCCCTAGAATGCAGAATGGGATTTCTGGATAAACAGATAGCAGAAGTATTATCACAAAAGATAGGGATGTTACTCTCAAATATGTTGAAGTCTTCAAGCTGACTTTTCATCCAGAGTATATGTGTGCTACACCCAACAGCTGCTATGTATTCAGCTTCTACTGTTGACAACGCAATTATGGACCGTCTCTTGCTGGTCCATGAGATCAGGTTGTCTCCCAGAAACTGGAAGCTTCCAGAAGTACTTTACGCTCTACTCTGTCTCCAGCAAAATCAGCATCACAGTATCCTACTAATCTGTAATCATTGGATTTTCTATAAAACAAACCCAGATTAGTAGTACCTTTCAGATACTTGAAATTTCGCTTAACTGCTGTTAAGTGAGATTCTCTAGGATCTGATTGGAATCTAGCACATAAACAAATGCTGAATAAAATATCAGGCCTTGAAGCTGTCAGATAAAGGAGAGAACCAATCATACCTCTGTAGATCTTCTGCTCTACCTTTTTACTTACCTCTTTCTTTTCCATAATGCACGTGGGATGCATTGGACTCTTTGAGGGCTTACATTCTGAGAGGTCAAATTTCTTCAGAAGTTCTCTGATGTATTTTCTCTAGTGAATGTACGTTCTTTCTGAAGTTTGGTTAATCTGAATGCCCTGAAAGAATTTAAGCTCCCCCATTAAGCTCATCTCAAACTCTGCCTGCATGCACTTAGAGAAATCTCTTCCCAGAGAAGGTTTAGTAGATCCAAATATAATGTGATCTAAATAAATCTACCAAACTAAAATGTCATTCTTAAATGTCTTACAGAATAGGGTTGTGTCCACTTTCCCTCTAGTGAATTCATTTTCTAACAGAAAGTTACTTAGCCTTTCGTACCAAGCTCTGGGAGCTTGTTTCAGACCATAAAGTGACTTTTTTAGTTTGAAAACATATTCTGGGTGTTTAGAATTTTTAAACCCAGGGGGTTGGTGCACATATACCTCTTCATTAATGTAACCATTTAAGAATGCACTTTTGACATCCATCTGATGTAGAGTGATGCCATTACTTACAGCAAAAGAGATTAAGAGTCTGATAGATTCTAACCTGGTGACTGGAGAAAAGGTTTCTGTATAGTCTATCCCCTCTTGTTGACTATAAACTTGTGCCACCAGTCGAGCCTTGTTTCTGATGACTTCTCCTTGCTCATTCAGTTTGTTTCTGAACACCCACTTTGCTCCAATGACGTTGAATCCTTTTGGTTTGGGAACCAGATCCCATACGTCATTTCTGGTGAACTGGTTTAACTCCTCCTGCATTGCTAGAATCCAGTCATTGTCAAGAAGAGCTTCATCAATTATTGTTGGTTCAATCAGAGATGCCAATACCATGAAGGATTCTTCAGAGTTTCTGAATGTTGATCTTGTTCTGATTGAATCATCCTTCTTTCCGCGAATCTTATCTTCTAGGTGAGCTATGCTGCTTATGGATAACTTTTTCTGGAGTTAATCAAAAGAAGGTACTAGAATGCTTGTGAAATTTCCTTCTAATGTTGTTGGAACGTCTCTATTGGGAACTTCTGATGTGTTGCCTTCAGCACCTGTGAATTCAACTTCTATATCTGCAAGAGATTCATTCTGCTTTGACTTTTAAGGGTCAAACTTATCATTAAATCTAACACTAATTGACTCTTCAACAATCTGTGTTTCTGTATTGTATACTTTGTACCCTCTTGAGAATTCAGAGTATCCTAACATAATACACTTCTATGCTTTAGAGTCAAACTTGTTTAGGTGATCTTTAATATTCAGAATAAAACCTGTACATCCAAAAGGATGGAAATAAGAAATGTTGGGCTTTCTGTTCTTCCACAGTCCATATGGAGTCTTTTCCAGAATATGTCTTATAGAGATTCTATTCTGAATATAACACATTGTGTTAATTACTTCTGCCCAGGAGATCTTAGCAATGTTAGTCTAATTGATCATGGTTCTGGCTATTTCTTGCAATATTCTGTTCTTTCGTTCAACAAATCCATTTTGTTGGGGAGTTCTAGGACAAGAGAAATCATGCGAAATTCCTTTTTCATTAAAAAAAGTTTCAATTTTTTTGTTTTCAAACACTCCACCATGATCACTTCTGACTTTGACAATTCTAAGATCCTTTTATTTTGAACTTGGTTACAGAAAGCAACGAACATAGAATGTGACTCGTCCTTGTGTCTTAAGAACTTTACCCATGTCCATCTGCTATAGTCATCTATGATCACTAACCCATACTTCTTGCCACTAACAGACGTAGTTTTCACTGGTCCAAATAAGTCTATGTGCAGAAGTTCTAATGGCCTAGAGGTGGAAACAACATTTTTAGCTTTAAAAGCAGGTTTTGCAAATTTGCCTTTCTGACATGCTTCACACAGAGCATCTGAGATGAACATCAGATTAGGAAGTCCTCTAACCAGATTGAGTTTGTTAATCTGAGATATTCTTCTCATACTAACATGCCCCAATCTTCTGTACCAGACCCATTGCTCGTTGTTAACAGAAAAAAGGCATTTTACATTCTGACTTTTTAGTTCAGAAAGTTTTATCTTATAAATGTTGTTTTTCCTCTTTCTATTAAACAAGATAGTTTCAGCTTTCTGACTAACAGCTTTGCATGAATTTTGATTAAAGATTATATCATAACCGTTATCACTTAATTTACTTATGGATAACAGGTTATACATCAATCCATCAACTAACAACACATTATTAATAAAAGGAAGATTACCATTACCTACTACTCCAGAGCCAATGATCTTCCATCTTTGGTTGCCTCCAAAGCCCACGTAGCGTCCAGGTTTAAGTTCTAGGATTTGGAACATATGCTTTCTTCCCGTCATGTGTCGAGAGCATCCAGAGTCCAGGTACCATGACTGGTGTTTTAGCCTTGCTGCTAAGGATATCTACTACATATATAATTTTTTCCTTAGGTACCCATATCTTTTTGGGTCCTGGTTTGTTAGTTTTACCAAAACACTGTTTGAATTTTGGTTTGGAAGAATAATCATTGCTAGTATATTTCAGATCATGTGTGTGCCCATATGTCAAGTGGGATTTTAGTGGTGTGCGTTTTATTACTAGGTCCATGACTTTCTTAGGTGGAGATACCTTACTTTGGTATCCTATTCCTTTTCTGGCATTTCTGCTAACTCCATAGATCATTGAAGCCATCTTACTTCTATCTATGTTTTTAGCCAGAAACTTCTGAAAGCTGTGAGCATATTCTTTTATGATTTTATCAGCACTACTGGGAGCCTCTGAGATTATTTCTTTCTGAGAGTTTTGTAAATCAATTTCTAGTTTTGAAATCTTTTCTTTTAGCTCAGAATTTTCTAATCTAAGACTCATAGTTTCTTTAGAGTCAGAGACAAGATTCCTTTACAGGTTCTTTAATTTGACTCTGATGTGCTGATACCTTTCCAGAATCTCATTCAGGATTTCTGCTAGTTCAACGTTAGTGAAATTAACAGTAAAATCAGGAAATATCACTTATGTGTCTGATTCTGAGTTTGACTTAGATGCTTCATTATCTTCTGTCACATTAGCCATAAGAGCAATATTGGCTCTTTCATCATCTGATTCTAAGTCTGCGTCAGAAGTATCTGAATCATCCCATGTTGCCATGAGACTTTTCTTCTTCTCCTTGAAGAACTTATTTTTGGGCTTCTCCTTCTGAAGCCTTGGACAATCACTTTTGTAGTGCCCCTGTTCATTGCACTCATAGAAGATGATGTCTCTGTTGTTTGACTTTCTATGACCAGGCAAAGCTTCAGATCTTATGTGTCCAGAGGACGACTCATACTTTCTGTATCCGGAGGAGGATTCATTTTGATTCCCTAACCTTTTGGAATTTCTGAGTTTTCGTTGCCTCTGCTCCCACAGCTGATTGACCCTTCTAGAGAGAAGAGACAATTCATCTTCTTCTGATGAGGATCCATCATAGGTTTCTTCCATAGCCTGCAAAACCTTAGAGTCAAGTTTTTTGTTAGATTTTAATGCCAAAGGCTTACCTTGCTTCTGAGGCTCATCATCTTCTAGCTCTATCTCATGGCTTCTAAGGGAGCTAAAAATTTCCTCCAGAGATATCTTGTTGAGATCTTTAGCCAGCTTAAGATTAGTGACCATTGGCCTCCATTGCTTTGGTAAACTTCTGATGATCTTCTTTACGTGATCAACAGTAGAATACCCTTTGTTAAGAACTCTCAGCCCAACAACCAGAATCTGGATTCTTGAGAACATCGCTTCTATGGATTCATTGTCTTCCATCTTCAAAGCGCCATATTTCTGAATGAGCGCAAGGTCCTTGGTTTCTTTAACTTGTATGTTGCCTTCATGCTTCATTCTCAGAGAGTCAAACATGTTTTTGGCTGTCTCTCTGTTTGAGATCTTCTCATACTCTGAGTATGAGATGGCACTGAGAATAATTATTTTGGCTTTATGATGGTTTCTGAAATCACACTTTTGCTGGTCAGACATTCTTTTTCTATCTATCTTCTGACCACTTTCATCCACTAGATATATGTATCCAACAATTACCATGTACCATAGGTCAGCATCATGAGCCAGAAATAAGCTCTCAATTCTGTCTTTCCAGTTGTCAAAATTTTCTCCATCAAAGACTGGAGGTTTGCCGCTGATTCTGTCCTTGTCATCATGATAGTCATTGCTGATGTTTTTGCTTGGTCCCACCATAGTGTTTTTCTAAAGCTTGGATCTTGTACTGACACAGTTAAGTGTATGAACTCAGAACCAACCGCTCTGATGCCAATTGAAGAAGTGAGAAACAGAATAAGGGGGGGGGGGGTTGAATTGAAACTTTAAAAAACAAATGCAATAGACTCAATATTTGTATCCTGGTTCGCTTGATCTCAAACTACTCAATTCCACCCGCCAAGGTGATTTTATCTCTCTCCAACGAGGACTTAATCCACTAATCAAACAGATTACAAATCTACTTTGACAACTGCCAAAGTCTTCTTGAGTATGACCACAACCCAATTTATCTCAAGGAACAATATCTTAATCAAAGAAAAATTTATTGTGTACTATTTGTTTTTCATTACAAAAACTATATCACTACTGTGATGTATTACAAATTTGAGTATAGAATGAATATGAATATTTTCAGCTTTTTGAGATTGTATGGAGCAGTTGTGGGCAAAAAAATCATAAATGATTTACCATTTGAGCTTGTTTATATATGCGTGGAAATATGTCCAAATTAAAACGTGATAATAGACACTTAATGCACTTTCCATACTGAGAAGATTCTTGTCTGAATGAAATCGTTGCATATGATATTGTCTTAATGGAAAAGTAACGCTTCAGAACATGGGAATCTTGCATGCTGCTTTACTTCAGAACTTTGATAACTCAGAGACATGAGGATCTATTGGCGCATTAGACTTCTGTTCAGAATCAAAATATATTTTACTTTTACGCAGATTCTGATCATCATTCTTCAAAACATTCTGATTAGTTAGCTTGAAAGCTTCTATGGTTTAACTTCTGATGTCGTTTCAGTCAGAACTTCTGTATAACATACAACACAAATTTAGAGTGCATATTTGTTCTTTGTGTTTGTTATCATCAAAACTCTTATAAGGGTTGTAGAATAAAACTATGTTCTAAAACCTTTCGCTTTACATGGTTATCGTACCATTATGCGTACTTCGACTGGGGCAACCCCATTTTATCTGGTTTACAAAATGGAAGCAGTGTTTCCTGTAGAATTCGAAATTCCTTCTCTTAGGATCATGAAGGATATTGAGCTTGATGAAGGTGAGTGGATACAGAATCTGCTGGATCAGTTAGAACTCATCGATGAGAAGAGATTGACGGCTCTATGTCATGGTCAGGTATATCAGTAAAGGATGAGGAAAGCTTTTGACAAGAGAGTATGGCCTCAGTGTTACAAGCCAGGTGACCTTATTCTAAAGAGGATAATTCTTCCCCAAGGGGATCCCAGAGGCAAGTGGGCCCCGACTTATGAAGGACCATTCGTGGTTAGAAAAGTTTTCTCTGGTGGAGCAATGATGCTCGCAACCATGGATGCATAATACTTCCCTCTTCCTATAAATGCTGACGTAGTCAAAAAATACTTTGCTTAAAAAAAAGGAGAACCCCGCTAAGTTGAAAATCCGAAAGGGAAACTTAGGCAAAAAGAGGGTGTCCTGGTGAATCGAAAACCCGAAAGGGCGATTCAGGAAAAAGTTACGGACTTAAATAAAAATGATTGTGCTCAGCATGATTTCCTTTGTTTCTCTCTTTCAGTCACCTGGAAGAGGTTCGGAGCCAACCCAAGACGTTTGTATCAAAAGTAGGAAGATGAAAAAGTCATAAGAGTTATATAAGAGTCAGAACTTGATGGATATTCGTATTCACATTACCATTTGTAAACACTTGTTTGTTTTGATTTTTCATTTAGCTACTACCTAATGTAAATGTCTTTTTCACAGGCTGATTTCTCAAAATCAATAAAATATCCTCTCTTATATGTTCACGTAAATTCCTTTTTATTGTTATGTTTGCAAAAACGTCCAATATTTTGATAAGCATGTGCATATGAACATTATTGGCCCTACATAAACATGATAATCTAAGTTATCATTGCTTGAAATATGGATAATAAATACAATTGTCATGTTATGCAAAGGGGCATGTTAATTTTTCTTCTTGACCCTGTACTTGGGAAAAAGGTTTATCTCTCCCTTTTGAATGCTCGTTTCTTAGAAAAGACACAAAGAAAACCATTCGCAACTTCCCTTCATAATAAAGTGATCATGTGTCAGGATAGTGGCAAGTTTTCGGTACATTGACAAGTCCGAATAGAGACGATTCTCTTCCAGGGTGGCACTTTTTCTCTTCTGTACTTTCATGTGTATTTTGATTGACTGATTTAAAATTGTCTGCATGCAGGAACTTGTTTATTTTTGAATGTCAATCCTGATGCGCTGAATATGTTTTCCTTGATGTGTTTCTTTTGTTTACTTAAATAGTTCATTATCATTCTTTAAATGATTTTCTAGCATTTTGATACCAACTGGGTCAACTCTTTTGCCTAGTCAGAAGATTGGAGGAAGGGCGATATCTCTGATTGTATGCTTTTGAGTAGAACCCTGTTGACGATGCACAAGCCTTGTTTCAATCCCCAAACACCAGAGATATAAGGGAGATAGACCCTTGTTAACCCCTCTGAGCCTTCAAAGTAGGAGTTTCTTTTTTGTTTAAAAAAACCTTATTTTTAAACCCGGGGCAGGGTAGATGTTTAGATAATTTGATCTAGCATTCAAATTTCAGAAGGAGCGTCCCATTTAGGGATCACCACCTTTTATCCCTCGCATTATGAGGTCATAAAATGTCAAAACAATAGTTATTTCCCTAGTGCAAAAAAGAAACACGACAAAAAAATCCTGAGGTCGAGATAGAATCGATACAACAATAGTTATCATGCGCCAACCAAGGAATGGGGCAGTCACTTTTCTTCCAAAAAAAGTTCAAATACTTAGGCTCACAAGATTTGTTCAAAAAGGAAAGTATGAATAAAAAATAAACAAAAAAAATCCCTGCTAAGTCGAAACTTGAAAACAAGTCGCTTAGGCAAAAGTTAGGGCATCCCACTTGTCTTCCAAATTGAAATTCAAAAGAAATGGTCCAGGAAAAAGTTAGGGAAAGAAAAGAGGAGGAACTTGAAAAGCCTAAAAGGCAGAAACGGATTATCCAATGAAATTCCTGATCAAAATAAAAGTCGTGTAATCGAACACCAAAAAAAAAGAAGAAGAAAAACAACAAAAAAAAACCAATAGTTAAAGTGAATGTCATGTCGAAGTAACTGTTGAGATTCCTCAATCATTATAGCCTCTTTTGAGAGATGAGTACTCGCATCAAGTTAACTGAACGTAGGACTGAAGAACATCATGGAGAATGGGTGGGCACCAAATAATTTTGAGCCTTAAAAATCTTTTTTTTCAAAAAAACCGAGAACCAGGCGACGTTACAACCCTTAAAGCATGCTACAACAGGATAATGTTTCCTAAACATGTGTTACATATATATGTTGGTATCTTATCACCTACAACATGTTGTTTTTAAAGAAGAAAAGTTTTTGAAATTATGTACTTTAACTAGTGATTCACTCACGACAAGGGTGCAGCATCGTTTTCATTCAAGGTTTTGAATTTCAAGGTTTACGTAATTTTCGCATCAAGGGTTGACATTCCCATAATAAATATCCTTCTGCATACAAAACAACTGTTTGACATAAAAAAAAGCTTACACAATGAACATCGGTAAAGAGCTTAATGTTGTCATGAGGGGAAGATCTGGATTTTCTGTTGGACAAAGTCCATTCGTGGCATGAGAAGGAGCTTTCCCTGTCCCCATTGAAGTTTCGCTTCCTCAGCAGAGTTTTATTTCCCCAGAAATATTTTTAAGAAAAAGGCTTCATTCCGAGACTCCAAGTTTGAAGATGTCGCATATCCCCAGTGGAGTTGTTTAAATAGGAACTCACATCCTGAAGGAGTTTCAATTCTCTAGCGGATTTGCCAATTAGAGATTTATCGTCCTGACCTCTCATCTCGCGGCTAATATGTTGTTTAGGGCATCCCTATGATAAGATCTTTCCTTATCCCCAGTAAAGTCGATACTGTGTGACTATCTGCATGATCCATCTAATGGTTTCATTCCAAAAGTAAAAAAAAACTCCAACAAAATGCTCTTCGACAGAGTTTTGTTTTCTTAGTGATGTCCCGTTTCCTCAACAGAACTTTGTTCCCATACAAAGGTTTTTACCCCTCATTTCTGGTTTATTATATCGGTGGCATCCTCAACACGGCTACACGTTGTCTTTTCCAGAGATTACAGTCTCCCCCTGATCTTCTTCCACAATGACCAATATTCATTTGGCATCCCTCTCCAGAAACTACAATGTTAATCTGATCTTATCTAATAGTTTGCAATTTATTTTTGTAACTCCTCTCTATGTTTGTAGTTTATTTCTACCGGTTACTCATTTGTTAGTCCCTGCAAAGTCTCATCTCCTAAAGGGTCTCTCTCCAGCGTTTCCTTGTATCTTCTCTTCTCAAATAGATTCCACAATTTTTTTTTGCGAAGTCTTGCCAAATCCTGACTTCTTGGTCACCGACTTCTCAATTGACCATCCCCCAGTGAAATTTTAAACATGCATCATTACTTTGCATCTACCAAAATGCGTAGCATTTCCATTATATGGAGCATTACGCAAAATAAATAAAAATTTCACACCTGTATCGGAATATGAGCCATTACCGTTTTTGTTTATCCCTAGTGATTTTCTAATTCTGCGAGTTTGATTCCTAGCGAGGTCTTTTTCTGCATTATCTCAAGTTTCACCCTATAACAAATACCCTTTTGATGTTAATCATTTGATTAATTGAGTGCCCATTCTTGATTGTAGTTCAGTTTTACCCTGGCACAGCCTTCTCGGATCTTCACTACCTTCGTCGGTTCATTTCAATGTCTATTGATATACCTTTTGAATACCGGTTTCGCCCTGGTTATTCACTTTCAGCATGTATTTAGTTTTACGCTCTAATCACCTTGCTTTGGGTCGAGCTCTGAGTTTCATCTCCTCACTCGCGCATGAAATCCAATTGCATCCTGGTACTCATCTAGTTTAGTTTCTCCTAACTAGTTATTGAGTCGAGTTTCGCCTCGTTTTTGTTTTCATACCTTGGACCCTTTGATGGTGTTCGTTTACCGAGTGCAGTGTTCGTGTTGCGTCCCTAGTTGAAATCAGTCTCTTTTGATCCTTGGATTCTTTCATCAGTTTTCGTCATTGTTTATCCACTAATCTGAGACCGGCAGGTGCTCTGAGAAACATGCGGTCTCATCACTTTGCTTTGGGTCGAGTTTCGATCTCGTCGCATGTACATGAAATCTAGTTTTGTCCTGGTACTCATCTAGTTTAATTTCTCCTAACTAGTTACTTAGTCGAGTTTCGCCTCATTTTTGTTTTCATACCTTGGACCCTTTGACGGTGTTCGTTTACCGAGTGCAGTGTTCGTGCTGCACCTCTGGTTTAAATTAGTCTCTTTTATTCCTTGGATTCTTCTATCAGTTTTCGTCACTGTTTATCCATTGATCTGAGACCAGCAAGTGCTCTGAGAAATATGCACTCTCACCACTCTTGTTATGGGTCGAGTTTCGCCTCGTTGCCTATGCGAGAAATCCAGTTTCCTCCTGGTACATATCTAGTTTAGTTTCGCCTAACTAGTTTTGGGTCGAGTTTCGTCTCATTTTGTTCCTCACTCGTGGGATACTTTCAGTTCCTTCAAACTGTCTATCTTAGGTTGAGATTTGAAGGTGCCCCTAGAATCACGCACTCTAGTCACTTTGCCCCGCGTACTTTTCCTTTTCCAGAGTCTAGTCTCGGCTATTCTCTGGGGTTGGAAGCCCGAATATGCCCTGGCACATTTATTATGAAGTTTAGTTTCGTCTACTCTTCTATGCTTTAGTCCTGATTCAACTTTATTGATATTTACGTTACAATTTCATTCTGGCGCATGTCTTGGGAGATCCATTGTTCATTAAACCCCTTATTTGATAAATCCAATTTCGTTCTGGTATCTTCCTAATCATGTGTTTGTTGGTTTTCTTTGTCTCTGGTGGGTTCTACTATTCTTCAAGAGTGTAAATTTTCGGGTTCTTTCGTATTTAATCATCTTCAACTCTGAACGCTCGAAAGCTTTCTCTTTTCTCACTTATCCAGTTAAAGATAATTGAATAGGGGCAACTGTTGCACCCAAAATTTTACCCTCTTGATTCAAGTTTATGTTTCATCATAAACATCATATTGCATTGCATTCATACATTATGATGGGATCAAAGTATTCTGGTTATCAAGTCTTTCTCAAGCTTTTGAAGATTGATTGTGTTGAAAAGTTGCTCAAGTAGAGCCTTATCATCTAAGTCTCTAGATCTTTCAAGCTCATAGGTATCACATATCTCAAGATATCTCATCCATCTCATTGGGTCATCAGAAGAATGAAGATTGTGTTGATTATAAGGAGGATCACATCTTTTTGGTTCATTAGTAAAAATTAGGGTTTTGGTTGATCAAGGCTATTAATGAATGTGCAAGTCTTGATTTTGAAGCTACAACATCTCATTAACATTTGAAATATCTTTGTACAAGGAATTGGCTAAGATGTCAAGAGGATTTGAAGTTTTGAAAGATGATTCATCATTCTCCTAAGGTGTTAACCAAAACTAGGGTTTGGGATTTTATCAGGATTTCTTGAGAATTTTGATATGAAACTTTGTACATAGCCTCTATATATTTTGAAGATCATATTTTTGGAGTTTTGATCATCAGTTTTGAAGAGAAGCGGATTAATTGATTCAAATGGGAAAAATGGTCATTTTGGCCAGAATAAGTCAAAGTCAAAGTTGACCAAGTGAACTTTTGGTCAACCATCAATTCAAGGGTGTACTTTTAATTTTTCAAGTCATTTTAATCATTGGATCAAGAATATTAAGGTTTGGATTGAAACTTGTTCATGAAGAAATCCAAAAAGTTTCTAAATTTGGAAAATGAGTATCAAATTTTGAAAATTCATATTTTATTCATCTTTGATAAAAAAATGCAAATGAAGTATGATTGGAAATCTAAGAGGGGTCTATTTCACATGATTCCATTTTTGAGAACAATGCATGAAGTGGTGGTAAGTTATGAAGCTTGGAAGTCACAAAATTATGGGTCATTTCTCAAAATTTGTGATTTTCATACCATATTTTGAAGGACTCAATGGAATCAAGTGTGAGGCCATTTCCACATGGTTGGAGAGCATTTCAAGAACTTTCCAAAGAGTGCTCATTTGTGTCAAAATTCAAAAATATTAGAAAGTTATGAGCTTTGAAATTTTGAGGCATTTTATTGAATTTTGGCCAAGCAAGCCAATGCAATTTCTTGAGAACTTGAGTTTCAACCATTCCTTTTGTTTCTAATCAAGCCCATGACTAATTTGTGACATGCCGAGGCCCATTACACTCACCATTTACTGCTGCATGGGCCATAGAACTTGCTTGCATTCAAAATGCTTAAAGTTGCCAAGAAGGGCCATTTTGATCAATACTCATTCTCCTTTACAAGGGAGGACTTGTAGCTTTGAGGCTTTCTTCCTGATGGTATTTGGCACACAAAACGCAAGAAATAAGGAGCAATGCACAAGCAAAACGCAGAAGCCCATAATCACTCAATTTTTGGCCTTTTTTTTTCCAATCCGACCCTGTAACAGTTTTGAGGACCAATTTCCTCTTATAACCTTCTCTATGCACACTATATAATGTACTGCAAGCCTCATTTTATGGCACACGCGCTCCAGTGATCATAAATCCGGATCTGAACTTTTTCTGCTCTTGCTGAAGTTTTCTTCGATTCTCTCATCTTCTTCGTGCATTCATCAAATTTCCTGTGGATTCATCTTCCTTGAAGTGTGTAGATCAAGATCATGGATTTTGTTGGCTTTAGTAATTAAGGAATCAAGGTTTCCAGTTTCGCATTGAGGTGAGATTTTTGAACTTCGATTTGTTTTGTTTAGCATGATTTGATGAATCATTCCATGTTCATGATGTATTAGCTGGCCAGACTATAGGTCTGATGTACTTGGTTCACTTGATTGAAGCTTAAATCGTGTTATATGCATTTTCTGCAACTTTTGCACTTCATGTTTTCAGTAATTTCGTGCGTGTATTTCTTTTAGATCCCTTGTCCATTGAGAATTTTATGATAATCATGAGATAATTGGTAACTTCAGCTTTAATTTTGTGCTTTGGATCATGGATTTTGGTTGAGAAACGAGCGCGATTGATGGATCTGAATATAGGCTCGTGACCTATTTTGTTGTACACATTCTGATATACTGGAGGTTGAAGACGAAGTGAGGTGGCGCATTCTGATTGGTTTATTTGAAGTTTTAATGCATTTCATATTATTTGATTTTAATTGATTTTCTCTAATTTTATTTTGTGATCAAAACATCTTCAAAAATTCTTAAAAAATTACCATAGGCTAATATTAATTTCTAGTGTTTTTCATTTTGTTTTTGGAAATTTTAATATTTTTTGATTGGTGAAAAAAATTTGTGCATTAATTAATTTTGTTTAATTGATTTTTGCATACTTTTTTTTGTTAATTTTTGTTTCTGACCTTTCCTTTGTACAAAAATTATGTGAAAAATATTTTGGACACTTTGATTAGTCTTTTTTGAACCATGAATTTTATTTTAGAATTTTATTTCTTTTAGTAGATTAATTAATTAATAGGTTTAAATTGATTCTTTTGTTTTTGTTAATTATTTTAACCTTGCTCTTAATATTGAAAAATTCCATAAAAAATTTCTTAGACTCCTAAAATTACTTGAAAATTGATTCTGAAATTTGTTTGATATTTTTCCTATTTTTGATTAGAAATTTAATTTGAGATTTTTATTTGATCCTTTTTGTTTCACAATTTTTGTTTTAATATTTTCCTTGATCCAAAAATTCATAAAAAAATCATTGAAACTTGTTTTTAGTCATAGTATTTGAATATAATTTTGTTTTGATCCTCTTCTAATTTTATGTTAGGATTTACATTTTGTGATCTAAATATTGGTTTAATGGTCTATTTGTTGGTATTTGATTTGATTTTAATATTTTCCTTAACCAAAATAAGCTATAAAAAAATCATAGATGTTTGTTTTTAATTCTAATATTTGGATATTAATTTTGGGCTTAAATTTCTTCTGACTTTTAATTTGAACTTTATTTTGAAATTTTGGTGATTTGTTTAATTGATAAATTATTTGAATTTGATTTTTTTGACTTTTCTTTAATTGGAAAAATTAGAAAAAATAGGTATTATGATCTTTTGAGTTTTCTCATGATTGGTGTGTATTTGTTTTGAATATTTTGAATTTTGATCCTACCTAATTAATATTTAGCATTAAAAGTCAAACAATTAGGGTTTTGTTGTTTATTGTGCAAGTTTCAATTTTAAAATCACTTTGCCTTAGTTTTTTAATGGGATTTGCATCTTGTTTAAGGTTCATAGATGGGTTGAGGATCTAAATATAATTTTTATTGGATTATTGGAATTGTTTTGATATTTTTCCACAAAATATTTTGAAGACTTGTCTAGTTTGCTAGTTTGGCCAATTTATTTTGAACTTTGAGCCTTATTTGATCCCCTCCTCAACTATTCATGAACTTAAGACTTGTTTTATGAATTCTATACACTTCAAAGATGTTAAGATTTTTTTGGTGTGATTTTTTAATCTTTGTTTCTACTTTTGATGTATTCTTGAATTGAAAGTGACCAATTAAGTTTGCATTCTACATTGCAACTTTTTCATTGGCCAATGAACTTATGTGACGCCTGTAATTTGGGTACCTAATGATCAAGTTGTTTCTGTTTATTCACATAAACTTAAGTCAATTCATTTAATTTCCTCATAATTGAATGTTGAGCCTTTTGATGCATGCTTTGTAACTTTTGTTTTCTCATTGTTTTTTACTTTGAAACTTGAGACTTTAGCTTGAGTTTGAGGTCATCAAGTGGAGAATAATAATATGTAGAGAAATGAAACTTCAATGGTAGTTTCATAAGGACTTGAGAATAATTGATCTCTAGTGCTTGAACCATTTTCATTCATATATGAATTTGATGTTCCTTCCTTTTCTCATTTTGAATCTTTGAGGTATATTGAATGCGCTTGTGCAACATGTATTAGAATCAACATTCTAAACTTTTGATTATATCCTCATAATATGTTATAAGATTTATTTCAAATATTTGAATGGTTTAAGCTCCCTAACTTTGTTTGTTTAACTCTCTTTCAGTGCTAACTTGTGATCCAAACTTTGTGGTACATTTTTGTAGAATCCTTCTTTTATTATTCCTGTGAGCCATAATGAAATATGTATGCATGATTGAGTAGTTTTTGATACTGACTTTCAAGGTATTTAATTGTATCCTTCTCCAAATCCTTTGATCCTTGATTGACATTTACTTGTCAATTCAACATGGTGATTAAAGGGAGCAACAATCTTTTAGCTTTGACCAAATTGTTGTCTAGGCCTACTTGGTGTTTTCCATGTCTAATGTTATGATACTTGCTATCATGTTTTCCCATTGTATTATTATTTCATCATCCATCCCTTATGTAATTCATCATTTTATCTGTGAGAAAACTAATTTGTTTGTTGTATGTGTGAGGTACTCTGATAAAAGTTTTCCATTAATTGACATGAAGTTGCAGTGTTCCACTTTATTTATGGAACACAATTGGCTATGCTTGCACCATTCTTGTGCTTGGCATATTTGATAGTCTTTGCAGGATATATACGTGATTATGATTGTTGTACATCACTTGTGGGATATGCTCATATTTTAAAACCTCTATGCTTACATTTTGATGGCGTAATTTCTGACTTGATTTATCTATTGATGCTAGCTTTGTTAAAGTTCTCTGGGTTTCTTTTTCTTCTCGCTCAGTTCCTGCGAATAGTTATCTGTTTGGTATTGCACTATTCCTTTTTTACTGTTTCAATTCTTTGTTGCTTTCTATTGCATGATGGGACCTCTGTTGCTGATATATGTTAGGAGGCCCTCTCATTTCTTTAAAGACCTGTAACAGGCATTCTGCACTTTGTTTGTTATATATGTTGTGTTTGTGTTTATTTCTTTAATTGTTGATCGATGAGTCACTCAATTTAGAATTGAGATCACGACTTCACTCTCAATGCATGTTCCCTATAGGATTTCTTTTGATTTCTTTAATTATTGATCTATGAGTCACTCAATTAAGAAATTGAGATCACGACATCGCTCTCATTTTATGTTTCCCATAGGATAGTTTTGTTAGACTTTCTTAGGTATGCTAACCTAGATTGGATTTCTAGGTTTTCTCTTTTGAGCTTCCTGGTCTGTTTGCTTAATTTCATCATTGTGTCTATTTTGAGATGGCATACCCTCACCATGCTCCCTTAGGATTGCTCGTGTAGGTTTAGTCCTCGAGTTATACCTTAGGATAGGAATCCATGCATGCTAACTTAGGGTAGAAAATTCCTTCTTTCATCCTCAATTTTAGGATCAACCATTGTGTGATAACATTAGGGCTAGAGATTAGGATAGTCTCCCTTAGTTGTTTTCTTTTTCTTTGCATATTGCATCTTAAGACTAAAACTTTTTCTTGGAAAATCATAAAACATCTCTAATAAACTTAAATCCTTCTTAAAGGTAAAAAATACAAACCAATCTTAATTGCTTGTGCGCCTTTATATTTGATATTTCATCATCTTTGCCATGATATCCTGTTATCTTTTAGCCGATGTTTCTCCATCGCATATTTGTTTGAAGTCGTTGTTTCACCATCGCACATGTTTGTTATCCTACTTTGATCCTCGATATCATTGTTAGGTGTGATGTTTTATCATCTGGTTTATAGATGTTTCGCCATCTTTGCCACGTTATCTTCATATCTCTTACCCAATGTTTCACCATCGCATATTCTTTTAGCGGATGTTTCTTCATCGCACATGTTTGTTATCCTACTTTGATCCTTGATATCATTGTTAGGCGTGATGTTTTGTCATCTGGTTTATTTATGTTTCGCCATCTTTTCCATTTTATCTTCCTATCTCTTAGCTGATGTTTCACCATCGCACATTCTTATAGCCGGTGTTTCGTTATCGCACATGTTTGTTATCCTACTTTGGTTTTCAATATCATTGTTAGGTGTAATGGTTCATCATCTTGTCTGATATTTTGCTGTCATGCTGGCATTTTATCGCCTTATCTGAGTTTGTGTTGCCATGCTATGTCTTGTCATCTCTTTTTGCTATTTTATCATCATTGTTGACATTTTTGTTGTTCTATCTGATGTTTTGCCATCTTGATTGTTTCTTTTATCTTCTTAACTAAAAAATAAAAACCAACCAAAATATATGAGCCGAACTACGACTACTCTAATTCCATAAAAGGGATACGTAGGCATTGGGGTAGGGCTCGAGCGAGCACAACTTTTATTTTCCCTACATTATTTCCTCCTTTATTTTGCATACATTCCTTGTACATCTTAGATATAGATTCTTCTGCACCCATTAGATTAGACAACAAGAGTGGATACCATAGAGTAATACGGGCATGTGGGGTATTAATACCTTCCCCTCGTGCAACAGACTCCCTTACCCGATATCTCGGTCGTTTGATCGTGATTTCACCCTTCTCAGGTTTTCTCAATGTTTACCTTTCCCCTGTCAGCGGGATAAAAGACGTTCGATGGCGACTTCATTGATTTTATTATCAGATGACGGTTCGTCCTGTTGTTTCAATGGGCAGATTGAAGATTAAATCCCAAAATAGGACGAGGAAACTATCTTTCTTTCTCTTTGGTTAGGTAAAGATCAATTCCCGAAACAGGACGGGGCGACTATCTTTATCACCAATCGTATTAACTCCCGAAACAGATTGGGTTTACCAAAAAATTGATTGTAGATCAATTCTAGAAACAAGACGGGGCGACTATCTACATGACAAACACTTCCTTCAAGACATCTACTATTTCAGTATAAATCGACCAAAGATTTATTCTGATACTTCTTTCAATCTCTACCAACAGTCACTCTGGATGACATCTGTAAGCGCATCTCCGACAGACCCTCTACCACCTCTCTAAATGGAATCTTTAAGTCCATTCGACACAATAAACCACGACATCATCGAGTGCAAATTTCTGGGCACTCTAGTGTTCAATCATCTTCCACCTTCAAGTCACGAATGGCGGACCCACCAATCTAACTCTTCAGGCTTAAGAAGATTGAACAGTGGCAGTTATTGTACCCCAAAATTTTCCCTCTCTTTTCTCAAGACATTTCTCACAAAGATTTTCAAAAGCTCAAGTTTGCACAAGTATTGACTAGGTCAAGCCACCTCCTCATCACTAATACTTCAGAATTAGGGTTTGAGTTTACACAAGTACAATTGGATTTTTAATGCCCTATAAAGTTTCCATGGATCATATTGGGATTTCAAGCATCAGGTTAAAGAGGAAACTGTCAAAAGGGAAAAGTAGATAAAAAAGGTGTGCAAATGCAGATAACTATGTCGAATTTAAAATATGGTTCAGGTTGTTCAAACCACATGACTGATCGAAAGGGTTGGTTAGCATATTGTTGACAAGTCGAAGAAGAGAAAGCTTTCTTCGATCCCCAAGTTTCGAATGTGCAATGGCTTCTTCGAGCAACTTGCTTCAATCTATCTCCTTGCTTCGATCCACAAGCTTCGACTGGGAAATGGCTTCTTCGAGCAACCTGCTTCGATCCACCTCCTTGCTTCGATCCACAAGCTTCGACTGGGCAATGGCTTCCTTCGAGCAACCTGCTTCGACCCACCTCTAAACCCTTCGAAACACATAGTTTCGATACTATGAATTACAATTTAACAAAAAAAACTTGCTGATAATAGTTCATTGCAAGAAGAAGGTACTGGCAATATGGTCTTTCAAATGAGTAATAGAGGAAAAGTTATGATTAAAGATGTGCTCTATGTACTTGGAATAAAGTGCAACTTGCTAAGTGTTAGACAACTAGTCGAAAAAGCTCCTCAGTTGTCCTGAAAGATAGAGTTTTTTGATTGTTCGACACCAAGAACAATTTGGTCTTAAAATCTCCATTATCGAAAAATAGGACATTTGAGATAACGATCAATTCAACAGAAGTTCAATATTTGAAAAAACTATTCGACCACAAGGATAGTTGGTTGTGGCATTTGAGGTTTTGGACATTTGAACTTTCGATCACTTAATCAGTTGATTACTCAAGATATGGATACTGGTGAGAAAGCAATCCAGAAATTCTTTCGTTTCTAATATGAAAATGAGATCATCTTGCATACTCAAAGTGGTACATTCAGATGAATGTGGTCCATTAGAAGAACACACAATTGGTGGGAACAAATATTGTTTTGTCTGTTGATGAGTTTGGTCGAAGGTTATGGATATATGTGATCAAAACCAAACTAGTGCCATGCTACAAACAATGTTGTCTAGACTACTGCTGAATAAAGTACTATATGCTTCCAAGCCCAAGCTTATTGTACTGTTCACATAACAACCTAAAACCATGTAAAAAAACCAGTCTGTTGTACTTCTATGAAACAGCCCTGCACCAAGTTGCCACAACACTCCAAAACTGCTGCACAATAGTCCTGCTATACTGCTCCTAAACCAGTGCAAGCATGCATTATCTCAGTCCCATATTGGCACCAAATTAGAATATAAGAGATGCACCTCAAAAGCTATGAAAAGAGCATACCTAAACAGTTCAAATTTTATTTGTTTTCCCCCGAAAACCCCAACAAGACTCTTCTACAAATAGGTTGTTTCACAATACATAAAGGGCTAGCTTTTGGCAAGGAAAAAGGAGAAGAAAAAAAAAAGAGAGAGGAGAGAACACGAAGGCTGGAGCCTTAAAACACTCTTAAACCCAGAACCAAAAAAACACAACACCTCTGTTCTTTTCTTTCGAACCCAAGATTATTAAAGGCAACAACTCAAGTTTGAAACATAAATTCTAGCTTCAAGGTAAGTATTCTTGAATTTAAACCCATCGTTTCAAGCATCATTGATGATTCATCTTCGAAGATAACATCTAATAATCATTTCCTTCGAAGCTACCCTTTTGTTTTTTTCCTTTCTTGCCAATTATATGTTAAGAACTAACCTGTACAGACCATAAAACAATGTTGGAGTGAAAAAATTATAGCATTGTTCGACTCAAAGCCTTAGGCTTCGACACATACTGCTTTACAAGCCAAAATATAAGGGAAAAAGGGTGTGTGATTCGACACATAACATTATGCATCGATTTGGACTTACAGGGTCGAAAAAAGGATATGTTTTGATGCATATAAGCATGCTTCGACACATGATGTCGAAAAATTTGTTTTTCTCTTTTTTGCGTTGTTTTGTTCTTTTTACATATTTTATATACTTTCTTCATATCTATTCAATATGGTTTGTAATAGATAATTAGGTTTAATTTCTTGCAATCCCACTTTGTACATTTGTATTCCCCATCCCCCAAATGAGGTAATAGCATAGAACATTTATTTTCTGCAATTTAACCGCTTTCATAAATGTTAGTAATTAGGGTGTGTATGGCAAGATAAAAAAATCAACCTTAGAAAATCCTAATCCAAGACATGACAATGCATGAAAAATAAACACTTGCACACTTACACCTCTAGGGTTAACTCCACTTGTTTCCTTGAGAAAAATAGTCATGATGTGCATGTGAGCCATCTTAGAAAAAATAATCAAAATACAAGATCATGGTCCATCGATGACGCTACAGATGTTGCCTTACAAATGATCTTAGTCCCTTAAGATAAATGCTAATATATCTCACAATATTTCCATTCATGACTATACGATGACCCATGATTGGTGGATTCCGCAAGTGCACAGAAATATCGAAGTAATATAAGAGATTGTCGAACCACAGAGACCAATGTCAACCTACTGTAATCTATCGTCTCTTTGTAAAGCTAAGGCTAATGAATAATTTATTAAGGGGAATAAAAGTACTAAATGTTAAAGGGTTGAAAATAATACTAAAACGAGGCCTGGATATGATTTTTGCATTCCCGAAGAACTTAAAGAAAACGGGTACTAATAACGATTATAAATTAGTTCCATAGAATATACCAACTTAAAGACTTTGTTTCACGCTCTTGTGCTATTAACTAAAGCCATATTTCCTAATCTCAATATTTTTCTCTCGCTCGCCCGGTAACTAAGAAATATATTTTGAAATCCAATTATATCCTAAACGTATCTAAAGCGCTTTCGCTATATTTAGATAAGTTGCCCAATTCCCACTATCCGGTTCACTCCTCACGCTCTCGTGGTCTCGGCTTAAAACTTAATTAATTTACCACTCTCGTGGAAAAAACATGTTAAATACCCTCTCACCCTCGTGACAAAGCTACTTAAATTAGACTTGGAAAGTAGAACCAAAACAAACATATTTTCATAAATTCGCACCTATAATTTTCATGGAGTCCCGTCGGTAACAACGATCCTCGTACAACAGACTCAAGAATATTTAGCTGGACATAGTTCTAAACATAAGCATGTTATTAAGAAAATTAAACATAAGACAAAACATGATTTAAAACATAAATAAATTTAAACTATTATGAAATCATAAACAGTTAGAACAAACAATTAAAATGGAACCTGGAGATAAAATAGAAGCAGGAATTAACTTCGAAAACAAACTTTACGTATAATAACTGGAACTTGAATTTAGGATATGCCAGCTCTCTTGAAAATTAGATACAAAATGTAAATAAAAGAAAAACAACACCTAAAACTAATGGTGTGGTAGTTCCTCGATGTGAGAAACTACCATTTGTACATGGTAAGATTTCTGCCTAAAAACTAAAACAAATGTTGGAATCCTGGACCCCCAGAGAGAGAAAAGAGAAGACCAACTCAATGTCTGAAGCCTCCTATTTATAGATTTCTTGAATAACTGCAGGTGAGAGATTGTAGGAAGTACGTGGGCTGTTGGATCACTTCGTATTTGACATAGTGGAAACGAGAATATAGAAAGTGCGTTGATTAAAGGTATACATTGGGATCATTTCGCTCCAAGCTTGAGTTACATGGTCTAATGAAAATAGTGGGAAACGTGGGCTGCCGTTCGTCAAAGCCCATGTGACGTTCGTCGTTTGGTCAAAAGCCATGCCGTCCGTCAAGGGCTTGTGACGTTCGTCACAAGCTTCTTCTTCAAGTGGGTCACGCGCTCACTCCATTGGTCTTGGGCTGCTTGGTTGCTTGTTTGGTTCTTTTTGTTCCTTTTTTGCACCATTTTTCTTATTTTTCGCACAAATGATTCATTTAATTAAATACCAACAATACAATCAAATACCAGCGTAATACCAACATAATTAAAATAAAATAGAGACATAATTTATGTTAATCAAGCCAAATATACTATACATTTTCGTGTTATCAATCCACGCCTATCCCTTTACATCTAACGATGGGGCTTCTTACCAAATCAATGGTAAGATAGAAACATCTAAAGGAGGAGGAAAAGAACATAGACCTTTTAAGTAAGTAGGACACTCGTAGTTGCTTTCTCACAAAGTAAAACCATTTCCACACTTACACTTTCAAAACATCTTCAAAAAAAAACATCTATTTGAACTATTTTCAAAACCAACCATTTGTATACATTCTTATAGAGACGAGAATCATTACAAAGTTTGCCAAAATAAAGGCGTTTTCAAAATATTTTCAAACTTGCACCCATCACAAAACACATTTTCAAACAAAGAATTTTCCAATGATCTAGTAAGCAACTAATAGCCCATAGATAACTACAGATGAAAAGGGTGCTAACACCTTTCCTTTTCATAACCTACCCCCCGAACTCAATAAAATATCTCAAAGGTCTTTCCTATTCTTTTCACCCTTTCCTTTATTGGATAAAAGAAAAGTCGGTGACGACTCTTGCTATCCGCAACATTTGCGATCAAACGCAAAACACCCAAGTAAGTTCTCCCACCGTATCACAGAGCTGGAGACTTTGCTTGGGAGTAACTTAAAAGTGTGGTTACCTTAGAGATAGATCACCTTTAAATTTCTTTCATTGTTTGATTTATTTGCATTACATTTATGGGTCCTTGTTTGGGTTTGTATTGATCCTCTACCCGGATCTGGGAACATCATTAGATAAGTAGCAAAAGATCGTGGAAACTATGCAGGGTATATCGACATGGTTGAAGTGGTGACTATGTTAGTGTGACATATTTGTTGGTACCGGTAGCCCTTGAGTTTAGTCAAGGAGAATATGGGGCCGCTGTGTGGTGTCATGAAACACTAACTGACCTTAGAACCTTTAATTGAACAACTTGGGCATTAGGAAGTAGTGAGATAGCTGGATTTGGTGCAGTCCGAAGTTGGTTGATACTCGATACTATGCTCATTGAGATTGGACTTTCTGGATATTTCGGTCGCCAATAAAGAGGCTTGCGCTGAAACAACGCCCGATGAAGAAAGATCAGGGATATTGAGATTGCTTAGAACCCAATTACTTTTTAGGACAAGTTGAACCAACTAAACTTCAAGAGGGTATTTACCTATGAAATCCATGCAAGCCCAAACCTAAGGACTTGTTTGCTTTGTGTGTTTATGTTTACTCGTACATAACATCATACCATAGCATTTTGCACTAACCATTTCAAGGACCTAGAGATTTATTTTTGTTTTGTTTTTTAGGACATGACTTCCACTCACAGGAATACTATCCAAGTCAACCTCGTGAGAGTGAATCCTCAACTCAAATAATTAGCATCCAGAATCCATGAGAATTCTCTGTTCACCAAGAGTCATGGTCGACTTCTCAATCTGGTTACCTCAAGCCTTGATGAAGACATGATGAAGGTGCTCTTTAAGTTCTTCGACCCTTTTTACCTTTGCTTTACCTTTCCTGATTACCAACTTATGCCTACTATGGAAGAATTACCTCAAATCTTGGGAATTTATATTTTTCTATCAATTACTTTTCAAAGGTATTGAAAGAGACCCGAGACCTGAGGATATTGCTCGAGCTCTACATTTGCAACGATCCAACGTCGTGGCTAATTAGGAAACAAGAAGTGGTGTCAAAAGGTTTCTAGCCAAGTTTTTGTTGGATAAGGCCCAATATTGTTGGGATACTTTAGATTTACAAGACTTTGAAGAAGCTTTGGTTGTTCTCGTCTATGGGATGGTACTGTTTCCCAATACTGACCAACTTATAGATGTGAACACAGTCAAAAAATTTATATCTCACAATCCGGTGCCTACATTGCTTGGGGACATCTTGCATTCTCTTCACTCTTGTACTATAAAGAGAAGGGGGACCCTTATGTGGTGCACTCGTCTTTTTTCTAGGTGGTTTATTTCAGACCTACCTCGATCTGTTGTGAAGAACGAACAAGGCATGGGGTGGTCCAAAAGATTAATGTCGCTCACACATTCTGATATTCATTGGTGTTCTCAATCCTTAGAGAACATTACTATTATCGATCATTGTGGGGAATTCCCTAATGTCCCTCTGCTTGGAATTAGGGGAGGTATTACCTACAACCCTTGTTTGGCTTTACGATAGTTTGGGTATGCACGAAGAGATGGTCCCCATGATGCACTCATCCATGGTTTGGTATTTGATTACGAGAGCGACAACCAAGGCTATCATCAAAGGTTCATACGAGCTTGGAGAATGATAAATAAAGTGGATAGTAAGACATTGGGACATAATAATTCCATCCCCCTTGAGCCTTACATTAAGTGGGTATGAACTCGTGCTCAAAGTCTCGTGATGCCTTAACCCTCTATCTTACCAATCATCATGGAGCCTGTTGCCGAAGGAGATGTTCCATATACTGTCTTTTATCCTGATATGCCTACTTCTATTGAAGATTTGCAAAGATCCTTGATTCAACTCAAAGGGGAACGAGACACCTTTGAAACCCAATTTTACTCAAGCGATAAGAAGGTTCTGGAGCTCACGAGACAACTCCATGAAGAGTAGATTTTTAATTCCTACATTGCACCGAAGAGGATGCGCTTGTGGGAAGCTTGATTTCTTTTTGTTTTAGAAAGTTTATTTTGTATTATTTTTGTTTCTTCCATTGTAAGCCCAAGAGGCATGTTATAAGAAATTTGAACTTATTAATACAATTAATATTTGTTCCCTTTTGTCTAAACAAATTTAAATCTTCTAAGTCTTTGAAATCATTTGCATATGCATGTTCATGCATCATAACATAAATAGGTTTTCCTCAACAAGTTTCCTTATCTTTCTACTGTTTATTTAAGTAAGATGGATATTGAACAAACAGTGAAGAATCTTCAAGCACAAAATGCTCAATTCCAACAGATGTTCCTGGCTCTGGCTAAAAGACAAGAGGACCTAAAGGCTCTCATGATCAAAGACAAGAAGAAAAAGACAAAGAAACCAGTGGGTGTCCTGTATATGGGAATGAGATTTAGAGAACCAGCAAAGCGAGCTCTAGAATTCACAAATTTGTCGAATGAGGGGGACAATAAGGAAGAAAATACAAAAGAAGGAGACAATAATCTAGGGTCTGATGAAGAAGAGGCTGACTATGCTGAAGAAAAATATCCTCTTTCTAATGACAAATATAAACAACAGGAGGATCGTCTCAACGCCATGGAAATTCAGAGAGTACCTGGTCTGGATTTTGAAGAATTAGGGTTGGTTTCATGTCCTAAGCTGCATCTAAGGTCTTATGTCAGGAAGATACAACCTCACACTACTTATAGGAATTTGTGGGTGCATTTCTTCCAGGAAAGTTTATCAGGGACTCAATTGGAATGGTTCTATCAGGTAGAGGGAACCAACATCCGCAACTGGGAGGATCTGGATGCTGCTTTCTACAGGCAGTACCAATACAATGGTGACCTTACTCTAACTCGTACACAACTTCAAAGCATGTCTATGGGTTCCAATGAGGGCTTCAAATATTATGCCCAAAAATGGAGAGATCTTGCAGGAAGAGTCCAGACTCCTCTGTCTGATAGAGAGCTGATATATATGTTCTTGGGTACATTGTCAGGCCCATTCTTCAAACATCTGATTGGGAGCTCTTCATCTGGGTTCACCAAGATGATATTGACAGGTGAAAGAGTAGAAGCTGGTATCAAGAGTGGTAAGATTCATAGTTATGTGTCTTCAAGTACAGTAAAGAAGCCATTCTCTTGGAAGAAACAAGTAAGTGTTGTCTACAGTCAGAAGAATCAAAGCAAAGTTGAACGCCATCCAACGATAGGAGCTGTAATGATCTCCAACCCTGTATCAACTCAATGACAAAACAACCAGTGTGGACAGGATGCACCTAGAAGACAGTTCACCCGATTTAACATGTCCTTATCTCAGGTTTTACCACACTTGTTGGAGTCTAATCTGGTCACTCTAAAGGAGCCTCCCCAAAATCCAAACACTACATCTCCCTGTTATAATCCAAATGCTCGGTATTCCTACCACTCTAACAGTCCAGGGAATGATACAAATGACTGTTGAGCTCAGAAGAATAAGGTTCAAGATCTTATTGAGGCAAAGGAGATTGAATTTCATCCTCCCGAGACCCCTAATGTGATAACTGCAGCAATGCCCAAGCATGGTCAGGGTGTTAATGTCGTTGATGATGACCTGTTTGTTTCTTCTGTTAATGAACTAACTACTCCTGTTCCGATTGTTTAGAAGAATCTCTTGTGAGTCGGTTTATTTCTAGGCTATGGTGAAGGTTGCCACCCGTGTACGTCTCTACCCAATGGTTGCTTGTTGTTGAAGAAAGGTGTCCAACACCTGATGGACAACAAGGAAATTCTGTTTGATAAGACTCCCTCTATTAAAGGTCTATGTGAAGATGCAAGATGTGAAGATGTGTCAATTTTTACCATTTCCGACAATCTTCCCAAGGTCTCCTCCAAAAGACCTGTCAAGATTACATCCACTCCTAAGGTTGCTCCTTTAATTATCACGTTTCCAGGGCCCATACCATATTCCTCCGACAAAGACGTTCCTTGGAATAATGGAACTTACATTCATTATCATGGCGTCAAGCAGGACCTCCTGGCCATTAAGAACGAAGTTACTAAAGGTATTGATCCTAACATCGACAACATTGTTAGGACTAGTAAAATTACCAGAAGCAGAAGGGTTTTATCTCCTGAAATCTCCCCAAAGACTGTTGCCACTCCTTTGGTTATTCCTGCTAAAACACATGTTGCTCCTGTTGTTATTCTTGCTACTGAGTCAGTTGGGACTCGGGGCAAAGACGTATTGGTTGAGCCTTCCCGGACAGAGGCGCCCAAAGAAGCCATTCCTGAAGCCTCCTAACGAGAAATGGAGGAAATTTTGAAAATCATACGAAAAAGTGACTATAATGTTGTGGAACAATTGGGGCAGACACCCTCAAAAATTTCAATGCTTTCCTTGTTATTATGCTCCGAAGCCCATGCTAAAGCTTTGGTGAAGTTCCTAAAGTTGGCTAATGTGCCACAAGAGACTTCTGCCAACCAATTCAAGAACTGTGTTGCTAGTCTGTCTGCTGATAATAGATTTGGTTTTTCCAATGCTGATTTGACGTCTGAAGGAAGAAAGCATAATGATGCCCTACATGTCTCTATTGAGTGCAGGGGCACTACCCTGGCTCATGTTCTAGTTGATTCAGGTTCGTCGCTAAATGTTCTACCCAAGGGTGCTTTAGATAGATTGGACTGTGAAGGACTGACTTTGAAGCCCAGTAATATTGTGTTAAGGGCTTTTGATGGTTCTAAGAGAATGGTACACGGGGAGGTGGACATTCCTATTAAAGTCGGTTCCAAAACTTTTGGCTCCGCTTTCTATGTGATGGACATTTTCCCGTCATACTCTTGTTTGTTGGGATGCCCTTGGATTCATGAGGTCGGCGCTATCACTTCCACCTTGCATCAGATGTTAAAGTATCTGGTTAATGGAAAGATTGTTACAGTACATGGAGAAGAAGAGTATATGGTAAGCCATCTGAACTCTTTCCGATATGTCGAGATGGACGGCGAGTTCATTGAGACCCCCTGCCAGAATTTTGAAGAGGTTCCTCAGACAATTACTGTTACTAAAGCTGCTAACGCTATTCCAAAGATTATCAGTCCTCCACTAAAGATGGATTCTCTAAAAGATGCTAGGGCTATAATTGAAGAAGGTGGGTGCACTATTTGGGGTCAACTACCTGACACCCCCTATAAGTCTGACAAATTTGGTTTGGGTTTCACTTCAGGAACTCAAAAAGCCGTTCGTCGTTCTCGTGCCAGAGGACCACCATTACACATCAGCAACCATGCAGTCAACGCTGTAGAAGACACTGACAATGACTATGATCTGGACAATTGGATCTTCCCTGCTACTAATGGTGGACTCAACAATTGGACGGCTAGAGACTTTGTTCCCATTACTTTAATCTAGGAGTAATTGTCTTTTTGTTTTATTTTTCAAATATGTAATATTTGAACAATTTAAACTCTAAATCCTTATGTCTTACCTGAGGAACAATGATTTATTTGTCAGGGTTATCATTGCACTTTCAGATGTCATAAATAAATCATTGGACATTTTTGCATACAAATTTTGCGCTCTTTGTATTTCTTTTCTTTGCTTTATCAAAATAGATATGTCCTCTTACACACACCCACATATCAAACTGCAGATCAACATCCACTCTGGATCCCATTGATAACGATTCTGCTATTGCCAGTTATGTCTTTGAAAATACGGTCTACCAAGCCGAGGACGAAGGTGAGGAAGATTGTGAAGTACCAGGAGAACTTGCTAGACTGTTACAATAAGAGGAAAGAGAAACATAGCCTTATGATGAGCCAATCGAGATGGTAAACTCGGGTACTGAAGAGGATAAAAAGGAAGTCAAGATAGGTGCCAACTTGGAGCGTAGTGTCAAAGAATTGTTAATTCAGATACTACATGACTATATTAAGATCTTTTCCTGGTCATACAAAGACATGTCGGGGCTGGACACCGATATTGTGGTTCTTTATCTACCAATGAAAGAAGACTGTCCTCCAATGAAGCAGAAGGTTCGTCGTATGCGGCCTGAAATGTCAGAAAAGATCAAGGCTAAGGTTATGAAACAGTTTAACGTCGAGTTCTTACCTGTTACTTCTTATCCACAATGGGTTGCAAACGTGGTATCGGTACCCAAAAAGGACGACAACATGCACATGTTTGTGGATTACAGAGATTTGAATAGGGTGAGCCACAAGGATGACTTTCCGCTTCCCCATATTAATGTTCTGGTTGACAACACTGCATAGTATAAGATCTTCTCTTTCATTGACGATTTCTCAGGGTATAATCAGATTAAAATGGCACCTGAATATATGGAGAAAACAACTTTCGTCACGGAGTGGGGCACCTTTTGCTGCAAAGTTATGCCATTTGGATTGAAAAACGTTGGGGCAACCTATCAGCGTGCTATGGTAGCCTTATTTCAGATATGATCCATCACGAGATAAAGGTCTATGTTGATGATATGATAACTAGGTATTAGAATGAAGAAGAGAACCTTGAACACCTGAAAAAGCTTTTTGAAAGACTGAGGAAGTACAAGTTAAGACTAAATTCGAACAAGTGCACCTTTGGAGTAAGATCTGGTAAGCTCTTAGGTTTCGTTGTCAGCAGAAAAGGTATTGAAGTAGATCCTGTAAAGGTTAAAGCTATTCAAGAGATGCCAACTACTTGCACCGAGAAAGAGGTTAGTGGATTCTTGGGAAGTATAAACTACATTTCCAGATTCATTTCTAACTTAACCGCTACTTATGATCCAATCTTGAAATTACTAAAAAAAGATCAAGTAGTGAAGTGGAATGACGACTTCCAAACTACCTTTGACAGAATCAAAGAGTATCTTTAAGAACCTCCAATTTTGATGCCTCTGGTTGAAGGAAGACCTCTGATCATGTACTTAACAGTATTAGAAAACTCAATGGGGTGTGTGCGGGGGCAGCATGACGAGTCTGGTCGAAAAGAGCATGCAATATACTACCTTAGAAAAAAGTTTACCGACCGTGAAACAAGATACTCACTGCTCGAGAAAACTTCTTACGCTTTGGCATGGGCTGCTTGCTGACTAAGACTGTATATGTTGACCCACGCCACTTTATTGATCTCTAAAATGGATCCTATCAAATACATATTCAAGAAGCCCGCTCTCTCTGGAAGAATAGAAAGACGACAAATGGTCCTGAATGAATATGACATTCAATACACTAGCCAAAAAGCAATAAAAGGGAGTGTACTAGCTAATTATTTTGGCTCATCAAGCTGTGGACGACTATCAATCCATGAATTTTAAGTTCCCAGACGAGGACATCATGTTAGTGACTTATTATGAAGAATTTGGACCGGATGAAGGACCAGAAAAAGGTTCCCGATGGACTATGGTTTTTGACGAAGCTTCGAACGCACTTGGAAATGGCATCGGTGCTGTGATCATATCTCCCTAAGGCTGTCGTACTCCTTTCACTGTCAGGCTATGTTTCAAATCTACCAACAATATGGCTGAATATGAAGCATGTAATATAGGTCTCAAAGCTGCTATTGACTTAAGAATCAAAGTCTTAAATGTATTTGGAGACTCGACCTTGGTAATCAGTAAAATCAAAGGAGAATGGGACACGAAGCATCCTAATCTCATCCCTTACCGAGAGCATGTGTTGACACTGATTCCACACTTTGAAGAAGTTACCTTTGAGTATTTTCCACGAGAAGAAAATCAATTAGCAGACGCACTAGCTACTATATCATCCTTGTTTAAAGTCAGATGGGATAATGAAGCTTCTCAGATCACTATTGAGAGATTGGACGAACCAACATATTGTTATGCGGTGGATACTAAAGAAGCAATGGACAAAACTTGGTTCCACAAAGTGAAAAGATACCTCGAGGCCGAAGAGTATCCTGAGGGAGCTTTCGTTAAATGATAAGAAGTTACTAAGAAGTTTCTCTTCCAAGTTTTTCCTCAGTAACATAATCCTCTACAAGCGCAACCACGATTCTACTTTTCTTCGGTGTGTAGACAAGAGTGGAGCAGAGAAGATTATGGAAGATATGCATGAAGGTACCTTTGGCACCTAATCTAGTTGGCACATAATGGCTAAGATGATTCTGAGGGCAGGGTACTACCGGTCCACTATGGAACTAGATTGTTATCAGCATTCCCAAACTTGTCACAAGTGCAAGATCTATGCTGATAGAGTACATGTGCCTCTGGTTCCCTTGAACGTCTTGACTTCTCCCTGGCCTTTCGCAATGTTGGGCATTAATATAATCAGAGATATTAGACCTACCGCTTATAATGGGCACCGCTTCATCCTGGTTGGCATTGATTACTTCACAAAGTGGGTCGAGGAAGCCTCATTTGCTTATGTTACCAAGAACATCGTGGCCCGGTTCATCAAACATAACCTTATCTGTCGGTATGGTACTCCAAACAGAATCATCATAGATAATGGTACCAATCTCAATAATACTATGATCATCGAGCTCTGCACACAATTCAAAATTAAACATCATAATTCTTCTCCTTACCGACCGAAGATGAATTGCGTTATGGAGGCCGCTAATAAAAACATCAAGAAGATCGTACAGAAGATGACAATGACATACAAAGACTGGCACAAGATGTTACCATTCGGTCTTCATGGTTACCGTACCTTAGTGAGCACGTCAACAGAGGAAACTCCTTTCTCTCTGGTATACGGTATGGAAGTTGTCCTACCCATCAAAGTCCAGATCCCTTCCTTAATAATCATGAAGGATGCAGGTTTGAATGAAGACGATTGGATTCAAACTCGACTTGACCAACTGAACCTGATTGATGAGAAAAGGCTTGTGGCTGTCTGTCATTGTCAAATGTACCAGAAACTTATGATTAAAGCTTTTAACAAGAAGGTCAGACGTCAGGAATATCAAGTTGGCGACCTAGTAATCAAATGAATTATCCTGCCACAAGGTGATCCTAGGGGAAAATGGACTCCCACATGCGAAGGACCATTTGTGATCAAGAACATATTTTCTGGTGGAGCCATGATATTAACCATTATGGGTGACGACCTTTCACATCCTGTAAACACGGATATAGTTAAAAGATACTACGCATAAACAGAGACCCGCTAGGTTGACCGGCCTAGGAAAAAATAAGGGCATTCCGACGAACCAAAAGGGTTCGGGCAAAAGTTAGGGATATATATATATATATATATATATATATATATATATATATATATGAAAAAAATCTGTACACCCGGCAAGTCGAAAACCTGAAAAGGAGGCTTAGGAAAAAAAGGGTATCCCGGTGGACTGAAAACCCGAAAGGGCATCTAAGAAAAAGTTAGGGATTAAAAGTGTACAACTATGTCACGTTGGATCACCCCGTAGACAGACTTCAGTATCAAGTGTCAAATTCAAATGGTACTAATCGATCCAGTTAGCTTCGGTCAAGCAGCAAAGTGATGAGACACTCAAAGATATAAAAGAAATAGCAGAATGGGAATCCAATGGGATCATTTCACATAACTGTTTTTTCTTTGTATAATGATTTGTATAGTTTTCGTTCTTATGACGAATTTCTCTTACTAGGACGTCTATCTCCTTGTACAAAAGCGCCTTTTATAGGCAGACTTCTTCAGATTAATACAAAAACTACCTCTTTGAAAATGCCTAAACTATTTGTTTTGCAAAAATGTCCAGTGATTATTTTCTAACATATGCATTTGAATATAATCACCATTTACAAATACACGCACAAAAAACAGAAGGATAGTTACTAATGGCTTTAAGAAATGGGACAATGTCTAAAAAGCCATCTGCAAATCTCCGCAGGTACATCCCACAATAGATACAGAGACGTCCTCCTGCAAAGTCACTTCCATCTCCTCAGCATACAACCTATTGATGTCAGAGGTTCTGACATCCTCTGTAGAGCAAGAGTCTCAGATCATCTCCCCAGCATCTTGAAGAATTTCACAACATGGTTCATAAACTCTTTGGGTTCCCCCAACAGGGCTTCATAAAAATACCCATGAAGTTTATAGAGTTTTCTTTCCCTAGTAGAGTTTATTTCTCTAGCCACAAAAGTTCATCTCCCAGCAATTCAACTTCGAAAATAATGAAGAATCACATTTTTTCATCCCCAGTAACAGTCAGGGATTTATTTTCCCTCAATTCAATTGCGCTACAAAGAAAAACTGGTCAGTTCATATATTACATTCTATTTTACCCAAAATTTTCCCTCTCATTTCTCAAGGCATTTCTAACAAGGGGCTCCCAAAAATTCAAGCTTACACAAATTCATTTGGACTTTTCAGCATCAAGATTAAAGAGGAAATTGCTAAAAGAGACAAAACAGATGAAAATACTCTTTTTGACAAAATTAAATGAAAAATAAGTTCTCTTCGATTTTGCATCCTTCGATTGGGAACTTTGGCTCCTTCGATGAAGGCTTTGGTTGCATCCTTCATTTGGGTGCTGGACTCCTTTTGGGCAAGTTTATTTCCTGTTCGATTGGGGCATTGGACTCATTTGGGAAAATTCATTTCCTACTTCGTTTGGGAACTAGACTTCGTTTAAAATTTTTATTCTCTTTGTGAAAATCTTTCGTTTGGCCACAAAGCATCTTTCCTGCGTGTTAGCCAATATTTATAAGACATAATTCCTTACCATGTTAACATGCACAAGGCCAAAGTGACCCTTTGAAGCAACTTGCTACAAGCTTCGACGGGGAAAAACTTCTCATCAAATAGCTTCAATTCACAAGGCAAAAAGCCTCCTGATGATGTCCTTCGATTCAGGAGGCCAAAGCTTCTCTTCTACTCTCTTTCGATTACATATCTTGCCTCCTGCAGGTCTCCTTCGTTTGGGGTATATGGCCTTCCCAGTGTTGTAAGTTTCAATTGTGCCTTTCATCCTCTGCATGCATTCTTCATTTGGGGCGTGTGAATCCTTCAGCACAAGCTCTTGGTCTTAATTTTTTGTTTGGGCATATGCTTCCCTTCATACAAGCCTTCGTTTGAGCAAGGATCTATCACATGTTTGCATGAAGTCACAAAGCAGGGACCTCCTACATACACCCATTTGTTTGGAAATATGACCCTTGCAGGAAAGTTTAAGTGGGTAGTATCTCCCTTGGAAATGGTTTGTTTCAACACAAAAATTCTACAGTATGCCATTGTCTCGTGTGAAAAGAGTACCATGGTGGCACATTCGAAGGACTTTCCAGACATGTTTGAATGTCCCAATCGAATGACATGTTTTGCTGACCCTCCCCAGGAGCATGTATTTGGACCATTCGAAGGAACCTATGAAGGACCTGGTCGAAAGACACTTATTTGGGCCCTTTCAAAGGATACCCACACGAGCCATTTGAAGGAAACTTCAATTTGAAAAAAAGAAATGATTGCTGAAGAGTCTGGTCGATGGATAGGGATAGGGGTTCAAGACAAAAGTTTGAGATTCCCAAAGGTACTTGTTGACCAAGTCCCATGTGCTGCCAGGTTCAGACCTAATACACTGGCCATAAAACTCCAAAACTGCTGCACAGTAGTCCTGCAACACTGCCTTATTCCTTGCACCAAAATGGCATACAAACACTGCCCCTTGAAAGCTACAAACACAACATACTTTTTTTGTTTAAATGTTTTGTTTTCCCTCCTAAAACATCAGCCCAGGCCATCTATAAATATGAGCCTCCACCACAAATGGTAAGGGTGCCTGAAGGATTGCAAGAGAACACTTGTGAAAATTCCCAAAACTCTCAAACACTTCCTAACATTTTTTTCAAACATTTCTAAAAAACTCAACCCCCTTTGTACACTAAGTGATTTTGTCGATTCACCCCCCAAGTGACCATCTAACTAGCCTTCGACCCACTTCCCCAACTACAATACAGTAACCCTTTGATTCATTTTTTTACATGATATAAAAAGATCCTTCGACCCATTCACACACCCTCCTTCGATACAGTGACTGCTTGCATAAAGTATTGACTGGATTAATCTCAGGAAGGCCCCAGCGAACTTCCATTCACCACCAAGGAAGACATTTGCATTTTCTTTCGATTTAAGAACTCCATGAGGTAAGTTCCCTTTAAACTTGAATCTATTTTATTCAAATATCATGTGCACATGCCAATAAAGAGAAATGTAGATATTTCATATAGGGAGCTTGACCATGTTTTAATCTTCGATTCTGACTGCTCATATGCTGAAAATCTCAACCCTGACTAGTTAGGCTTTGGACTTTGAGACCCAATAATTTAGTGCTAACCCCTGGCTGGTAGTTACACTTGAATGTTGCATTTTAAGAACTTGAGACAGGTTTATTGTACCTTTCGAGTTGCTAAATGCTCAAGCCTCTATAATTTCAACCTGAGGGCCTAGCATACTTACAGTTGAAGGAGTCATCAAGGAGCCTGAGGCAAAGAATGCACTTCACACTGACTCTAACCCTCAAATGAAGTATGTAACAAGAAAGGTGGCCTTGCTGACTTCCAACTCCCATTCGAAGGACAAAACCTTGCTGAATTCCAACTCCCAGTCGAAGGACAGAACCTTCCTGACTTCCAGCTCCTAATCGAAGGACAGAACCTTGCTAACTCGAGGCCCAGATTGAAGGATTTCAAAAAGTGCAGAATTGAAGGGTGCTTCAGCCTGAATCGAAAGAGCTCATTTTTCTTCTTTTTATTTTTAATTTGTTTTTTTATATTTTCTTGCTACTTCAATATGGTTGTAATAATGGAGGACTTATTTTTGTATTTTTATTGCTTTTGTATAAATGTTAGTAATTAGGATGCATGGCAAGATAAAAACAACAAGTAGATAACCTAAAATTCAAAGACAAAATGCTTGCAATCAAACACACTATTCACACACATGCACCCTAGCGTAATCTCACTTGTTGCCTTGGAAAAATAGTCATGTCCCTCGATGTGGGCATTTTTCAAAGACCCCTAATAAAAGATCGTATTCCCTCGATGACCCTTAATGTTGCCTTCGGTAAACGATGTAGTCCGTAAATGAGATTGCTAAAACATCCCATAGGTTGCCTTCTATGACTATACAAACGTCCCATGCCCGTCCCTTCACATCCAATGATGGGGCTTCTTACCAAATCAATGCTAAGATAGCAACATCTAAATAAGGAGGAAAAGAACACTACGACCTTTTGAGTAGGTAGGATGCCCCTAGTTGCTCGCTTGCTCACAACAAAAACATTTTTATACACCCACAATTTCACTTTGAAACATTTTCAAAAGATAAAACACTTCGTACGCGTTCTTATAGAGATGAGAACCATTACAAAGAAAATTTTCAAAATACTTTCAAAACCCACACCACAAGCACATTTTCAAACAAAAGCGAGGGATCTAGCAAGCAACTAAGACCCCGTACATAACTACGGATGGAAAGGGTGTTAATACCTTCCCTTTTCATAACCTACTCCCCGAACTCAAGAAAACAATCTCAAATGTCTTTCCTGTTCTTTTCAACCTTTCCTTATTGGATAAAAGAAAAGTCGGTGGTGAATCAAGTCAGTTCTCCCACCGTATTACACATTCATATATTATTTTACAAACATCATAGCATATGCATACAAAATACATATAGCACAATCTTATTTATTTTGAGAACATCATGCATCATGACATTCCATACAGCTAAAATCTTTACCTTTTCAGGAAGGATCAACAAACAAATATCATCATCAATTTTCAACAAGTTCCATATTAATAACTGAAATAAGACAAGATAACTATCTATCAACAACTGATTGTAGATTGATACCTGAAACAAGACAGGACAACTATCTACATGAGAAGATTGAAGATTAACTCCCGAAACAGGATGAGGAAACTAGCTTTCTTTCTCTAAGGTCAGAGATTAATTCCTGATACAAGCCAGGGAAACTATCTCTATGACCAACAAAAAACAAGTTCTAGATTAACACCTGAAACAAGACAACTATATGTGAATAACTGATTGTTGATTAATACCTGAAACAAGACAAGACAACTATCTACATGAGCAGATTGAAGATTAACTCCCGAAAAAGGACGGGGAAACTATCCTTCTTTCTCTAAGGTCAAAGATTAATTCCTGAAACAAGTCAGGGAAACTATCTTTACGACCAACAAAAAACAAGTTCCATATTAATACCTGAAACAAGACAAGACAACTATATGTGAACAACTGATTGTAGATTAATACCTGAAACAAGACATGACAACTATCTAGATGAGCAGATTGAAGATTAACTCCCGAAATAGGACAGCGAAATTATCTTTCTTTCTCTTTGGTTAGGTAAAGATCAATTCCCGAAACAGGACGGGGCGACTATCTTTATCACCAATGGTATTAACTCCAGAAATAGATTGGGTTTACCAACAAATTGATTGTAGATCAATTCCCGAAACAAGACGGGGCGACTATCCACATGACAAATACTTCCTTCAAGACATCTATTATTTCAATATAAATCGACCAAAGATTTATTCTGATACTTCTTCCAATCTCTACCAATAGTCACTCTGGATGGCATCTGTAATCCCATCTCCGAAAGACCCTATATCACCTCTCTAAATGGAATATTTAAGCCCATTCACGACACAAACAACCACCACATCATCGAGTTCAAATTTCCGGGCACTCTAGTGTTCAATCATCTTCCACCTTATAGTCACGAATGGCGGACCCGCCAATTTAACTCTTCAGGATTAAGAAGATTGAACAGGGGAAGCTGTTGTACCCCAAAATTTTCCCTCTCTTTTCTCAAGACATTTATCACAAAGATTTTCAAAAGCTCAAGTTTGCACAAGTATTGACTAGGTCAAGCCACCTCCTCAGTAATAATACCTCAGAATTAGGGTTTGAGTTTGCACAAGTACAATTGAATTTTTAATGCCCCATATAGTTTCCATGGATGATATTGGGCTTTCAAGCATCAGGTTGAAGAGGAAATTATCGAAAGGGAAAAGCAGATAAAAAAGGTGTGTAGATGCAGATAACTATGTCGAATTCAAAACATGCTTCAGGTTGTTCGAACCACATGACTGATCGAAAGGGTTGGTTGGAAGATTATTAACAAGTAGAAGAAGATCAAGCTTGCTTCGATCCCCAAGCTTCGACTGGGCAATGGCTTCTTTGAGAAACCTGCTTCGATCCACCTCCTTGCTTCGATCCCCAAGCTTCGACTAGGCAATGGCTTCTTCGAGCAACCTGCTTCGATCCACCTCCTTGCTTCGATCCACAAGCTTCATTTGGGCAATGGCTTCTTCGAGCAATCTACTTTGATCCACCTCCTTACTTCGGTCCACAAGCTTCGACTGGGAAATGGCTTCTTTCGAGCAACCTGCTTCGATCCACGTCTAAACCCTTTGACACACATAGTTTCGACATTATGAATTACAATTTAACATAAAAAACTTGCTGATAATAGTTCATTGCAAGAAGAAGAACTGGAAACATGGTCTTTCAAATGAGTAATAGAGGAAAAGTTATGATTAACGATGTGCTCTATGTACTTGGAATAAAGTTCAACTTGCTAAGTGTTAGACAACTAGTCAAAAAAGCTCCTCAGTTGTCATGAAAGATGTAGTTTTGATTTTGTTCGACACCAAGAACATTTTGGTCTTAAAATCTCTGTTGTAGAAAAATAGGACACTTGAGATAACAATGAATTCGACAGAAGTTCAGTATTTGAAAAAACTATTCGAGCACAAGGATAATTGGTTGTGGCATTTGAGGTTTTGGACATTTGAACTTTCGATCACTTAATCAACTGATTACTCAAGATATGGTTACTGGTAGGAAAGCAATCCAGAAATTCTTTCATTTCAACTATGCCAATGAGATCATCTTGCATACTCAAAATAGTACGTTCAGATGAATGTGGTCCATTCGAAGAACACACAATTGGTGGAAACAAATATTGTTTTGTCTGTGGATGAGTTTGGTCGAAGGTTGTGGATCTATGTGATCAAAACCAAACTAGTGCCATGTTACAAACAATCCTGTCCAGACCACTACTGAACAAAGTCCTATATGCTGCCAAGCCCAAGCTTGTTGTATTGTCGACATAACAGCCTAAAACCATGTCAAGAAAAACAGTCTATTGTACTTCTATGAAACAACCCTGCACCAAGCTGCCACAACACTCCAAAACTGCTACAAAACAGTCCTGCTATACTGCTCCTAAACCAGTCCAAGCCAGCATTATATCAGTCCCATATTTGCACCAAATTAGCATATAAGAGCTGCACCTCAAAAGCTATGAAAAGAGCATACCCAAACAGTTCAAATTTTATTTGTTTTTCCCTCCAAAACCCCAGCAAGACTCTTCTACAAATAGGTTGTTTCACAATATACAAAGGGCTGGCTTTTAGCAAGGAAAAAGGAGAAGAAAAAAAAAAAGAGAGAGGAGAGAACATGAAGGATGAAGCCTTAAAACACTCTTAAACCCAGAACCAAAAAAACAAAACACCTCTGTTCTTTTCTTCCGAGCCTAAGAACATTCAAGGCAACAACTCAAGTTCTAAACACAAATTCCAACTTCAAGGTAAGTCTTCTTGACTTAAAACCCTTTGTTTCAAGCATCATTGATGATTCATCTTCGAAGATAACATGTAATAATTGTTTCCTTCGAAGCTACCCCTTTGTTTGTTTTCATTTCTTGTAAATTATATGGTAAGAACTAACCTGTACAGACCATAAAACAATGTTGGAGTGAAAAAATTATAGCATGGTTCGACACAAAGCCTTAGGCTTCGACACATACTGCTTTACAGGTCCAAACAGAAGGGAAAAGGGGTGTGTGATTCGACACATAACATTATGCTTCGATTTGGAATTATAGGGTCGAAAGAAGGATATATTTTGATGCATATAAGCATGCTTCGACACATGATGTCAAAAGATTTGTTTTTTCTCTTTTTTGCGCTGCTTTGTTTTTATTTACATATTTCATATACTTGCTTCAAAGCTATTCAATATGGTTTGTAATAGATAATTAGGTTTAATTTCTGGAAATCCCCATTTGTACATTTGTATCCCCCATCCCCCGAATGATGTAATAATGTAGAACATTTATTTTCCGCAATTTTACCGCTTTCATAAATGTTAGTAATTAGGGTGTGTATGGCAAGATAAAAAATAACCTTAGAAAATCCTAATCCAAGACAAGACAATGCATGAAAAATAAACACTTGCACACTTATACCTCTAGGGTTAACTCCATTTGTTGCCTTGAGAAAAATAGTCATGATGTGTATGTGAGCCATCTTAGCAAAAATAATTAAAATATAAGATCATAGTCCCTCAATGACGCTACGAATGTTTCCTTACAAATGATCTTAGTCCCTTAAGAGAAATGCTAAGATATCTCACAATATTACCATTCATGACTATACGATGACCCACGCCTGTCCCTTCATATCCAACAATGGGTATTCTTACCAAATCAATGGTAAGATAGCAACATCTAAAGTAGGAGGAAAAGAACATAGACCCTTTGAGTAGGTAGGACGCTCGTAGTTGCTTGCCCACAAACTAAAACCATTTCCACACTTACACTTTCAAAACATCTTTAAAAACAAACATATCTTTAAACTATTTTCAAAACCAACACTTTGTATACATTCTTATAGAGACGAGAATCATTACAAAGTTTACCGAAACATAGGATCTTTCAAAATAGTTTCAAACTTGCACCCATCACAAAACACATTTTCAAACAAAGAATTTTCAAATGATCTAGCAAGCAACTAAGAGACCATAGATAACTATGGATGAAAAGGGTGCTAACACCTTCCCTTTTCATATCCTCCCCCTCTAACTCAAGAAAGTATCTCAAAGTTCTTTCCTATTCTTTGCACCCTTTCCTTTATTGGATAAAAGAAAAGTCGGTGGCGACTCTTGCTATCCGCAATATTTATGATCAAACGCAAAACGCCCAAGTCAGATCTCCAACCGTATCAGACATAAAATGTATCATTATCACTCCTATCTTGATTTTGAGAGTTTATTGGAGTCTTATCCTCTGCTTTTAATCTTCGAAAGTCAAATTATCACGTCAGTGCAACACTCGTGCAAAGAGAAGATGGATAACATTAAGCAAGAGATCTTTGAACTCCGCAAAGAGGTAGCTACTTTAAAAGTTGGTATGGAGTATCTAACTTCTTTGGTTAAAACTTTGGTTACCACCCAAGTCAATCCTTCTAGGAAGGAAGATGAAATGGAAAAGTTCTCCACAGAAACTCTGAAATCATTCTTTCACGAGGAGGTGATAGTCAATGAACCCAGTGATTTCCCTGAAAAAAGTGAAAGTGGGAGTGCTTTTATAAGAGGATGTCTGAAAAGGGTGTTTATTTAAAGATGGTGGCTCAGATAGTGGTGTGAAGAAGGTTGATAATAAGTTTTCCAAGAAGATAACCAGAGGAAGAAACAATCATCGTTAGAATCAACATGTTTCTCATGTCATCCCTATGTTCAATTTACCTCATGTTGCTCCAGTTCGTCAATAGAATCAGCAAGTTCCTAATTAGAGGAAATCTTTGTTTGATCCAATTCCAACGACCTATACAAAGTTGTTTCCTATCCTGGTGCAAAGGAATTTAATTTAGACCCAACCCCCACCGAAGATTCCTGAAAAGATGTCTTGGTACTACAAAACTGATTTGACTTGTGCCTTTCATCAGGGAGCCATTGGGGATAATATCGAACATTGTTATTCATTAAAAGCTGAAGTCCAAAAATTGGTCAGAAGTGGTATCTTGTCATTTAAGGATATTTGTATTAAATTTCAAGTCATGTCTTTGCTGAAGAATAAAAATGATTGAAGGATACCCTGGATTTTTAGGTTGATTAGCCTTCTCAATTTATTAGTATTTTTACTACTTTTTCATTTGTAATTTTTCTGGTTTATCAATGCATTGTTTACATGTAAGAACTTGTTTACATTTGAATGCTTAACTTAATTCAATGAGTATGTTTGTCTTGAAGAAACCCATTCATTTCACTCGTATTTGTTTTCAATTTTAAATTTCTTTTTGCATTATGATACCAATTTATCACCCATTCTCTTGCCTAAGCAAAGATTGGAGGGAGGATGATGTATTAAAACACAAAATTTATGGTCGTATGCTTTTGGATAAAACCCTGTATATGATGTACATGCATTGTTTCAAATGCCCAAACAACAGAGATATAAGGGAGTGAAACCCTCGTTAACTCCTTTGAGCCTTGAAGTAGGAGTTTCTTTTCTGTTCTGAAAAAACCCTCATTTTTAACCCGGGGAAGGGTAGTGTTCAATTAGTCTGATTGAGTATTCATATCTCATCAAGAGTGTGCATCCAAGGGTACAACAATGGTTATCCTTAGAAAGGTTGAGGAAAGTCCAAACCGTTATGGCTAACCTTCACTTATCAAGAGTGTGTGTAAATTGACGATATCCCAAAGTTATCTCTCGCACATCAGGAGGTCAACAAATAACGATACAATAATGGTTATCCCTCATCTACCAATAAATAGGGCAGTCACAACTCTTACAACAAGTCAAAAATTACTCGAAGTCACACAATGTGTTCAAAAGGAAAGAAAAGGTAATAGGAATAAAAAATTATAAAAAAGAAAGAGATAAAATGCTCCGCTAAGTCGGAACTTGAAATATAAGTCTCTTAGGCAATAGTCAGGGCATCCCACTGAACTTTAGAGTCAAATTCAAAAGGAATTTGTCCAGGAAGAAGTTAGGGAAAGAGGAGAATAAAATAAAAGCCTGAAAGGCGAGAAAGGATTATAGTATAAAATCTTTAGTAAAGAACAAATTCGTGTGACCAGAATCGTAAAAGAAGCAAAAGTTAGTTACCATCATGTCCAAAGAATATCAGTGGTTCCTTAACCATCAACTAAATCCTCTCGGGAGATGAGTACTCATTTTGGTTTAATTGAACGTAGTAATGGAGAACATCATGAAGAATGGGTGGGAACCAAATATTTTGAGCCTTAAATCCTTTTTTCTAAAAGTCGTGAACTAGGCTACGTTACAATTGACCTGCAACTAGGGTTTTGTCTTTCTCAAAGGAAATTGAGTTTATAATGCCTCAAGTAGATTTCATGGTTCCTCATATGCTTCAAAAAATCCCCATGCCAAGTTTCAAGCCATATAGTACAAGTTTTCTCAGACATTTGCCCAAATGATTAAAAATTAACTATATTGGACAAAAAGTCAACTTTGACTAATTTACAGTAAAACTTCAAGATTTTTGGTCAACATTAATATTTTGAAGTCACATTCATCATTTTATCAAGGGTTGATCATGATTCATCAAGAAAACTCAAGATTCATCAAAAGTCAAAAGTTGTTAAATTAGGGTTTTCTTTAGGAGAAGTCAACTGAACTTTAACCAAGCATAACTTTCACATACTTCATCAAAAATTCCTCAACCAAAGCCTATCTTGAAGAAAATTTAATTCTCTACAACTTTGTCTCTTTAAGCTCTAGGCCAAAAAATGCTTCATTTGAGAGATATGGGCCAAAATATTACAGGTCATTTTAAAAGTCAACAAAAAGACATTTTTTGTCAAAGCAATTTACATCAAGTCAAAGACTTCAAATGAAAAAATGACCAGCATGAAAGTTTCAAGAGACATCTTGAGCTTTCCAAAATGTCCAAGATCACCTTCATATGACAAAAATTTAGAGAATTATGATTAGTGCAAGTTGAGCAATTTTGAGAAAACGCATGAAGTTCAAATTAAGCAAAATTGGATTTTTGGGCTAATAGGCCTAAGTTTTTAGGATCAAACGTGTTATGTCCTCATAAGGGACCCCTAAATCCATTCATGTATCTTTCTAATTTTTATTTATTTTTATTTTGATTTTGTTAATTTAAATTCAAAATAAATCAAATAAAATATAAAACTAATGGACTTAGGCGAGTATGCTTTTGCTTTGACATGATTTGAGGCCCCAAAAGCTCATGACAACTTGGAAAAAACGTGTAGAGATGATTTGCCTAAAAAAGGTAGCTGTCATGCAAAAATCCAATCAAATATTTGATCATGAAATAACGAAGATTGATCTCACTTTTATTGACCTAATCCAAGCATTATAAATAGGCAACACATTCAGACATCAAAGGACATAAAAATTGCCTCAAGAACACACCTCTTAAACTTAAAATTTTCAAGAAACTAGGGCACGATAAAACCCTTTTCCTCAGTCGTTTTCAATCCATTCCAAGCATCACACTAGCCTCCTGAAGATCCTCGGAACTCATCCCAATCATTGTTAAAGCTTGAGGCATCCCAAATCGTCGCGACCAAGCATCACCGGTTTTGGTAACTGTATGAATTTCAAACATTTGACTCATGCAATTTAAATGAGTTTGATGCATACTATTGTACCCCAAAATTTTCCCTCTCATTTTTTTATGATTTCTCTCACATGTATGATTACAAAAACCTATTTAAAGGAAAAGAGAATAATGAAAAAAATTGAAGATGTTAATGTGCCTTTCGACAAGACAAAAGTTTGCTTCGAATCCACATCCTTCGATTGGATTTCTGGCCTCTTTCAATGCAAACTTGGCTTGCACCCTTCGATTGGACCATGGATTCATTCTTTCACACAAGAGGATCCTACCAGGCCAACAGGCACAAGGCAAGGAGCCTCCTGTAGCGTCCTTCGATTCCAAGGCAAAAAGCCTCTTGCACGCAACCTTCGATTGCACTATTGTCCCTTTACATGTGTGCCTTGAGTCACAAAGAAGTGACCCCCTGCATGCAGGCTTCGACGGGGCATTGACTCTTCATGCAAACCTTCGTTTCAGCAATGACCTCTTGTATGCTTTCGACTTGGTGACCTTCTACATGAAGGCTTCGACATGGCATTGGCTACTTCCCTTTTGTATGCTTCAATTCCACCCTTGACAACCTTAAGCACACATGGTTGATGCCCCCTTCAAAGGACATGTATTGGAAGATTTGAAGGGTATACATAGGAGTCATGTCGAAGGATATACCTTACTAGCCCATTCGAAGAATTGCATAGTCCATTCCAAGGACACATTTGGCCCTTTCAAAGATACATACATGACTCATTCAAAGGACATGTCTGGGTGTGTCATTCGAAGGACATGTTTGATGTCCCTTTCGAAGGAATTACAAGACCCACCTTAAGGCATACTTTGATGACCCATTCAAGGGGCACACATTTGTCTCCTTCGAAGGATGCACAAAAGTGACCCATTTGAAAGACACTTGTTAGGGGAAAATAAAATAACATTATTTGAAGGAGAATCTAGTCGAAGGGGGGTCAAAACGAAAGGTGGAGATATCAAAAGATGCTTGCTGCCAAGTTCAGGCCTGATACACTGGCCATAACGCTCCAAAATAGTTGCACAACAGTCTTAAAACACTGCCTCATTCTTGCACCAAAAATGGCATACAAACACTGCCCCTCGAAAGCTACAAAAAGAAGTTTACTCAATTTGTTCAAATTGTTTTGTTTTCCCTCCTAAATCTCAGCCAGCTTTGCCTATAAATAAGAGGCTCCATAACATGTGTCATACCCAAAATTTGTCCTACCTCAACGATTCTTTCCAGAAGTTCTGTGACTAGGTCCAAAACCCAGTCAATTTCCCTGTATCCCCTGCAAAACTTCTGCCCCTTTTAGAACATCCCTTTATTCCAAAATTTTCGTCAGGGCTTAACAACCAGAAGATACAACCCCCCTGTTCATAAATAATTTTTTTCCCTTTATTTTGCAATTATTTTTTTCTATTATTATAATCATTTGTTTTTATTGTAAATATTAATATTATTTATTATATCACTTAAATGATTTTTACATCAAAAAATTGCAAATTTTTTTCTTATGTTATTTGAATTAAATATTTTTTATGTCATGCATTAATAAGTATTTTTGCAATTAATATCTATAAAAAAACATATAACAAACATAAAACTATTTTTCGCACAAATTATTCTAAACAACTATTTTTGCAAAAGGGTTTCAAGCAGATTTTGACTTACTGCGCAATTAGCCAAAATCTTCGCAATCACTACTCCCGGCCAAAATGCGAGGTGATTCAAGGTACGTTTGCCACCCCTAAAAAACAAAAACCCATACAAACTACAAATTGGGACTCTGATTCCTCATAAGAGGATACGTAGGCATACGATCAAAAATCGTAGCGAGCTCCCCTATAAAAATTTAAACCCTTCTCCTATAAAAATTTAAAACCGTATTTTCCCCAAACATAAACCTAAAACCTAATATCCTTGTGAATAAGATAGATCAAAGGTGCCTAACATATTCCTTTCGTCTAATGAAGTCCAAAACCTAGAATCTATATCTGCGAATTAAGGTTTTTTGTTAGATTCCATTCCCTAGGATAAAAACTAATAGTGGCGGCTCAGATTAAAAACCCAATTGCTACAACACGTATAGGGGCTGGACAACACATCCAAGGAATTTGGGGGCATGGAGAAAAATCATCGAACTCTCAAATTATCAAACACTCTCAAACACTTAAACACAACACAAACCCAGAATCTAAACACTTGCTTCTTTCGAATCTGAAGCAATCCCCCATACTTTCTTTTCCTTCGAATCCAGTAGAAAGAACATAACACGTGTTCTTCTCCTTCGAATCCAGCGTTAGAAACGTCACCTTTGTTTCTTCCCTTTGAACCTAGGAGTATCCAAGGTAGCAGCTAAAGGTCCAACTCACATACCCCTGCTTCAAGCAAGGTAAGTCACTCTTAACCTTGAACCTTTCGTTTCTAGCATAACATGTGAACAATATTTCCTTTTGTTTAAACATGTACATAACATTTTTCATTTTTTCGTTTCCACCTTTTCAATTTGTTTTCATTGATACTCTTATGGCTTAGTTTCTTTGTTTATTAAACATGCTTTTAGAACTAACCTGGTCATGAGACAATTCTAACATGGCCTCAGGCCATTTTGTTATTTAAAATTCCTAATGAAAGAAACAAGAGGAAGGAAGTATGAAACAAAGTCTTAGGCTTCCACACTGACTTCCAGGTCCAAACAAAAGAGGCTGCCAGAAGGATGGCCACACTGATTTCCAGGCCCAACCGATGGAGGCAGCAAGGGACTTGAGGTGAAGAGTGCACTTCATATTGATTCCAGGCCCAATCGAAAGGCACGCCCTCACTAATTCCAGGCCCCAGTCGAAGGAAGCAGAAAGTAAGGCTACACCTCACTACTTCCAGGCCCCAATCGAAGGAAGCAGAAAGGTAAACTGCATCTCATGCTGATTCCATGCCCAATCGAAAGACACACCCTCACTACTTCCAGGCCAAATCGAAGGGAGCCAAAGAAGCAGAATCGAAGGATTCTGCTACCAAAATCAAAAAGCCCATTTTTCTTTCTTTATTTTATTTTGTCTTTATATTTTCTTGCCATTCAATATGGTTGTAATAGTGTAGGATTTATCTTTCTGCATTTTTATTGCTTTTGTACAAATGTTAGTAATTGGGAAGTATGGCAAGATAAAAACCAACAAGTAGACAACCTAAAATTCAAAGACAAAATGCATGCAATCAAACACATTATTCACACACATGCATACCTAGGGTAATCTCACTTGTTGCCTCGGAAAAATAGTCATGTCCCTCAAATATGGGCGTTTTAGCAAAGACCCTCGATAAAAGATCGTAGTCCCTCAATGACCCTTAATGTTGCCTTCGGTAAACGATCTAGTCCCTAAAACGAAAATTGCTAAAACGTCCCATAGGTTGCCTTCTATGACTATACAAACGTCACACGCCCGTTCCTTCACATCCAATGATAGGGCTTTTTACCAAATCAATGGTAAGATAGCAACATCTAAAGGAGGAGGAAAAGAACATTAAGACCTTTTGAGTAGGTAGGATTCTCCTAGTTGCTCGCTTGCTCACAGATAAAAAACATTTTATACACCAACACTTTCCTTTGAAGCATTTTCAAAATACAAAACACGTTGTACGCGTTCTTATAGAAACGAGAACCATTACAAAGACACTTTTCAAAATCACTTTCAAAAACACATTCTAAAAAAACCTATTTGAAATATTTTCAAAACCAACACTTTGTACGCGTTCTTATAGAAATGAGAACCATTACAAAGACGTTTTCAAAATACTTTCAAAACCCACACCATAAGCACATTTTCAAACAAAAGCAAGTGATCTAGCAAGCAACTAAGAGCCTGTTGATAACTATGGATGGAAATGGTGCTAATACTTTCCCTTTTCATAACCTACCCCCCCCCCCTCGAACTCAAGAAAAAACTCTCAAAGGTCTTTCCTGTTCTTTTCACCCTTTTCCTTATTGGATAAAAGAAAAGTCGGTGGCGACTCTTGCTATCCGCAACAATTGCGATCAAACGCAAAAACCCAAGTTAATTCTCCTACTGTGTTACAGAACTGGAGACTCTGCTAGGGACATACTTAAAAGTGGGGTTACCTTAGGGCTAGATCACCTTTACTTACTTTCCTTGTTTGACTTGCTTGCTTTACATTTTTTGGTCCTTGTTTGGGTTATTGTTAAAGATCCTACACCCGGATCTAGGGCACCTTTTAGGTAAGTAGAAATTAATCGTGGGGGATTTGCAGCGTATACCGACATGGTTGAAGTGATAACTACGTTAGTGTGATGCATTTGTTGGTACCGGTAGCCCTTGGGTCAGTCAAGGAGAATACGGGGCCGCTGAGCGGTGTCATGAAGCCGTAACTGACCTTAGAACCTTAATTTAACCACTTGGCCATTAGGAAGTAATGAGATAGTCGGCTTTGGTTATGACCGAAGATTGGTTGATACTCGATGCTACGCTCATTGAGATCAGACTTTCGGGATATTTCAGTCGCCATTAAAGAGGCTTGCGCTGAAACAATGCCCAATGAAGAAAGATCAGTGATATTGAGATCCCCTAGAACCCAGTTACTATTACTAGGACATGTTGAGCCAACTAAACTTCAAGAAGGTACTTACCTACAAACTGATCGCAAAAACTTGATCGCAGAACTTTATCGTCTGTTAATCGGGAGACTGCAAGTGCACAGTCCTATCGCGTAGTTTTAAAAGATATCGAACCCACAGAGACTATAAATCGATCTATTGTTATCCTAAGTTACGGTACACAGCTAAGGCGAATAGTTCTTTTAGAATATTGGTTAAGGAATATAAATATAAATAAAACAGATATCGGTACGTAAAGTAGTGAACCTAAGCGGCTTAAATTAAACTTAAGCGTATAAAGATGGTTAACTTAATTGTTCTATAGAATTTATTAGTTTAAATATCCTCGACTCACACTTTCATGGTCTTATCTCGGATTATACGTCTAAAGCCCTATACCTGCTTTCGCTAGCCTATAAGTGTTTAGAAGTATTTTTTGGAAACTTAATTAATTCTAATTTGGTTTAAAGCGCTTTCACTGTATTTAAATCAAATGCCTAACTTTAACTATCCGGTTAAAAACCTCACACTTTCGTGGTCTCGATCTAACCTATTTACTTTCCTTACTTTCGTAACAAAAAGCGTAGTTTTAATTATAAAAAGTCATAACCAGAAATTAAGTTAATTAGTATTTTAACTTATGAACAATTTAATTCCTACTCTTACTACTATTACTTTCCGATACCTAAACGGTTTAGCCGGACATATTTATTAATTCGGACATGCATAAATAATAAGGTTCAATATATTTAAACATTCCCATAATCAAATAAATAAATACCAAGCAACAATACTTAAATAAAATAAAATAATTATATTAAGAACCTGGAAATAATAATGCTTGAATAATCTTGTTCTTCGAAATAAACGAGCATTCCCCCACAAGTCGGTTGGATCTGCTCGGAGACTTCTTGAATTGAAAAGAAAAATTACGACAAGAAATAAAAAGAAGCATTAGGTCTAACGTAAGGTTAGATCAGTGAAAATTATAGAAACTTAAACTAAAATAAAAACTAAAGAAAGAAACTGAACTAGAAAAGTATGGTAGAAATACAAAACTGAAAAGAAAATAAGAAAACAGAAAAATAAAGAAAGACTAAATAACGGTTGTTCGGTAAAATTGCTGACCCTTGCTCTGAAGGTTGAACTTGTATTTATAGGCTTCATTTGTAACTTCCCGCTTCAATGTTGTACGAAGGCTAGTGGAGATCATGGGAATAACTACAAGAATCATGGGAGAACATGGGAATAACTACCAAAATCATGGGAGAACATGGGACACGTCTCCATGACGTGAGGAAGTTGAAATATAGCGCGTTACGGTCGTCACAAGGCTGTTACGGTCGTAACACCTTGTGGACTGAACTTCTGCTGGGCTTTCGCTCTTCTGGGCTTAGTCTTTTTCTTTGTATAATTATTTCTTTCTTCTTAACTCCTCCTTTTTGCTATATCACCCCTTTTGCTTCATTTCTTTGGCTTTTTAATCCGATTTTCCCTCAATTTCTTTCTTTTCTCAATTGATCTTTTATTTAATACAAATACCTGAAACAAAAGAAATACCAACGTAATACAAAAATAAAATAGAATAAATAGATAAAAATACTAATATTATCTATGAAAATTAAGCCAAATATGTTATATAAATTCGTGTTATCAACACCCCTATACTTAAACCTTTGCTTGTCCTCAAGCAAAAATTAAAAATGAAAAATTACTTAAGCATAAGTCAAACGTAGATATAAAACACAATTCAATTCGTATTTGGTTGCAGGTCAATTCTTTTGTTTGGATAACTCGAGTTCAGACTTCGACACCAAAATTACCGTAATGACACTAGATACCCTCATTTATGCAGACCAAATTAAGTCATGAATTATAACTCGACCTAATACTTTCGTTTCGTTTTACCCGTTTTCATTCTGGTGCAATCACATTAAGCCCTTTACCTTACGCGCACATAGTGGAGTAATCGGTTAGTGACTTTGATCTTTATAATCTAGCTTGGAGTTCTGGTAGTTATATTTGGTACTCCTTTATCCAATTACAAATTATGGGGGATCGGACCGTCGTCCTCCCTACTAAGTTCAGCACCAGAGACCACTGAACCAATTCATAATGGTTGTTTGCATAAATATTTTATAGTTTCTGCAACCGTTGAATTAAATGATCTTGTAAGGATCATCTAACTTAATAAGTGCATCTTCTAATAAAAATTTCTCTTTAAAAATCTTGATCAAACACTTATATTCATCGATTCTCCACGTAGTTTGTCGTTCAAGGTGGTGCTGACTGCTTTTATAAACTACTCGGGATTACTTTAAAACTAAGTCTTAAGGTGTTGGTATAATAAGTACTTAAATCAATCTAACACGTTGGGGTATTGAAGTGTTATGATGATAATAATTTTGCTTTAGTCGCGCTCGAGTTCTTATTTATAAAAATAAGCAACCTTAATACTAGTTGAATATGTTAATATAACGTTTGAATTTTTTCGTTATGGCTCAAGAATATGGAGGAATTCGAATAAGCACGAGAATTTTACATAAAAGGCTAAAATTTCATAAACATGTATTTTATTAAATGGAAATTTCGCAGTACATAGGAAAAAAAGGAAACTAAAAGGGAATACTAAATAGAGCAAAGATAATAAAAACGAAGTAAGAAATGTTCTGACTCCCCTAAACTTAAAGTAAGCATTGTCCTCAATGCGATAGTACCAGGAGAAATCAGAAAAGAGAAGGGTGATCACTCGTCGCTTGGAGAATTTTGTCCTCTTGCTCCTCTATTTTTATTTCATTGTCTTCTACGTCTATCAGAGTCGTAATCATGCAATCCATCGATTCTAAGGTTTAAGGCATGTATGGACTCGTTGAAATCCTCCATTTGATTTGATATCGCTTCGTAATTGCGGTTATTCCAATGTGCGTAGTCGTGTTGGTCGCGTTGCATTTCTCGAACTAGGCGCAATGTTTCATTTTGAATGACTTCCATTGCTTGGAAACGTTGATCTTGTTGTAGAATCGTAGCATACATTGCTTCTAGAGTAGCCGGAGGATGATCATTATCTGGTTGTGCAGCCGGCTTGACTGGTGCATTCAAATTGAAACGCCAATTTTGGAAATTTTGCACATTAATCTGATTTGGACATGGAAGTATTATATTGGGAATCAGATGTGAATCGCGGCAGTACATAACATCTAGCGTCTGGGCCGACATCATATATTGTCCCAAGGACAAAAGCTCGTCGAAAAGGCCTAAAGCATATGCTAAAGATGTGATGATTCCACCGAAGACAAATGGTTTGGTACCGGCCGCATTTACGCATGTGTGAAAGTGGCTAAGCATGAAGGGAGCGGCGTATTGTATGAGAATGAACTGAGGAACTCAAGCACGAGCGGTTCGAAGGTCGGAGAAGGATTTAAACAGATATTTAACAAACTCGTATTCGTAAGCATAAAAGTGATGCTTTCCGCCCTACCCAAGGCATCCAAACAATCGGTGTCCACATATTTAGTGGGGACAACCGAACGGGAATAGAATTTCATGTACTTTCCTCTTTGTTGGCCATCATCGTCTTCTCAGAATATAATCGTGGATAGGTCGGGTGGTGGTCGGTCTGGCCTCACTTGACGTTGAGTGTTTCGTGGAGCCATGGAAGAGTATGAAATGAAGGATAGAATGGATGAGAGAAAGTATATGAGAATTAGATGGAAGGGACGTGAAATGAGAAGAAATGTAGAAGAGTGTTTATAGAGGGTTAAGATTGAAGAGGAATTATTATAATAATAATGTGTTGGGAAATGAAGAGGAAAAGTTTGAATAAGAATTATGGTGGAAGATGAATAAGAAGAATATTTTGATGGAAGAGTAAATAAGAGTTGAATGGGAGTAATGTGGGAAAATGAAAAGAAGAAAAGGACGAAACAAACAGTTAGTCAAGGGAGCAGAAAAGACAACATGCATCTGGAGAAGCACGAGCTGAGGCGGGGGTTATGGACGTAGTGGGACGGTTATGGAGGTAGTGGAAGAAGAAGAGTGGGAGGTTGAAGAAGAAGAAGAGATTCTGTATGCTATAGGGGTTACTGATATAACTCGTGTTACGGTCGTAACATGGGCATGACGGTCGTAACACGCTAAAAGGCGTGTGACGGTCGTAAGGGCTTTGTTACGGTCGTAACAGCTACGAATTTTGTAACTTTTAGAAGAACAGAGCTGTTTCTGTTCTGTGACATTTCTTTCTTACTACAGATACATTACAAAGCATTATTGCGTCCAGTATTTATTTTCAAACTAGTGCAGATATGTTCCAGAGCATGGTGTGGGGACTTGAGGCGACCGTCTTGGGCAGCGATTTGAGTTTAGGCAGAATAAGGAACAAGGAATTGTATTTCAGCTCACATGCATACATACTACATACTGTATATATATATATATATATATATATATATATATATATATATATATATATATATATATATATATATATATATATGTGTATAATAGATAAATCTAGAATTTTAATTAATAGTATATATATATAATACTAGTATATAATGCATTATGATTGATACTATAAATATTGGGAAGTATTACTTCAGTATATTAATACGAGACGGGGAAATACGATAATTAAAATAATACTCAATTATAATTATAAATATTAACGTGAATTATTTAATTGAGTATAATTATCGGTATTACGGGGAAATAGTTCAAACGCATCAGATGAAAGGGTGCAACTGATAATCGACTTAAATATAAAATTTAACATAAAATAGAAAAAATGAAATTATGGAAGAGAAAATTTAAAATTAGAAACCAGGACGACTACTGGTTGATTTTCCATGGCCACTTATCAAGCCATCTCACATATCCCTCACCTTTTCTTTTCTTTCTTCTGTAGGGTGGTTTATTCTTTCGAAATTGTGGTAATGGTTCTGGATCTATCATAAGTATAAGTTTTTCAAATTTGGGCTTAGTGATTTCATCCATCGCCTCATAAGTTAACCTCACCCTTTTAACAGTAATTATACCATTAATTTTATGGTCCTCTAATTTTCGCTTTTTAGGCAAGACTTTAAATAGTGGTACATTAATGTGCATATTTTTTAATACCTCAACATACGTTTTAAATTGGGAGTCTACCGGAGTTTCCATAAAAAATTTCGGGAAAGAAATCAGTGGGATGTAGTGATTTGGGATTACAATTTGCGCTTCCTTCTCTACCTCGTTTACAACCTCCTTTTCGAACAACGTTGGTGAATCTGTCTCAATCCCCACTATTTTCTCGTCAGAACTTTCCTTGGCCGCAATATCACTCTCTTCAAACTCATCATCACTCTCTAGATTTTCAAATAGTTTTTCTATAATGGTTGTTTCAACATCCACATCTTCTTTGGGGAATGGTCCTAGAAGGTTTTGTTCAAGTTGGGAGTTTTGAGTTTCTAAGGCCAAGTTGTGAGTCGCGAGGGACTCAACCACAACGGTTAGTTGGCTAAGGTTTTCATTATTTTGAAGACTTTGTTTTCTTACCTCTTCATTTTGGACAGTTTGTGTTTCTACAAAATGCTCAATCATAGACTCTAACCTAGCATTGGTTATCATCTCATCAGAATCCTCTATTGGTGTTTCAAAGTTAAAATCTTGCGATTCTTCAGAGTCTTGGAAGTAAGTTAAAGTCTCCTTTTGTGTTTCCCCTAAGTGTTTTATCATCCTAGATGTTTCATTAAAATTTTCCATTAATATTTCGAGATCAGATTTATATGGTTAAGGTGATTCTTCAAAATATTAGGTGTGGTAATTATAGAGAGAATTGGGTTGAGGAAAAGTTTGGTTGAAATTATAAGTTTCTTGTGGTTCCTCAAAATGTGGGGATTGGTAGTTTTTGAGGTAATTTGGGTAAGAGTAGGTTTGTGAAGCATTGAAATCTTCCATCAGTATTTCAAGGTTAGATCTATGATATTCTTGTGGTTCCTCAAAATACTGATAATCGGCGTAGGAAAAATTTGGGTTATACATAGTAAATAAAGTAAAGGTGCCTTAGTCTATACGGTGTAACACCAGAGTTACAATATCGACTTAAATAGTCCCCGGCAACGGCGCCAAAAACTTCATCGCAAAAACTTGATCGCAGGACTTTATCGTCTGTTAATCGGGAGACTGCAAGTGCACAGTCCTATCGCGTAGTTTTAAAAGATATCGAACCCACAGAGACTATAAATCGATCTATTGTTATCCTAAGTTACGGTACACAGCTAAGGCGAATAGTTCTTTTAGAATATTGGTTAAGGAATATAAATATAAATAAAACAGATATCGGTACGTAAAGTAGTGAACCTAAGCGGCTTAAATTGAACTTAAGCGTATAAAGATGGTTAACTTAATTGTTCTGTAGAATTTATTAGTTTAAATATCCTCGACTCACACTTTCATGGTCTTATCTCGGATTATACGTCTAAAGCCCTATACCTGCTTTCGCTAGCCTATAAGTGTTTAGAAGTATTTTTTGGAAACTTAATTAATTCTAATTTGGTTTAAAGCGCTTTCACTATATTTAAATCAAATGCCTAACTTTAGCTATCCGGTTAAAAACCTCACACTTTCGTGGTCTCGATCTAACCTATTTACTTTCCTTACTTTCGTAACAAAAAGCGTAGTTTTAATTATAAAAAGTCATAACCAGAAATTAAGTTAATTAGTATTTTAACTTATGAACAATTTAATTCCTACTCTTACTACTATTACTTACCGATACCTAAACGGTTTAGCCGAACATATTTATTAATTCGGACATGCATAAATAATAAGGTTCAATATATTTAAACATTCCCATAATCAAATAAATAAATACCAAGCAACAATACTTAAATAAAATAAAATAATTATATTAAGAACCTGGAAATAATAATGCTTGAATAATCGTGTTCTTCGAAATAAACGAGCATTCCCCCACAAGTCGGTTGGATCTGCTCGGAGACTTCTTGAATTGAAAAGAAAAATTACGACAAGAAATAAAAAGAAGCACTAGGTCTAACGTAAGGTTAGATTAGTGAAAATTATAGAAACTTAAACTAAAATAAAAACTAAAGAAAGAAACTGAACTAGAAAAGTATGGTAGAAATTCAAAACTGAAAAGAAAATAAGAAAACAGAAAAATAAAGAAAGACTAAATAACGGTTGTTCGGTAAAATTGCCGACCCTTGCTCTGAAGGTTGAACTTGTATTTATAGGCTTCATTTGTAACTTCCCGCTTCCATGTTGTACGAAGGCTAGTGGAGATCATGGGAATAACTACCAGAATCATGGGAGAACATGGGAATAACTACCAAAATCATGGGAGAACATGGGACACGTCTCCATGACGTGAGGAAGTTGAAATATAGCGCGTTACGGTCGTCACAAGGCTGTTACGGTCGTAACACCTTGTGGACTGAACTTCTGCTGGGCTTTCGCTCTTCTGGGCTTAGTCTTTTTCTTTGTATAATTATTTCTTTCTTCTTAACTCCTCCTTTTTGCTATATCACCCCTTTTGCTTCATTTCTTTGGCTTTTTAATCCGATTTTCCCTCAATTTCTTTCTTTTCTCAATTGATCTTTTTTTTAATACAAATACCTGAAACAAAAGAAATACCAACGTAATACAAAAATAAAATAGAATAAATAGATAAAAATACTAATATTATCTATGAAAATTAAGCCAAATATGTTATATAAATTCGTGTTATCACAAACCCCATGCAAGCCTAAACCTAAGGACTTGTCTGCTTTATGTGTATATGACTATTTGTACATAACAACTTGCTTGCTTTGCATACTTGTACATAACATCATGACATCATACCATAGCATTTTCAATAACCATTTCAAGGATCTCGAGGGACTATAATGCATCGTCATGTTGAACCAGACGCCTATTAAAGGGGCAAAAGGATTTGTTCTCTAATAAAACACTGTCAAAAGCCAAAGCACGGTAACTTGAGTCAAGGGTTACGATCCACCTGACATCGTGGCCTTGACTCTCGTGGAAGGACATCCACCGATATGAAGTTCTCCAATCAAAGTTATTGATCAAAGTTCAACCTCTAACATCTTCTTGTGTTTACCCTGCGAGATCCTTGAAAACATGCATCCACATACCATGCATTATATCATAACAGGTTTCTCCCATACACAGTCTCCTTATCTTCATACTATTTCTTTCAGTAAGATGGATATGGAACAGTCCGTTATGGATCTTCAAGCACAAAATTCCCAATTCCAACAAATGTTCCTGGCTATGGCTAAGGGGAAAGAGGACTTGAAAACTCTCATTCTTAAAGACAATAAGAAAAGGACAAAGAAGTCAGTAGGCGTCCCGAATTTGGGAAGAAGACTGGACCAGTCAAGAGAGCTCTAGATATCTAAACTCCATTAAATGAGGGGAATAATCATGAAGAAGATAACAACCCGGGGACTGATGAAGATGAAGCTGACTACTCTAAAGAACAATATTCTCCCGCTGATGATAAATACAAACAATTGGAGGATCGCCTCAATGGTATGGAGATTCATCAGATACCTGGATTGGAGTTGAAGAATTAGGGTTGGTTTCCAGAGTGGTCATCCCACCAAAGTTCAAAATCCCTACCTTTTCCATGTATGATGGGGTCCTATGTCCCAAGATGCATCTGAGATCTTATGTCTGCAAGATTCAACCTCACACTACTGACCAGAAGCTATGGGTTCATTTCTTCTAAGAAAGTTTGGCTGGCACTCAACTGGAGTGGTTCTATCAGTTAGAAGGAATATACATTCATACCTGGGAGGACTTGGCTGCTGCTTTCTACAAACAGTATCAATACAATGCTGATATGGCGCCAACTCGCGTGCAGTTGCAGAATATGACCATGGGTTCCAACAAGGGTTTCAAAGAATACGCTAAAAAATGGAGAGACTTGGTAGGAAGAGTGCAGCCACCCTTAACTGACAGGGAACTAATTGACCTTTTTATGGGAAACTTGACAGGACCTTTCTTCAATCACCTAATCGGAAGCTCCTCGGCCGGGTTCACCAAGCTAATACTGACATGCGAAAGAGTAGAGGTCGGTATTAAAAGTGGAAAAATCCAAAGGGTGCATCTTCAAGTGCAGGGAAACAACCTTTCAATGGGAAGAAATAGTCCAATGTTGTGTACGGTCAAAAGGGTCATAACAAGAGCAACCACGACCAACACGCGGGGGCAATCCTGATCTTTAATCATATACGTATTCAATAATGGCAAGGAAATAAGCATAGGATAAAATACCAAGAAAGGAAGTACGCTAACATCAACATGCCATTGTCTCAAGCGTTACAACATTTGCTGAAAGCGAAGATGATCACACTAAAGGATCCTCCTTAAAACCCTGATACCTCCTCTCCTAAGTAAAATCCAAATATAAGATGTTCCTACCATTCTGATAGTCCTTGACACGACACCGATATTTGTTGGACTTTGAAGAATAAGATTCAAGATTTGATTGAACCCAAGGAGATTGAGTTCGACCCTCTAGAGATTCCTAATGTGATCACTGCTCCTATGCCAAATCATTGAGAGCGTCCTTTTCATTTTGAATTTTCAATTGTAATCTCTTTTTTTATTCAAACACTTATCTATTAATGTCAAAAGTTGTTTCATTAATTCATTGCATATGTATGTCTTGAATTAATCCATTCGTTTTCATTATATTTAAACTATGATTTTTACTCCCTTTATGATATTAAACTCTTGTTTTAAAAGTTGCAAGCCTTTAGAGAGAGGATGACGAAAACAATGCCATAATCTAATACAATATGCTTTTAGACAGACCTTGCTGACGATGTACAAGCATTATTTCAATTCCTAAACGTTGGAGTTGTAAGGAGGATAATCCCTAGTCAACCCCTTTGATCCAAAGAAGTAGGAGTTTCCTTTATTACACAAATTGAAACCTTTAATCAAAACCTAGGGCAGGGTAGTCTCTGAGTTAATTCAAACGCGCGTTTAGTCGCAAACTTTCACTTCGTATACAACGAATGGAATCAAAAACTTTCCTCTAGAATCAAAATACAGCGATGGTTCCTTATCACATAGGCAGTCATTATCTCTCAAAAGAAAAGCCCATTAAGTCAAAACCTATGAAGGAGACTTAAGAAAAAATACTGGGACATCCCGATGATTGTAATCTCAAAACAAGAATAGTCAGGCCAAAATCAGGGATAACAAATCAAAAAGAGGTCACTATAAATCCTCTACAACATGAAAAACATTACAAAAATGACTGCCTTCTGATAAACTTAACTTATCTGAACCATCACCAAAATGTCATTCAGACTCAATAGGAGTTCAAACACACAATTGACTGAGCTTGGGACTGGAGAACATCACGAAGAATAGGCGGGTACAAATAAACTTTGAGCCTTATCTTTTGTTTCTTAAACCATGAACCAAACCATGCTACAACCCTTAAAAGTCCTAATTGAAGCATGGGTTAGTTCGAAAGCACACTGTTACCAGAGGTATCTTGACTCCTGCAAGGTTTACTCTAAATTTTGAGTTAAATTTCCTTACAAAAATTCTTTTATCTACTAAAACGCATTTTCAAAACTTCAAGAGAAGCATAAACTTTTCATTATTATAATATCGTTGTTTGCATATGGATAATTGTTTGACAGCGGAGAAATTCGCGCGACAAATGTCCAGTGAACAAAAGGGCTCTCTCAATGAACAAAATTACTTCAAATGGCATGAGACGCCCAACGAAAAATCTCTTATTTAGCAAGGGGGCATGAAATGTCACTGTCCAATTCATCTGGGGGCAGTCAAGTCAAGATTCCAAGAAATCTCCCAAGAAATGATGAATAACCAGGGGCATGTCTGTATCTGAATCACTTGGGGCCTTGGACAGTGAAATTCCTGTAAAGGGTTATGTACGGTCAAGAAAACATCTCCTGGAAGTTTTACCATCACTTGTTACTTGGGGCAATGAAAAATTTCCATAAAGTCCTTTTCATAGGATGACCCCCGGTCAAGTTCCTACAAAGTTGGACCCAGGCAACTCCCAACCAGAGTTTCAATCTCTGGAAATCCTTCTTCCCATCTAAGTAGGTCTCAAGAAGAATCTTCGAGGAGTTCTGCCAAAAGGAAACATCTCTCCAACAGACTAGAAACAAGGTTTATTTCCCCAACAAACGGCAACATTCCCCATCTTGAGTTTGCCTCTCCTACTACTACAAGTCAAGGGACCACAACCCCTCTTCCCCAGTAGAATCTTCTACAATCCCCAGTGAGTTGATGTAAATCCTGGAAGCAAAACCAGATAACAATTAACCTCTTTTATCCCCCAACAAGTTGTTAACTTCCTTTCTCTTCCATCAAGAGATAGCTCCCCAATAAAGAAGCGGACAACCGAAACTCCTGAACTCTTTTCCCCAAGCGGAAATCAACACTCTCCATAGAGTTTTCCTCTCAAGCACAATCAACATCCCCTAGTGTATTTCTTCTCAAAACAACAAAAACGGGAATCCCCATCGAAAACATTCTAAACAAAGTTCGAAGATGCACATACTCTTCATCTCCAACAACATTACGGGATTTAACTTCCTAAGGCTCCCCAACATTTGTCAAGGATTTATTTTCCAAGAAAAAGATACATTTCAACAACATTCATAGCATATGCATACGAAACGCATATAGCACAATCTCATTTATTTTGAGAAACATCATTATGCCATGCATACATCATGACATTGCATACAACTAACTCTTTAACTTTTCAGGAAAAGATCAACAAATAAGTGTCATTAATTATCTATAAACTTCTCCAAGATAAAATCAAGCTTGGATTTCTTTAACTTTTGGAGTAGCAGTCATCAAAGATTCCTTCATTATCTTTTGGAGTAAAATTCATCCAAGATTCCTTCATTATCTGTTGAGGTAGTAATTGTCCTAGATTCCTTCATCATCCATTAGGGTAGCAATCATCCAAGTTTCCTTCATTATCTGTTGAGGTAGTAATAGTCTGAGATTCCTTCATTATCTGCTGAGGTAGTAATCGTCTAAGATTCCTTCGTTATCTGCTGAAGTAGCAATCGTCAAAGGTTACTTCATTACCTTTTGGAGTAGAAATCGTCCAAGATTCATTCATTATCTGTTGAGGTAGTAATTGTCAAAGGTTCCTTCATTACCTTTTGAGGTAGTAATCGTCCGAGATTCCTTCATTATCTGCTGAGGTAGTAATCGTCCAAGATTCCTTCGTTATCTGCTGAAGTAGCAATCGTCAAAGGTTCCTTCATTACCTTTTGGAGTAGAAATCATCCAAGATTCATTCATTATATGTTGAGGTAGTAATCTTCAAAGGTTCCTTCATTACCTTTTGAGGTAGTAATCGTCCGAGATTCCTTCATTATCTGTTGAGGTAGTAATCATCCAAGATTACTTTATCATTTGTTGAGGTAGCTATCATCCAAGATTCTTTCATTATCTGCTAAGGTAGTAATCATCCAAGATTCCTTCATCATCTATTGAGTTAGAAATCATCCAGATTCCTTCATTATCAGCTGAGGTAGTAATCGTCAAAGGTTCCTTCATTACCTTTTGAGGTAGTAATCATTCGAGATTCCTTCATTATCTGCTGAGGTAGAAATCATCCAAGATTCCTTCATTATTTGCTGAGGTAGTAATCGTCCAAGGTTCCTTCATTACCTTTTGGAGTAGTAATCGTCCAGGATTCCTTCATCATCTATCACTATCAAGCTTAATACCTGAAACCAGACAAGATAAATATTTGTGAACAATTTGATTGTAGATCAATTCCCGAAACAAGACAGGGTGACTATCTACATGACAAACACTACCTTCAAACATATGTTAGTTCAGTTTAAATCAATCAATGGCTTATCCTGATTCCATTCCGGTAGACACTTCTTCTGGTTCAACTTAAATCAACCAAAGATTTATTCTGATTCTTCTCCAATTGAAGTCAAATTTAGACTTAGTCTAATTTCTTCCAACAATCACTTTTGGATGGCATCTTTAAGCCCGTCTCCGACAACTCTCCATCATCTCGCCAAATGGCATTTTTAAGGCCATTCCCTACACAATCAACCACCACATCATCGAGTGCAAATTTCTGGGCACTCTAGTGTTCAATCATCTTCCACCTTCAAGTCACGAATGGTCGACTCGCCATTCTAACTCTTTAGGTTTAAGAAGATTGAACAGGGGAAGTTGTTGTACCCCAAAATTTTCCCTCTCATTTTTTCAAGATTTCTCTCACATGTGTGATTACAAACACCTATTTAAAGGAAAAGAGAAAAATGAAAAAAATTGAAGATGTTAATGTTCCTTTCGACGAGACAAAAGTTTGCTTCGAATTCACACCATTCGATTGGATTTCTGGCCTCTTTTGATGCAAGCTTGGCTTTCACCCTTCGATTCAGCCGTGGATTCATTCTTGCAAGCAAGAGGCTCCCACCAGGCCAGAAGGCACAAGGCAAGGAGCCTCCTGTAGCCTGCTTCAATTCCAAGGAAAAAAGCCTCCTGCACGCAACCTTCCATTGCACTATTGGCCCTTTACATGTTTGCCTTGAGTCACAAAGCAGTAACCCCTTGCATGCAGGCTTCGACAGGGCAATGACTCTTCATGAAAACCTTCATTTGAGAAATGGCCTCTTGTATGCTTGCAAAGTGGTGACCTTCTACATGAAGGCTTCGATAGGCCATTGGTTGTTGTTTATACTAGCTTCGACTGGACAACATTTCCATTTTTTATGCTTCAATTCCACTCATGACAACCTTCCGCACACATGGTTGGTGGCCCCTTTCAAAGGACATGTATTGGATGATTTGAAGGGTATACATATGAGTCCCTGTCGAAGGATATACCTTACTATCCTATTCGAAGAATTGCATAGTCCATTCGAAGGACACATTAGGCCCTTCCCAAGATACATACATGGCCCATTCAAAGGACATTTATGGGTGTTCCATTCAAAGGATATGTTTGATGGCCCTTTTGAAGGACTTACGAGACCCACCTTAAGGCATACTTTGATGACCCATTCAAGGGGCACACATTTGGAAACTTCGAAGGATGCACAAAAGTGACCCATTCGAAAGACACTTGTTGGGTGAAAATCTAATAACGTTGTTTGAAGGAGAATCTGGTCGAATGGGGGTCAAAACAAAAGGTGGAGATATCAAAAGATGCTTGCTTCCAAGTTCAGGCCTGATACACTGGCCATAACGCTCCAAAACTGTTGCACAGCAGACCTGATACACTTCTCCATTCTTGCACCAAAATGGCATACAAACACTGCCCATCGAAAGCTATAAAAAGCAGTTTACTCAATATGTTCAAATTGTTTTGTTGTCCCTCCTAAATCCCAGCCAGCTTTGCCTATAAATAAGAGGCTCTATAACATGTATAGGGGCTGGACAACACATCCAAGGACTTTATGGGCGTGGAGAAAAATCATTGAACTTTAAATTATCAAAAACTCTCAAACACTTAAACACAACATAAACCCAGAATCTAAACACTTGCTTCTCGAATCTGAAGCAATCCCCCATACTTTGTTTTCCTTCGAATCCAGTAGAAAGAATATCACACTGGTTCTTCTCCTTCAAATCCAACTTTAGAAACGTCACCTTCGTTTCTTCCCTTATAACCTAGTAGTATACAAGGAAGCATCTAAAGGTCCAGCTCACATACCCCTGCTTCAAGAAAGGTAAGTCACTCTTAACCTTGAACCTTTCGTTTCTAGCATAACATGTGAACAATTTTTCCTTTCGTTTAAACATGTACATAACATTTTTCTTCTTTTCATTTCCACCTTTTCAATTTGTTTTCATTGATACTCTTATGGCTTAGTTTCTTTGTTTATTAAACATGCTTTAAGAACTAACCTGGTCATGAGACAATTCTAGCATGGCCTCAGGCCATTTTGTTATTTAAAATCCCTAATGAAAGAAACAAGAGGAAGGAAGTATAAAACAAAGCCTTAGGCTTCCACACTGACTTCTAGGTCCAAACAAAAGAGGCTTCCAGAAGGATGGCCACACTGATTTCCAGGCCCAATCGATGGAGGCAGCAAGGGACTTGAGGTGAAGAGTGCACTTCATGCTGATTCCAGACCCAATCGAAAGGCATGCCCTCACTAATTTCAGGCCCCAGCCGAAGGAAGCAAAAAGTAAGGCTACACCTTACTAGTTCCAGGCCCCAGTCGAAGGAAGCAGAATGGTAGACAGCATCTCATGCTGATTCCATGCCCAATCGAAAGGCACACCCTCACTACTTCCAGGCCAAATCGAAGGGAGCCAAAGAAGCAGAATCGAAGGGTTCTTCTACCAAAATCGAAAAGCCCATTTTCATTTCTTTATTTTATTTTGTCTTTATATTTTCTTGCCATTCAATATGGTTGTAATAGTGTAGGATTTATCTTTCTTCATTTTTATTGCTTTTGTACAAATGTTAGTAATTAGGAAGTATGGCAAGATAAAAACCAACATGTAGACAACCTAAAATTCAAAGACAAAATGCATGCAATCAAACACATTATTCACACACATGCACCCCTAGGGTAATCTCACTTGTTGCCTCGGAAAAATAGTCATGTCCCTCGAATATGGGTGTTTTAGCAAAGACCCTCGATAAAAGATCGTAGTCCCTCGATGACCCTTAATGTTGCCTTTGGTAAACGATCTAGTCCCTAAAACGATAATTGCTAAAACGTCCCATATGTTGCCTTCTATGACTATACAAACGTCCCATGCCCGTCCATTCACATCCAATGATGGGGCTTCTTACCAAATCAATGGTAAGATAGCAATATATAAAGGAGGAGGAAAAGAACATTAAGACCTTTTAAGTAGGTAGGATTCTCCTAGTTGCACGCTTTCTCACAACGAAAAAACATTTTATACACAAACACTTTCCTTTGAAACATTTTCAAAAGACAAAACACTTTGTACGCATTCTTATAGAAACGAGAACCATTACAAAGACACTTTTCAAAATCACTTTCAAAAACACATTCCACAAATACCTCTTTGAACTATTTTAAAAAACAACACTTTGTACGTGTTCTTATAGAAACGAGAACCATTACAAAGACATTTTAAAAATACTTTTAAAACCCACACCACAAGCACATTTTCAAACAAAAGCAAGTTATCTAGCAAGCAACTAAGAGCCCGTAGATAAATACAGATGGAAAGGATGATAATAATTCCATTTTCATAACCTACCCCCCCCCCCTCCCCGAACTCAAGAAAATAATCTCAAAGTTCTTTCCGGTTCTTTTCACCCTTTCCCTATTGGATAAAAGAAAAGTCAGTGGCGACTCTTTCCATCCGCAACAATTGCAATCAAACGCAAAAACCCAAGACAGTTCTCCCACCGTGTTACACATACGTTCATGCTTATAATTATATTTGGAATTGTTTTGACCTATTACATGTGATGTTTGACGCAGGAATAAAGATCTTCCATTGTTAGGAAGTTTGAAACATTTTCATCGCATCTCACATTATAGGTGGTTTCAAGACAAAATAAGGTCACCAGTGGATTCAAAAGGTCCAAATTAGGGAGACACAATCCCTCTCGGTCTTTAATTCTTTCTATTTTTGCAGGTTTAGGTTTTGATTCACCAAAGAAGACAACCGAAGCTAGGACTTCGACGCTTCTCTGGTCCAACCATTTTTATTATATATTGCTTTAATTGTGTTTGAATAACAAAAATCCAGCGTAGCGCAAATGGTTGGAGACGAAGGCATATAACATGAAAGGCGTGGGTTCGATCCCTACGTTTAGCAATTATTTTGTTTCTTTTTCCAAACTAACGCGTAAGTTTATAATATATTGAGTACTCCACATTCCATAACACAAACGGAATGCTGACGCAGTGGTAGGAAAGAGCGCCTGTGACTTCAAGGAGTGGGCTCAAGTCCCACCCCTTGCATTTTGGTTCTTTTATTTTCTAAACCCTAATTTCATTCTTTTTTAATTAACCATCAACAAACCTAATTTTTTCAAAACTATAACAAATTAGGATTAGGGTTTTTAATTAGTAATTAAATTTTTAATATATTTTTATTTACTAATTAATTAAATAATTTTTTCAATATTAAAATCAATTAGAATTTATGTTTAATTAATATTTTTTAACACTTAAATTATTTTCTACAAAAACACCAAAAACATTAACATTTAGAACTTTAGGTCTTTAAACATTTTTCTAATATTTTTCTTATTTTGCTTTTGCTATTTATTTTTCTTAGACAAAAATGTATAGGTCGCACTATTAATGTAATAACTTAGATTTACATTCCCGCATTTTTCCTATTATGTATCTGCTTCGAGGATGTAATAGCGTAGGTTTACTTTCTTGCAAATTTTTGTATCCCTCCAAAAGCCATGTAATAGCTTAGGTTTTACATTTTGCACTTTAACTTTCTGTACATATTTAACTGCTAGTAAGTAGGGTTTGTATGGCAATAATAATAACTGGACCTAGAAAACCCAAGACAGTTCTCCCACCGTGTTACACATACGTTCATGCTTATAATTATATTTGGAATTGTTTTGACCTATTACATGTGATGTTTGACGCAGGAATAAAGATCTTCCATTGTTAGGAAGTTTGAAACATTTTCATCGCATCTCACATTATAGGTGGTTTCAAGACAAAATAAGGTCACCAGTGGATTCAAAAGGTCCAAATTAGGGAGACACAATCCCTCTCGGTCTTTAATTCTTTCTATTTTTGCAGGTTTAGGTTTTGATTCACCAGAGAAGACAACCGAAGCTAGGACTTCGACGCTTCTCTGGTCCAACCATTTTTATTATATATTGCTTTAATTGTGTTTGAATAACAAAAATCCAGCGTAGCGCAAATGGTTGGAGACGAAGGCATATAACATGAAAGGCGTGGGTTCGATCCCTACGTTTAGCAATTATTTTGTTTCTTTTTCCAAACTAACGCGTAAGTTTATAATATATTGAGTACTCCACATTCCATAACACAAACGGAATGCTGACGCAGTGGTAGGAAAGAGCGCCTGTGACTTCAAGGAGTGGGCTCAAGTCCCACCCCTTGCATTTTGGTTCTTTTATTTTCTAAACCCTAATTTCATTCTTTTTTAATTAACCATCAACAAACCTAATTTTTTCAAAACTATAACAAATTAGGATTAGGGTTTTTAATTAGTAATTAAATTTTTAATATATTTTTATTTACTAATTAATTAAATAATTTTTTCAATATTAAAATCAATTAGAATTTATGTTTAATTAATATTTTTTAACACTTAAATTATTTTCTACAAAAACACCAAAAACATTAACATTTAGAACTTTAGGTCTTTAAACATTTTTCTAATATTTTTCTTATTTTGCTTTTGCTATTTATTTTTCTTAGACAAAAATGTATAGGTCGCACTATTAATGTAATAACTTAGATTTACATTCCCGCATTTTTCCTATTATGTATCTGCTCCGAGGATGTAATAGCGTAGGTTTACTTTCTTGCAAATTTTTGTATCCCTCCAAAAGCCATGTAATAGCTTAGGTTTTACATTTTGCACTTTAACTTTCTGTACATATTTAACTGCTAGTAAGTAGGGTTTGTATGGCAATAATAATAACTGGACCTAGAAAACCCAAGACAGTTCTCCCACCGTGTTACACATATGTTCATGCTTATAATTATATTTGGAATTGTTTTGACCTATTACATGTGATGTTTGACGCAGGAATAAAGATCTTCCATTGTTAGGAAGTTTGAAACATTTTCATCGCATCTCACATTATAGGTGGTTTCAAGACAAAATAAGGTCACCAGTGGATTCAAAAGGTCCAAATTAGGGAGACACAATCCCTCTCGGTCTTTAATTCTTTCTATTTTTGCAGGTTTAGGTTTTGATTCACCAGAGAAGACAACCGAAGCTAGGACTTCGACGCTTCTCTGGTCCAACCATTTTTATTATATATTGCTTTAATTGTGTTTGAATAACAAAAATCCAGCGTAGCGCAAATGGTTGGAGACGAAGGCATATAACATGAAAGGCGTGGGTTCGATCCCTACGTTTAGCAATTATTTTGTTTCTTTTTCCAAACTAACGCGTAAGTTTATAATATATTGAGTACTCCACATTCCATAACACAAACGGAATGCTGGCGCAGTGGTAGGAAAGAGCGCCTGTGACTTCAAGGAATGGGCTCAAGTCCCACCCCTTGCATTTTGGTTCTTTTATTTTCTAAACCCTAATTTCATTCTTTTTTAATTAACCATCAACAAACCTAATTTTTTCAAAACTATAACAAATTAGGATTAGGGTTTTTAATTAGTAATTAAATTTTTAATATATTTTTATTTACTAATTAATTAAATAATTTTTTCAATATTAAAATCAATTAGAATTTATGTTTAATTAATATTTTTTAACACTTAAATTATTTTCTACAAAAACACCAAAAACATTAACATTTAGAACTTTAGGTCTTTAAACATTTTTCTAATATTTTTCTTATTTTGCTTTTGCTATTTATTTTTCTTAGACAAAAATGTATAGGTCGCACTATTAATGTAATAACTTAGATATACATTCCCGCATTTTTCCTATTATGTATCTGCTCCGAGGATGTAATAGCGTAGGTTTACTTTCTTGCAAATTTTTGTATCCCTCCAAAAGCCATGTAATAGCTTAGGTTTTACATTTTGCACTTTAACTTTCTGTACATATTTAACTGCTAGTAAGTAGGGTTTGTATGGCAATAATAATAACTGGACCTAGAAAACCCTAATTTTCCAGATAATATAACTGAAGTTAACACACTCTTCAAACATGCACCTCTAGGATAACCTCTCTTGTTGCCTTACGAATATTGGTCATGTCCCTCGATAGTGGGGATACTTACCCTCGATCAAATCATCATTGTCCCTCTTGAATAAAGGTCATAGTCCCTTCGATGACCCTACAAAAAAATGATGATAGTCTATTCGATACAATTGCTTAAGTATCCTTACAGGTTGCCTTCGATGACCATACGATGACCCTACGCTTGTCCCTTCACATCCAATAGATGGGATTACCTACCAACTAATGGTATGGATAATACTATCTCCAAAGGAGAATGATAATAACAAGAAAGACTTTAGTGGGTAAGAACTCGTAATTGCTTACTCACAACTTTTTTCACAAATAAGATATTTTCACATCACTTTCAAACAAATATGTTCAAAAATACTTTGTACAAATTATTGAAGAGTAATAGAAGAATTATTGCAAAGTTAGCCTTACACTGGTATTTTAAAATATTTTCAAACAAATCACACACACACAAAGCAAGTTTTTTCAAAAGTCAGCTAAGCAATTAAGAGCCCGTAGGTAACTACGAATGAAAAGGGTGCTAAGACCTCCCCTTTTCATAACTTACCCCATGAACTCAAAGTTTATCAAAGGTCTTTATCGTTATTTTCACTTTTCCTAAATATTGGATAAGAGAAAAGTCGGTGGCGACTCTTGCCAACCGCAATATTTGGATAAAACCAAAAAAGTCAGTTCTCCCACCATAATACAGTGTGGTTTTATACTTCTCTCCCATTTTCTCCAACTTGGTCTTGATGCAGATTTCTTTAGCTGAGTGTGATTCTTTCCCCTGCCAGGTGGTGATCAAGCAGAGATTGAAAAATCTATGAAGCCTTTTCTCATTTCATGGAGTTCTTTCTCCCTTTGTGTGTTGAGAATTGATGTGGAATCTTTTGCAGTGCATTGTTCGCTCCAGTCAAAAAATTGCTATTGTTGTGTTCCCCCTAAGTAGCTAGACAATGGCAGTATCTTTTCTAAGAAATATTGGAACAACTGTCAACTTTTTGGGTTTTCTCTTGCCAAGTGTTGAGTTTGATTTAAAATCCCCATAATTTTGACTTCTTATTGTGATGTTAACTTCTTGATTCCCTAAAATAAAGTTCTCCCAGGTTACTCTTACTAATATGTGCATGATCCTTGTGTGTTGCTTTCCTTGGATAATTGGATTTCATACTAGTTGATATATGGAACGATGTTGGGCCCGTAATACCATATTCTCTAGTCAGGGCTTGGCACGATTTTCCCCAAGTGAGTAGCCAGACAAGGGAAGTATCTGTTTTAAGAAGTGTTGAAAAAACTATCAAATTTTTGGGTTTTCTCTCTCCAAGTGTTGATTTTGATTTAAAATTCCCTTAATTTTGAATTCTTGTTGTATTGTTAAACTTCTTAGATCCCCAAATGAAGCCGAGATGATGCTTCTCGCTGAAAGTTGTTATCCCTATAAAGTTTCATATTTTCTTCCCAAAGAAGTTTGCACAACCATTAATTTTGATATTGAAGAATGTATTTGGGCTCCCCTTGTTGATGTGGTGTTTTACTCCCCAATGAAGTCAGCACAAGATCCTCAGTTGAAGTCTCGATGATATGGTTTTCAACTTCCCTAGTGAAGTCAGTATTATAATCTCCAATGGAAGTCTAGACGATGAGGAATTGTCTTCCCTAGTAAGGTCTGAATGATATTCCTTGGTGAAGCCTAAAGGAGGATGTTATATCCCTATAATTGTATTGGTCTATTTCTATCAGATTGAGCTTTGATTATTTTCAAGCCATGTTTCTTCCCAGTGGAGTTAAGCCTTGAAGTAGGACTTTGTTTTCTCAGTTGGTGTTTACTTATGGAATCTTCATCCTGGATGTGTTTTAGTCGAGTGTTGATTTTACCAAAGTTGGTTTTGTATGTTTATTCCCCGTATATGTCTGTTTTTTCAGCATATACATGATAACATTCATACATTCATACATACATCATTCATAAATGAATTTAAAATTCATTGCTCATTTGAATTCATTATTGTTTTTGTTGGAATATTACCCTATTCACAGAGTTATGTTACCCTCTCTCCAATAGATTGTCAACCTTAAGCAGAAAGTGTATATCCTTTCAATTTCCGCATTGAGTTATCCCTCATGGAAGAATTTTTGTTTTAGCCTTCCTATTCAGTTCATTATTTGGATGAAATGTGATACCCTTTTGAGTTTATTCCTCATTATGTGTTGTCCTGGTTGTTTATTTCACTTCAGTTTATTTTTGGTTTGAACCTGTGGTCCCCGACAAAAGTATTATTATGATTTCTGTAGGCTTTGAGCCCTGGATTAAGAATATGCATTTATTTTGCACGAGAAGACTTTATCTCCTCAGCAGGATTATATTGGAATTTCCCCAAAGAAGTAATATTTCTTTTCCCAACATGTTTCTTATAACAGCAAGTGGCAGATTTCTTTATTTGACCAACCTGTGCTTCCCCACTAAGTCTGTCAGTTCCCAGAGAAGAGTGATTTTTTTACTCCGATGAATGGTAGTCTCGTCATTATGGGAGATAGTTTATTGTTGAGATTTGTTACTCCGATGAATGGTAGTCTTGTCATTATGGGAGATAGTTCATTGTTGATATTTGTTACTCTGATGAATGGTAGTGTCGTTATTATGAGAGATAGTTTGTTGTTGAGATTTGTTACTCCAATGAATGATAGTCTCGTCAATATGGGATATAGTTCATTGTTGAGATGTTACTCCGATGAATGGTAGTCTCGTCATTATGGGAGATGGTTCGTTGTTAAGATTTGTTACTTCGATGAATGGTAGTCTCGTCATTATGGGAGATAGTTTTTTGTTGAGATTTTATACCCCGATGAATGGTAGTATTATCATTATGGGAGATAGTTCATTGTTGAGATTTGTTACTCCAATGAATGGTAGTCTCGTCATTATGGGATATAGTTCATTGTTGAGATTTGTTACTCCGATGAATGGTTGTCTCGTCATTATGAGAGATAGTTCGTTGTTCATATGTTACTCCGATGAATGGTAGTCTCGTCATTATGGAGATAGTTCATTGTTGAGATTTGTTACTCTGATGAATGCTAGTATCTTCATTCTAGGAGATAGTTCATTGTTAAGATTTTTTACTCTGATGAATGGTAATCTCGTCATTTTGGGAGATAATTCGTTGTTGATATTTGTTACTCCGGTGAATGGTAGTCTCTCCATTATGGGAGATAGTTCATTGTTGATATTTGTTACTCTGATGAATGGTAGTCTCGTCATTATTGGAGATAGTTCGTTGTTGAGATTTGATACTTCGGTGAATGGTAGTCTCGTCACTATGGTATATAGTTCGTTATTGAGATTTGTTACTTCTATGAATGCTAGTCTCGTTATTATGGGAGATAGTTCGTTGTTGTGATGTTACTCTGATGAATGGTAGTCTCGCCATTATGGGAGATAATTCATTTTTTGGATTTGTTACTCTGATGGATGGTAGTCTTGTCATAATGGGAGATAGTTTTTCGTTGAGATTCACTTTTCTCTAAAGAGTTCATATGTTTCCAGTCATAAGTTTTGATGCCAATCTTTTGTTACCACATATAATATTAGTGTTTATCGGTAATATCTTACCATTTGTATTCCATGTGAGTCGATGTTACTTTTTTCATATCTTCTCTGTGAGTAGATAGTTTGCAATTATATGTCGATCATTGTCATATATTACTCTTTCCTCATTATTTGAGTTGATGATACCTTATCACCTCCTTGGGCTTTACCCCAGTAGAGTTGAGTCTTCTGTTCACCAACGATTTATTTTCTCTTTGTTAGACTTTATTTTGATCCTTTATTTTATTACCCGCATCCCCAGTGGTATCTTGTGTCGCCTTTGGATTTGTTTATTTGCATGCATAATCATAAGCATTTCATGGCATCTTAGGGCCAAAAATAAGGTTTTTTTTAATATTTAAGTATCTTCAATCGCGTCGAAACAAAGATTTTAACCTTCGTATCTCCATATAGAAAACACTTAAATAAGGGCAACTGTTATACCCCAATGTTTGCCCCTAAGATTTCTCATCATCTCACTTTTATCAATACAACAAGATCACACATTAGGGTCGGTTCTCTATATGTTCATCTTATCTTTAAGTTTGCTCTTGAGGGATCACCAAGAACCTTGAAGTGTGTATCTTGTACACGTGTTCTTTAAACTAACATCAAAATTTGTATACATGTTTCTTTAAATGTTCATATTGTAGGTGGTGATACAATTCCATTCTTCTCACCATCTAACCTATGGTTGAGGGTTGGTTTTCAATCAAATAACCCTTAAAAGGATTGCAAGATCTCAATTTTCAAGGCTATGTCCATGATATCAAAGATTTATGGCTCAAATAATTCCCTCACTTTATTTAGGTCAATCTTTCCTCAATGCTGGTGTTGACATTCACCAAAGGGATAAGTTCATGTGTTTATTTTTATGCCCTCTTCAACAAGATTCATTTAGACTTAAGCTCCATTGTTTGATTTTTCTTCAAGACAATATCATTTCAAGAGCTATTATGATTTATCATGCTTTTTTTTTGTCAAGAAAGATCAAAATATTCAAAGTTTGGTTCAACAAATTTTACCTAATTGAGCAAATGCTTGATTTAGTGATCACAAGTGCATAACTCTCTCAATTTTCAACATTTTGAGTTGGTTATTTTTGCTATGGATTCTTATTATCATCAGCAAAAATCTCTCTTCATATGACAAGATCCAATTTTGCAATAAAAATCTTCAAAAGTTGAAAGGGGTTTTAAGTCATTTTTTGAACAATATGAGCTAGGGTTTGTTGATTTCCAAGGACCATATCTTACTCACTTTTTGAGATTTTTTAGTGGCTCCAAAGCTATGACTCTCTCTAAAGGGTCCTTAACAAGCTCTGTTCAGAAATCTAAGGCTAATTTTAATATGAAGATCATTAATGATTGAAAAAGATTACAAGTCTCCATGAAAGGCCTTTGAATTTTAGGGTTTGACTTCAAATGATCATAACTTGGTCATTATTTATCACCTTGAGCCCATTATTTTTCAACAATTATCTTAAGGATGTAAGCTTCAAGTCTTCTTTGATGTTTAAAGCTTGAATGTTGTTAGAATATTCCTTAAGAGTTCAAAAGATTATAGGTCACTTCATGGATTTCCATCAACTTCACAATGTTATAACTCTCTCAATTTTTGGAGTTTTTGGATGATTAAAGTTTCACAATGCTCTCTAATAAGTCTTCTTCATTCCACCTTCATTGACCAAAACATAATTTTGAGTGGAAGGCCATGTTTGAAGGAAAGATATTATAAGTCACTTTTGAACTCAAAACTTGAAAATTTTCTAACTCCATAATTCAATGTGTTTTTCTCGATTTCAATTGATCATAACTTTTTCATCAAACATCTAAATGATAGCTTTCTTGGCACATTATTTAGATTATGGTGAAATATTTCCATTGCAAAAAGAATGAGATCATAAAGCCCCTTGAGATGTGTGCACCATGGATTCAAAGTTGACACCTTGAAACTGATTTTCCCAAAACAGTCAGATTGCAAATTGGCTAATGTGGCCTCTAATCACCAAATTTTTGCATGTTTTTACTTCTAATCATGTTTAACAATCTTCCATAAGTGATTAGCACCTTTAAAAACAAGTTTTGGCTGAGTTTTGAGCAAATATGAGTCACACTTTTCATGCTTACAACTTCACAAGAATTCTATCAAAATCTCATCATTCCACACGCTTGAGCATCCCATTTCCTTCCCTATAAATAGAGGGTGATATCTCACTAATTTAAGAAATCATGGACAACCAAAATCACCCTGTCAAAACCTCTCTATAACTCATAATTCAATAACTTTGAATTTGGTCCTATAACCTTTGCCAATCCATTTTCTTTGCTAATTCTTCATCCTTGAACTTCACTGAAGCTAACAGAAGAAGAACCAAGTATTGATGTTTCCTAAATCATGCTAACTAAGTCAAGTTTACAAAGCTCTGAATTTGAAGTTCAATAGTTAGATTCATTCATCAATTCTCTCAAAATTTGTTACTACAATGAAGCTCTCATCACTCTGATACTCATCACATCATTTGTTTTTAACTGGAAATGAGTTTTGAACATAAATTTTCAAATCCCTATTCAACTTTTTTCTTCTGCTTTTCTTCAAATCGATTGAGCTACAGTTTATATAAATTTTTCGTGAGGGTATCATTGAAATCATCTGGAAGAGACAAAGCGAATGGCACAAGTGTGAGCTCCTGATTTTACAATTTGTGAAACCTGCAATTCGCGTGGCTGGAGGTTAAAGATGACCAACATGTTATCTCTCGACCAATGACAAGGAGCCACTTGGATTTTCAAATCCATTTTTTAATTAATGATCTGGTGATTTACTCACTAATGTCCATGATATGCACATCACGCCAGATCCCTTAGATTTGATTACTAACATGTTTTGACATTGATCCAATGGTCTTTATCATTTTAGTTTTATTTTTATTTTCTGATTTTACATTTTAATTGTTTTAAACTTCAAAAATTCATAAAAATTCATTTCAACTTCTAACATTCTGAAAAAATTCTTAAAAATACTTTGGTTTTTTCTCTTTCTGATTTATTTTTTTCAAAATTTTATGTTGTGATTTGATATTTTTTTTATAATTTTTCACTTTATTTGACCTTTTTTTAATTGATTAAAAATACTTTCCTTAAATTAGTGATAAAGACCTCTTAAATAAATTCTTAAATTAGTGATCTTATTTCATTTTTATTTCTGATTTTACTATTTTTTACAATTTTTGGTTTATTTTGCATGTTTCTTTAAATTTAAAAATAGTTTCTGATTTTAAAAAAATTTCAAAAAAATGTGTCAACACTTATTAACTCATGTTTGACTTCTGGCTATTTTTTGGGATTTTTATTTGGTGTTTTAATATACTTTGTGTATTTTACCAATTACTTCCCTTTTATTAACCATTTAAACATTATTTTATTATATATTACTTTTATTATTTATTTGGTCCTGACTTGGGTTTTATTTTGGGACAAATTTCTCAACCTGATTAGCTCTTGGGTGTTGATAGGTTGAAAAACCAAATCCACCAAAATGGATGAATGATGTTGATGATATTTGAAACCCTAATTTCATCTGATACATCCTCTCCCTCTTCATCTTATCCCCTACTTGTGCTACATGTTGTTGGAGAAAGATCTACATATCATTTCTCTAATATGTGATACATAGATTTCTATTTGACCGGCCTCAAAATAGTTGTAACTTCTACATAAGTCGACTTACGATTGCTTAAGATAGCGCTAAATTTGTCCCGATTCGAGAAATAATCATTCATGGCCCAAACCTCTATTTGCAAGACCAATTATGTTTAATTTGAAACCTTTGATCCAATAACCTTGATGTTCATTGTTAGGAGGCTTTGATCTAATCAATACTCTAAGGAACCTTCATAAACTTTGGTCTAAGCGAATCATTTAAACATCATTGATCATATGTTATCGCATCAAGAACTTGAAATGAATGATATACTTGACAAAAATCAAATGAAACTTATTGTTGAGAAGCTTTCATTTTATCAATCTTCTTATGAGTCATCAAATGCAAGTTTTAAGATGGTCATTCAACTAACCTCTAACTTCTAATTCACTAACAACTGACTTTTACTTTATGCTCTTTACCTTATGCCTTTAATTTTACACACCATTTATTTTAACATTTTACATTTCATGTTATTTTCCTCTTTGCTCACTTGAACACTTATCTTTATGTAATTTTCATTTTTGCTCACTTGAGCCTTCATTTTCTTTTCGAAGACACTTAATAACCAACTTGAACACTAAAAAACTTTAATGTTACTTGGACTATTTGGTTACTATCCCTGGCATAATGGAGTTGTGGATTTATCGGACTTAGGATTAAAAGCCTTGATACCCTTGAGACCTTGTGACTCTATTGTTATTTTGTCTGAAGTGTTTGGGGTTTACCCCCGAGACATTGGGTTGATTTTCTTTGTGTGTAGGTTATTCTGATTATGTGCTTTGTCTGTAACTGAGAATTCATATGTATACAACTATTTGTCAATACTTAATGCATTTGAAGCTTGGTATTCTTAAAAGGTTTATTATATTTTCTTTCTGGGTTTAATTCCAAAGGATGGTTATTCTACATTTACTCTTTATGTCAAGTGTTGGCATCTTGTTGGTTAGACTGTTCTTTTCCCTAGCTTTTACCTTATGCTTTAGGATAGTCCCTTCATCTCCTCCCATCTTCTTTAATTTCAAATTTTTCTCCCTCCTTTTCAAAACTCTTCTTGATTTCTAACTTGAACCGCTTTCATAATAAACTTAGACTAAGGTCTATGCATTTTCAAAAATATTTTCTTGATCAAACTTTAACCAACTTAATCATACTTTGACCTTTTCTGCGAGAAGACTAAAATTCAATCAACCTCATTCAAACCATTTTTCCACTTTGGCTTTTACTTTAAAATTTTCTCAAAAGATTAGACTCTTGTTAATCCTTGTAGTGATGCGAGCTACTATACTTCTACGATATATATTGAAGGGGGAAATTTTCCACTTGGGTGTTGAGTGAAGCTTTGTTGATTTTAAAATCAAAGTTATATCTTCCACTTTGAGATGATGCAAATTCTCTTTTCTCATAATCGTGGGTAGTAAGTATGTTTTCCACTCGGATATAACGATGATGTCTCATCTCTTAAAATTAACCAACACACTTATGTTTTAAAATTTTTAAAGGTGAAATATGAGTACCATGATCCCCTATTGCACGGAAGGTGGTACGTAGGTACTAAAGCTTCGCGCGGCGGGTGCAAAAATTGTAAAAAAATACTTTTTTTCTCATCTTCACCATCTATTTTTGTATACAACATTTATAGCCAAAATACATAAACTTTCAAAGAGGTTCCTGCAGAATACTGTAGATGTTTAGGGTTCTAATACCTTCCATTTGCATAACCAACCCCCGTACCTAGATTCTCTCCCCCTCTTTTTTTTGGTTTGTTCACTCTTTTCCCATTCCTTTGGAAACAATAAAGTGCGATGGCGATTTTTATTTGATCTGCGTGAGTCAAGTCAATTCAATGGCTTAGTCTTAACATTTCTACCGCTACACATTGGTGTAAATATTTTCTAATACATGTACATACATTTTGGATTTGGAGTCTACCTTAGTGTCCACAAAACTTTGCGGAAAAAGTATTGTTGGGGTATATGGAGGAGGAACAACAATAGATGTTTCCTTCTCTACCTATTCGACAACCTCCCTTTCAGATGGTGTCGATGTATTTTTCTCAATCTATACTCTTTTCTCACAAGACATCTTCTCTACCTCATTATTACTGTCTTCAACCTCATTATCAACTTCCTTAGTATTTTGAATTTGTTTTTCACTACTGGTTGTTACAACATCCACATGCTCCTAAGGGAAGAGTCCTAGAGGATTTTGTTTAAGTAGGGAGATTTCAGTCTCCAATGCCATGTTGTGAGTCGCGAAGGACTCAATCGCATTTTACAACTGTCTAAGGGAATCATTATTATGGAGAATCTATTTTATAAACTCTTCATTTTGGACAGTTTGTGTCTCTATATGGTCCTTTATCATAGATTCTAGCCTAGAGTGAGTTAGTGTCGCATTGAAATCCTGCATTGATGTTTCGAGGTTAAAATTATGGGATTCTTGCAGTTCCTCAAAGTGAGTTAGCATCGCATTTTCTGTCTCCACAAAGCGCTCTCTCATCATAGACTCTAGCCTAGAGCGAGTTAGTGTCACAGTGAGATCCGCCATTAATGTGTCGAGAGTGGAATTTTGGGATTTTTATGACTCCTCAAAATATTGGGTGTGGTGATTGTAGAGGAAATTTGGTTGAAGATAAGTTAGCGTCGCATTATAATCTTCTAGTAATATTTCAAGATCGGATTTATGGGATTCTTGCGACTCCTCAAAATTTTGGGATTGGTAGTTGTAGACTTAATTTGAGTGAGAGTGAGTTAATGACGCATTGAAATCCTCCATCAGTATTTCAAGGTCAGATTTATGGGATTCTTGTGATTCCTCGAAATACTGAGAATGGGAGTTGTAGTAAAAATTCGAGTGATACATAATAATTAAGTTTAGAGTGTCTTAGTCTATACGATGCAACGACAAAATTAATAATATTGATTGTTGGTCCCCGACAAAGGCAGCAAAAACTTATTGTGTCCATGAGTGCAAGGAAATATTGAAGAAATATAAAATATTGTTGAACCCACAGAGACCAATGTCAACCTACTGTAATTTATTGTCGCTTTGTATAGCTAAGTATAATGAATGATTGATTAAGGGGAAACTAAGACTAAAATAAAGACTAAAATAATATTAAAGAAATATAAAAAAAGACAGAGGCCGAAATGTGGACTCCGTGTATCTCAATGACTCTCTAACTTGTTGGCTTACACTGATGTTAGAAAATGTTTAGTAGAAAATATCAATTTAAAGATAATATCTCACACTCTCGTGGTTTTGAATAAAGTCACGCTCCTTAACCGTGGGATTTTTCTCTCGCTCGCCCACTTGAATCAAGGAATACGTTTTAAAAACTGAACAATTTCTAATTAATCCTAAAGCGCTCTCGCTGTGTTTAGAATTAATTCCTAGTTTCTACTATCTGTTTCGACCCCCACGCTTTCGCAGTGTCGGCTTGAACCTTAGTTAATTTCTCACTCTCGTGGAAAAATATTATTAAGTAACCTCTCACTCTCGTGACAAGGCTATTTAAATTAAGTTTAAAAACAAAGACCAAAACAAAATTTCCAAATAAACATTTAAGCCAACTTCGTTATCGAGTCTCGTTGGAGACGACAATCCTCACATACCGGACTCAATACAGTTTAGCTAAACATGGAATTAAGTAAAAACGAATTAAATTTATAAATTGTAATTAAAAACAACATGGAAATTAAATTTGACAAACGCGAAAATAGAAATAAGAAATGCGATAAAGAGAAACATGTAAAAGAAACTAGAATAAACGAAACTAGAATTATCATCATAATATATCGACACGCTTGACAATTAGGTATATAATTGAAATAAAATAAAACAACACCTAAAACTAATGGCTTGGTAGTTCCACGATGTGAGAAACTACCACATTTACATGGTAAACGTTTCTGCCTAAAAACTAAGAATAATAATTTGCTTTGAACGAAAAATGGTGGAACTCCCCTGTGTATGATGAACTGTCCTTTTTATCATCTCCTTCAATTATTGTAACTTTCCTGGAGAAGAATCATGCCCTAGTGGTAACATAGAGAAATTATCGGGATACGTTGCTTGTGTGAGCATTTACGTGGAGAAAAACCACATAAAAGAACAAGAAAAATCATTAAAATACGTTAAAATACATGACTGGAGAAAACATAACCATGGTGGGGGCCACTCTATGTGTGGCGAGGGCCACAAGGCACAAAAGTGTGGCAGGGGCTAGACAATGTGTGGCAAGGTCAACAAGGCACAAATATGTGGTGGGGACCACATAATGTGTGGCGAGGGCCACAGGTCCGCGGATAGGGCCATAGGTCCGAGGCCAAGGCCAAAGCTTAAGAAACTTCATTTTATGCTCTTTTCATTCATTCTTTCAATTTTCTCCATTTCTTCGCCATTTCTCATCCTTTTTTCACATGTGAGCTCTGTGTTAGAATGTACCTGAAATAGAATAGCAATACGAGTATAACACGAAAAATTTAAATGAAAACAGTACTAAAAATGCATGTGAGTCAAGTCAAATAATTGATATAATTTCGCGTTATCAACAAACAATAAGAAATTTCCCCTTTTGAGGTCTTTTATAGGCAAGCAAAAACAAACATTTCCTCATTGAGGACTTTGCAAAACAAACATCACCTTACTTGAGGACTTTAAACATATTTCCACCTAAAGTAGGGACTCCCAGTCATGCATCTCTATTCCTACTTCTCATGGAAAGGAAAGAAATAAATGATGCGGAAAAATAAACCTAAATCACTATAATACCAAACGAATAAAATTTTGTAGCAAGCAAGAAAAAGTAGAGAAATCTGGAAAATTTCATGCAGACCAGCATCAACAATATAATAGTTAGAAATCCTGCGCTCGACATAAGCATCAAAGTATCGACAATGTGAAAATAAATAACATGTGATGTGCATCAGACATATCCAAATAACGAACAGTACACCTGCACAAAAACTAACATCCTAACAAAAACACAAGCAGTGTATATTTCTCAATATAATGAGAATCGAAACTCAATCGCGTCGGAAGCAAACTCAAATCCATAAAGAATATGGAATACAAATGTTTTTCAATCGATTAATCAAGAATTAAACGATTGAAATCTCTCTTGAAATGCCTTGCAAAAGTCAACAAACATGTTAGAAATAACCAGAAAACAGAATTAAAGTTAAGTATCCGCATCACAAGTTAAATCAAGACTAAAATATGAAGAAAAGCAATCCAAACAAGCATTGGGAGATTGATATCAAAATCTAGGCAGCAACTTATTAACATATGAAAGTATGCAAAAAGTAAATCGATCCAAAATAGTACCGGTGCCCATTAAATGTACCGATAAGCTCAAGTATGTGTCAACTGTGAATTAAATCACCATGCAAGCACCACTTACCATTTTCGGGAAGCATTGTCATCAATACATGAACCGCATAAAATGTTGATCCGAAATTGACAAAACTTGACATAAATGTTGTCCATGTACCAAAACAAGCTTTCTTGAGAATTAACCATCAATGAAATAGTGGCTTATGCTCAACTTACCAAAACAGGGAAGCATTGCACCGTGTCACAAAATCAATCGAAACATCGTGTCGAAAACGATAAAGTTCAACTTCAATGGTCCATAAATGCACATACATGCATGAATAAGCATCACACAACTTCTGAAAAGTTATTTACAAGGCGTTTGTATCTTCCGGGCAGCAACATACACATGAACCAGAATCGGACAAAAATGAGTTTAAAACTCATAAATGTATACAAGAAAAAGTTCACTGATTCATGTATCATCGCTTAAAAATTACAAATGCTTTGTAACAATTAAATACGCATATTCCAAGCCACAAACAACACAATTCAAGTGTTAATGCAATTTTTCAGATTTGAGGTTTTTATGTCGAAAAATTGAATTCATCAACAAATCGATTTGAAAATTGCACTAACTCATGAAAGCATAATTAATCTCATCAAAATTCACCAATCAACCGTTTTAGATCCAAAATTCAATACGAAATATTATCATCAACTTACCGATTAAATAGAAGATCTAAACCGATTAATTCACTAATCAACCAATTCCACACCTCAACGTCATTTGAAAATCATGAACCAAGTGTTTCTCAAATAGTATCAAGAATTCAATTCATGTTTATAACAATTTCTCAATTCAACAATCAGTTAATGCAAACAAAATTATTAATTAATTTGAACAACAAATAACAAGTTGTAAGGATCCAAGAATTACCAAATCAGATCTTGAATCGGAGAAGAAGATGTGTTGGTCGGAAAACATGTGCGAAGCTAGAGGAGTATCTCCAGAAAAACTCCAAAATCAGAGGGAGAAAGCAGAGACAGAAGATTACGAGGTGACAAAGGGATTAGATCACACAGAATTGTGATGTGGTGGCCGGCGAGCTAAGGGTGGCGGTCGCCAGGAAGAGCGTGGTGGGCGCCGGCAGGGAAGGCTTACAGAGGAGGTGGCGGTCGGCAGGTGTGATCGGTGGATCTGGAACTGACTGTTTAACACTGGTTCGCGAAATGTCGCGGAAGCAAGAGTCGCCACCGTCTTTTATTTTCTCCAACTTGGAAAGGACAAAAGCACAGAAAAATTCCTTATAGAGATTGCTCTCGGTTCGGGAGGTAGGTTATAGAAAGGGAAGGTGTTAGCACCCTTTCTATCCATGGTTATCCATGGGCTCTTAGATACTTGCTCACTTGTGTTTTCAAAAATGGTTTGTTTGCTTTTCAACTGTGGGTTTTAAAAAAGTTTCTTTGAAAATTCCAGTTCGACTCTTGTATCGGTCCTCAAGAGTGTTTGAAAAATTGCTTTCGAAAGCTTTTTGAAAATGTGTTGGTGTGAAAAGTATTTTTGATTTGTTTTGTTTTGAATTAGAGCAAGTATCTACGAGAACCTACCTACCCTAAGGAATTCGTCTGTGTAAATGTCCTTTAAAGCAGTGTCATCCCACCATTGAGAGGTAGGTAGCACCACCGTTGGAGGTGTTCGAGTCAATTCGAGGTTCGGGACATGGTGATCACCAGAGCAATGGGAAGACACCTTAGAAGCTACCCTCATGCCAGGTTCCCGGATCATGAGGACTTACTAAGACATCCTCTACTCGACGATCACCTTTCGAGGCAAGGCAACAGTGAGGCGTACCCTAGGGGTGGTGTGTGATTTGTGTGCCAGATTCGTTTATTTTTGTCTTGTTCATGTCAAAGTGATCTATGCGTTTGTTTTTATTTTTATTCATTCATTCTTGCATGCATTTATTAACAGTTAAAAAGATAGTGCGAAAGGATAAAATTCTAAACTATTACAAAGGCGCGGGTCCACATCGCCAAAATTTCCAGGACCCGATTTGACAGGAAAAATAAAGAACTAAAGTAAAAGTGCGAAAGATTATGAAATTACACGGCTTTGGGAGAGGTACATAAATAATTAAAAGAAACGAGATAAACGTGCGAATTGAATTAAGATTGGAAACAAGGGCGTTGGACCCTTTTTAATGAAATTAGATTAAATTGTTAAATTAAATTAAAAAGAAAAAGAAATTATTTTTTGAGATTTTTTGCATTTGTGGTTTTAATGAGAAAAGATTAATTGAAATTAAAATGTTAACCCTAATTCTAATTGTTTTTTAGTTTATTAAGAAAGTATTAAAGTTAAACCTAAATTAACCTAATTATTTACATGCAATTTTGATTTATAAAAATAATAGGAAATATTTAATTATTTAGAGAAAAGGAAAAGAAAAAGGATAAAAATTAATCAAAACCCTAATTCTACCAATTTTAAGTTTATTATGAAAAATATTTGAATTAAACCTAAATTACACTAAATTAATTGTTAGTTATTTACAAAAGATAATGATTAAATAAAAATACTTATTTTTTGTCTTTTTCTGATTTTATATTGCTTATTATATTTTTTATGAAAATATTTAAATTAAAGAACTAATTAAAAATAATAATTGAATCAAAAATAAAAATGAAAAATATAAAAGAAACTTGCAAACCTAGGGGGGTCTGTCCCCAGATGGAGGTTTTGCTTAGCATTTTTTCGGCCCAAGAAGCTTGGCTTGGCTTGACCTTTCTGGGCGTGTGAGGCATATTTGACCAGGGTATATGGAGCTCCTCAGATCTGGGCCCTTGGATGGTCTTCAATGGCCACGTGGTGCATTGAGATTATGAGTGCATGGTAGGCTTTGAAGCTTGAACTGCATAGGAATATATTATGCAAAATATCATGGAATAGAAAGGGGGACCTGGGATCGAACCCAGGTCCTGGAAGTCACCAAGATGCTTGCCTGCCACTGAGCCACCTAGCGCGTTTTGATTATATAGTAATAAACAAATAATATAAAATAGAACAAGATTTAATGGACAAATTAGCGCGAAATTTCAAATAAGCCAACCACAGCTTTACACCTAGTCTTCGTCTTCCTCGCTTTTGTTTTTTTCCTGAAACACAAAAGAATCAGCAATGGTTTTTGAAGCGTTCCAAAATATGCCATTCCAGAAAATAGCGATTAGCTTGTGGTAGCTCATAAATTGAGCGCGAGGTATCTATTCCAATCGTCCAATCATGCTGAGTTTGGTCATGGCATTGAGAGCTTCCAATTTTACAGTATTTAAAAGTACCCAATTCAAAGCTCGGGAAACCCTAAAAGACAACAATGGCAGATTCGTGTATAGTATATAAAAACTCAATTAATCCATGTGGTTAGCTTCAGAATTAATCAAGGAACATAAATCAATAAAGAAAACGCAAGAAAAATGCATGAGATTCATGGTTCGATTATGGAATTTTTCGTGCAAAGCTTGACTCAGATATACCACCTCCTCGAGTATGGGACAAAGTTCTTGATTGGAATCGTCTCCTGGCAACCTTGGCAAGCTAATGGAGTGATTATTTGACCTTGAAAAGCCCTAAAACCTAGTTTTCAGTTTTCAACTTTCTTGGCAAAAACTTAAGTTTTGTTCTTTGTCTATGGCGCAGCTGGGAGCTTATGGGCACTAGGGTTGCACTATGTATATATGTGTGAAGGTTCTAGGTCAAAGAAATCAAACAAAAACCTTTGCATTCATGATTTTCAAGATTTGATTTTCAAAGATCTTTTCCAATATTTCTTCATGCCTATTTGGTACAAATCATGGTCAATCACTTCAATTCCTTCCATATTTGATCATGCACGAAATCTTAAACCTATTCCATGCACAAAAAGATTTGATTGCATTGGTTTGGTATTTTTCATGTATTTTAATTAATTAAATGAATTATTAATAATTAAAAATCCAAATAAATAAATAAAAATGAAGAAAAACTTCCCTTTGGGCCAAATGGTCGTGCACATGCCTTCGATGATGAATTGTGGAAGAAAAAGAGGCCCATTAGCAATTTTTGGTCATTTGAAGCAATGTTGACTTTTCAAAATATCCAAAAATTTCCCAACTCCCACAAGGCATAACATTCTCAATTTTTAAGCTTTGCTCATGTTCTTGGACATTTTGGAAAGGTCTCTGAGTCTTCTAACCAATGCCTTTGGTCCCATGTCATTTTGATTTACCAATCTCAAGTTATGGCCTTTGACTTAAAGTCCCTTTTTGTTGACTTTTGAAAATGACCTATAATGTTGAAATTGATAACTTTTTATGAGAGCATTTCTTGGACTTGAAGTGTGAAGAGGAGTTGTAGGAAATGTCATTCTCTTCAAAATGAGCTTTGGATGGAATTTTTCTGATAATCCATGTGAAAGTTATGCCTTGGTTAAGTTACAGTTGACTTTTTCAACTGTCCAAATATGGAAACTTTTGCATCTTGATGATTTTTGAGCCAAACTTTGAGAATCATGATCAAGCATTGATCAAATGATGTTTGTGGCTTCAAAATGAGTTGTTGACCAAAAATTTGGACTGTCAAATGACCATTTTGCCCCTATAGTTGACTGTAGTGCAATTAGTGTTTTGACTGTGCATTTTTGAGCTGTAAGTCTTAAAACTTGGTATGAGGATGCTTGACCATGTTTGTAGGCATGTGGGACTTGATTGAACCCTTGGAAACTTCATTTACCTTGCCAGAACCAAAACCCTAGTTTTGATTGTTTAGGAGGCCCTTGAACTGTGCAACCTTTGGGGAATTTTGAACCTTTGACTTGGCAAATCTTGAAGAATATGGGAGGGCAAATTTTGGGGTACAACAGTTGCCCCTGTTCAATCTTCTTAAACCTGAGGATGCAGATTAGCTGACGTGCCTTTCGTAATCCGAAGGTGGAAGATGATTGAACACTAGAGTGCCCAGAAATTTGCGCTCACATAGTAGTGTGATGATGGGAATGGGCTTATAGATGCCATTTGGAGATTAATGGATAGGGTGATGGGCTTATAGATGCCATGCTAAGAGATGATGGATAGGTGGATGGGCTTATAGATGCCATCTGGGCGTCGATCGCGTAAGAGATTCCTTAGCGAGAACTTGTGTACCTGCAAAAGAGAAAATGATTACCTGACCTGTTACGGGAGCTGGTTTTCAAATTCTTTATGTAGATGTGTCCTGACTGGTTACAGGAGCTGAATCTGGAGCTTCAAACGGTGATGAATGCACCAGGGATGGTTACTACCTCAACAGGAACGGTGAGAGAACCTTGGACGACTTCAACCTCAACAGTAATCATTGAGAGAATCTTGGGATGATTACTACCTCCGCAGTATCGGGGAGAGAACCTTGGACGACTTCAACCTCAACAGCAATCATTGAGAGAATCTTGGATAACTTCAACCTCAACAGCAATCGTTGAGAGAATCTTGGGATGATTACTACCTCCGCAGTATCGGGGAGAGAACCATAGGCAACTACAACCTCAACAGCAATCATTGAGAGAATCTTGGATAACTTCAACCTCAACAGCAATCGTTGAGAGAATCTTGGGATGATTACTACCTCCGCAGTATCGGGGAGAGAACCACAGGCGACTACAACCTCAACAGCAATCATTGAGAGAATCTTGGATAACTTCAACCTCAACAGCAATCGTTGAGAGAATCTTGGGATGATTACTACCTTCGCAGTATCGGGGAGAGAACCACAGGCGACTACAACCTCAACAGTAATCATTGAGAGAATCTTGGATAACTTCTACTTCAACAGTAACGCTGAGAGAAACTTGGGATGATTACTACCTCCGCAGTATCGGGGAGAGAACCACAGACGACTATAACCTCAACAGCAATCATTGAGAGAATCTTGGATAACTTCAACCTCAACAGCAATCGTTGAGAGAATCTTGGGATGATTACTACCTCCGCAGTATCGGGGAGAGAACCATAGGCGACTACAACCTCAACAGCAATCATTGAGAGAATCTTGGACAACTTCACTTCAACAGTAACGCTGAGCGAATCTTGGGATGATTACTACCTCCGCAGTATCGGGGAGAGAACCACAGGCGACTACAACCTCAACAGTAATCATTGAGAGAATCTTGGATAACTTCTACTGAGTCTTTATCAGGAAAATCTTTTTGGGGTCGATTTAGCTGGACTAGAGAAGGCCTTGGACTGGATAAGAAACAGAAAATCTTAGGGTCGATTAACTGAACCGGTCTAGGTCTTGAAATGTCTTCAACTGGATAAGAACAGGTAGATCTTAGGGTCGATCTGACTGAACCAGAGAAGGCCTTTGACTGGATAAGAAACAGAGAAATCTTTGGAGTCGATTTAACTGAACCGGTCTAGGTCTTGAAATATGATGGAGAACTTAACTGAATATTTCCTGAAAGGTAAAGGTCAGTCATATGCAATGCATGATATGAATCAAGCAATGATGTTCTCAACATAAATGAGATTTATAAGATATGATGCGTATATGCATGCTGTAATGTATGAAAATATGATGTTTATGAACGTATGCTTTTCGTCTAGGAAAGTAAATCCTTGACGGATGCCGGGAAGTCACTCCTGGGCTGATGTTGAAGAATAGATTTTGCTTCTGCTGGGGATGATAGTTGCAAGAATACTGGTAGGAGAAGATAACTTCGTTGGGGAATAAACTTGGCGAATGGATTACTCTGCAGGGAGAAAAGTACTCTAACGATCTTGCTGGGGAGCAATACTCTGTGGGAGAGAGGTACTTTGCTGAGGTTTTGATGGTAACTTCGCTGGGGATACCGTTATTATGTTGGAAGTGTTAACAGACTTTGCTGGGGATTAGGAAGACTTTGCCGAGGACGGTCTTTTCATGGCTTTTGGCTGAGGATAACCCAGTTATATCCTGGTAAGGAAATAACTCTTTGAATAAAGCCGGGGGACGCGTTCGTGCTCTGCGAGGGATAAGCTTCCAGAATCTACTGGGGATAAGCTTACTGCTTGGGGAGATGAATTCCAACTTTCCTGGGGAAACTGGATTGGACTCTCCTGGGGAAGTTCTGAATTATATCGGGGAAGTGACTCGATTGAATGTTTGATATACCGCCGGGGAACAATCTTTAGACCAAGACTGCCGGGGATGCTTGTTTAAGAATATGTACTGTTGGGGAATGTTGAGATCTGCTGGAGGATACCCAACTTCCTTAAGGTTTATAATAGCTTTGCTTGGGGAGAGTGCACTGACTTGCTGGTTCACTCTCTGGGGGGTTAAGACATACTGGTTGTGTTCTTCAGCCGAACTTACCTTGGTACCTTGGTGGACAGAACAATTAGATCGCTTAGACCACTCATTATTGCCCCTGTTTCTGAGGTGGGAGAGGAGGACCTGTGAGGTGCTGATAGTTGTTGATGGACAACCCTTCTTCTGATAGGCAAGTGATGAGATGACAGGACATAGTCGTATGCTTTGATCCCTAACTTTTGCCTGGACCACCCTTTCGGGTTTTCAATCCACCGGGATACCCATTTTTGCCCAAGCCGCCTTTTCAGGTTTTCGACTTGCCGGGTGTACAGATTTTTTCGTTTCATCCCTTATTTTTGCCCGAACCCTTTTGGTTCGCCGGGAAGCCCTAATTTTTGCCTAGGTATGTCAACCTAGCGGGTCTTTGATTATGCGTAGTATTTTTTCGACTATGTCCACGCTCTCAGAATGTAGGGAGTTGCCCCTGTTAGAAGTGTTTTGTCATGCCACCAGAAGGTGTTTGATCAGGCAAGATTCGTTGTTGGGATGCCCCAAGTGACTCAGGCGGAGGTTTACCCTAGGCTATTTGGCCTTTGAGAGATTCTCCGAATCTTGATTGGATTGCCCCAGATAATGGACACTGGCCATGTCTGCCCCTTGATTGGAAGTGCTTTTGTTCACTAGGTATTCATCGTGCGAATTTCCCTGCTGTTCAAACAAAAAGTCATATGCAAACAAAGTTATGTTAAAAATGCAAAGCTTATGTCTGTCTTGAAGATTTTGAAAATGCATTCTTTTTCATAAAACAAGTGAATGTTTGTAAAACATGATGTCAACTCCGTATTTTACCGTGAGCCTTAAGGAGTTAGGATACCTTTCGTAACAGTATGGTTTCGAACTAACCCATGCTTCAGCTAGGACTTTTGAGGGTTATAACATGGCCTGGTTCATGGTTTAAGAAACAAAGGATAAAGGCTCAAATTTTATTTGTACCCACCCGCTCTTCGTGATGTTCTTCAAACCTAAGCTCAGTTGATCGTGCGTTAGACCTTGTTTGAGTCTTTGCTCTGATTTTCCGGTGATGGTTCAGATATTGATAGTTTATTTCGAATAGGCAGTCATTTCCTTTTTTGTTGAGGGTTTGTAGGACCTCTTTCTTTTTGATTTCGCTATCCCTAAATTTTGCCTGAACTGTTTCTTTTGTGATTACAGTCAGCGGGATGCCCCAGTTTTGTAAGTCTCCTTCATAGATTTCGACTTATTGGGTTTTATTTTGATAAGTAATGACTGTCTGTCTTTATGATTGTTTGGAACCATCACTGTCTTTCTTTATTTTGTAAGGACCTCTTTGGTGCCATTTGTTATGCACTTGGATCAACTGAGAGACTACCCTGCCCCAGGTTATGATTAAGGGTTTTAAATTTCGAAAAGAAAAACTCCTACTTCTTTGGCTCAGAGGGGTTGACGAGGGATTATCATCCTTATAACTCCAGTGTTTAGGAATTGAAACAATGCCTGTACCTCATCAGCGGGGTATGTTCAAAAGCATACTGTAGATTATGGTATCGTCTTCATCATCCTCCCTCACGAGGCTTAGAATTATTGAGAGTTGATCTTCAGAAAAAATATGAAAATAATTTGCATAGAGTGAATACGAATATATTGATTCAAAATAGACATAAGCGATGCATTAATGGAATAACAATGTTTAACATGAATAAATGTCTAAACAATCAAAGAACAACACAACTTGAACATTCGAATGAACAAAAGTCTTTTCATCTCAGGGCTTGTCACTTCAAATGGTGAGCCTTGGAGGGATGGTAGAAAAATTCAGCCTGACCATCTTGTGTGAACTCCAGTGCTCCTTCATCAATCAGGTCCTGGATCTTGTTCTTCAGGGCCCAACACTCATTTGTATCATGTCCTGGACAGGAAGAGTGGTAGGCACACCTTTTATTGGGATCATAAGTAGGATGTGTTGTGTTGGGGTTCTGGGGATGAGCCCTTAATGTGATCAGGTTCAACCTCAACAGGCGTTGTAAAGCTTGAAACAGCGACATGTTGAGCGGGGTGAATTGCCTCCTGGACTTGTCTGGCTGAAGCCGGTGAGGTTGGTGCTGAATTTGTGACACTGGAGCCATTTGAGGAGCTCTCCCCTTATCTCCTTGTCTCAAAGGTGGTTGAACGATAACTGTCTTTTTACCCTTAGACTTTTGCCCCAGTTGGTTACCCTGAAGCAGTTGGTTGACGAGAACTCCGAGCTCTTCTTGTCTTTGAGCTAAGCCTTGAATTGCAGTCACCTGCCCCAGCATCTGGGCTTTCATTGTATCCATTTCAGCTTGCAGATGTTTCAGCCGTTCATCCTCAGCATTGTTCCTGACCAAAGTCTCCATGAGAAGTGTCCTTAGCTCCTCCTGCCCCTTGGATAGATTCAGGAGGATTTCCCCGAACCGGGTCTCTTGAGCAAGAAAGTCCTGGTTGTCTTGTTGGGAAGCCATTGCTGAAATAAACAGCGGGAAAGGTAAGTGACCTGCAACAAGGGTACCTGTCATGCAATGATGTGTATGTATGCATATGCAATGTTTCCAAGGATCCCGCGGGGTAAACAAGAAAATTTGTTAGAACTCGGGTTCGGTAGTTTGATTGAAGGAACTGCATGTTGTTGAGAGTCCTTCTTCAAAGGGTCAAAGGCTCACCATATCCAGTGGGTCATAGCCCCTGACTTTAATCATCATGTCTGGTTTTGATTTCCAAACCACCTTGGTTAGGGGAACCTTCTTCAGGAGTCAGAGCTCACCATATCAAGTGGGTCATAGCCCCTGACAACCTTGGCTAGAGGAAAATAAATCCTCTTTTCCCCTTGCTGGGATAGTTGATTCACCATGACCTGCATCACAAGCTCTTGAGATCCTTGAAATGAGTTAGGATGTATGCAATGGTATGATGTTATGGTATACATGGGGTAATGTGAGTAAACCCTGTTATGAGTCCCAATTAAGGACATAAACAAAACCTGCAAAAAACTAGTCTGCAAGAAACTCAGTACATTCTGTTATAAGCCCTAATTAAGGACTATAAACAAAACCTGCAAGAAACTCAATACACTCCGTTATGAGTCCTAATTAAGGACTATAAACAAAACCTGCAAGAAACTTAGTAAGCCCTGTCATGTGTCCCAATTAAGGACTAAAACAAAACCTACAAGCAGTTCATGTGTCAGATAAAGCATGCAAGTAGTCAAGTACGAAGGCACACAAGTCACACATGACAAGCCCTTAGTGTTTAGGCCAACATGGGGTCTGGGTATTACCCTCTTGAAGTTGGTGGGTTCAACCTGTCCTATTAGAAGTAACCGGGTTCTAGAGGATCCCAATATCACTGACTACCCTCAATCGGTCATAACTCCAACATCGCAATCTTTTCTTGCGGCCAGAACCATCACGAGAGTTTAGCCTCAATGGGTGTAGCATACTGCTACTGTTCTATTGGCCAAGTTTGGTCATTTAAGGTTCTAAGGTCAGTTGGTGCTTAATAACTCCTCAGAAGACCCATATTCTCCTCGTTGCTACACAAGGGATATCGATACAGACCAAGGTGCCACACCAACGTAGCCACTGCTTCACCCATGTCGGTCTACGCCGGACAGGTCCCTCACAGCTTATGCTACCTAACAGGGTATCCCCAGATCCGGGTTAGGATCTATGTAACTCCGATGCAGCCCACAATAATAAAGCAAACAAGCACAACAATTGAAAACACAAGTGATCTTAGTCCTAAGGTACACCTCACTTTATAAAATATCCCCAGCAGAGTCGCCAGTTCTGTGATCGGTGGATTTGGAACTGACTGTTTAACGCTGGTTCGTGAAATGTCGCGGAAGCAAGAGTCGCCACTGTCTTTTATTTTCTCCAACTTGGAAAGGACAAAAGCACAGAAAAATTCCTTATAGAGATTGCTCTCGGTTCGGGAGGTAGGTTATAGAAAGGGAAGGTGTTAGCACCCTTTCTATCCATGGTTATCCATGGGCTCTTAGATACTTGCTCACTTGTGTTTTCAAAAATGGTTTGTTTGCTTTTCAACTGTGGGTTTTAAAAAAGTTTCTTTGAAAATTCCAGTTCGACTCTTGTATCGGTTCTCAAGAGTGTTTGAAAAATTGCTTTCGAAAGCTTTTTGAAAATGTGTTGGTGTGAAAAGTATTTTTGATTTGTTTTGTTTTGAATTAGAGCAAGTATCTACGAGAACCTACCTACCCTAAGGAATTCGTCTGTGTAAATGTCCTTTAAAGCAATGCCATCCCACCATTGAGAGGTAGGTAGCACCACCGTTGGAGGTGTTCGGGTCAATTCGAGGTTCGGGACATGGTGATCACCAGAGCAATGGGAAGACACCTTAGAAGCTACCCTCATGTCAGGTTCCCGGATCATGAGGACTTACTAAGACATCCTCTACTCGACGATCACCTTTCGAGGCAAGGCAACAGTGAGGCGTACCCTAGGGGTGGTGTGTAATTTGTGTGCCAGATTCGTTTATTTTTGTCTTGTTCATGTCAAAGTGATCTATGCGTTTGTTTTTATTTTTATTCATTCATTCTTGCATGCATTTATTAACAGTTAAAAAGATAGTGCGAAAGGATAAAATTCTAAACTATTACAAAGGCGCGGGTCCACATCGCCAAAATTTCCAGGACCCGATTTGACAGGAAAAATAAAGAATTAAAGTAAAAGTGCGAAAGATTATGAAATTACACGGCTTTGGGAGAGGTACATAAATAATTAAAAGAAACGAGATAAACGTGCGAATTGAATTAAGATTGGAAACAAGGGCGTTGGACCCTTTTTAATGAAATTAGATTAAATTGTTAAATTAAATTAAAAAGAAAAAGAAATTATTTTTTGAGATTTTTTGCATTTATGGTTTTAATGAGAAAAGATTAATTGAAATTAAAATGTTAACCCTAATTCTAATTGTTTTTTAGTTTATTAAGAAAGTATTAAAGTTAAACCTAAATTAACCTAATTATTTACATGCAATTTTGATTTATAAAAATAATAGGAAATATTTAATTATTTAGAGAAAAGGAAAAGAAAAAGGATAAAAATTAATCAAAACCCTAATTCTACCAATTTTAAGTTTATTATGAAAAATATTTGAATTAAACCTAAATTACACTAAATTAATTGTTAGTTATTTACAAAAGATAATGATTAAATAAAAATACTTATTTTTTGTCTTTTTCTGATTTTATATTGCTTATTATATTTTTTATGAAAATATTTAAATTAAAGAACTAATTAAAAATAATAATTGAATCAAAAATAAAAATGAAAAATATAAAAGAAACTTGCAAACCTAGGGGGGTCTGTCCCCAGATGGAGGTTTTGCTTAGCATTTTTTTGGCCCAAGAAGCTTGGCTTGGCTTGACCTTTCTGGGTGTGTGAGGCATATTTGACCAGGGTATATGGAGCTCCTCAGATCTGGGCCCTTGGATGGTCTTCAGTGGCCACGTGGTGCGTTGAGATTATGAGTGCATGGTAGGCTTTGAAGCTTGAACTGCATAGGAATATATTATGCAAAATATCATGGAATAGAAAGGGGGACCTGGGATCGAACCCAGGTCCTGGAAGTCACCAAGATGCTTGCCTGCCACTGAGCCACCTAGCGCGTTTTGATTATATAGTAATAAACAAATAATATAAAATAGAACAAGATTTAATGGACAAATTAGCGCGAAATTTCAAATAAGCCAACCACAGCTTTACACCTAGTCTTCGTCTTCCTCGCTTTTGTTTTTTTCCTGAAACACAAAAGAATCAGCAACGGTTTTTGAAGCGTTCCAAAATATGCCATTCCAGAAAATAGCGATTAGCTTGTGGTAGCTCATAAATTGAGCGCGAGGTATCTATTCCAATCGTCCAATCATGCTGAGTTTGGTCATGGCATTGAGAGCTTCCAATTTTATAGTATTTAAAAGTACCCAATTCAAAGCTCGGGAAACCCTAAAAGACAACAATGGCAGATTCGTGTATAGTATATAAAAACTCAATTAATCCATGTGGTTAGCTTCAGAATTAATCAAGGAACATAAATCAATAAAGAAAACGCAAGAAAAATGCATGAGATTCATGGTTCGATTATGGAATTTTTCGTGCAAAGCTTGACTCAGATATACCACCTCCTCGAGTATGGGACAAAGTTCTTGATTGGAATCGTCTCCTGGCAACCTTGGCAAGCTAATGGAGTGATTATTTGACCTTGAAAAGCCCTAAAACCTAGTTTTCAGTTTTCAACTTTCTTGGCAAAAACTCAAGTTTTGTTCTTTGTCTATGGCGCAGTTGGGAGCTTATGGGCACTAGGGTTGCACTATGTATATATGTGTGAAGGTTCTAGGTCAAAGAAATCAAACAAAAACCTTTGCATTCATGATTTTCAAGATTTGATTTTCAAAGATCTTTTCCAATATTTCTTCATGCCTATTTGGTACAAATCATGGCCAATCACTTCAATTCCTTCCATATTTGATCATGCACGAAATCTTAAACATATTCCATGCACAAAAAGATTTGATTGCATTGGTTTGGTATTTTTCATGTATTTTAATTAATTAAATGAATTATTAATAATTAAAAATCCAAATAAATAAATAAAAATGAAGAAAAACTTCCATTTGGGACAAATGGTCGTGCACATGCCTTGGATGATGAATTGTGGAAGAAAAAGAGGCCCATTAGCAATTTTAGGTCATTTGAAGCAATGTTGACTTTTCAAAATATCCAAAAATTTCCCAACTCCCACAAGGCATAACTTGCTCAATTTTTAAGCTTTGCTCATGTTCTTGGACATTTTGGAAAGGTCTTTGAGTCCTATAACCAATGCCTTTGGTCCCATGTCATTTTGATTTACCAATCTCAAGTTATGGCGTTTGACTTAAAGTCCCTTTTTGTTGACTTTTGAAAATGAGCTATAATGTTGAAATTGATAACTTTTTATGAGAGCATTTCTTGGACTTGAAGTATGAAGAGGAGTTGTAGGAAATGTCTTTCTCTCCAAAATGAGATTTGGATGGAATTTTTCTGATAATCCATGTGAAAGTTATGCCTTGGTTAAGTTACAGTAGACTTTTTCAACTGTCCAAATATGGAAACTTTTGCATCTTGATGATTTTTGAGCCAAACTTTGAGAATCATGATCAAGCATTGATCAAATGATGTTTTTGGCTTCAAAATGAGATGTTGACCAAAAATTTGGACTTTTGACTGTCAAATGACCATTTTGCCCCTATAGTTGACTATAGTGCAATTAGGGTTTTGACTGTGCATTTTTGAGCTGTAAGTCTTGAAACTTGGTATGAGGATGCTTGACCATGTTTGTAGGCATGTGGGACTTGATTGAACCCTTGGAAACTTCATTTACCTTGCCAGAACCAAAACCCTAGTTTTGACTGTTTAGGAGGCCCTTGAACTGTGCAACCTTTGGGGAATTTTGAACCTTTGACTTGGCAAATCTTGAAGAATATGGGAGGGCAAATTTTGGGGTACAACAGCAGGCAAGGAGGGAAGAAGAAGCTGGCAGAAAATTGAGAAAGAGATGAAGTTTTTTTAAATTTTTTTCTTGATGAACGTTGAGAGAATTGAGAGAAAATATGTAGTATTGGATGCAAACTTGTAAGAATGAGTCTCCTCTTTTGAAATTTGTGAGAGGTTTGTAAGAATGAGTCTCCTCTTTTGAAATTTGAATTTTTAAAATATATAATATTGGATGCAAACTTGAATTTTCAGCTTATTTCATGCATAGTGCGAGATCGAACCATAAGCTAATGACAATTGATGAAAAATCCTGACGCGTGACTTGAAACAAATATGTTGATGACGAAGTTTGTGATGCGACACCGAAAGAATCATTCTGCTACGATAAAAATCGAGCAAGTTAAGTTTTTTTGAACGATGAGAACTCAGTGTAAAAATGCATAATGTAGAATTTTACGGCTTATTTTGTGTACGAAGCGCGAAAAAACCACAAGTTCAAGTCTTTTGATACGGAATCCTGACGCGAAACCTGAAACAAAATCGTTGGAAATAAAATTTGTCGACATCCTGGAGAAAGAATCACCATGATACGATAAAAATCGAGAGAGTTATGATTTTTTGAATGGCGAGAAATAGTGGACTTATTTTACCACATTGAATGTTTCAGCTTATTTTAATGCGCACTTAAAGAAGGAAGGCACCAACCCAAGTCTTCGAAGCACAATTTGAACTTGGGACCTGAAGCAAAGTTGTAGCTCATAAAACTTGTGATCTCATGCTTCGAGAATCATCCTGAGTTGATAAATATTGAGAAATCTACGAATTTTACAATATCGAGAAACAGTCTGGAAGAAAACCATTTCGGGGTGCCATTTTCTCAGGTAATTTGCACTTTCGAAGATCTTCTGCGAAGAATTAGCTTATGACCCGAACATACAAATAAAAGATATGATTAAGGATTATTTTCCAAAGAACCATCCAAAAACATCAAACCAGGTGAAAGTTATAAATTTTTGAACATCTAAAAAACAGCGGGTCAACACACTATTTCACGGTATTCTCACTGTATTTCTTCAAAGTACTCACATATTTGGAGATCTTCCTCAATTAATTGGCTCTCGAGCCGAACATGAAAGTTGAAGGAAATAAAAAGATGGTTAAAACTCTCGAAGATTTAATCAAATATTATTTTCTGGTCAGAAGTTACGAATTTTTAAGCACCTGAAAACCAGCGAACTGGTAAATCCACCATATAACGCATTTCAGGTATTTTACACTTTTGAAGATCTTCATCATAAAAGTAGACTTCGATCTAAACAGACGCACTAGATAAGATCTCAAGGCGGCTCTAAAGAATGAAGAATCATTCCCAAACTTTTTTCTGGTCTCGAGTTATGAATTTCTGAACTCAAACCGCAAAATACTGAATTTCTGTCTACACTGTCTCAAATTGATTAAAGCGCTTGACTTTCTATATAATTCAAAGAATTCCAAGACACATAAGAGATTTATACGATGATGACTTGATTAGTTGTTGATTTAATAGCTTGAAACATGTGCGGGGTGCATAAAAATCTGAAAACCCCGAGTTTTTCTTCACAGTGTTGCTTAACAGAATAGTCAAATTTCAAAACTCTTTGTTGCAGAGAAATGCCTTGATTCCATGTGTACAGAGCCAATGACATGTATGTATGCATATGATGATAAAGTATAAGTCAAATAAGGTTAAAATGAATAGGGCGGATTTTGGGGTGCAACAACTATCCTTATTCAATCTTTTTTAGCCTGAGGGTGAGATTGTCGGTAGCCTTTCGAACAGTAAAGGTAAAAGAGATTGAATACCTCATAGAACTGAAAATTTTCACTTTAAAGATAGTCGGATATTATTTATTTTTAGTTTTCTGTATTTCTATTTTTTTTGCTTTTTTCTAAATTGTGTTTATCAGGGGGTATATGTATGTCAAGTCAAGATTAGACACACAAAAGAGAGATTAGATATCATGTCTGGTAAGGATATTGGACACCAATGAGAAAGAGACCGGAGGAAAAGACTCTAACAGAGATATCAAGAATACATGCCCGGATATCGTAGCAGACACATATAAGAAATAGGCTTATGAAAGTAGACTCTAACAATGATATCAAGAACACATGTTAGAAGTTGGTAGCAGACACATAACAAGAATAGACTAGAGGAAAGGACTCTATCAAAGATATAGATAACATATATCTGGAGGAAAGGACATTAACAGGAAAGAGGCTAGAGGAAAGGACTCTAACCAAAGATATCAAGAATATATGTCCGGAGGAAAGGACATATAATAGGAAAAAGGCCGAAAGAAAGGACTCTAACCAAAGATATCAAGAACATATGTCTGGAGGAAAGGACATATAACCGAAAAGAGGCCAGAGGAAAGGACTCTAACCAGAGATATCAAATATGCATATCCGGAGTTAGTAACGAACATGAGAAATAGATCGGAAGAAAGGGATTTTACAATAGGGATATCCCAAATATATGTCCATAGGAAAGGATATATAACACGAAAGAGGTCATAGGAAAGGGCTCTAACCAAGGATATCAAGAATATATGTCCGGAGGAAAGGATATATACGTAAGAGACTAGAGGGAAAGACTCTTAACAAGGATATCATAACTATACGTCTGGAGGAAAGGACATATACATAAGAGACTGGAAGAAAGGACTCTATCGGAGACATCGTAAATATATGTTCGGAGTTGGTAGCGAACATACAACAAAGAGGTCGGAAGAAAGGGCTCTTACAATGAATATCACAACTATACGTCCGGAGGAAAGGAAATATACAAGAGAGACCGGAAGAAAGGACTCTATCGGAGATGTCAAATATACATGTCCAGAGTTAGTAGCAGACATGAAGATAGATATTAGGTATATGCCAGGAGAAATTAGACATATACAAGAAAGGAAGAGACCGACCGAAGAAGGTTCTAACAAGGAATACTAACCGAAGATAGACTCCTGGATAAAGAACACCGATCAAAGGCAAACTTACTAGGGATAAGGTATACATGTCTCGTGTGAGTTAGACACATATGAGAAAGAGACCTACCAAAGTAGACTCTTAAGGGAAAAAACGCTGATCAGAAGCGAACATAACGGGGATTTACAGGTATATTGAACTTGGATAGAACGTCACTCAAAATAAAACTTGTGAATTAAAGAAAGACCAATAGAAAGGACTCTAGACAAGGATTACCAACACGCTTTGGACTTTCATGGGCATGGAAAATTCATGATTCACCAGGGAAAGAGGAAATACCAATGACCTGATGGGTAGTAGGCCATAATACACTCCTCTAAGGAAATTGCCAAGGACTCCCACAAGATAAGACACTTAATATAAAGTGAATATCTGAGAACACATTGGTTGGGGGAATAATCTTGGGGAATAAAATCATGATGAATATTCAGCTTCAGGCGCATAACATCTGGTTACGTTAGGGGCATAGCATAATCGGCTTATACTCCAATGCATTTTGAAAATTTTCAATGTAATGCTCCATACAATAGAAATGTTACACGTTTTGGTGGATGCAATATAATTATGCATATTTAGTGATGCGTGATTAGTGTTTCACTAGGGAAACACAACAATAGTCGACTGCCGAGAAGACAAGGAACTTTTTTTTAATTATCCTTGCAGTTCAGATCTTCTGAATGAGAATAATCAATCTGAACTTCATTGGAATATTGCAAATCTGAAACATCAACTTCCAAGGATCGATATCACTGGGAAGGTAAACTCTTGGAAGGAATATTGAAAAATTAAATTGCAGTCTGTAACACCCTTCTACTCCCCCAAGGAATATTCATAATTATTCTAATAAATAATCAGAGTATATCACCATTAAGGGTGCCACATATTCATATAAAACTTCACAACACATACATCCTGCTCCGTAACACGGGTTTTCAATGTATTAAACAAGATACTCCAACATTTGGTTCTTCAAATTAATTCAGCGGAAATCATAACTCAAACATCTCATAATAAATACTTGATAGAATTTTATTCATGCTTTGTAACTCATGCTTATAAATAAAACAACTCTAATACCACGTAAGGTGTATCAACATCTTAAAACAAAACAAAGAACAAAAGTTCCAAATCATTCTATCCCAACCCCAATGTTACCTATTAGAGCAAGACTCCCTTTATTCAACAAAAGCAAATAAGCACACTATGTAGCTATCCTCAAATGCTTCTACGGCTATTCTTGTTCACCTGCGTGTTACCCATGCGGAGGAAAAATTCAAGCAGAAAGGGTGAGTAAATCATAATCATTATATACTACATAAGGAATAAACATAGTAAATATGTGAAACAACCTGATGGACCGTCAATTGATAATGAAATCAATGAAGTCACCATCGAATGTTTTTTTTATTCTGCTGAAAGGGAAAGGTAAACATCGAGTAAACCTGAGAAGGAAGAAATCACAGTCAAACGATCGAGAGGTCGGGTAAGGGAGTATGTTACGCGAGGGGAAGGTATCATTGAAAAACTATTGCCATATCACCTACGTGAAAATAATAACCTCTCATTTGTACCTCATTTGTGCGTGGACGACATGACGGCAACAGTGAAACCTAAGTCAACTAGTCAACATGTTCCACTATATTCCTAATGTTCCTATGGTTGTCACTTGGCCTGGGTATTGGGACTTTTACCTCATAGTAACACCCACCCATCATGAAACAGAGACATCACAACAACAATATATGGGAAAAAATAAAATGTAATGCACATATATGCTCAGGTAAACAAGTATGAAATGAGAAAAGTTGTAAGACACATAAAATAAACACCCAAAGAAAAGAAAAAAAGATCTAGGAGAGACTTCGGAATGGACCAGCATTTGGTCGACTCTCCTAAGTGAAGTCGCCAGCTGGCACAACCGGTTGGACCGTCAACTGATAATGAAATCAATGAAGTCGCCATCAAATGTTTTTGTATCTCGCCAAAACGGAAAGGTAAACATCGAGTAAACATAAGAAGGAAGAAATCAAGGTCAAACGACTGAGAGATCGGGTAAGGGAGTCTGTTACACGAGGGGAAGTTATTAGCACCCCATACGCCCATAGTACTCTATGATATCCACTCTTGTTATTCTAATCTAATGGTTGTGTTTAAAGTCTATGTCTAAGGTTCAAAGTAAAAAACAAAGGGGGAATGCATGCAGAAGAAGAGGAGAAGAAGGTGTGGGAAAAAGAAAGTGATTTTTACAAAGATATGCTCGATTAGGCCCCACAAAATGCCTCTGCTACGTATCCCTTTTTAGGAATCAGAGTAGCCGTAGTTTGGCTCAAATAGATTCGTTGGTTTGTGTTTTTTAATTAAAAAGACAAAACATCAAGCAAGATGGAAGAACATCAAACAAGACGGCAAAACATCAAACAAGACAGCAAAATATCAAATAAGATGGAAAAATATCATACAAGATGACAAAACATCAGATAAGACAAAAAAACACCAGATAAGATGGCAAAACATCAAACAAGATGCAAAAACATCAGACAAGACGACAAAACATTAGATAAGACGACAAAACGTCAAACAAGATAAAAAAACATCAATAATGACATAAACCCACACCTAACAGTGATATTAACAACCAAAGTAAGATAGCAATCATAAGAGATGGCGAAACATCAACACAAATATGACAAATCATCGTGGTAAAGATGATAAAATATCACGACAAAGATGGAAACACATCATGGAAAAGATGATAAGACAACGTAGTATTGATGACAAAATATCACGACATGGATGGGAGAACATCACAACATGGACGAAGAAACATCACAACCTGGATAGAAAACATAAAAACATGGATAGAAAACATGGATGTAAAAACATCACAACATAGATGATGAAACATCACAAATAAGATGGTAAAAAATCAAACTTAACAATGATATTGAAAATCAAAGTAGGATATCAAACATACAAGATGGTAAAAAATCGACACAAAGATAGCAAAATATCATGCCAAGGAATGAGAAAACATTACAATTAATATGATAAAACATCACACCTAACAATGATATTGAAAATCACAGTAGGATAAGAAACATAAGCGATGGCGAAACATTGACACAAAGATAGGAAAATATCATGGCAAGGCGGTAAGATGGAAATTTAACAAGGTTTAAAACAAAGCCAAAATACGCACAAATAATTAATATTGGTTTGTATTTCTTTTACCTTGAAGAAGGATTTAAGTTCATTAGTGATGTGTTACGATTTTCCTAGAAAAAGCAAGTTTTTGTTTTAAGATGCAATATGCAAAAAGAGAAAATAACTAAGGGAGACTATCATGATCTCTAGCCCTAGTGTAATCATACAATGGTTGACCTAAGGTTTGGATTAACAAAAGGGAAACATCTAACTAATTTTATCATTCATGGATGAACATACTAGGGTCTAGTTAAATCAATCTTAACCAAGAAAGAATTAAGAATCATATGGGGAACGTGGCATAGAACGCGAGTAACCAATCAAACAATCAAGTAAATGCTTTCTCAAAAGCACACACACATGAAATGAGTAGTGACCACTAACTCATGTAAAATTCCTTTTCCACTAGACCGACTCTATATACATGACCTTGGGAACATGTTCAGAGCTTAGAACTTGCAAAAAGTGAGCATATGAATGACATGAACGAAAATCAGTGCGGTTGATTACTAACCCTTTCCATATGCCTCTCCTTTTCTTTGGTAGAAATTAGGGATGGTTTCCGTAAAAGGGCCTAAAATTAACATCCCGCTATACAAGCACAAATGTAAACACACCTGCAAAATACCTACTTCAAAGGTAGGGTTTTAAACAAACACAAGGAATCAAATGCACATAGTACGAAATTGTCATAACCATGGTCTTTAAATAAACCAGAGGGAACCATGGCATGCTCCACAACGAATATCCCTTCATGCAAAGAAAGTAGTAAAATCCTACTTCTCATTCTCTCTAGAAAGAGGTAAAAGGGATGTGAAAATACCGAACATATAACAATCCATGCAGTCTAAACAAAGAACATAAGAAACCCAGAGAACTTCGTAAGCTTCTAGAATCAACAAAGAAGATCTAATAAGGATATGCGTCAAAGCATCAATAAGCAAGAACGGAGTGTGTAGCGAATACATCCAAACATCCACATAAAACCTTGCACCGGATGACCATCATAGCAATGCAAGATAATAGTGTGAAGAACTTCATGTGCATAAAACAAAGAACATGTGTTGACATATTCGAGTCAAACAAAACACATGCACAAAATACATTGACCAACATACTATGGAAAACCAAAATGGAATGTGTATCGGCACATCTGTATCATAAAATATTTGCACAATTATATGAAACCAAAACGGAATGTATTTCAACACATCCGTATCACCGAGTATCTGCACAAAATATATTTATACAAGATACGGGGCACAAAATAATGGCATGTGTATCAAACACAAAGTCTGACCACGAATCAATAATCCAAACACGTTTTTCGATCAAATAATCGAGTGATATTTATATGATTGGGAACTACCTCAAATGTACCTTCCACAATTAACACACATGTTAAAAATAACAAGGAAATTGCATGGAGAAATAAGTTTGAGAAGCTTAGGAAAAAGCATGCCAAAGGAAGTAAAATAAGAAAAATTCATGTTCTGTTTTTGTACTGGGTAACCAGTTATCATAACATGGTAATTGGTTACCATAACTCAAAAAGTTGAGAAAATGTATCGTTTGATAGTTTTGTATTTATTTTGTAGGTATATGAGCATTATTGGAGCAATGAGGAATAAAGATCCAAGATTCATTTTTGGATCAGTAAAGGAATAAGGCCAAGATTAGAGCCATAATAAGTTATGCAGAAAAAGCAACAAAAGTTGCTTTCCTGTCATGGATCGTCGGGCGAAAGGGGAGTGTCGTCGGGTGAAAATTTGAAGACAATTTTGTTGAAGTCCTTGCCTTGCTTCGCTGCTGCATCGTCAAGCGAAAATAAGGAGTGTCACGGGGCCATGAATTATGGTCGTCGGGCGATGGAGGATATTTTTGATCAGTTGAGGACGTGGCTTATTCTGGGCCAAGCGAATAAAAGCTTTCGTCAGGGGATGCTTTATTTCGCCGGGCGATTCTCACGGATTAGATTTTCTTTATATTTTCCTTTTTGTTTCATTTGTTAGGTGTTGGCTTTGGGAGAGATGTTTGTTCTCTCAACTCCATCCACCTCAATTTTTTAGTGGATTAGTTAGATAACAACACTAGGGCTTTGCTTATGGATGATTGGATGTGAATTTCTCATTGACCGACTCTGACAAACCAAAAGATTTGTGGTTTATTTCTTCTCCTCTCTATGTATTTCTCTTTTGTTGGGTTCGTACATATATTTTACTCTTAACTTATGTATATTTATCTCCCATGGAGTTATATAAAACTTGCTTTATAAACCTTTGTTGATTGTTGTCTTGGATTTTAGCTCTGTACTATGGATTTGAGTTATTATAGACATATACTTCTTAGATTCTTATCTAGGATGATTATCTGTTAGTTTCTAAACTCTAGAGACAGATTTAGAGCTGACATCTACTTGGGCATCAGAGTTTAATTCCTCTGTGTTGGTTGTGCTGTGCTGAGAGATCATCAGTGCGAGTAACATATTTGTCTTCTATGTTATTGAGGAGGTTGAGAGATTATTTCCTTGGTGATACAGTCGGTCTCTCAATTTGGGTTAGAAATGACTTAGGTTATGAGTGATACGTAGTGACATTGATGAGTATTGATAGGTTAAATGTAACTGGTCGTTAGATTTAAGTCTGTGATGAGTAGATTATATGGAGGCTTGATAAGTTCTTCCTTAGTTTTTACTTTTGTTTACATTTATTTTCTGTTAATAACATTTTCTTTACAAAATCCATTCAACCCCAAACTCATTAACAATAATTTTTCGAACGCCAATTCAATAACCAATCTCTGTGGACACGATAAATTCCCGGATAAATATTTCCAAAAATTTTGTTGCTTTCCGCTACACCACTTCAACAAAATGGCGACCCTTCCCGGGATTAGTTCTATTGATTTCGCATTGCGATAATTCTTTTGTTTTTGAGTTTTGTAGATATCGTATATATTGTCTATTTTTACTTTTGTATATTGATACTTGTATATGTTTACTATATTTAAATTTGTTATATCATTGTTTGTTTCCTTTCACGTTTGCTTGTGTGTTGGTTAGGAATAACCAGGTGGAAGCAACTTATAGGAACATTCTTAAATAACAGACGTCGAGTTTACGATGTAAAACAAGAATGTTTTATCGTTTTCTATTTTATTAGTTTAGGTAGTGTGTTGATTGTTGTATAAACAAGTTGAAATAGGAATTGTTCTAAATTCTTATATCTTCACTTTTCAACTTGTTTATTTCACTTTCATTTGTTTTTTTTATGTTGTTTGGACTCGAATTTTGGTTTGATAGCTTGGGGATATTAAGGTGATTTGTCAAGTTCGATCGTTTCGACTTGCGAATGCGTGGTAATTATTTTGTTAAAGTTTTGTACACGTTCGAGGTATGTGTTTATCGCTTTCTATACTTTAGCATATTCATGATACTTAAACTTTTTACAATTTTTATGCAATTCATTATTTTGTATACTTGTTCATTTATGAATCACTTTAGTTCCTACCCTTTTTATGAGGTAGCTTTCCATTGTTCACATATGCTGGAGACCATAATTCTTGTTTCAACTGGATTTTATTATGTTAAATCTTTTATTTGTGTTATTCTATGAATGCAAGAAAGTGATCAAGGCATTTTTTGTTCCATTTTGAGCACAACTACCCTTGGCCAAATAGTCAATTCACCTTGTCAGTGTGTGATCATTAGTAAACCCTTTGAGCTTTTTGTCGATATCCATGTTGTATTTGTTAAATGTTTGTCTATGAGTGTTTAGTTTCCCTTTTTGCATGGATGTTGATTCGTTTTTTTCTTGAACCCTCAACCATTGTTTTGGTTAGAATTTTTACCTTGCCTTAGGAAGTAGGGAGTAATCACTTTAATGTATGGTTGAATTCAAGTTGGGGAGAAAAATGATTGTGTACTCATTGGTTTATTTCTATGAGGTTATGAAAGGAAAGAAAAAAATTGAGAAAAGAAATGAAAGAAAAAAAGTGATAGAAAAAGGAAGGAAAAAAAATAGAAAAGATTTGAAAAAGAAAAACAAAAAAGAGTATGGAATAATTTTGTGTTAATAAGTGATGTGTGTTGGTGTGAAACTTGTGATGAAGAAGAATTTTGATTGATATTCTATTGTTGAAACTTTGTGGAAGTAATTACTCCTTTAGGCTTAGGCAAGTTTTTGTTTTGATTAGCTTTAAGACTTATCACTTGTTTGCTAACCAATACACATTACAACCTTGAAAAGCCCTTGAGATTCTTGATTTTATATTTTCAATGTAAATTTTTGGATGAATGCATAATTTAGTCTATTGTTTGTAAGATTGTTGGGTGAGTGAAAATACCCCATTTTTGTGTATTTTTCATCTACCGATGATTATGTTTGCTATGTGTGATTCATTTGTGACCAAGTATTATTTTAGAATGTTTGGCACATTCTTTGTATTTAGCATTTGTTTCATGTTTATGTTATCACCGTAGTTTAGTGGTAAGTATGTTTCTTCGTGTGTACTGTTTTTCATTTGAACCATTGCATTTGTTTTCCGTTTTCCAAACCTGTTGATTCGTGATTCTTTGATTTATCATTCTTTTTTATTTATGTTATTTGAATTTGTTTGAGGACAAACAATAGTTCAAGTTGGGGAGAGTTTGATAAGTGCAAATTGTAGCTATTTTTGTATATACTTTTTGTTGCACTTATTGAATTTTTGTCTGTTAATATTGTTGAATAACCAGACTTTTGCGTAAATACGTTTAGTTTGTGTATAATGTGCTTTCTTGTATAAAGTATATCATTTGATAGTTTTGTATTTATTTTGTATGTATTTGAGAATTGTTGGAGCGATGAGGAATAAAGCTCCAAGATGCATTTTTGGATCAATAAAAGAATAAGGTCAAGATTTGAGCCATAATAAGTTATGCAGAAAAATCAACAAAAGTTGCTTTCCTGTCATGGATCGCCATGCGAAAGGGGAGCGTCACCGGGCAAAAATTTGAAGACAATTTTGTTGAAGTCCCTGCCTTGCTTCGCTGCTGCATCACCAAGTTAAAATAAGAAGTGTCATCGGGCAATGAATTATGTTCGTCGGGCGATGGAGGATATTTTTGATCGGTTGAGGACGTGGCTTATTCTGGGCCAAGTGAATAAGAGCTTTCATCGGGCGATGCTTTATTTCACTGGGCGATTCTCACGGATCAAATTTTCTTTATATTTTCCTTTTTGTTTCATTTGTTAGGTGTTGGTTTTGGGAGAGATTTTTGTTCTCTCAACTCCATCCACCTCAATTTTGTAGTGGATTAGCTTAGATAACAATACTAGGGTTTTGACTATGGATGATTGGAGGTGGATTTCTCATTGACCGGCTCTGAAAAACCGGAATATTTGTGGTTTATCTCTTCTCCTATCTATGTATTTCTCTTTTGTTAGGTTTGTACATGTATTTTACTCTAAACTTATGTATATTTGTCGCCCATGCCGTTATATAAAACTTTCTTTAAAAATCATTGTGGATTGTTATCTTGGATTTTGGCTCTGTGCTAGGGATTTGAGTTGTTATAGGCAAATACTGCTTAGATTCTTATCTAGGATAATTATCTGTTAGTTTCTGAACTCTAGAGATAGATTTAGAGTTTACATCTACTTGGGTATTAGAGCTTGATGCCTCTGTGTTGGTTGTGTTGTGCTGAGAGATCGTTAGTGCGAGTAACATAATTGTCTTCTGCATTATTGAGGAAGTAGAGAGATCATTTCCTTGGTGATACAGTCGGTCTCTCAATTTGGGTTAGAAATGACTTAGGTTGTGAGTGATACGTAGTGACATTGATGAGTATTGTTAGGTTGAATGTAACTAGTCGATAGATTTAAGTCTGTGATGAGTAGATTATATGCAGGCTTGATAAGTTCTTCCTTAGTTTTTACTTTTGTTTACATTTATTTTCTGTTAATAACATTTTCTTTACAAAATCCATTCAACCCCAAACTCATTAACAATAATTTGTCGAACGAAAATTCAATAACCAATCTCTATGGACACGATAAATTCCCAGATAAATATTTCCAAACCTTTTGTAGCTTTCCTCTACACCGCTTCAACAGTTACCGCGTGCAAATCTTTTGAAATTCAGTTATTGGAAAGGGTGGTAACCTGTTACCATAACCGAGTAACCGATTACCCGCAGGAAGAAAGTAGTTTTTCCAACTTTTTTGAGGTTTTGGCTCATGGCTTAGGCAATTGATCAAACACCAAATCCCCACACATTTAATACATGAATTTGCATAATTCAAGGTCTAGATTCAAACTCCATATGCTTGATTAAGGTCAACAAATAAACCTCATGCAACATCATCAATTTATTTCACCAGTTAAGCACTTTCTTAAAATCAAACTTAATTATAAAAAAGTACTTAATTCAACTATCTGATTCTGGATTTACACGTCATGATCGCGTCAAATCATAATTCTAGGCTTAAATATATATTCTCAAATCAAAAATTAACCTAGATTCAATCGATGCTTGATCAAAAAGTGCTTCTCAAATAATAACTTATTTCAAAAGTGCTTAATTTAAGAAAACTCACCAATAAAAGTGAAGAGGAGGCTTAGGTATAGATATCATAACAAACGGATTACAAATCGGAGAAGAATTGCTCTTGATCTTGACTTTCAAATCTTAATCAAATTGTTGTTGTGTTCTTGATGAAAAAGTTGTAGAACTTTGATTTGATCCTTGAGAGAATTGAGAGAAAAGATTTTTGTATTTATGAGAATTTATGAATTATGAGAGCCTCTTACCTAACAAAAATCAGATTTGAGATTATATACATGGGCTAATTGGGCCTTGGATGTGCAATTGGATTGGGCTTGACTTGAAAGTGCGAGTCCGACACAACTGTAAAGTGTCACGTCATCATCTGTACAGAATCTTCAAATTATGATAATCAAATTTGTGACGCATTTCCAAAAGAACGTCCCCAATCCGATAAACAAAGAGGAAGTTATGAATTTTTGAAGTTTTGGTGACACTATGTCAAGCAAAAATAATTTCCTGCGCAGAATTTTATTGTGTCAAGCACGAAGAAGACCAAAAACAAGAACCTTTGGGTCACCATTTTCTTTTAGAATCTGAAGGTAAGTTGTAGCAGACAAAATTCCTAAACCAACACCACCGGACCCAGCTCAATATGATAAAAATCGAGTGAGATATGGATTCTACCATATCAAATGTCAATACAAATGAATTACGGTTCAGCGCCAATATGTCTTTAGAAAATCAAAATCCACGGCTCCTTCTTTTGTGAATAAGCTTTTAGCCTCCAAAGACGACATCAAGATGACATTAAAATTGAATTTTGGCAATCGAAACTACACGCATATGAAAATCCATTCAGGAATTACGATTTTTTTAGTGCACACGAAATAACGAATCAACCCATTTTTACTTTGTATTTTCCGTTGTATAACTTCCAAAAGAATGGCGTATTCGGAGACCTTCCTTCGAGATTTAGATTTTGGTCCTAACATGAAAGTTGAAGAGAACGTCGAGAAGATTCTAGATCCTCAAGAATTAATCCAAAAACTGTTCCAAACGGGAGATATATATTTCCAAACTCAAATCATCTGAAAAACTATTTCCTATTTGCACCGCTTAAAATTCATCGAAAACACCTAAATCTTATGCAACTCGACATGCATTGAACAAGCACATGAGCTTTCTGTTGTTTGGAAAAAATACCTTGATCTCGTGAGCACGAATCCAATGATAGGCACATATGTGCATGTTAATAAAGTATAAGCCAATTAGAGATAGAAAATGAAGCGGGTAAATTTTGGGTACATAAGCGAACTGGATGAAAGAGGAAAAGATTAGAGAATACAGAATCTTACCAAAAATGCCAGATAACAAATGGACTTAAACATGTGTCACACAAGTGAAACAAAAATAGCAAATAAAGAGATGAAAACTCAAGCCAAGAGAAGCTAGACAATACTAGATTCCAAAGAGTGCATCAGGATAAGACCATATTGCAGAAAATGAGATGCAACTCAAATCGGGGAGACTAGATAAAACTAGGTTACAAAGAATGTGCCAAAATACAAATGTGAGATAAAACTCGCCCCATAAAGACTAGATAAAACTATATTTCCCAAGAATGTTCCAGGTAAAACTGAATACAGATCGCAAGAATGAGATGAAATTCAAGAATGAGATAAAACTCAACCCAAAGACTGGATAACACTAGACTTCAAAGATGTGAATAAAATCAGATCACAACAGGTATACCAGAAATAAACCCATCTCGACCATCAAAGACAAATGATACTGAACTTACCAAAAACACGCTAAAGAAATGATGGGGATCAAGTAGAGGTGGTCGAGATAAAACTCGGCCTCGAAGAATGCACTAGGTAAAAAAATAGGTGAGTAAACAAAATTACGAGATAAAGACTAGAACCAAGAGTAACTAGATAAAACTAGTCTCGAGAAACATACCAAGTAGAAATTCGTTTTGAACAGCGAGCCAAGACGAGACTGGACTCAAAAAGTAAGCCAAGTAGAAACTGGACTTACACCAAGAGAACTAGTGGATGCTAGACTCTTAGAAGGATGCGACAGGTAAAACTAGAGCACAAATTGCGAAAATGAGAAAAAAAATCAACTCAAGTAGGCTAGACAAAACTAGACTTTAGAAGAACCTACCAGGACAAAAACTGAAATAACAATTGAAATAATGAGTTAAAACTCAACCCAAGAAAACTAGACGAGACAAAATTCAAGAAAAATGCACCAGGACAAAACTGGTCCACAAACAAAGTTACGAGGTAAAGATTCGAACCAAAAGTAACTAGATATAACTAGATTGCCTAAGAATATTCCAGGTAAAACTAAATAAAAAAGGGTGAGATAAAATTCAAACCAAAGAAAACTAGATAAAACTAGATCTTGAAGATTGTGGAAGGACAAAACTGAAACACAAATTGTGATAAATGAGATAAAACTCAAACCCAAGGAGGATAGACAAAGATAAACTTTGGAAATGACGTTTCAAGATAAAACTATATCACAAAAGGGGCGAGATAAAACTAAAACCAAAGAGAAAAGGAAAAACTAAACTCTGAAAAAGTACGCGGGGCACAGTGGCTAAATTGCGTGATTCTAGGAGCACCTACTAGTTTCAACCCTAGGGAAGACAATCTGATAGAACTTAAAGAATCCAAGGAGTGAGAAACATAAACGAGACAACACTCAAATCGATAATACTAGAAGATCAAAACTTTTTAGAAATGAGTACCCGGACAAAAATTGGATTTCACGCACGGGTAATGAGACAAAACTCGACCCATAACAAAGTGGATAGAGTGCTTGTTTCTTAGAACACTTGCTGGTCTCAAACTAAGGGTAGACAGTAAAAAGAAACTGAAAGAACCCAAGGCGTAAAGGAGATTGGTTTCAACCCAAGATAGACAGTGTGAAGGAACTGAAAGAATCCCAGGAGTAAGAAACAAAACAAGATAATACTTGAATCACGAACACTAGTCGGACGAAACCTAACTAGAAACGAGTACCAGGGAAAAACAAACTAGATTTCATGCACATGCGACAAGATCAAAACTCGACCCAAAGCAAAGTGATGAGAGCGCGTGTTTCTCAACGCACTTGCTAGTCTCAAACTAGAGGGTAGGCAGTTGGATGGAACTGAAAGAACCCAAAAGTTATGAAAGATACGTCTCAACCAAGGATATACAATAGGATGGAATTGAAAGAACCTAAGGTGTAAATGAGATAGGTTTCAACCCAAGATAGACAGTATGAAGGAACTGAAAGAATCCCAGGAGTAAGAAACAAATCGAGATAATACTCGACTCATAAAGAATAGTTAGAAAAAACAAACTAGATGAGTACCAAAACGACAATTGGATTTTATGCATGGGTAACGAGGCAAAACTCAACCCAAAGTAAGGTGATTAGGGCATACTACTAAAACACCTGCGAATCTCAACCAAAGGTAGAGAGTAAAAAGAAACTGAAAGAACCCAAGGTGTCACAGGGGAAAATAACGCGTAAAGTCTCGACTTGAGAAGTTTAGACAACACCGATCCAAAGATGAAACTTATGAGTCAAGTGGAGGACTCAAATCAGGAAGGCTAGCGGTGAAAACTAGTTATGATTACCAGGACAAACATGGATTCCACATACAAGTATCGAGATAGAAACTCAACCTAAGAACAACTAGATAAAACTAGGTTGAAAGTGAATATCCGAATGAAACTGGTATTCAAAAGGTACATGAATAGACATTAAAATGACCTAACAAGGGTAGTAAAGACTAAACCCGAGAAAACTGAGCCAGGGGAATCTGGGTTACAAACAACAATAATGGTTAGACACTCAATCATCCAAATTATTAACATCAATAGGATATTTGCACAGATAAGAACTGGGATATTGAGGATAGAAACCTCGTTGGGGATACATTCTGAAGTTTTGCAAATTCACTGGGGAAAACATGAACAAAAACAATACACTTTGAGGATGCATGTTTGAATTATATATATATTTTTAGTAATGTTCCAAACGAGAATGGAAAAAATACACTTTGAGGATGCAATGCGATGTTTGAATGATTAAATGTTTCACTAGGGAATGGCCAATCGAGAAGCCAACAACCAATAGGTCAAAACCTGACAGGACTCGCAAAAATAAATTGCAAAAATATCTGGGAGATGAGAAAATATAAGGAACCACTAGAATGAAACCCTTGAAGATATGAAAATCTATGGGGAATAACATACCTAGTAACTGGTAGAAACGGGCTACAAACACTGAGAGAAGTTGCAAAAATAAATTACAAACTCTGCAGGAGAAGATCGGGTCGAAACGGTAATCTATGAAAAGAGCTGCCAATGAAGATTGGACATTTCCAGAGAAGATCAGGGCAAGACTGTAACTCCTGAAGGAGAATGCCAAATAGAGATTGGTTGTTGCTGGAGAAGATCAGGATGAAGTTGTAATCTCTGAAAAATATGGTGTACAACCACGTTGATGATGATACCTAGATAATGAGCCAGATATGAGAAATAACACCTTTGCTGGGGAATTAGACAAACTCTAATGAGGCCAACCTTGCCGAGGATGAAATTTTCTTTGATAAGAAAACTCAATTAAAAATATTACTGTTAGGAATACACAAATACTCAAATAGAAAATATAGTCAGAACTCCATTGATGGAAACTGATGATACTCTTCAAGAATGACCAAACCTACTGTGGAAACGTCCGCTGAAAAATCCTTCACCGATTTTTGAAGATTAACAAAATCTTAATTAATCGACCAGTCTCAACTTTACTGGGGATAAGGAAAGATCCTTAAATAAGGATGCCCCAAGCAACAAATCAACTAGGAAATAAGAGATCTAGATGAGGAATCTCTGATCGACAACTCCTCTAGGGAATTGAAACTTCTTCATACTTTGAATTCTCATCTAAGCAACTTTTTTGTGGGCATGAGACATCTTCAAACTTGAAGTCTCAGAACGAATCCTTTCTCTTGAAAAAGATATCTGTTGGGAAACAAAACTCTTTCGAGGAGACAAAACTCCACTGAGGATACAAAACTCAATCGGGGAGTATATTTACTAGGGATTCCAGAATCTTCGGTATGCAGTCATAAAAAAGACCATGAAGATAGTAAAACAATATCAACTCTACTAGGGATATGGAAATCTCAGCCAGTATCAACCCTACTGAGGATGATAAAAGATTCTTTTGATAAAGAAAAGCCCTGAGTCACAACTCAGGGAAAATGAGAATTTCTGAATACAAACCTCAATGATAATTTTAAATCGGGTGATAAACTCCGCTGGGAATAGTCTTTATTAAGAAATGAGATAATACTCATCAAGACTTGGTTGGGGAATGAAGGTATCCAAAAACTTTATCCACCTCAAATATTTCTTAGATGACAATGCTGGGGAGAAGCAACTCTCCATGGAATTCCCTATTCTAGAGTTCAAAAGTTAAAGGTAAGACTCTTGCATTGGTGCTGACAAGCTACAACTTACAGAGTGAACGAAAGTTACTACAAACAAAATCACAACACAAATGCCCCAAGTACGGTATGCAAACTTTTGAGAAACTTTTTTATTCAACTCGTTCATAGATATTTTTGTTGAATCTCGACGTAACTCCTTTTGATTAATTGAACTTTGAGAAGATTTTCCTCGAGAGGACTTCATGGGATCTATACCATCATTGATATGCTGCCCCAGAGTAAAAGAACTTTTAGAGATTGATCCTCAACTTGACTGCCCCAGGTTGGCAGAACTTTGAGTGGGGAAACATCTTGCATAATTCTTAAAGGAATACTTAGGCACCATGCCTTTTGATATTATCACCTCTCGTGAAAAGGTTGACTTTTGGTTCAACAAAGTGATTAAGTCTTTCTTCTTTGACAAAATTAAGCTTTTCACTGATGTTAATTGTGTAAGTTCCCTGTTGTCAAGCAATATTTTTGCATGCAGAAGAATTTTTATTATGAGAATGACAATTCTAATGCAACAATTATGTAAGCCTTGAAGTTGAAAATTTTGAATGAAAATATGTCGCAACTCTGTTGTGAACGAATCACTAGCTAGAGCGTGACATTTGAGAATCTTTTTGAAAGAAATATGATGCAGACATAAGATACCCACATGTATATGTAACACATCTTTGGGAGTCAGGAAATCCTATCCCGTTGTAGTATACTTTCGAGTTAAACCCATTTTTCAGTTAGAACTTTTAAGGGATGTAGCGTGGCCTAGTTCATGGATTTAAAAAAACAAATAGATTTTAAGGCTCAAGTTATTTGATACCCACACCCTTCATGATGTTCTCCAGTCCTAAGTTCCACCAACTCGACACGAGCATTAATCTCCCAAAAGGAACTTTGATATGGTTGAGGAAACCAAACGGATTTAGTTTGGACATGGAGTATTCTTAATTTGAGTTATAACCGTTGTTTATGTTGTAGTGATAAGTTGAGATGGATGGAAGGAATGATGCTGCACTTGCTGCTGCTTTAGAAGCAATGGCTCGTGCGATGGAGAATCAGCTGAATGCTGAAAGGAATGCTGGATCTCGTAGCTTGGTAACTTCCCAGAGAGAGAATCTGCATACGTTCAAGGGAAAGTATAATCCTGACAGAGCATTGGATTGGTTTAAAGATATTGAGAGAATCTTCCGTGTGATGGACTACACTCCAGCGCAGAAGGTTCGATATGGTACTCATATAGTAGTAGTCGAAGATGATGATTGGTGGCTAGAGACTTGTTAGAGATTGGAAGTTGCAGCTGAGAGTGTCTCTTGGGCTGTGTTTCGTAGGGAATTTCTGAAGAATTACTTTCGCGAAGATGTTCGTGGTAAGAAGGAAATTGAATTCCTTGAGCTGAAGCAAGGGAATATGTTGGTTGTTGAGTATGCTGCGAAGTTTTCTGAGTTGGCTAAGTTTTATCCGCATTATGTTGAAGCGAATGTTGAGTTTTCGAAGTGTATCAAATTTGAGAATGGGTTGCGCCCCGAGATAAAGAAGGAGATTGGATACTAAAAGATTCGTATCTTTGCGGATTTGGTTGATAGTTACAGGATTTATGAAGAAGATAATAATGCTCATTACAAGATTATCAGTGAGAAGAGGGGTAAGCACCAACAAAATCGTGGTAAGCCTTATGATACCCCAGCTGGTAAAGGTAAACATAAAGTTGCTCAGGGTCAGAGGACTAGTGGGGGAGATACTCCTACTAGTGTGGTTTCTTTTAAGAGTGGAAAACCTGGGCACAAGTGTAATGTGTGCACTACTGAAGTTAAGAGGTGTTTCCGTTGTGGTAAGAACAGACATGTTGTATCTGAGTGTTAACATAAGGATGTGATTTGTTTCAATTGTAGAGAAGAAGGGCACATTGGTAGCCAGTGTCAGAAACCAAGGAAGGTGCATGCAAGTGGTAAAGTGTTTTCTTTGGTTGAGGATCAGACAGCTGCCGAGGACAGACTTATCAGAGGTACATGTTTCATTAATAGTACTCCTTTAATTACTATTATTGATACCGGTGCTACTCATTGTTTTATTGCTGCTGATTATGTTAAAAGATTGAGTCTTATGTTGTCTTCTTTGAATGGATAAATGGTCGTCGATACTTCATCCATGGGGTCGGCGACTACTTTTTTTGTGTGTTTGAAGTGTCCCTTGTCGATCTTCGACAAACGCTTTGCTGTTGATTTGGTTTGTTTACCGTTAAGAGGTTTGGATATGATTTTGGGTATGAACTGGTTAGATCATAAATATGTTCACATTAACTGTTACGACAAGTCTGTGAGGTTTTCTACTCCTGAAGATGAGGAAAATGGTATGTTGTCTTCTAAACAGTTGATGAAGTTGATGCAAGAGGGAGCACAGATGTTCTCGTTGATGGCATCACTATCTGTAGAGACTCAAGCTATAATTGAGGAATTGCAGGTGGTGTGTGAATTTTTTGAAGTTTTCCCTGATGAAATTCGTGATGCACCGCTGGAGAGGGAAGTTGAGTTTACGATTGATCTTGTACCTGGTACCAGACCTGTGTCTATGGCACCATATAGGATGTATGCATTTGAATTGTCAGAGTTAAGGAAGAAATTGGAAGAGTTACTTGAAAAGAAGTTTGTAAGACCAAGTGTATCGCCGTGGGGAGCTCCAGTGTTGTTGGTAAAGAAGAAAGATGGAAGTATGAGGCTTTGTGTTGATTATAAACAGTTGAATAAAGTGATGATTAAGAACAAGTATCCGCTTCCAAGAATAGATGACTTGATGGATCAATTGGTGGATGCTCGTGTGTTTAGTAAGATTGATTTGAGGTCGGGTTACCACCAGATCAAGGTGAAGGATGAAGATATCTAGAAGACGGCTTTCAGAATGCATTATGGACATTATGAGTATTAGGTGATTCCTTTCGGTGTTACTATTGCGCCGGGAGTATTTATGGAATACATGAATCGTATCTTTCATACTTATTTAGATCGATTCGTAGTGGTGTTTATTGATGATTTTTTGATTTACTCTAAGTTAGAAGAAGAGCATGCAGAACACTTAAGAGTGGTATTGCAAGTTTTGAAAGAGAAGAAATTGTATGCAAAGTTTTCCAAGTGTGAATTCTTGTTAAAGGAGGTTAGTTTCCTTGGTCATGTGATCTCAGGTAGTGGCATTGTTGTAGATCCATCGAAGATTGATGTTATGTTGCAATGGGAAAATCCAAAGTCAGCTACTTAGATTAGGAGCTTTTTGGGATTAGCTGGTTACTATAGAAGGTTTATCAAAGGTTTTTCTAAGTTGGGACTTCCATTGACTAAGTTGACTTGTAAAGGTAGAGCTTTTGTGTGGGATGTTCAGTGCGAAGAAAGTTTTACAAAATTAAAGAAGAGGTTGATGTCGGGCCCAATTTTGACGTTGCCTAATCCAGGAGAGCCTTTTATGGTGTATTGTGATGCTTCAAAGATGGGTTTAGGAAGTGTGCTTATGCAGAATGAAAAGGTAGTTGCTTATGCGTCAAGGCAGTTGATAACTCATGAGAAGAACTCTCCTACGCATGATTTAGAGCTTGCTGCAGTTGTTTTTGTGTTGAAGATTTGGAGGCATTATCTTTATGGTTCTAGATTTGAAGTTTTTAGTGACCATAAGAGTTTGAAGTATTTATTCGATCAAAAAGAGTTGAATATGAGGCAACGGAGATGGTTGGAATTGTTAAAGGATTATGATTTCGGCTTGAATTATCATCCAGGAAAAGAGAATGTGGTAGCTGATGCATTGAGTCGAAAGACTTTACATATGTCGGCAATGATGATTAAAGAGTTGGAATTAATTGAGCAGTTCAGAGATATGAGCTTAGTTTGTGAGGTGACACCGCAGAGTGTTATGTTAGGTATGTTGAAGATTAATAATGAATTTCTAGACAGTATCAGAGAAGCTCAGAAGTTGGATGTGAAACTGGTAGATTCGATGATTAGAATTGATCAGTCTGAGAATGGTGATTCTAAGTTAGATGCGCAAGGTGTGTTAAGATTTCGTAACCGGATTTGTATTCCTAATGATTCTGAGATGAAGAAAGTGATACTTAAGGAGAGTCATAGAAGTAAGTTGAGTATTCATCCAGGAGCTACAAAGATGTATCAATATTTGAAAGGTTTTTTTTTGGTGGCCTGAGATGAAGAGTGATGTGGCTCGATTTGTTATGCATGTTTGACTTGTCAGAAGTCGAAAGTTGAACATCAAAAGCCCGCAGGGTTGATGCAACCGTTGGAAGTTCTAGAATGGAAATGGGATAACATTTCAATGGACTTTGTGATGGGGTTACCTAATACTCTAAAAGGACATGATTCGATTTGGGTGATTGTTGATAGGCTTACAAAGTCGGCTCATTTTATTCTTATTAACATTAGTTTTCCAGTGTCGAAGTTGGCTGAGATTTACACTAGTGTGATTGTGAAGCTGCATGGTGTTCCTTTGTGCATTGTGTTAGATAGAGATCCAAGATTTACTTCTGATTTTTGGAAGAGTTTGCAAGAAGAGTTGGGTTCTAAGTTGAGGTTAAGTTTAGCGTATCATCCTCAGACAGATGGTCAGACTAAACGGACTATTAAATCGTTGGAAGATTTGCTGAGGGCATGTGTTCTTGATCAGGGAGGTTCGTGGGATACTTATCTTCCGTTGATATAGTTCACTTATAATAACAATTACCTTTCTAGTATTGGGATGGAACCTTTTGAGGCGTTGTATGGTCGAAGATGTAGAACTCTGTTATGTTGGCATGAATCTGGTGAGAGTGTGGTACTTGGACCTGAACTTGTTCGTGAGACTACTGAGAAGGTGAAGTTGATTCAAGAAAAGATGAAAGCTTCCCAAAGTAGACAGAAGAGTTATCATGATAAGCGAAGGAAAGATTTAGAATTCCAAGCAAGTGACCATGTGTTTTTAAGAGTTACACCGATGACTGGTGTCGGGCGAGCATTGAAGTCTAAGAAGCTCACTTCTTGTTTTATTGGACCATATCATATTTCGGAGAGAGTCAGGAATGTTGCTTATAGAGTGGCCTTACCGCCTAATCCTTCGAATTTGCATGATGTGTTTCATGTGCACAACTCCAGAAGTATATTTTAGATCCATCTCATGTGATTCATATGGATGATGTGCAAGTACGGTATAATCTTACGGTGGAGACGATGCCTGTACGGATTCCGGATCTTGAAATAAAGAGGTTGAGGGGCAAAGATATTGCTTTGGTTAAAGTGGTTTGGCTAGGAGCTGCTGGAGAAAGCATGACTTGGGAGTCGGAGAGCAAGATGCGAGACTCCTATCCTGAGTTGTTTGATTAAGGTAAATTTTTTAGGACGAAAATATTCTAAGTGGGGGAGAGTTGTAATACCGGTAATTTAATTAATTATTTAATTAAATTACTTTTGGAATATTTGTGAAGTTGTGTGGTGATTAGTTAGATTTAATTATTTTATTAAGTGGTGTGAAATAATACTATGAGAAGGATAATATTATTTAATATGGGCTTGTTTTAAAGGAATAGTAGTTTTAAGCCCATTAAGGAATAAAGAGAATAATATGTTATTTTATTATTGTTAGGAATAACAAGAAAGAAGAAGAAGTAAGAAGAATAAGGGTTAGAGGAAGAACGTGAAAGCTGTTGGAAAAGAAGGAAAAGAGACAGAACGAAAATTCAACCGAAATTTATAGAGCGACCTTCAATCCAAGGTAAGCGTGGGGTACTGACTCAATAATAGGGTTCATGATATTTGGTATGTGGGGTTAGAGGTAAACTGTTGTTTTGTTCATGATTGAATTATATATGATGTTGTATGACGAGAATTGATGATTGAAAGATGAATGATGATGTCCCAATGCTGTTAATTTAAGGTAGAATTATAGGATAATCGTAAGGGATGATTTTCTATGATTAGGAGATATTTTTAGGGCTTAAAGTATGGAACCCGTAGTGAAAATGCAGAGAAATCGCAAAAAATATTCTTAGCAGAATAGTATGTGTCGACCCCAAATTCTATGTGTCAATACAAGAAGGTTTAGAGACTTAGTATGAGTCGACACGAAGGGGTCCTGCATCGATACATGAGGGCTTTTAGACTCAGGATGAGTCGACACAAAGGAGCATGTATCAATACATGCAGAGTTGCAGACTCAGGATGAGTAGATACAAGATAGGATGCATCGACTCATGTTTCGAGTTCAGCTAAGTACACGTCGACCCAAGGCGTTATGCATCAATCCATGTTGTCTGGTTGTTGGCATAATCAGTTTGAGAAGGTTGTAACTTGAGTTTTCAGACTCCGTTTGAGGTTCCATTTAAAGTGTTGAATTGCTAACGCGATGAACTTTATTCTTATTGATTAAAATGAAGAATAGGAAGGATAACCATAGTATTTGAATTAGTTCCCGTGTTGATCATTATGTTTATTCTTGTGATGAATGATGAGGATGAAATGTTTATAGATTGTTGTTTGGTTTGTAACAGTAGGGTGAATGATGATAATGACTCAGTATTACAAAATAGTAATATGCAGAGGTTTGGTAATTATAAGGAATCCTTAGTTGATTAACTAGTTATAAACGAATCATGTTGTAGGCCTATGACCAACGTTGCGAGATTGACGAATTACTGTTGTAATGTTGTTGTGGCTGAATTGCTGCGAAATATATGTTGTATGTATATATGATGTTTTATGAATTATGATGTTGATATTTGATGTTGATGAAAGATGTTGGGATGCCTCTAATAATTGGCAACTTTTAAGATGTAGGCTTTTGGCCAACGATGATGTTGTATTGAGATGTTGTCAATTATGGTGTTTTCATTACATTCATGATTGTGTCGCATACATTGCATTTTGAGATGGAGCTTATGCTCGTTGAGATGGCCTGTATTGGAGAATATTGAGATGAAGGCTTATGCCTTGTTGATGCCTCTATTAATTGGCAATTTTTGAGATGGGAGTTCTGCTCTAATGGTACCACATGCATTTTCATAGTATTGAGTCGCATTATTTGATTTCATAAAGAGATTGTGCATTGAAGTGGTATATGTGTATATTTTTGATATTTTGTTACGATGTTTTCTATTTGTAATATGAGAAGTGGTGATGTTATATGATCTAATTTAATATATTAATCATCATACGCTTTATTATATTGTTAGATATCTCACCCCTCCTGTTTGAATGTGGCCCTGATGTTGGTAACGTACAGGTAATCGAGAGTGAAGGTTGTATACCTTCAATAGTTCGAGTCGGTGTCATTGCTCTGATATTTAACACTCGGGGGGATGAACACTTGTTGCTTTTGATTGTTTATTATTTAGTTGTTGAACTTTAAGTTTATTATTATTAAGTATGTGTTGTTTTGAAGTTGTTGTAACGATGATAAAGATGTTATTAAGAATTTCGATGCGTAGATGTTTAAATGGTTGAATTATTTAATTACAGTATTATGCTGATGGTTCATCTGAAGTTTTAAAGTGTTACGTATCTACGATGAATCCAATGAGTTTTAATGAAGAATTTGTGGGATCCTAATTCGTTTGCATGAATGATTTTATAACTCTGATTTATTTATATAATTGCCGGGTAGAATTGGGGTGTTACAGACTACTCCTGATTACCTTCATGTTACCCACGTAGAGGCAACATTCAAGCAGAAAGGGTGAGTTCATCATAATCATTATATAAGATATAAGTAATAGGCATAACATAATAAACCAAAAGTATCACAACATAAACTCGACATTGTTATATTCCAAGTACCTTAACAATCATTAAAATTCAACAACACAATACAACATCATCAATTTAAGAACCATTCAATGCCACATAATATGTGGTGAAAGGACATAGAATCATGCATGTGGTACCAATTCATTTGATGGAAACTGGGCCATCACCCTCCAAAGATCCCAATCATAGGATCTATTCCCACTTCGAACCCGAAAAAATCATAGATATCACAAATCCACACAATGTGTTGAGACCAAATCACTGGACCAACATCCTAAATCATCAAAACTGACCAAAGATATCCAATGAATGCATGATGCGCAACAACAATATAAACGACCACAACTAGTCATACGCATCATCATTCATGTATTCACCAATGGCATCATATAAACCTCATCATATGTACTCATATAAGCATAGCATCATCGTCGTATCATCATATAAAACAGAATCATCATATTAACAACATTTCATCATTATGAACCAAGCATTATCATAAGATCGTCATATCATCATCTTACTTCATTACCACAAAACATCATAGCAATTTAACACGGGGAAACTAATTCTATCCTAACTTGGGTACTAGAATTATCCTTCTTATTCTTCATTTTACTCCTTATAAATATAGTTCATCGCGTTAGTTATCCAATGATTTGAACGACACCACAAACGGAGTTCGGAAACTCAAGTTACGGCCTTTACAAAATTCTATAAAAAATTGGATTGCTTAAGGCGACGCATGCCCTCTTTGAGTCGACGCATAGGTTTTCTGTCTTCCCCGGGTGTGCTCAGGTCTACCCAATTAAACAACGCATACTGAGTCTTGAACCTGCATAAGTCGATGCAAGAACTCTTTCATTCGACGCATGTTATTTTGTGCTGAATTTTTCTGCGATTTCACTACCTTATAGGTCCTAAAACATCATCTAATCATAGGGATTCATCATCTATCAACAACTTAATATACCACATCAATTAGACAACATTTACATGTCATTATTCATCACTAATCTATGAATTCTCCATCAAACAATATCGAATAACCATCTATGAAACCTAAGGCAAACCCTACCTATATCTACCACTTAAATCAAATATAATAATCAGATAAACACCCCTTACCTTATTATTTCTAGTGATTGATTATGTTCTTCGTGCCTTTTACGATGATTCTCTCCAAAGCCTTCATGCCCTAGCCTCTCTTCTCCAACTTTCACGATTGATTGTGAAAATAACAACTATTTCTTCTCTGTTGTCAAAAAGGACCCCTAATATCTTCCTCAATTGCCCTCACTTAATTAACCTCTATTTACCATCACGTCCTCACTCTTTCTGCTAACTAACAACACACCACTCTAATTAAAACAACCATATAAATAATTATTCCTATTATTATATTCTCAATAATAATCCAAATAATTACTAAAAAATTATTTATCCATTCTAATACTTCTAATCATCATAATTCACATCATGCACACCTCATACAGCACATGACACATATAATCATATAAAACATCAATTATTCATAAATACTCCTAATAATTCATTAAATAAATAACTTCTAAAAATTGGGGTGTTACATATCATGTGTTTGTTCATCTGGGGCGTTGGATCTGCCCACGGGGAGATTAGATGGTAATGATGAGAGGCGCATGGTACGTGCGTTGGAATGACCTGCACGTGATCTCAAAGAAACAAATATGTGAAAATTAAAAGGGTACCGCTGGGGCTCGAACCCAGGTCTCTAAGGTAAACAGGCGCGCGATTTAACAACTAGGGTAGTGAGACATCCAGTAATTTATACACAAACTATTCAATTTATTATAAACTCATTTCTGAATATAACTTCATCTTCTTCCTCGTGCTAGTAGCCTCAACAATATTTTTGAATTTATGAGAAGGCTAATTTCTCACCAAAATTGAAAGATGTAAACATCAAACTTGCTTGAAATTTAACCATGAATCCAACCATATAAATTTCAAAAGTTATAAATCAAAGATGAGTGAGAATTTTACTTGGTACCAAACTGAACCCTAAAATCTCAGAAATTTAAATTTCAAAATTTCGATCCCATAGACAATATAAATGAAAAGTAAGGACATGGTTAGCTTCATAGACAATATATCTAAATTTTATCTTTTAAATCGAAGGTAAATGATGCTTGAATAAGGATTTCAAAGATAGAAAAACTTACCTCTGAAGTGAGACTCGAGTTTGGAGTTAGAGCACTCCTGGAGATGTTGTGATGATCTGAATAGCTTCACTGAACTCCTAGGAAGCTATTGCAATGCTTACTTTGGATTGAGAGTGCCTCAATTATTTTGGACAAGTCAAGTTGTAGAACTCTGTTTTTGAAAATGGAGGATGACAAAGATGATGTTACAGTGGTATAACAGGTGTTTGAATAGCTTCTATATGAGTTATAGAAGCTTTGTGGATGATCAAGAATGAAAACGCACAAGTGGATTAAGTGTTTGATGTCCAAGGTCAGAAATTGGAACAAAAATGGAGTTTTAAGGCAATTATGACTTTGGGAGTGATTGAGGGGGTTTAAGGGCTTATGGACTCATGTGTTAGCTTTCAAATACTTCTTGTATTTATAGAGATAAGGTTTTAGAGGCTGGGAAGGCTTAGTTTATAAAATCACATGTTATGGCTAGGTTGGATTGTACATGAACAAACATGAAGAACATGGTTCCAATGTGAAGTGCATGGCAATCTAAAGTGGTTAGACACTTTAAACATGTTGCTTCTGGCTTATGTGTTGAGTGTGTGTAGAGGGAGAAAGTGAGAGGCTCAAGGAGAGTTGACAAAGTGTTTAATGCAAACTTTTCCAAAATGGAAATGTGAACTTTGTGCCATTAATGGAAAACTGTATTGGACAAAGCTTGAATCACTTGGATAATGATTCAATCAGTTGTGTAAAAATTTAATTATGATGATATTTGCAAGTTAGAAGCCTGCAAAGCAAGATTTATGTAACATGGCTTGGAGATTTGATTTCATGTTCATCACAAAATGACTTGTTTTTCAAGAATGGATGCCCAACTTCATCTTTTCGAATATCCTTGCTCAAGAATGATATAAATGTGTTCTTGGTCAATTTGGAAATCTTTAAACATTGTCTACAACTTTCATGTTGACCACTTTGGCTAAATCAACTTGGAACTTGGTGAAAAGTTGCTAAGACGTCGGGACAAAAATCTGACCAAAATTGTTGAAATTTCTATAAGTGTTACATAAAAATGTCTTGACTTCATGGGCCTATATCTCCTATCCAGGAATTTTTTGGACATCATCCCTCAAGGACAAAGTTGTAAAATTCATCATTTTCTACAACTTTCATGTTGAAAGTTTTCCTTGAATCATCTTGAATTAAGGACAAAACACTTAGTATTGGAAATTTTGACTTTTTGTTCACTTTGTGATTCTTGTTGATCAATCTTGACAAATTTGAATATTTTGATGACTCTTGACCTTTGAAGTTCAAAGTTGGCCAAAAAGTCAAAGTTTGACTTTTGTGTGACAATTGACTTTTCATCAGTTGATCTCCATTCTTCAACTATCAATCTCTTGAACCTTTGGAAATGTATTGAACCATGTAATTAGGTCAATATGTTGTGTTTGAGTCCTTAAGATCATGCTTCAAGTCATTAGGTCATGAACTAGGTCAAAAGTCAATGATCAGTCATTCTCAATCAAAACCTTAATTTTTACAATTTTTCCCCTTTGACGATTTCAGTGATTTCCTTGAGGAATTATGATCAACCCTTGATGAAATGATGAATATCACATCAAAATGTTTATATTGGAAAAAAATATTGAAGTTTGGCTGTATGTTAACTACAGTTGACTTTTTACCCAATACAACTAATTTTCAGTCATCTGAGGAATTGACTGAGCAAATTTGTGATGCAAAACTTGAAACTTGGTATGAGCATTCTTGGAGACTTATCATGAACCATGAAAGTCACTTGGGGAATTATAAGTCCAATTTTCTTTGAGAAAACCAAAAGCCTAGTTGTGGACCCAATGCTTAGGGGGTGAGTTGTCTTTTTAGCTCTTGAGAATCCTTGAGCATTCGAGAACTTTTGTAAGAAATGTCTTGAGAAAAATGGAAGGAAAATTTTGGGGTACAACAGCTTCCCCTGTTCAATCTTCTTAAACTTGAACAGTTTGATTGTCAGGTCCGTCATTCGTGACTTGAAGGTGGAAGATGATTGAACACTTAAGTGCCCAAAAATTTGCACCCGCTTGTACATGAAGTATGTAGTTGATTGACTATGTTAGGAATGGAAGAAGTATTAGAATAAATATTTGGTCGATTTAATCTGAGCCAAAAGATATCTACGTCTATCTTTAACTGGAAGAAGTATCAGAATAAATCTTTGATCGATTTAATCTGAGCCAGAAAATGTCTACTGGAAAAAGTATCAGAATAAATCTTTGGCCGATTTAATCTGAGCCAGAATATGTCTGCATCCGTCTTTAACTGGAAGAAGTATCAGAATAAATCTTTGGTCGATTTAATATAAGACATAAAATGTCTATTGGAAGAAGTATCAGAATAAATCTTTGGCCGATTTAATCTGAGCCAGAAAATGTCTATTGGAAAAAGTATCAAAATAAATCTTTGGTCGATTTAATCTGAGCCAGAAGATGTCTGAAGTAAGTATTCATCATGTAGATAGTCGCCCCTTCTTGTTTTGGGAATTAATCTACAATCTGTTTTGAGAATTATTGATGATATTCATCTATTGATTGATCCTTCCTGAAAAGGTAAAGAGTTAGTTGTATGCAATTTCATGATGTATGAAATGAATTGCATAATGATGTTCTCAAAATAAATGAGATTGTTCTACATGTTTTTCATATGCATATGCTATGATATATGAATGTGAAACATTGAGAAGTGTATTTGTAAGCCCGTGCTTTATTATTTATGGGAAAACAAATCCATAACTATTGCTGGGGATGAAGAGTATGCGTAGCTTCAATCTTATCTAGAATGCTTCCGCTGAGGATTCTTGTCTTTTGTTTGAGGAAAATCCACTGGGGAATGTTGACTTCTGCTTTGGGGAGAATAGTTTTAGGAACATTCGTTGTTCATTGTTCTACTGGGGAAATTAATTTTTATATACCCTGATTGGGGATAAAAGAGATGGATAACCTTCTGACTCGTCTAGGGAGAATAATTCCTATATAGCCTGACTGAGGATAAAAGAGATGGATAACCTTCTGATTCATCTGGGGAGGATAAAGTTAACTCGTATCCCGTCCGGTTCCAAGTTTCATAGTGACTCCCTGGGGATAGTGGTGGCTTCACTGAGGAGAGGAATTTGGCCGGTGATTTATAGAAATTTGAGGAATAGACTCAAGCTGAGGAGACTTTAATCTGTTGGGGAAATAAACCATGATGACAAAGAAGTATTCTGCTGAGCAAGCAAACTCTCCTGGGGAAATTGGCTTTATAGTTTTCAAACTCAGTTGGGGAAGAGAATTTCCATGAACTGTACTGACTGGAACTTTGTATGTTGGGGAAAATATGGGGAATATATCTTCATTGAAGATTATTCTATGGGGTTAATCTCATGGAAGTCGCTCTGTGGGAATTTGTGGGTTGCTTGGATGTCGTCCCAACTCCTTGAGTCTTGAATAAATTCTTATTTATGCTCTTGTGCATATATTTATTAACATTTAATCATGTTCATATGCATATGTTCATTCAATTTATTCATTGGACGTTTTTGCAAGCAAAACATAAAAAACAAAAAGTTTGAATTTTAAGGTGTATTTGTATTGATAATTTTCCCAATAAAAAGCGATTTTGTACAAAGAGACATACATCCTAATAAGATGAAATTGTCGTGAAATGAAAAGAGTACAAAGTGAAAACAAAACATATAGCTACATGGAAAAGATCTCATTGGGTTCCAACCCTGCTATTGCCCCTATTTCTTTGAACATCTCATCCCTTGTTGTTAGAAGAAGTTGATTGAACCGATTTGCACCTGTTTGAACTTTACGTTGGTAATAAATCTTGTTGTAAGTGATCCAACAAGATATATTTGTATGCTTTTAATCCCTATATTTTTCCTGGACCTCACTTTAGGGTTTTTAGTCCACTGGGATACCCTTTTTTCCCAAGCCTCCTTTTCAGGTTTTCGACTTGTCGGGTGTACAATCTTTTATATATATCCCAAATTTTTACCCAAACCCTTTTGGTTCGCCGGGATGCCCTTATTTTTGCCTAGGCAAGTCAACCTAGCGGTTTGTTTTCACACGTAATATCTTTTCACTATGTCCGCGCTCACAGGGTGTGGGAAATCTTCACCGTCCATGGTGGTTAGTATCATAACACTGCCTGAAAATACTTTCTTGACAACAAATGGCCCTTCCTAGGTGGGAGTCCATTTTCTCCTGGGATAACCTTGCAGTAGAATGATTCACTTTATTACCAAATCACCAGCCTGATATACCCGATGCTTGATTTTTTTGTTGAATGCTTTGATCTTACGCTTCTGATACATTTGACCGTGATAGACAGCCGCAAGCCTATTTTTGTCAATCAAATTCAACTTATCCAACCTATTATGAATCCACTCATCTTCACCTAAGTCTGCATCTTTCATAATCCTTAGAGAAGGAATCTGAACTTTGACAAGCAGGACAATTTCCATGCCATGGACCAAAGAGAATGGGGTCGCCCCAGTTTATGCATGTGTTAAAGTGTGATAGATGAAGAGAAAATGGTAACATCTCGTGCCAGTGTTTGTAAGTCACAACCATATTTTGCACAATCTTCTTTATGTTCTTCTTGGCAGCTTCCACTGTGTCATTCATCCTTGGTCTGTATGGAGAAGAGTTGTGGTGTTTGATCTTGAACTGCATGCAGAGTTCAATGATCATAATGTTGTTAAGGTTGGTGCCATTGTCTGTGGTGATTCTCTCAAGTATGCCATACCTACAGATAAGGTTACGCTTGATGAAATGATCCATAACACTCTTGGTAACAGAGGCGAACGAAGCTGCTTCAACCCATTTTGGGAAGTAGTCAATGCCGACGAGAATGAAGCGGTGTCCATTAGATGCAGTAGTCTTGATTTCTCCAATCATATTAATGCTCCATATTGAAAATAACCAAGGAGCAGTCATGACGTTCAAAGGTACTAGGGGCACATGAACTTTATCAGCATAGATCTGGCATTTATGACAAGTTCTTGAGTGGTGATGACAATCGGTTTCCATGGTCGACCAATAGTGACCTACTCTCAAGATTTTCTTAGCCATACTATAGCCACTGGAGTGAGTACCAAATATGCCTTCATGCATGTCCTCCATAATTTTCCCTGCTTCCTTCTTGTCCACACAACAAAGCAGAGTTGAATCACGGTTGCACTTGTACAGAATTCCATTACTCAGGAAGAACTTAGCTGAGAACCTCTGTAGGAATTTCTGGTCATTGATAGATGCTCCTTCAGGGTATTATTGAGCCTCAAGATACCTTTTTACTTCATGAAACAAAGGCTTCTCTTCTACTTCATCAGTATAAATTTCGTAGAAGTGTACCGACTCGTTGAATCTTTCAAAGGTAATTTTGGGAGCCTCGTTGTCCCATATGAGGTTGAATAGGGATGACATGGTAGCCAAGGCGTCTTCCAGCTGATTTTCTTCCCTTGGGATGTGCTCAAAGGTAATCTCTTCGAAGTACGGAATCAAGGTTAGCACATGTTCTCGATAAGGGATAAGATTCAGATGCTTTGCATCCAATTCTCCCTTGACTTGACTGATCACCAAGGCTGGATCCCCATATACACTCAGGTATTTGATTCTTAAGTCAATAGCATCTTTAATACCCAATATGCACGCTTCGTACTCAGCCATGTTGTTGGTATAGTCAAAGCAAAGTCTGGCAGTGAAGGGTGTATGGTAACCTTGAGGGGAGAGAATTACAACACCGATTCCATTGCTAAGTGCATTAAAAGTTCCATAAAAAACAATAGTCCATCGGGATCCTAGATCAGGTCCTTCATACGGTCCAGGTTCTTCACAGTGTGTTATTAGCATGATGTTCTCATCCGAGAATTCGAAGTGCATAGACTGATAGTCGTCTACAGCTTGATGCGCCAAATGATCTTCCAGTACACTCCCTTTAATTGCTTTTTGAGTGGTGTACTGAATGTCGTACTCTGTTAAGATCATTTTCCATCTAGCTGGCTTCTCAAATATGTACTTGATAGGATCCATTTTAGAGATCAATACAGTAGTATGACTCAACATATAATGTCTTAGTCGGCAAGCAGCCCATGCCAAAGCACAATAAGTTTTCTCGAGCAGTGAATATCTTGTTTCATAGTCGGTAAACTTTTTACTAAGGTAGTATATTACATGCTCTTTTCGACTAGACTCGTCATGTTGCCCCAATACACACCCCATTTAATTCTCTAGTACTGTCAAGTACATGATTAGAGGTCTCACTTCAACTGGTGGCATCAGAATCAGAGGTTCTTGTAATTACTCCTTGATTTTATCAAAAGCCATTTGGTAGTGGTCTTTCCACCTGAATACTTGATCTTTCTTTAGTAGTTTGAAGATTGGCGCACAAGTAGCAGTCAAATGAGAGATGAACTGGGAAATGTAGTTTAGTCGTCCTAAGAAACCTCTTACCTTCTTCTCAATATGGGGAGCCGGTATTTCATGAATAGCTTTAACTTTTGCAGGATCGACTTCAATACCTTTACCACTGACGACAAAATCTTGGATTTTCCAGACCTCACCCCAAACGTGCATTTGTTTGGATTCTACCTTAGTTTTTACTTCTTCAGCCTCTCAAACAACTCGTGTAGATGGTCAAGATGTTCTTTCTCAGTTTGTGACCTGGCAATCGTATCATTGACATAGACTTGTACCTCATGATGAATCATGTCATGTAATAAAACTACCATGGCTTGTTGATAAGTTGCCCCTGCGTTCTTCAACCCAAAAGGCATGACCTTGTAACAGAATATGCCCCACAGTGTGACAAAGGTAGTTTTCTCCATGTCTTCAACTGCCATCTTGATCTGATTATAGCCCGAGAAACCATCCATGAAGGAGAATACCTTGTACTGAGCAGTGTTGTCGGCCAAGACGTCAATATATGGAAGTGGAAAGTCATCTTTGGGGCTTTCCCTATTCAGATCCATGGAATCTACACACACACATACCTTATCGTTCTTCTTTGGCACTAGAACAAAATTGGCAACCCATTGAGGATACGACGTCACTGCTAAGAACCCTACATTGAAGTGTTTCATGACCTCGGCTTTGATCTTCTCAGACATCTCCGCACGCATGCGACGAACTTTCTGTTTAATTGGATCGCAACCCTCTTTCATCGGTAGACGGTGAACCATAATATCTTTATTGAGCCCTGGAATTTCTTTGTATGACCAAGAAAAGACCTTAACATATACGTGCAACATCTGAATTAATTTTCTCTTGACATTGTCCTCAAGGTTGGTGCCAATCTTGACTTCCTTCCTATCTGTCTCAGAACCCAAGTTTACCACCTCGACTGTCTCTACATGTGGTTGGATAGCCTTTTATTCTTGTATTAAGTGTCTGGAAAGTTCTCCAGGTATCTCACAATCTTCCTCACCTTCATCTTTGGCTTGCTAGATGGGATTTTCAAAGTCATAAACGATAATAGCATAATTGTTATCAATGAGATCCAGAGTGGACATGGATCTGCAATGTAGTGTGTAGGTGTGTGTAAGAACACATAGCTATTTGAAAGTGCAAATAAAGTAAAATAAAGACAGCAAAATCAAAATTCGAATGCAAAACATCCAATGTTTTCACTAAATGAAAATATGACATATGAAATGACAACCCTTAACAAATGGACCATTGTGCCCCAGGAAAGACACAATGTTTAAAGTCATTGTTTAAAAAGAAATTACATAACCAAATTTCTTAAAGAGATAAAAATAGAAATAGTTATTTGTGATACGGTGACAGAACCGACTGTTTTTACTGGTTTGCATTTTGCGTTTTGTTTTTGCAAAATGTCACGGTAAGCAAGAGTCGCCATTGACTTTTATTTCATCCAACAAAGTAAAAGGGAAAAGAACAGAAAAAACCTTTTTCAAGATGTTTCTGAGTACGGGGGGTAGATTATAGAAAGGGGTGTTAGCACCCTTTCTATACATGGTTTTCCATGGGCTCTTAGGTACTTGCTTATTTTGAAAATTGCTTGTGTGTGCTTGTGTTTGCTTGTTTTGAAAAGTTTCGTTTTACTTTGTTTTAACCCTTGTTTCTGTCCTCAAGGGTGTTACGAAGTTGTTTTTGAAAACTTTGTTTGGAAAGTGTTTGTGTGAAAAAAGTTTGTTATTTTGAGCAAGTACCTAACAATTATCTACCTACTCGAAAAAAGGCGTTCTTTGAGCAAGTCCTGAATTTTATTTTTCAATGCCCAACAATCATCAGTATCATGCCCCGGGCTGTTGGAATGGTATGCACACCTTGCACCAGGATTGTAGTTAGGGGAAGAAGTCTTGGGATTTGTATGAGGTCCTATCAACGTAATCAGATTCATCCTTAACAGGTGTTGCAAAGCTTGAGACAACAACATGTTAAGTTTGGTAAACTGCCTTTTGGGCATATCCGGCTTACTCTGATTAACCCATTGTTTTTGGCGAGGTTGTTGTTGGACCCGTGATGTAGTAGAAATTTGGAAAGGTACACTCTTCCCCAAACTAACCTTTTGTCTTCTTGGTTGTTGATCAATGACTTGGTCCCCGGCCTCGACTGTTTGCTTCATACTGTTATATCCGTCTTGATGAAGTTGGATGATGATGGCTTTCAGCTCTTCTTGTCTTCGAGCTAGGCCTTGGATAAAAGCCATATGCCCCAACATCTGGGTTCTCATTGCACCTACCTCAGCTTGCAGTTGTTCCAGTCGTTCGTCCTTATTGTCTTCAGGACTTTTCTTGACCAAGTTCCTAACGAGGAGTGTTTTCAACTCTTCCTTCCCCGTGGATAAGTTTTGGAATATTTCCCTGAACTGAGCTTCTTGAGTTTGAAGATCTTTGTTGTCTTGTTTGAGAGCCATTGCTGAAATAAACAGCGAGAACATGAGAGACTTGTACTGGAAGTCCTGTTATGCAATGATATGTATGATATATGTATGCAATGTTTTCAAGGATCTCACGGGGTAAACAAGAAACTGTTAGAATTTGATTGCAGCTTAATTGAAGAAACTTCGTGTCATTGAGAGTCCTTCTTCAAGAGTCAAGCTCACCATATCGAGTGGGTCATAGCCACTGACTCAAGTTATCATGTTTTGATCTCTAGACGGCATTGGCTAAAGGAAAATAAACCCCCTTGCCCCTTGATAGACGTCTGATTTACCATAACCTGCATCACAAACCCTTGAGATCCTTGAAATGGTTAAGGAAATGTTAAGGCATGATGTTATGATATGTATGCTATGTGTTTAAGCAAACGTGTAAGGTGATGTAAGCAAGTAAACCCTGCAAGAAATCCAAGTTATTGGATAATGACTGTAAACAAAACCTGCAAGAAACTCATGTTGTCAGATATTAAAATTGTGCAAGTAGTTCAAGTTGAAAGAACACAAGTCACACAAACAACCTTAGGTTTAGGCTTGCATGGGTTTTAAGGTAGTACCCTCTTGAAGTTTAGTTGGTTCAACCTGTCCTAGAAAAGTAACCGGGTTCTAGAAGATCTAAATATCACTGACCATCCTTTATCGGTCATGGTTTCACCTCACGCAATATTTTCTTGTGACCGAAATATTCCGAAAGTATGATCTCAATGAGTGTAGCATCGAGTACCAACCAATCCTCAGCTCTACACCGAGGTCGGGTATCTCGCTACTTTCTAATGGCCAAGTTGTTCAATTAAGGTTCTAAGGTTCGTTAGTGCTTCACGACACCATGCAACAGCCCCGTATTCTCCTCGTTTCACCACAAGGGATATCGGTACCAACCAAAGTGCCACACCAATGTAACTACTGCTTCAACTGTATCGGTCTATGCTATACAATTCCCTCACAGTCTATTGCTACTTACCTAATGAGTGCCCCCAGATCCGGGTATAATATCTATAGTAACCCCAAACAAAACCCTCAAAAATAAAGCAAACAAAGCAATCAAGAGAAGCAATTTTACTGACCTAGATCCTAAGGTATACCCCACTTATTCATTCCCCAGCAGAGTCGCCAGTTCTTTGATACGGCGGTAGAACTGACTGTTTTTACTGGTTTACATTTTGCGTTTTGTGTTTTCAAAATGTCGCGGTAAGCAAGAGTCGCCACTGACTTTTATTTCATCCAACAAATGAAAAGTAAAAAGAATAGAAAAAACCTTTTTCGAGATGTTTCTGAGTACGGGGGGTAGATTATAGAAAGGGAATGTGTTAGCATCCTTTATATCCATGGTTTTCCATGGGCTCTTAGGTACTTGCTCATTTTGAAAACTACTTGTGTGTGCTTGTGTTTGCTTGTTTTGAAAAGTTTTGTTTTACTTTGTTTTAACCCTTGTTTTTATCCTCAAGAGTGTTATGAAGTTGTTTTTGAAAACTTTGTTTGGAAAGTGTTTGTGTGAAAAAAGTTTGTTATTTTGAGCAAGTACCTAACAGTTATCTACCTACTCGAAAAAAGGCGTTCTTTTCCTCCTATCCTTTAGACCGTGTTATCCTACTATTAGTGAGTAGGTAACCCTAGTCGTTGGATGTTTGAGGGACTATCGAGAGGGACGTAATGGTCATTGAAGGCAACATGTAAGGATACCTTAGAATTTCGAAGGGAATGTCATCATATATTTGTAGGAAACATTGAGGGACAAGATCATTTCTCGTAGGCAACTCGAGGGACAGCAAGGGACCATGATCTTTTATGATGACTTTTATACCAAGGGTCTTTGCTAAGGGTATCACTACGTTCGAGGAACATGACCGTAGTTTTTCAAGGCAACCAAGTGGGGAGTACCCTAAGGGTGTAAGTGTGCAGCAGTGTTTGTTTTCAGATATATCATCTTTGAATTAGGTTATGCTATGTTCAATTAGTTTACCGGTCTTTCCATACAATCCTATTAGTCTAAACATTGCATAAAATATAGTAGCAGAAGGTAAAGGCAAAAGTGTAAACCTAGGCTATTACAGAGCTTTGGGGCAGTTGCATAATAATGAAGAGTGCGGAAAAGAAATCCTAAAACTATTACATCCCAGAAGCAATTACATAATTAGAAAAAAAATGCGAGAAAAGATAAATCTACGCTAGTACATTGATAATGCGACCTATACAATTTTCCTAGAAATTAAAATGTAAAAGAATAAATAAAAATAAATTAAGGAAAAATTAAAACCTAAAATTCTAAGTTAATGTTTTTTGTAGAAAATAATTTTAAGTTAATTAAAAAACCTAATTCTAACTAATTTTAATTAAAAAAAAGTTATTTAACTTAATTTACTAAGAAATGAAAAAAAGCCAAAAATTCAGTTACTAACTAAAATAAAAAACCCAATCCTAATTTGTTAAAAAAATGGTTAATTAAAGGGTTACTTACAAAGAAAACCTAAAACCTAATTGTTTTCCTAATTTGCAGAAAAAAAGTTAATTAATTAAATTAAAGAGTTAATAAAAAAAGAGTTAATAATAATTAAAAAAAATTAAAACCTAAATTAATTAGGGTTTGTAAAAAAGGTTAAGTTTGCCAATTAATAGGATTTTTGATTTAAATAAAATTAGAGTTTATATGAATTTAGGGTTTTTAAGGAAGATATTAAAGAGAAAGAAATGATGCACAAAGGGTTAAAAATAAGCAAAATTATACATATTGACAGGGGTGGGTGTTGACCCAAAAATTAATTTAAAACCTAAAATTAAAAAATCTAAAATTAATTATTCGAGTTTATTATGAAAAATCAAAGGTTTCTGAAAAATGTTAAGTTTTATAAAAAAAAGATTTTAAACAGAAAGAATAAAAATAGGTAAAAGGATAAATGGAAAGAAAGAAAACCAAAACCAATAGGGGTGGTTGTTGAACCCACGCCCTTAGCCTCCTCAGGATGCCTGCCTTGCCATGAGTCATGCATTGGTGGTTATTCTATTTTGGCCTCAGTGTTTTGTAATAACCCTGCATGGGACCTTATCTAAATCTGCAGTGTTGAATCTCATGAACACATTAAATAAATTACTATATCATGAAATACAAATAAAGCAAATATATGAAATTTTGTAATGTTAAAACCGATATGGCATGTATGAGTGATTATACCCTTTTGATAATGGAGATTAAACAAGCCTTACCCTTACTGAAGAGGTAGTGAGATATGGATTTGTAACAAGGATGGTTTGTTTGTAGTGAGATGGGGGTCTGTAATAAGGATTTCAAGGTTTTAGGGTTCTTGAAAGAATTTGATATTTTGATAGGATTGTGGCAAATGTTTTTTTTCGTCTTCTTTATTTGTTTGAAAAGAATGAGATTATATAATGGAAATTAGAGCAAATATATTGGCTTTGAATGTGCAATTGGGCCTCCAATATTCACTTGAGTCCGTCATGTTACAGGCTAAATCGTAGGGGCTTAAGTGCAATTTTTGAAGTTGAAACGTGAAAACAAAATATATCTGACATCGAGAACTAACTTATGTCCTAAAATGGGCTTAATCAGATAAACGGTGAATTAGTTATGAAGTTTTGAAGTTTTGACTCAGACAAACTTATTTGGGGCTCTAGTGTCAACTCTGACACGTTCTTCAATAAAAAACTGGTATTGATCGGAGCATAACCCGGTCTCGACTTTGGAAGAAAAGTTGTAGATATCTGAGTCAGTGAACATTTGTAAAAAGAAGGGCCCGATCCGATAAAAATTGACCGAGTTATGAATTTTCGAAGTTTCGACCCAGATGAAATAATATTCAGCAATCAGGATTTTCGGCGCGTCACACGCACTCTGAGCAAAAAATGAAGGCCTTTTGGATACCGTTCGAACTCGATACCTCCTGCGAAAACGTAGTCAACTAAATTTTTGAAATTTTGGCGCTGGAACCAGCTCGATATGATGAAAATCAACCAAGTTATGATTTTCTGGACATGACGTAAATAAACTTCTGTCACAAATTTTCCGTATGAAAATACTTGATAAATCCGCATTTTTGAAGACCTTCAGATCGAAATTGGCTTCCAGCCGTGAGAGATGAATACGTAGATGACGTCAAGAAGGAATTTCGGCCACAAGAAAGGGTTCAAAACAAGCCACGATCTTCAAGTTATGATTTTTTTTGTGCGTAAAAACTGCACTTTCAGCACACTTTTTCACCATATTTCTTCGAGAAAACTCACACATTCAGAGACCTTCTTTAAAGAATTGACTCTTAAGTCGAACCTGAATTTGAGAATACGTTATCAGAGATATATTGGCGAAAGAACACCTGAATATGACGCGTCGGGTTGGACTTGTGAATCTTTGAACCCCAAATCGTTGCAAAATGGCGAACCGATCTTCAGCACGGAAAATACTCTGAGAACATCCATTGGCGAAATAAACGTCACTTGTAACCTGACGAAGCTTGATAAATATACCTTTATTCCATAAACATAAAACCAATAATATGCGTGTATGAAAAGATGGTAAATTTTGGGGTACAACACTATTACATCTGGTTGAAGGAGATTGGTACAAAGTCCTTAGCCTGACAATTGGCGAGTCCACCATCAATGGTAGGGAATGTTCAGTTGTCCAGGTCACCGTCACTACCAATGTCTTCTATTGCATTGACTCCATTATTGCTGATATAGAAAGGAGCTCTTCCAGCTCGAGTGTGACAAACAGCCATTTAACCCTCTACAGTAAAGCCCAAACTGAACTTGTCAGATTTGTAGGGGATATCAGGAAACTTACCCCAAACAGTGTAACTGACTTCTTCTATCACAACCATAGCATCCTTCAGAGAAGCCATTCTTGGTGTGTCCTTGGTAATCTCGGGAGTAGCAAGAGTAGCTTTACCAATGGCAATCGACAGAGGGGTTACTTCAAATTTCTGGCAGGGAGTTTCAATGAATTCACCATCCATTTCAACATATTTGAAAGAATTCAAATGGCTGACCATATATTCTTCTTCTCCGTTGACTGTAACAATCTTCCCTTTCACCGGATACTTCAAATTTTGATGTAAAGTAGTGGTGACAGCGCATGCCCCATGAATCTAGAGGCGTCCTAGCAAACAGGAATAGGCCGACCGAATATCCATTACATAAAAAGTGGAGTTGAAAACCTGAGATCCCACCTTGATCGGAAGATCAACTTCTCTGTTAACCATTCTTTTTGACCCATCAAAGGCTCTTACCACAATATGCTGGGTTTAAGCACCATCCCTTCACAATCCAATCTATCCAGAGCACCTTTTGGTAATAAATTCAGGGAGGAAACAATATCAACTAACACATGCGTCATAGTAGTGCCCTTACACTCAATAGAGACGTGCATAGCCTTGTTATGATTCTTTCTGGCGGGAGTTAAGTCGGAATCAGAAAAGCCTTAACCATTGTCGGCTGTTAGGCTTGCAACAAAATTCTAAAACTGATTAGTAGAGGTCTCTTATGGTACATGAGATTTCTTTAGAAATTTCAACAAAGCCTGAGCATGGGCTTTAGAGCATAATAACAAGGACAACATGGATATCTTGGAGGGTGTCTGCTCTAGTTGTTCAACTATTTTGTAGTCACTTTTATGAATGGTCTTCAGTATTTCTTCCATTTCTAGTTTAGAGGGGTCTTCATTTGTAACATCTTTTGAGGGTGCCTCCATATGGGCAGACTCAGTCACTTTCTCTTCGCCTCGGGCTTCAGCAGTTGACTCAGTAACAGGAATATGAATAAGTGTTGTGTTAGTTTTTGGAGGAGAGATCTCCATGGAGAAGATCCTTCCTGTTTGGGTAACTTTACTAGTCCCAACAATATTTTCAACATTGAGATTGATAACTTCAGAATCTTCATCTTCGGTAATCCATGGCTCATTCTTGACACCATGATAATAAACGTTTGCCCCATAGTTCCAAGGAACAGCCTTGTCAGAGGAATAGGGGACTAGCCCCAGTGTGGTGATGATCAGGGGGGGCACTCTTGGCTCAGCAGGAATCCTTATAAGGCCTCTAGATGTGATCATTATAGGAGTATTTGAAATTGTGATTATAGAAACATCTTCAAGTCTCAGTTCTTGAGATATACTTTCATGCAAAATCTTCATGGATGAAGTTTTTTCGAACAAAATTTCATGGCTATTAATCAAGCGTTAAATACCCTTCTTCAGTCACATACAACCATTAGTTTGGGAATCACAATGGTAACAATTATCAGGACAAACCGAAAATAAACCGACTCTTAAGATATTCTTCTTAACGATCATCAAGGAAGTGGTCAAGTCACTTATGGTGGAGACATAGGAAACATTGTCAACAGAATTAACACCTTTACTATGACTGGGAATGGGCGCACTAATCACATTAGGGGTCTCGGGAGGGTCAAATTCAATTTCCTTTGCACAAATCATGTCTTGGATTTTTCTTTTTAGGGCCCAAAAATCATTGGTGTCGTGCCCAGGACTATTGGAATGGTATGCACACCTTGCATTGGGATTATACTTTGGAGAGGATGTTTGGGATTATGAGGAGGATCCTGCAATGTTATCAATTGTTCTTTCAACAAATGTTGTAATGCTTGAGCCAATGGCATATTAATCCTGGTGAATTGCCTCCTCAGAGCATCTTAACTACGTTGATTGCCTAGTTGTTATGGTCGAAAAGGTGTTGGATTAGAGATTAACACTGTCCCTACAGACTGATGACGATCATTCTTACTACCGTTCATCTGGCCATAGACAATGTTGGTTTATTTCTTTCTAATGAATGGTTTCTTCATGGTACTAGAGGATGCATCCATCTGAATCTTCCCGCTCTTGATACAACTTTCAACTTGTTCGCCTGTCAAAATCAGCTCAGTAAACCCTGCTGGAGAACTCCCAATCAACAAATTAAAGAATGGGCCCGTCAAGGTGCCCATAAACACATGTCCACCAATTCTCGGTCAGTTAAAGGGGGTTGCACCCTTCCATCCAGATCCCTCCATTTTTAAGCATAATCCTTAAAGTCTTCGTTCGACCCCATAGTCATACTCTGTAATTGCACACGAGTTGGAGCAAGGTCATCATTGTATTAGTATTGTTTGTAGAAGGCAGCAACCAAGTCCTCCCAAACACGGATATTAGTCACTTCTAGTTGAAAGAACCATTACAGATGTGTTCCAGATAGGCTCTCTTGAAGGAAATGAACCCATAACTTCCTGTCGATAGTGTGTGGTTAAATATTTCGGACGCATGACATAAAATGGAGTTTGGGACAAGTGACCCCATCATATTTGACAAAGACAGGGACCATAAACTTATGGGGGTTGACTACCCCTGGGATTAGACCCAAATCTCTAAAGTCCAATCCAGGAACTTTTTAATTTCCACAGCTTTGAGTTGGTCTTCCATTTGCTTGTATTTGTCATCCGTCGAAGGGTACTGCTCGTTGGAATAGTCTTCATCCTCAGAAATATGGTTATTTCCACCCCCATCCCTGGTGCTTCTATCATCCTCTTATTGATTGTCATCCTCCTTAAAAGAAACCTCTTTTGCTGGAGCTAGTTGGGCAGGACCTTTGAACCTTCTCCCCATGTTAAGGATAACAGCCTGCTTCTTAGTTTTCTTTTTCGTGACGAGGAGCGCCATCATCTCTTTTTTTCCTTTGGCTAGGTTTAGGAGATTCACTTGAAACTCTACGTGTTGATTTTGCATATCTTTGATAGTTTGCTCGAGAGCCATCTTATACTGAAATAAACAGTAAATAGATGGGGAAACCTGTATTGGAAAACCTGTTTATGAATTAATGCATGATATGTGGTGCAATGTTTTCAGGGACCTTAAGAGATTTAAATTTTCTAGACAAAAAAAGGAAACAAAAACAAAGATTGCATTAATAAGTGCAAAAATTACAATTGCCTCTTCTCTCTTGCTTAGAATTAAGCTTCAAAGGTGTCTCGTTCTCCCTTGAGTTGAATCCATAACTTCTGCAATTCTTCGAAGTCAGTGGGCATGTATGGATGGAGAATGGTATAAGGAATATCCCCTTCGGCAACTGGCTCCATGACCACTGGTAGGATAGCTGGATATGGAATCATAAGGTTTTGGGCGCGAGCTCGTACCCATTTGAGATAAGGCTCCATAGGAATGGAATTCTTATGTCCCAAAGTCTTGCTATTAATCTTGCTTATCGTTCCCCAAGCTCGTACAAACCTTTGACGATAACCTTGAAAATAGTTCTCATAGTCGAACGTAATACCTTGGATAAGCGCGTCATGAGGACCATCTCTTCGAGCATAACCAAATTGCCCTAGAGCTAGAGAAGGGTTGTAAGTAATTCCTCCCCTAATTCCAAGGAGTGGAACATTAGGGAATTCCCCACAACGGTCAATGATAGTAATATTCTCATGTGATCGGGAAAACCAATAGATATTTGAATGAGAGAGCGACATCATCCTTTGAGACCACCTCAAACCTTGTTCATTCTTCAATACCGATCAGGGAAGGTGAAAAATAAACCACCTAGAAAGCAATGGTATGAAACACATAAGAGCCACTCTCTTCCTCATAGTAAGATTGTGAAGAGAATGCTGAATGTGTCCGACCAAAGTAGGCACAGGGTTAGGCGAAAGGAAGATTTTGACAGTATTCACATCTATGAGCTGGTCTGGATTAGGGAATAGAACCAAACCATCGATCAATAGAGCCAAGATTTCTTCGAAAGCTTGAAAATTAATAGCCTCCAAAAACAATTGAGCCTTCGATAATAGAAATTTAGCTAGAAAACCCTTGACTCCACTCCTTGTTTCCCAATCAGCTACAATGTCGGACCGCTTTAGATGCAAGGCCATTGCAATTGCTTCAGGTTATGGATCTTTATTTAAAACGGTGAAAGGTGTCCAGCCAAGAACAGGTATTTCCAGAAGCTCATAGAATTCTTCTATTGTGGGTACTAGTTGATAATCCGAAAAGGTGAAATAGTATTGAGTGGGATCAAAGAACTGGAATAAAACACTCATCATGTCTTCTTCAAAACCTAAGGTAACCAAGCTGAGTAGTCGACCATTCCTTTTGATGAATGGATAACTTTAGGAACTCTTGAGACTAACTCCTTAAGTTGAGAAGGAAACCTTAGAAAGCTGATTTAGATAGTGTTTCTGCGAGCAGAGGCCATAACCTACAAAACGTCACAAAGATGAATCCCTAGGTCCTTGAAATGGTTAGTAAAAATGATATGGCATGTTGTCATGATGTTCATGATGTTATGTTCGAATAATTAATCATACACAAGCAAAGAACACAAGGCCTTAGGTTTAAGCTTGCATGGAGTATATAGGTAAGTACCTTCTTGAAGTTTTAGTTAGCTCAACCTGATCTAAAAGAAGTAATCGGGTTCTAGGAGCCTCAATATCACTGATCTTTCTTCTCGGGCATTGTTTCAGCACAAGCATCGGAATTGCGACCAAAATATCCTGATAGTCCGATATCAATGAGTGTGGTATCGAGTATTAACTAACTTCAATATGCACCAAAGCCAGCTATCTCACTACTTTCTAATGGATAAGTTGTTCAATTAAGGTTCTACGGTTAGTTAGTGCTTTATGACACCATACAGCTACCCCGTATTCTCCTTGATTTAACTCAAGGGACACCGGTACCAATAAATGTGTCACACTAATGTAGCCATTGCTTCAACCATATCAGTCTATGCCGTACAATTTTCACGATCTATTGCTACTTACCTAAAATACCCCAAATTCGGGTATAGGATCTATATAATAAATAAACCCAAGAATAACTTCAAAATGTTAAGCATACAAATCAAGCAAGTAAAGAATTTTTAAATGTGATCTAGCTCTAAGGTAACCCCACTTTTAGTATTTTCCCAAACAGAGTCCCCAATTCTATAATACGGTGGCAGAACAGACTTTTAGCTTTTGCATTTTATCGCAAATGTTGTGGATAGCAAGAGTCGCCACCAGATTTTATTTTATCCAATAAAGGAAATGGTGAAAAGAACATGAAAGACCATTTGAGAATTTTTCTTGAGTTCAAGGGGTAGGTTATGAAAACGGAAGGTGCTAGCACCCTTTTCAACCGTAGTTATCAATGGGCTCTTAATTGCTAGCTCACTTTTGAAAATGCCTAAATACGGCAATTTTGTAATGATTCTCGTATCGGTGAGAATGTATACAAAATGTTTTTTTTGAAAATATTTATTTGAAAGAAAGTGTTGTATTGTGGAAAGATGTTTTGAAAATGTCAATGTAGGGAAATTTTGTAATGATTCTCGTACTGTTGAAAATGTATACAAAATGTTTGTGTTGAAAATTGTTTTAAAGATAGTTGTTTTTGAAAGTGTAAAGTGTGGAAATTAATTTAGTTTCTGAGCAAGTGATTACGAGCGATCTACCTACTCAAATGGTCTTTGTTCTTTTTCTTCTTCCTTTAGATAGTGTTATCCTACCATTAGTTAGTAGAAAGTCCTATAATTGGTTGTGAGGGACAAGGTGGGTCATCGTACAATCATAGAAGGAAACTTGTAAGACGCTTTAGTGATTGTCATAAGGGACTAAAATAGTTTACCAAAGGCAACATCGAAGGGTCATCGAGGTACTACGATCATTTAACGAGGGTCTTTGATAAAGCATCTCACGTTTGAGGGACATGACTGTTTTACCTAAAGGAAATAAGTGAGGTTACCCTAGAAGTGTAGTAAGTGTGCAAAGTGTGTTTAATTCAATTATTTTATCTTGAATTAGAATTTTTCTAGGATTGATTTTAATTTTGTCATACAAACCCTAATTACTAACAGAAATATGGAAAGCGATAAATTACGAAAATTAAATATCCTACGCTATCACAACGCTTCGGGAATGGGGGATACAAATTCGTGAATGGGGAGGAAAGTAATAAACCCTAATTAAACTATTACAATCCATAATAAATTACATAATAATGTGAAAAATAAACCAAATGCGCGGAGATGGTAAAAAAAGGGGAAAATGTTTAAAAACCCTAAAAAATTCCTAAGTATTAAAAAAAAGTTTTGTTGTTTCTTTGTTTAGAAAGTTTTTGAGATGTGAGATAAAAAATTAGACTTCATTCTATTTTACAAATTAATTATTTACAAGAAAATAAGATATAATTAAAATAGTCTTTTATTATCAAAATTAACTTAATTAAAGTCTAAAGAATTCTAAGTATTTAGAAAATAATTTTGGAGTTTTATTTAGAAGAGATATTTGAAGTATAACCTAATTTTAATAAAAATCAAAGTGAGGCAAGAAATTAGGGCGTTGGGCCAAGAGGGCTAATCCCAAAGAAATTTGTTTGAAAATAAATAAGGAAATCAATTAAAATGGGGGTGTTTATCAAGAAAAAATAAAAAGGCCCAGAACAACTAAGCCCAGGCGTTGAATGATTTAGTGAGGCTGGCCTTTTGAAAGTGCATCATGTGTTTGTTCATCTGAAGCGTTGGATCTGGCCATGGGGAGATCAAATGGTGATGATGAGAGGCGCATGGTACGTACGTTGAAATGGCCTGCACATGATCTCAAAGAAACAAATATTTGAAAATTAAAAGGGTACCGATGGGGCTCGAACCCAAGTCCCAAAGGTTAATAGGCGCACGCTTTAACCACTGGGTGGTGATACATCTGATAGTTTATACACAAACCATTCAATTTATTACAAACTCATTTCTGAATATAAATTCATCTTCTTCCTCGAGCCAGTAGCCTAAACAATATTTTTGAATTTCTGAAAAATGCTCATTTCTCAACCAAATTTGTTAGATGTAAACATCAAACTTGCTTGAAATTTAACCACGAATCTGACCATATAAATTTCAAAAGCTATAAATCAAAGATGAGTGATAATTTTACTTGGTACCAAAGTAAACCCTAAAATCTCAGAAATTTCAGTTTCACAATTTTCATCCCACAGAAAATATAAATGAAAAGTACGGACATGGTTAGCTTCAAAGACATGATATCTACATTTTATCTTTTGAAATCGAAGGCAAATGATGTTTGAGTAGGAATTTAAAATTAGAAAAAGTTTCCTTTAAAGTGAGATTCGAGTTTGAAGTTAGAGCACTCGTGGAGATATTGTGATGATATGAGTAGCTTCACTGAACCCCTAGGAGAGTGCCTCAATTCTTCTGGAGAATTCAAGTTGTAGAGCTCTGTTTTTGAAAATGGAGGATGATGAAGATGATGTTTACAGTGGTATAACAGGTGTTTGAATAGCTTCTATATGAGTTATAGAAGCTTTGTGGATGATTTAGAATGAAAACGCACGAGTGGATTAGGTGTTTGATGTGCAAGGTCAGAAATGGCAAAAAATGGATTTTTAAGGAAATTTTGACTTTGGGAGTGATTGAGGGGGTTTAATGGCTTATGAACTCGTGTGTTAGCTTGAAAATACTTTCTCTATTTATAGAGAAAAGGTTTTGGAGGTTGGGAGGGCTTCGTTTAGAAAATCACATGTTATGGCTATGTTGGATTGTACATGAATCAAACTTGAAGAACATGGTTCCAATGTGAATTACCAGGCAATCTAAAGTGGTTAGGAAATTTAAACATGTTGCTTCTAGTTTTTGTGTTGAGTGTGTGCATAGGGAGCAAGTGCGAGGCTCAAGGAGAGTTGACAACGTGTTTAAAGCAAACTTTTCCTAAATGGAAGTGTGAACTTTGTGCCATTAATGGAATATTGTCTTTGACAAAGCTTGAATCACTTGGATAATGATTCAATCAGTTGTGTAAACATTTAATTATGGTGAGATTTTCAAGTTAGAATCCTGCAAAGCATGATTTATGCAGCATGGCTTGGAGATTTGATATCATGTTCATCACAAAATGACTTGTGTTTCAAGAATGGATGGCCAACATCATCTTTTCGAATCTCCTTGTTCAAGAATGATAAAAATGTGTTCTTAGACATTTTGGAAAGCTTGAAGCATTGTCTACAACTTTCATATTGACGACTTTGGATAAATAAACTTGGAACATGTTGAAAAATTACCAAGAAGTTGGGACAAAAATCTGACCAAACTTGTTGAAAATTTCTCTAAGTGTTAGATAAAAATGTCATGACTTTACGGGCCTATATCTCCTAATCCAAGATTTTTTTGGACATCATCCCTCAAGGGCAAAGTTGTAGAATTCATAATGCTCTAAAACTTTCATGTTGAAAGTTTTCCTTGAATCATCTTGTATCTTAGTGAAAAATGGTCATGAAGTAGTGAATTTATTAAGGACAAAACACTTAGAATTTTTCTAAGTATTGGAAATTTTGACTTTTTGTTGACTTTGTGATTCTTGTTGATAAAGCTTGACAAATGTGAATGTTTTGATGACTCTTGACCTTTGAAGTTCAAAGTTGACAAAAAAGTAAAAGTTTGACTTTTGTGTGACAGTTGACTTTTCATCAGTTGATCTCAATTCTTCAACTATCAATCTCTTGCACCTTTGGAAAATTCTTTAACCAAGTAATTAGGTCAAGATGTTTTGTTTGAGTCCTTAATATCATGCTACAAGTCATTAGGTCATGTACTAGGTCAAAAGTCAATGATCAGTCATTCTTAGTAAAAACCCTAATTTTGATAACTTTACCCCTTTGATGATTTGAGTGCTTTCATTGAGGAATTATGATCAATCCTTGATCAAATGATGAATATCACATCAAAATGTTGATTTTTTGGCAAAAAATCTTTATGTTTGACTGTATGTTGACCATAATTGATTTTTTACCCAATACAGCTGATTTTCAATCATCTGAGCAATTGACTGAGCAAATTTATGATGCAAAACTTGAAACTTGGTATGAGAAAACCGATTTTCCTTGAGAAAACCAAAACCCTAGCTGTGGACCCAATGCTTAGGGATGAGCTTGTCTGATCAGCTCTTGAGAATCCTTGAGCATTTGAGAACTTTTGTAAGAAATATCTTGAGAAAAATGGAGGGAAAATTTTGGGCTACAACACCTATAAACCGGGCTAAAAATAGTCTTAAAAGTAATACATGTATTTTATTTATCATGCTTGTTCAACACCAACAATATTTCAAAATGCAAATGATTATCAAGATTATATTGGACGTTTTATAAGAAAAGAAAGAAAAAACAAAGCAAGTTTTTTGGATAACAATTTTTTTATTGATTGAAATTGGCCTGTAAATAGGCATTTACCTCAAGAAGCAACTCCTAGAAATAGGTAATTGCAAAAGGTAAACAAAAGAGTATTATAAAACAAAATGGCAATGTGAAAATGGAAATTAATCAGATTATGATTCTGCTATAACTCTTATAACCTAGAAAATATCATCATTTTGCTCGACCCGATAGGATATCCCTCTTTCTTTTCCTAAGCCAATCAACTCAGCAGGTTTATTCATGCGAAATATTTTTTCTCACGTATGTGTTGACGAGGAGTGGGAAGTATTTTCGTCCATAGTTATAAGCATCATGGCCCCGTTAGAGAATACTTTCTTAATAATAAATGGTCCTTCATAAGTTGGGGTCCCTTTGCCCCTAGGATCTCCTTGAGGAAGAATGATTCTTTTTAGGACAAGGTCACCTACTTGATAATACTGAGGACGCACCCTCTAGTCAAATGCTTTTCTCATCCTCTTATGGTACACCTAACCATGACACATAGCCGCTAATATTTTCTCATTGTTGTACCCCAAAACTTTCCCTCTCTTTTATTAAGACATTTCTCACAAGATCATCAAATAGCTCCAGCTTGCATAAGGATTGATTAGATCAAGCCATCTCCTCAACACTTATGCCTCAAATTAGAGTTTGAGTTTTCATACGGATAATTGGACTTTTAATGCTTCAAAAGACTTTCATGGATCGTTATGGACCTCCAAGAATACCCATGTCAAGTTTCAAGCCTTGGATCACAAAATTTCTCAGGCAATTGGTCAGATGACCTAAAATCAGCTATAATAATGAAAAAGTCAATTGTAGCACCAAAAGTCAAACTTTGACTTTTTGGTCAAAATTAAGTTTCAAAGATCGAAATCATCAAGACATTCAAGAATATCAAGCTTGATCGTCAAGAAAGTCCAAAGTCAATGTGAATAGTCAAAGTTTTCAAGGCTTAGAAATTTTTTAAGTGTTTTTTATTCATGATAATCTTATTAATTCATGCCATGCTTTCACTAATATGCATTATGTTTCAAAGAAAACATTCAACATCAAATTTGTAGATCTTGGATTTTGAGTTATAAGTTCATGAACTCATGGCATTTTTGTATAAACACTTGAGAAATTTTTAGCAAGTTTGGTCATATTTTTATCCCAACTTCTTGGCCAAATTTCATCAAGTTCCAGTTTGATTGAACAAAAGTGGTCAACATGAAAGTTGTAGAGGGTGTTTCTAGCTTTCCAAAACATCCAAGAGCATGAATTTATCATATTTGAGCTAGGAAATTCAAGGGCCTGAAGTTGGGCATTCATCCTTATGCCATGCTGCATAATCTTACTTTGCACGCCTTTTGGCATGCAAATATATCCATAATCAGATGTTTACACAATTGATTGAACCATTATCCAAGTGACTCATGTATTGTCCATTGCATATTTCCATTTTTGGCACAAAGGCACCATTGCCATTCACATAAAGCATGCTTTACAAAGTCAGCTCTTCTTGAGCCTCTAACTTCTTCCTTCTACACACACTCAACATAAAAAATCAGAAGAGCATGCTTAAAGTGTCCAACAACTCTATGCAACAAAGTACAAAGCATTGGAAGTATGATCTTCAAGCTTGATTCATGTACAACCCAACCTAGCCACAACATGTGATTTTTTGAAAATCTGATCAACCCTTATCCCAAGCCTTTTTCCTATAAATAGAGAGGTCATTTTCAAGCTAAAGACCAGAATTTCTCTTGTGTAGAAGCCCTAAAAAATACCTCCACTTTCAAAAAACCCACAAATTATCCACAAAACCCCTATTGTTCAGCTTTGAAGTCCAAATCCTTGTCCAAACAAACCATCCAAACACTCCACATACATCATATAGAAGTTGTTAAAACACAAGAACAACTTCTGTAACATCACTATCATTAATTCCCAACTCAAAAACAACCCATACAACAACTCAAACTCAAAGCACAAATTTCAGTTTCAAGATAAGTTTTCTTGACTTTGAACTCTTCAAACAAGCATCATTAATGATTCATTTGTGAAGATAAAATGTAGATATCATTTCCTTGAAGCAAACCATATGCTTGCTTTTCATTTTCACTGACCATGTGTCAAGAACTGACTTTTACATGTAGCAAAACAGTGATAAAAGCAAAAAAACAGTAGTATGAGTCAACACGAAATGCTATGAGTCGACACATATTATGTTGAAAACAGGTTATGAGTCGACACGAAACACGTATGCATCGACATGAAACGGAAATGAGTCGACAAGAAACCAGTATGCGTCGACTCATACTGAGTTGTTTTGACTTCCGGGAGCAAGAAATGATTATGAGCCAATACATGAGCCAATACATAAGCTCATGTGTCAATACATAAAACAATTTTTATCTTTTTTTATTTTTATTTTTATTTTTTTTATTTCTATTTTTATTATTATTATTTTCATATAAAAAATTCCAAAAAATGTTTTATTTAATATTTATATGTATGCATACACTTTTGTTTTATTTCTTTTTCTAAACTAAAAAAAAGGACAAAAACACTTTCTTATTAAAATCATTTTTTTATTAAAATTAATTTAATATTTAGACTTAGGTTTTATTTCAATTTGTTTCTTTTGATTATATTAAATTAGACATTAGAATTTTAATTAATTTCTTTTCAAAATCAATTAGAACCTTTTTTCATAAAAACCATAAAAACAATTTCTCTTCTCTTTATATTTCTTTGTACATTTTATTATTTCGTACTATAATTATGTAATTGTCAAAGCCTTTTAATAGTAAATTAGGTTTATTTGCTTTCATCTCCCCATTTGTAAATTTGTACCTCCATCCCCAAATGATGTAATAGCATAGGTTTTTACATTTCCGCAATTTATCATTTTCAAATATAAATGCTAGTAACTAGGGTGTGTATGGAAAGACTAAAATCAACAAGTAAAAAACCCTAATTCAAGATAAAAATGCATGAAAACAAACACTTGCACACTTGCACCTCTAGGGTAACCCACACTTGTTGCCTCAGATAAAAATAGTCATGTCTCTCGAACGTGGGATACTTTGGTAATGACCCTCGAATACACCATCGTAGTCCCTCGATGACCCTTCAATGTTGCCTTCGGTAAATGATCTTAGACCCTTACGAAAAATTTCTAAGGTATCCTACAATGTTGCTTTCTATGACTATACGATGACCCACGCCCGTCCCTTCACATCTAAAGATAGGGCTTCCTACCAATCAATGGTAAGATATCAATGTCAAAGCAAGAGAGAAATGAACACAAGAATTTTGAGTAGGTAGAACGTTCTTAGTTGTTTGCTCAGAATCCATCTCCAAAAACAAACATCTTTTCAAACACACCAAACACTTTAAAAAACATGAAATATTTTCAAAAACTCCAACACTTTGTATGCATTCTTATAAAGATAAGAATCATTACAAAGTTTGTCTAAACAAAGGCGCTTTTCAAAAGTACTTTCAAAACCCACCACAAACACATTTCAAACAAAGCAATTTCAAAAGTGATCTAGCAAGCAACTAAGAGCCCATAGATAACTATGGATTAAAAGGGTGCTAACACCTTCCCTTTTCATAATCTACCCCCCGAACTCAAGAAAATATCTCAAAGGTCTTTCCTGTTATTTTCACACTTTCCTTGTTGGATAAAAGAAAAGTCGGTGGTGACTCTTACTATCCGCAACAATTGCGATAAAACGTAAAAAACCTAAGTCAGTTCTCCCTTCGTATTACAGAACTGGAAACTCTACTGGAAAGGATATTTTTTAAGTGGGGTTACCTTAGATCTAGATCACCTTTAAATGTTTTCTTTGTTTTATTTGTTTACTTGACATTTATGGGTCCTTGTTCAGGTTTGCTTTGATCCTCTACCCAGATCTGGGAACATCATTAGGTAAGTAGCAATAGATTGTGGAAACTGTACGACGTAGAATGATATGGTTGAAGCAATGGCTATGTTAGTGCGACAATTTGTTGGTACCAATATCCCTTGTGTTGAATCAAGGAGAATACGGGGCCGCTGAGCAGTGTCATGAAGCACTAACTGACCGTAGAACCTTTAATTGAACAACTTGGCCATTAAGAAGTAGTGAGATAGCCGACTTTGGTGCAAAGCTGAAGATTGGTTGATACTCAATACTAGGCTCATTGAGATCGGAATTTTGGGATATTTCAGCCGTAAGAAAAGATTGATTATGCTGAGACAATTCCCAATGAAGAAAGATCAATGATATTGAGATTCCCTATAACCCGATTTCTTTGTAGGACAGGTTAAACCAACTAAACTTCAAGAGCGTACTTACCTACAAACCCCATGCAAGCCTAAACCTAAGGACTTGTTTGCTTTTCTTGTATATGATTACTTGTGCATAAACATCATGACATCATACCATAGCATTTTCAATAACCATTTCAAGGGTCTCAAGGGCCTGTGATATAGGGTTATACTGAACCTGACGTCTATCAAGGGGAAAGAGGATTTATTTTCCTCTAAACAAATGTTGTCAAAAAATCCAAAGAGTCAAGGGCTATGACCCACCTGAGATGGTGAGCTTGATTCTCGTAGAAGGATATCCAACGATACAAAGTTCTTCAAAGCTATAATCAAAGTTCAATTTCTAACATTTTCTTATGTTTACCCCATGAGATCCTTGAAAACATTACATCCACATACCATGCATCATATCATGACAGGTTTTCCCCATACATGTTTTCTCATCTACTTACTGCTTATTTCTGTAAAGATGGCTCTAGAATAGACTGTCCAGGATCTTCAGACCCAGAATAATCAGCTTCAAGATTTGTTCTTGAATCTATCCAAGGGTCAAAAAGAAATGAAGGCACTCGTTATTGAGAGCATTACCAAGAAGAACCCTGAAGACGACAAGGATGGCCAGTTGGAACGGTTACAAATTGAGATAGCAACAATGAAAATCCAAATGATGGGACAAATGGTGGGTCAGATGGCTCTTATCAAAAACTTAGCTCGGGGACAAGAAAAGTTGAGAGCCCTCATTAACAAGCTTCATCGAGACGGATGCAGCTGTATGAAACAAACACTTAAGATTGGGGATCAAGTCATTAATCAACCTCCAATGAGACAAGAAGTTGGCTTAGTGGAGAGTAGATCTTTCCAAATTACTGCTACATCAAGAGTCCAACAACAACCTCACCAACTACAACGTGGTGGCCCACGTAAGCAAGATACGCCCAAAAGGAAATTTAACGAGATCAACATGTCCTTAACTCAAGCGTTGCATCATGTATTGGAAGCCAAGTTGGTTATATTAAGGGAGCCTCCTCAAAAACCTAATACTTCTTCTCCTTACTACAAGCATAATGAAAGATGCATGTATCACTCCAACAGTCGTGGGCATGACACTAATCACTGTTATGCGTTGAAGAACAAAATTCAAGACCTGATTGATTGAGGAATGTTGGAATTTACACAAGATGGTCAACTGGAGTTTTTCTGTCATCCCTCAAAGGCACATCATTTTAAGTGACAAAGTTTAGGCAGATAAATTATTGTTCATTCAAATTTTCAGTTGTAATTTCTTTGTATGTTTAAACACTTACCTTTATGAAAAACTTTGGTTATTCTCACTAATGTGTTGCATATGTTTGTCTTGAGTTAATCCATTCGTTTTCACTATACTAAAAATATGTTTTTACCTATTTTTGTATGCTATTAAACTATCGACTCAAAGTCGTAAGCCTTTAGAGAGAGGATGGCAAAAATAATGCCATAATCTCATACAGTATGCTTTTGGACATACCTCATTGATGATGTACATGCGTTCTCTCAGTTCCTAAAGCAATGGAGTTATAAGGAAGATAATCCATAGTCAACCCCTTTGAGCCAAAGAAGTAGGAGTTTTATTTTTTTATACAAATTGAAACCTTTAATCATAACTAGGGGCAGGGTAGTTTCTCAATTAATTCAAATGTGCATTAAGTCGCAAGTTTTCACTTCATGAATGAAAAGACAATGATGAAGAAGTGAAAAACACAAGAAGAGGGGGTTGAATTGAAACTTAAAATCAAAAGCGCAGTAGAAACGATATTTTTATCCTGGTTCGTTTGATCTCAAACTACTCCAGTCCACCCGTCAAGGTGATTTTTCCTCTCTCCAACGAGGACTTAATTCACTAATCAAAAGCTGATTACAACACTACTTTGACAACTGCCAAAGTCTTGTTGAGTACAACCACAACCCAGTTAATATCAAGTAAAACTAGCTTAATCAAGATAAAAGAGTATTCTGCGTATAGTTGTTTTTCCTTACAAAAACAGTATCACAACTGTGATATTTTACACAATTTTGAGCGTAGATATGAATATGTAGGTTTGCAGCGTTTTAGAGGTATGTTACAGTTGTATGGAAAATCATAAACGATTTTTCCTCTTAGCTTGTTTATATAGGCATGGAAATCCTATCCAACATAAAGTGTGATAATGGACATTCAATGATGTTTCCATATTGAGAAGATTCTTGTCTGAATGAAGTCGTTGCGTGTGATGCTGTCTTGATTGAATAGTAACGCTTCAGAACTTAGAATCTTGCATGCTGCAATTGCTTCAAAACATTGATGACTCAGAGATGTGAGGATCTGATGGTATATGAAACTTCTGTTCAGAATCAGAGTATTATTCACTTCAACGCAGGTTCTGATCATCATTCTTCAGCGCAGATTCTGATTACCTCAGCTTGAAAGCTTTTATAGCTTAACTTCTTATGTTGTTTTGGTCATAACTTATGCATACAAAATAACACAAATTTAGAGTGCATATTTGTTCTTTGTGTTTGTTATCATCAAAACACTAATTAAGGGTTGTAGAATCAAACTATGTTCTAACAATCTCCCCCTTTTTGATGATGACAAAACTAGGATTTTCAATGAAAAATATAGAAAAAAATATTAAGAGAGACTCCCCCTGAGTTGATCACTTCCCTGAAGTTCCTTCTCGTTGGAGCTTTTGATGCATCTCCTTCTGCCCTTATCAGAACGTGTTCCTGTTCAAGGTTTTCAGAAAATATAGAGGTTAAAATATTCAGAATGTTTGAGACTTTGTCCCGGTATTCTGTTATTGAAAATATCTTACTTTCTCCCCCTTTTTGTCAAGTATTAAAAAGCAATATAATCAGAGTCAAAAAGGATGAATTATATTGAAAACAGAATGCAATGAAAATTTTTAGAAACTAGGAGGATAAGATAAAAAAATACAGATAAGCAGCTTACAAGAAAATGGGTTTAATTTGTATGAAGATGTAACTGCACAGGGATGGAATAGATATTTTGATCGTCTGTTGGATCAAAATTTTCCCATTCTTGTTAAAGAGTTCTGGATTCATGCTACCTCATCCAACCACCAGGCCACATCATATGTTATGGGGAAGAAGATAGTGATAACAAAATATTTGATTGGGAAACTCATTGGATACAATGGCGATGGAGTCAGGTGCATTGATATGGCTGATAGGTGCTCTGACCTAAAATCTATTTCTAGAGAAATCTTCACTTCTGGACAGCCTTCTAGCAAGATCAGAGACTTGAAGGATCATCATAAAATCTGGGCTAAAATAATTATGGGATGCATCAATCACAGGAAGCCTACAAGCTCTCCTGATTACATCAATATTGATCAGCAGTTTCTGATTTACTTCATTGCAAAGAAGACCAAGACAAACCTTCCACACTTGCTCTTCAACCATCTCAGGAAAGTGTGAAAGAGACAAGAGAAGAAGAAAGAACTAAGAGGGATTGGATTCCTCTTGGAAGATTTATTTCAGATATTCTAACAGAAAACAGGCTGATAGAACATCTGACAGAGGCTCAGGAAATCAGTACTCTCGAAGCAACCATTGGAAAACCCTTGAATGCCAAAAATCTGAAGAAAATGAAGATTATTGAGAACATTAAAAAGGAACCAACAACTGCTTCTCATGAGGTCATCACTTCTAGGAGAATCCCTCTGAAGGATTTTCCACTATTTTCTGAGATAGATTCCTCTCCATAAATCATAGTCAGATACGTTGAGGCTTGCAAGGCTGATGGGACTATTCCAGAAATCAACATCCAAGATCTGCACAAGCCAGCTCCAGAAGTTGTGTTAAAGAAATCCAAAAAGAGGAAGGCAGCAGGAGACGGATCCCTCTGAAGTTGTAGGATCAAGCGCTTACCACTGAGCTAAAATCTATTGTTTGTAGCCAAGGTGCTACTCTAATTCCTTATAGAGAATCTAACAAGGGGCTTACCTGGCTCACCTAACACACTTGTGTAGGCGCCCATGGGGGATGTTAAGCCCTTCGAATCCCTAAGGTTAACACTGGATATTTTAATCCAACAATCTCCCCCCAGTGTCAGCCGGGGGATTCAAACCCATGACCTTGCTTTGATACCACTTGTAGGATCAAGCACTTACCACTGAGCTAAAATCAATTGCTTGTAGCCAAGGTGCTACTCTATTTCCTTATAGATAATCTAGCAAGGGGCCTACCTGGCCCACCTAACACACGTGTGTAGGCTCCCATGGGGGGATGTTAAGCCCTTCGAATCCCTAAGGTTAACGCTGGATATTTTAATCCAACAATTCTTGTAGGATCAAGCGCTTACCACTGAGCTAAAAGAAATTGCTTGTAGTCAAGGTGATACTATATTTCCTTATAGAGAATCTAACAAGGGGCTTACCTGGCCCACCTAACACACTTGTGTAGGCGCCCATGGGGGGATTTTAAGCCCTTCGAATCCCTAAGGTTAACGCTGGATATTTTAATCCAACAATCTCCCCCCAAGTGTTAGCCGGGGGGATTCGAACCCATGACCTTGATCTGATACCACTTGTAGGATCAAGCTCTTACCACTGAGCTAAAAGAAATTGCTTTTAGCTCAGTGGTAAGTGCTTGATCTTACAAGTGGTATCTTGTAGGATCAAGCGCTTACCACTGAGCTAAATGCAATTTCTTGTAGCCAAGGTGCTACTCTATTTCCTTATAGAGAATCTAACAAGGGGCCTACCTGACCCACCTAACACACCTGTGTAGGCGCCCATGGGGGGATATTAAGACATTCGAATCCCTAAGGTTAACGCTGGATATGAATATGTAGGCTTGTAGCATTTTAGAGGTATGTTACAGTTGTATGGAAAATCGTAAACGATTTGTCCTATTAGCTTGTTTATATAGGCATGGAAATCCTGTCCAACATAAAGTGTGATAATGGACATTCAATGTTGTTTCCATATTTAGAAGATTCTTGTCTGAATGAAGTCGTTGCATGTGATGCTGTCTTGATTGAATAGTAACGCTTCAGAACTTAGAATCTTGAATGATGCAATTGCTTTAGAATATTGATGACTCAGAGATGTGAGGACCTGATGGTATATGAAACTTCTGTTCAGAATAAGAGTATTCTTCACTTTAGCGCAGGTTCTGATCATCATTCTTCAGCACAAATTCTGATTACCTCAGCTTGAAAGCTTCTATAGCTTAACTTCTGATGTTGTTTTGGTTAGAACTTCTGCATACAAAATAACACAAATTTAGAGTGCATATTTGTTCTTTGTGTTTGTTATCATCAAAACTCTAAGTAAGAGTTGTAGAATCGAACTATGTTCTAACAGATGATGGTTTCCACATAAAATAGGCAGTCATTATCTCTAAAAAAGAAAAGCCCACTAGGTCAAAACCTATGAAGGAGACTTAAAAAAACAGGGGCATCCCGCTGACTGTAGTCTCAAAACAAAAACAGTCAAGCAATAATTAGGGAAAATAAAATAATAAAAGAGGTCGTTATAAATCCTCGGCAATGGAAAAATGTTGTAAAAAATGACTGCCTTCTCCAATAAACTTAACTTATCTGAACCATCACTAAAATGTCATGCCAGATTCAATTGGAATCCAAACGCGCAATTAACTAAGTATAAGACTGGAGAACATCATGGAGAATGGGTTGGGTACAAATAAACTTTGAGCCTTATCCTTTGCTTCTTAAACCGTGAACTAGGACACCCTACAACCCTTTTAAAGTCCTAAGTGAAGCATGGGTTAGTTCAAAATCATACTGTTACAAAAAGGTATCCTGACTCCTGTAAGGCTTACTATAAATCATGAGTTTAATTTATATTTTTACAAAATTTTGTTGCTTATTAAAAATTCATTTTTCAAAGTTTTTTCTCAAGACAAACATAAACATTGCATTGTTTGAATACCGTTGTTTACTTATGGCTATTTCTTCGACAACAGAGAAATTCACTCGACAAATATCCAATGAACGAAAACTCTCTCAAAATCACTTCAAATGGAAAAACACTTCCAATGAAAAAATAATCAAGGGGGCACGACATGTTATTGTCCAACTTATCAGTGGTGGTCAAGTCAAGATTCCAAGGAATCTCTTATAAAGTCCTGAATAGCCAGGCAGGTCACCATCTGAATCACTTTGGGCATTGAAAATGAATTCCCGCAAAGGGTCACGTACGACCAAGCAAACATTTTCTGTTATTTCTGCAAACAGTGACAATTCTCCACGCAGCCATAGTTGGAAAATACTAAGAATAAAAGAGACCCGCTAGGTTGACACGCCTAGGCAAAAATAAGGGCATCTCGGAGAACCAAAAGGTTCGGGCAAAAATTAGGGATATATATGCAAAAGATTGTACACATAGCAAGTTGAAAACCTAAAAAGGCGGCTTGGCCAAAAAAGGGTATCCCGTTGGACTGAAAACCTGAAAGGGAGGTCCAAGCAAAAGTTATGGATTAAAGCGTACAACTATGTCTCGTTATCTCATCATTTTTTCTATCAGTAAAAGATTTGTCACTCTGATCAACGTTTACTAAGGACTCTGGGAGAATAAAGAGTTCAAACTGTCCATGAATCCCCACAAGGACAAATTCATGGATATCCCCACAGAATCACTTCAATAAGATTATCCCTAAAGAGACGGATTCATGCAGTCCCCAGCCAGAGTTTCAATCTCTCAAAAACCCTCTCCCTAGCTGAGTTGGTCTTAAAAATAAGCCTTATGAAGTTATACCCAAAGAAGTCACTTCCCTAATAGGTCATCAAAATATTCTCTTTAACCGGGTTTATTTCCCTAACAAACTACAAATTCCCCAGCTCGAGTTTACCTCTCAGACTAATATCAAGGGACCAAAACTCCTAATCCCCAGTAAAATAATTACAATCCTCAACAGAGTTGTTACTATCACCGCAAGTTGCTGGGAAGCCTGGACCCGACCAAATACAAGTTCAACTTCATCCCATCCAAACAAATTACTATGAAACCTGGACCCGACCAAAAAACAGTTTGAGGTGCTGAAACCTGGACCCGACCAGATAACAGTAAATCTCAATTTTAAGTTACTAAATCCTATACCCGATCGAATAATAGTTTAACTTCTTCAATAGCTGAAACCTGGACCCGACCAGAAAACACTTAAGAGTTGTTGAAACCTGGACCCGACCAGATAACAGTAAATCTCAATTTTAAGTTACTAAAGCCTGGACCCGACCGAATAATAGTTTAACTTCTTAAATTTCTGAAACCTGGACCGGACCAGATAACAGTTCGAGTTGCTGAATCATGGACATGACCAGATAAAAATTCGAGTTGCTGAAACCTGGACCCGACCAAATACCAGTTAACCTCAAGATCAAATTGCTGAAACATGGACCCAACCAGATAACATTTCGAGTTGCTGAAACCTAGACCCAACCAGATACCAGTTAAACTCAAGATCAAATTGCTGAAACATGGACCCAACCAGATAATAGTTCGAGTTGCTGAAACCTGAACCCGACCAGATAACAGTTTTAGTTGCTGAAACCTGGACCCGACCAGATAACAGTAAATCTCAACTTTAAGTTATTAAAGCCTGAACCCGACCGGATAATAGTTTAACTTCTTCAATTGCTGAAACCTGGACACGACCAGATAACAATTTGGGTTGCTGAAACCTGGACCTGACCAGATAACAATAAATCTCAATTTTAAGTTACTAAAGCCTGGACCCGACCAGATATTAGTTTAACTTCTTCAAATTACTGAAACCTAAACCCGACAAAATAACAATAAATCTCAATTTTAAGTTACTAAAGCATGGATTTAACCAGATAATAGTTTAACTTCATCATTTGCTGAAACATGGACCCGACCAGATAACAGTTTGAGTTGCTGAAACCTGGACCCGACCAGATAATAGTAAATCTCAATTTAAAGTTACTAAAGCCTGGACCCGACTGAATAATAGTTTAACTTCTTCAATTGCTAAAACATGGACCCGACCAGATAACAGTTTGAGTTACTGAAACCTGGACCCGACCAGATAGCAGTAAATCTCAATTTTAAGTCACTAAAGATTGGACCCGGCTAGATAATATTTTAACTGCTTTAATTTCCAAACCCTGGACCCGACTAGATAACAATTTGAGTTGCTGAAACCTGGACCCGACCAAATAGTAGTTAACCTCAAGATCAAATTTCTGAAACATGGACCCGACCAGATAACAGTTTGAGTTGCTGAAACCTGGACCTGACCAGATAATCGCAAGTTACTACGAAACCTTGACCCGACAAGATAATAGTTTAACTTATTCAAATTTCTAACAAAATTCCTCTTCCCCAGTAGAGTTTTCCACTATCCCTAGTGAGTTACTGCAAAGCCTGAAATCTGACCAGATAATAGTTAACTTGTTTATCCCCAACAAGTTATTGCGAAGCCTGGAATCCAACCAGATAATAGCTAAACACTCTTCCTCTCCAATCAAGAGATATTTGTACAGTAGAGCAATGGACAACTAAAACTCATGAACTCTATTCCCCAAGCAGAGATCAACATTCCTCACAGAGTTTCCTCAAGTAAAGTCAATGTTCCTTAGAGGAGTTCACCTCAACAAAATAGGAACCCCTAGCGAAAGCATTCTAAAATAAAGTTTGAAGATACACATACTCTTCATTTCCAAGCATCTGTCAAGGATTTATTTTCCCAGACAAAGATGTATTTCAGTAACATTTCACATTCATACGTCATAGCATATGCATACGAAACGCATATATCACAATCTCATTTATTTTGAGAACATCATTACGCCATGCATTTCATACACTATGACATTGCGTACAACTAACTCTTTACCTTTTCAGAAAAGATCAATCAACAGATAATTATAATCAACAATTTTCATCATGTCCAAGATTAGTTCCTGAAACAAGACAAATCAACTATCTACACGACCAGCTGAAGCAATCTTACACGGGTTCCTTCTAATTTTCATATGCAGCTTCACACGGGCTCATCATGAAGCAATCTTACACATGTTCCTTTTAATTTCCAGATGCAGCTTCATACAGACTTATCATGAAGCAATCTTACACGGGTTCCTTCTAATTTCCAGATGCAGCTTCACACGGGCTCATCATGAAGCAATCTTACACGGTTCCTTCTAATTTCCAGATGCAGCTTCACACGGGCTCATCATGAAGCAATCTTACACGGGTTCCTTCTAATTTCCAGATGCAGCTTCACAGGGGCTCATCATGAAGCAATATTACATGGGTTCCTTTTAATTTCCAGATGCAGCTTCTCACGGGCTCATCATGAAGCAATCTTACACAGATGCAGCTTCACACGGGCTCATCATGAAGCAATATTAAACAAATGTAGCTTCACACAGGCTCATCATGAAGCAATATTACACAGATAAAGTTTCACACGGACTCATCCCGAAGCAGCCCTACCAAGGTTCCTTCTCATGAATTTCCAGATACAGTTTCACATGGACTCATCCTGAAGCAGCCCTACCTAGGCTCATTCTCATATATTTCCAGATGAAGTTTCACAAGGACTTATCCTGAAGTAGCCCTACCCAGGCTCTTTCTCATATATCTCCAGATGATGTTTCACATGGACTCATCCCGAAGCAGCCCTACATAGTCTCCTTCTCATGAATTTCCAGATACAGTTTCACACAGGTTCATCCTCAAGAAATCTTACACGAGTTCCTTCTAATACATTTCCAAACACGTCTTAACACGGGTCCATTCCAGCATATCATTCATAATTAAATCGACCAAAGATTTATTCTGATATTTCTCCCAGTTACAATCAAGCTTAGACTTAGTCTAATTTCTATCAATAATCACCTTTGGAAGACATCTATAAGCCCATCTCCGACAATTCTCCATCATCTCCCCAAATGGCATCTTTAAGCCCATTCCCTACACAATCAACTAACACATAGTTGAATGTAAGTTTCTGGTAACTCTAGTGTTCAATCATCTTCCACCTTTAAGTCACGAATGGCGGATTCGCCAATCTAACTCTTCAGGTTTAAGAAGATTGAACATGGGAAGTTGTTGTACCCCAAAATTTTCCCTTTCGTTTCTTAAGACATTTCTCACAACATTTTCAAATAGCTCCAGCTTGCACAAGGATTGATTAGAATAAGCCATCTCCTCAACATTGATGCCTCAAATTAGGGTTTGAGTTTTCATAAGGACAATTGGACTTTTAATGCGTCAAAATACTTTCATGGATCATTATAGACCTCGAAGAATGCTCATGACAAGTTCCAAGCTTTGGATCACAAAATTGCTCATCAATTGACCAGATGACCTAAAATCAGCTATACTAATAAAAAGTCAACTGTAGCACCAAAAGTCAAACTTTGACTTTTTTGGTCAAATTTAAGTTTCAAAGATCAAAATTCATCAAGACATTCAAGAATATCAAGCTAAGTCAAAAGTCAATGTGAAAATTCAAAATTTTTAAGGCTTAGAAATCTTTCTAAGTGTTTTTTATTCATGATAATCTCATTACTTCATGCCATGCTTTCACCAATATGCAAGATGATCAAAGAAAACTTTCAACATGAAAGTTGTAGATCTTGATGAGGTCCACAAATTTTCTTTGTTGATCAAGTTCTAGAAGTGCTTGGATTTTGAGTTATAAATTCATGAAGTCATGGCATTTTTGTATAAACACTTAGAAATTTTCAGCAAGTTTGGTCAGGTTTTTATCCCAACTTCTTGGCCAATTTCCATCAAGTTCCAGTTTGATTTAACAAAAGTGGTAAACATGAAAGTTGTGTAGGGTGTTTCAAGCTTTCCATAACATCCAAGAGCGTGAATTTATCATATTTGAGCTAGGAGATTCAAGGGCCTGAAGTTGGACATTCATTCTTGATTTGGAAGTCATTTTGTTGAAGAGCACATAACAAAATCCTTATGCCATGCTGCATAATCTTACTTTGCAGGCCATTTGGCTTGCAAATATATCCATCATCAGATGTTTACACAATTGATTGAACCATTATCCAAGTGATTCAAGTATTGTCCATTGAAGCTTTCCATTTTTGGCACAAAGGCGCCATTGCCACACTCAACATACAATATTAGAAGAGCATGCTTAAAGTGTCCAATAACTTTATGCAACAAAATAAGAAAAACACTTTCTTATTAAAATCAATTCTGTTATGAAAATTATTTTAATATGTAGATATAGGTTTTATTTCAATTAGTTTCTTTTGATTAAATTAATGTAGACATTAGGATTTTAATTAATTTCTTTTCAAAATCAATTAGAACCTTTTTTCATAAAAACAATAAAAACAACTTCTCTTCTCTTTATATTTCTTTGTACATTTTATTATTTCCCACTATAATTATTTAATTGTCAAAGCCTTGTAATAGTAAATTAGGTTTATTTGCTTTCATCTCCCCATGTAAATTTGTACCCCCATCCCCGAATGATGTAATAGCGTAGATTTTTAGATTTTCGCAATTTATCGCTTTCAAATATAAATGTTAGTAATTAGGGTGTGTATGGAAAGACTAAAATCAACAAGTAGAAAACCCTAATTCAAGATAAAAATGCATGAAAACAAACACTTGCAAACTTGCACCTCTAGGGTAACCCACACTTGTTGCCTCGGATAAAAATAGTCATGTCCCTCGAACGTGAGATACTTTAGTAATGACCCTCGAATACAAGATTGTAGTCCATGGATGACCCTTCAATGTTGCCTTCGGTAAACGATCTTAGACCCTTAAGACAAATTGCTAAGGTATCCTAAAATGTTGCTTTCTATGACTATACGATGACCCACATCCGTCCCTTCACATCTAAAGATAGGGATTCTTACCAATCAATGGTAGGATAGTAATGTAAAAAGAAGAGAGAAATGAACAAAAGACTTTTGAGTAGGTAGAACGTTCTTAGTTGCTTGCTCACAATCCATCTCCAAAAACAAACATCTTTTCAAACACACCAAACACTTTAAAAAACATGAAGTATTTTTAAAAAGTCCAACACTTTGTATGCATTCTTATAGAGACGAGAATCATTACAAAGTTTGCCTAAACAAAGGCGCTTTTCAAAATACTTTCAAAACCCACCACAAACACATTTCAAACAAAGCAATTTCAAAAGTGATCTAGCTAGCATTTAAGAGCCCATAGATACCTATGGATGAAAAGGGTTCTAACACCTTCCCTTTTCATAATCTACCCCCAGAACTCAAGAAATATATCTCAAAGGTATTTCATGTTCTTTTCACCCTTTCCTTATTGGATAAAAGAAAAGTCGGTGGCGACTCTTGCTATCTTCAACAATTGCGATAAAATGCAAAACACCCATGGCATTTCTCCCACCGTATTACACTCATTAATAAGGTTCAATTGATCCAACCGGTTATGCACCCATTTTGATTTATTAAGCTCAACATCCTTCATGATCCTTAAAGAAGGAATTTCCACTTCCACAGGCAAAACCACTTTCGTTCCATATACAAGAGAGAATGGGGTTTCCCTAGTTGAAGTACGTACTGAGGTATGATATCCATGCAAAGAAAAAGGAAACATCTCATGCCAATCTTTATAGGTTACCTCCATATTTTTCACAATCTTCTTGACGTTTTTATTGGTCGATTCAACAACGCCATTCATCTTTGGGCGATACGGAGAAGGACTGTGATGTTTGATCTTGTATGTTTCACAGAGCTCTTTCATCATTTTGTTATTGAGATTCTATCCATTGTCAGTAATGATCTTTTCTGGAATCCCATAATGACAAATTATGTTGCGCTTGATAAAATGAGCTACCACATGCTTGGTAACATTTGCATAGGATGTGTTGTACCCTAAATTTTCCCCCTAACATTTTCAGTCGCACTTTCATACCATATTTTGTCATTCAGTCACAATCATTAATAAATAGCTTCATTCATCACATTTGCATCCTATCTTTAAGTTTTCTCTTGTGTTGTTGACTAACTTCTAACCAAAATACAAAAATATTTGTCTTTGTCTTTGCATATTTGTGTTTTGTAGGTACCGAGTCGAAGCATATGGCAAATAAGGTTTTCCCGTATTATTTCCATAAAATCTCTATTTGCAATAAAAAAGAATTAAAAAATTTCATTTTTTCACTGTACAATCGATTGCTCCTAGAGTGCAATCGATTGCACAAAGAGTATTTTGCGCAATTTTTGGAAAAAATACACTGTGCAAATCGATTTGCACTGTAGTGCAATCGATTGCACAGCGTGAAATTTGAAAAAAAATCAGCATTCTAAAATTGTCAAATTTTGGCTCCAATTTTTCTTCATTTTTGAAAGATGTATCATTAATTCAAATTTTAGTGCCAATTTTTCATTTTTAAGAAGAATTATCATTAATTCAAATTTTGGCTCTAATATTTGAAAGAATTATCATTAATTCAAATTTTGACTCCAAGAATCAATTACCAAATTACCACTAATCCGAATCCTAAACTCTATAAATAGAGCCCTCATTTCACTCAAATTTCAAGCTTTTGATAGCCAAATCCACCTTGCTAAAAAATCTCTCAATTCTCTCCATCTACCAAATTCACTCAAAGCTCCATTTTCAAAAAGTTAGTAAGCTTTGCACTGAAGCTTACTAATCTTTGAGCTAAACCTTCATCCAAACACTTTTTCTCCATCAATTCTCTACATCCAAGCTTGTTCAATTGATTCTTGTGGTTGAATTGAAGCAAATTCTTGAAGTTGTTTTGATAATTCTCTAGATCTACCTTTGGTAAGTTGGATAATTCATCTTTCACAATGTGATCTCTTGGTGATCTTTGGGATTGATTCTTTGAGCATTATTTTGTGATTTCAATGGTGTTATTTTCTCATTATTTGATGGAATTTTTGTGCTCAAGTGGATCCATGATCATAAGGTGTTTGATGGAAAGTTTGAACAAGAAATTTCCCTTTTAAAATGTTGTTTTTGCTACTGTTACTGTGTGCAATCGATTTGCACTGTAGTGCAATCGATTGCACAGAAGCAATTTTGCACAATTTTTAGAAAACTGTACTGTGTAAATCGATTTACACAATAGTTCAACCGATTTACACAAGGACAAAATGCATTTTTTTGCCTTGTTTTGGGGAAGCTTTGATCCAAAATGTTTTTTCTACTCACTCCTTTTGATTGTTGGTTTGGATTGCAATTTTAAATGTCTAATTTGTCTTTAAACTCAATGGAATTTGTGATGTAGATGAAGTTGGATAAATGTTCATCAATTCAAATCTACCTAAGAGTGAATTATTTAATTCATTTTTGGTGCTTTGGATTAATGATATGTTTAGTGCTTTAATCCATCTAGAGGAGTGGTTGAATTTAAAGATGAAAGAATTTTGAAATGGTGATCCAAATTAGCTTATCATTTCCCTCCCTCTTCATCTTATCCCTTTCTTTTTTTAACTATGCTACATGTTAAGGGATGGTGGTCTCTATATAATTTATCCAAACATGAAGTACATAGATTGCTATTGACCGACCTCAAAATAGGTGTGACTTCTACATAAGTCCACTTACGATTGCTTAACATAGCGCTAAATTTTGTCCCGATTCGAATAAATGATCATTTGTGGCCCAAACTTATGATTTCAAGCCCAAGTATGTTAATTTGATCTCTTTGATCCAATAACCTTGAGATTCATTGTGTGGAGGCTTTGGTTCTACCAATCCTGTAATGGATCTATAACACCTTTGGTCAACGCAGATCATTTAAACATCGTTGATCATTACATGTTGCCTTGTGAGAATTCCGAAATGGATGATATACTTGACAAAAAGCAAATGCAACTTGTTGTGTGGAGGATATGGTTCTACCAATCCTCTAATGAGTTCCAAATGCAAGTTTCAAGATGGTCATCCAACTAACCACTAATTACTAACAATTAACTTTACTTTACGCTTTTATTTTTTCATGCTTTATGTACCATTTACTTTTAGCACTTTACATTTCATACTATTTTCATCTTTGCTCACTTGAGCATTTACTTTTATGTCATTTTTATTTTTCTCACTTGAGCTTTTCTTTCTTTTTAAAGACACCTAATAATCAACATGAACCATAAAAATCATTAATGATACTTGGACTACATGGTTACTATCCTTTGCATTATGGAGTGATGGACTTCTTGGACTTAGGATTAGAGACCTTGGCCTATCTCGGAGACTTTGTGACTTTATTTGATATTTTGTCTGGAGCTCTTGGGGTTTACCTCAAGACATTGGGTTGTTTGTTTGTTTTGTGTGCAGGTCATTGTGATTACATACTTTGTTTGTAATCTGTAATTCACTCGTATACAACCGTTACTCTGCCCAATTTTTGTGAAGACTTAATACACTTGAAGTTTGGTTCTCTCAAGAGGTCTAGTATCCTTTCTTTCTTGGTTTCACTCCAAAGAATGGGAATTCTACATTGGCTCATAATGTCAAGTATCAGCTTCTTGTTGGTTAGACGGTTCTCTTCCTTAGCTTTTACCTTATGCTTTAGGATAGTCCCTTCATCTCTTCCCATCTTCTTTAATTTTCAAAACCTTCTCATCTTCTTTCAATATCTTCTTTGTTTTTAACATCTAACCGCTTTCATAATAAACCTCGACCTTGTCGAGTGCCTTTTCTTCTAAACTTCTTTTCTTTAAACAAACTTCAGTACATTTAATCATACTTTGACATTTCTTTCAAAATTAACAAAAACACTTCAACTCATTCAAACCTTTTTGTAAGCTCGAGCACCTTTTACATTCAAAACCTTTTTTTTCTCAAGATAAGACATGATTCATTGATAGTCGAGCATCAGTCTCCTATCCCCATGGTTATAAAGGTGTCGACTTTTCCACTTGAGTACTAGAGGCGTTCTCAAACCCTCACTCTTGTTGACGCATGGTCCATCTTTCTCATACCTTATGGGCGTTAGTCGAGATTTCTCTCCTAACAATGATGACTTGTCTCTTTTTTTAAAATCAACCAACATACAAGTCTTTTTCTAGATGAACTACGTGTACCCTGATACCCTATTGCACGAAAGGTGGTACGTAGGCACTAAAGGTTCACAACCGCGGAGGGTGCAAAAATCATAAAAATATTTCTTTTCTCACCTCCACCATCCATTTTTTATATAACACATTTTTATAGCCAAAATATACAGATTTTACAAAGGGGTTCATGCGGAGTGCCGTAGATGTTTAGGGTGCTAATACCTTCTCTGTGCATAACCAACCCCCTTACCTTGAATCTTTCCCCCTCTTTTTGGGTTATTCGTTCTTTTCCCATTCCTTTGGAAACAATAAAGCGCGGTGGTGATTTTTATTTTGATTTGTATAAAGTCTAGTCAATCCAATGGATTAGTCTTGCACATTTCTACCGCCACAGATAAAATGGCGACTTCACTGGGGAAATATTGACCTATTGCTGGTCCATCCTTAAGTGGGTTGAGCTTATCTTTGCTTAAATCTGTATATGTGCTATTATTATTTATGTGTTATATTTTGTATATATGTTTGTCTGGATGTTCCTGGTTTACAGGGTGCTTGGTGATTTCTTATAAGTCTTATACCCGGACTTGGGCAAACTTTAAGATAGGACGGGCGGTATAGTCATGTTAACTTTGAGGGAGTAATCCCAAAAAAGGAGGCATGAGATCCCCCACTCAGTGGAGGCCCCTTTGACTGTAGTATCGTTTACCGAGTAATCGGGAAGACGTACTGCTTTCGACCTGGGAGCCTGCTGAAGCTGAGGACCGTAGATTACCTAACCCATCTTGGCCTTTTAGGTGTAGTGCGGAAGCTATGACGGAGTAATCCGGAAATAGTTGTCACGCGATACTACGCTCGGACGAGTATTTCCTAAGAATATTTCTAATTACCGAGTTAATCGGGACGTTGGTAATATCCGAAGGAAGGATGTAGACTCTGAGAACCTCTTAGAACCTTGTTTGGCAGGTGATAACCATTAGTCCATACCTTATGGGTTGTATCTTTGACTCCAGGCTCGTGACTCTGAACCATGTGATCCTGTTACCGTACAGTGCATTGCATAACATTGCATATCATCTGCATCCTCTGCATCATTCTGCATACATCCAGGTTGTTCAGGATCTTATTCCCAGTTGCTTCTTCCTTCCAGTTAGTCATCTACCATCAAGCTGATTCCTCAACATAACTACGGGACTAGAGCTGCTGTCAGATTGAGAATGGAAAACCAAGAACAACATAACACGGAAGTCAGAATGGAAATCGATGAGTTGAAGTCAGGCATGGCCAAACTTACTGAGATGATGCAAGTCCTGATTTCCAGAGGAGAGCCACCTCAAAGGAATGTGATATCTGAAATCCCAGCTGCTGTTGTTGACACTCAACCTATCCAGCATACATCTACTGCATGGCCAGAGTTTGGGTTACCTCAAAATTACTCTCCACCTGTTGCAATTACTCCAATGGTTGGCTAGTCTTCCCGACCAGTCTTTCAAGCTCCAGCTTTCACTAAACCTCAGCCAATCGTTCATACTGTTTCTCGTCAACCTGCTGCACAAGCTGCTTTTGGGGATCCTCTCTTTGAGTACCATGCTGCCAGTCCTCGAAGTGTGAGCCAAGGAGAATTTGGTGAGTTTGAAGATTTCAAAGAACAATATCAGACTTTGGAGAAGAGACTCAGAGCTATGGAAGGAAATGAGTTCTTCAATGTTGATGCTAAAACATGTGCCTAATTTCTGATCTGGTTATGCCTGCAAAATTCAAGACTCCCGAGTTTGAGAAATATAAGGGGAATACTTGTCCAAGAAGTCATTTGGTGATGTACTTTCGAAAGATGTCTGCTTACACAAAGAATGACAAGCTGCTTATCCATTGTTTCCAAGATAGTCTGAGTGGAGCTTCATTGAAATGGTATATGGAACTTGAGAAAGGTCGTATCCAATGCTTCCAAGATCTTGTTGATGCTTTCATAAAGCAATACAAATACAACCTTGACATGGCACCTGATCGTCGCCAACTACAAAATATGTCTCAGAATGAGAAAGAATCTTTCAAGGAATATGCTCAACGCTGGAGAGAATTGGCATCTCAAGTTGAACCACCTCTGGCAGAGAAAGAGTTAACTGGTTTGTTCGTGGATACTTTATTCCCTTTCTTTTGGGAGAAGATGATTGGTAGTGTGTCTTCCAGCTTCATAGACCTGGTGACTATTGGCCAGAGATTAGAAGAAGGAATCAAGAATGGTGAAGTGTCTAAAGCTGCTGAATCTTCTAATGGTGCAAAGAAATACCTTGGGAACTTTCAGAAGAAGAAATAAGTAGAAGCCAATGTTGTCTCGACTGAGAGAAGAGGACCTCGCCGTAGGCCTCAATACATTGATCAACCACAAGTAGCGGTTGTTACTCATGTAGTTAATGCTCAACCAATTCATGTCCCTCAACGATAGAATATTGCACAGAATCAGAATCGAAATAGGGCTCAATTTGATCCCATCCCTATGACGTACACTGAATTGTACCATGCATTGGTGCAGAAGGGATTGATTACAACTAGGCCTCTAATTCCTCGAAATCCTCCTCCAGCCGGATTCAGATCTGACCTTCACTGTGAGTTTCATCAGGGAGCTACCGGTCATGATTTAGAAAGCTGTTATGCATTGAAAAACAGAGTGCAAGAATTGGTGAAAACCAATTTTCTTACTCTCAAATAGGCAGGTCCTAATGTCATCAACAATCCTTTGGCAAAACAAAGTGGCTGAAGAGTGAGTCGGGATACCCTCAAGTCACTTCCTAAAGCCAGTGTTTCAGACAGGAAAACTCATCCTTGTTACTGATTAGTCACTAGGCCATGTTTCTTTCTATTTGCATTTGTCCCTTGTCTATGTTAAAATTGTTGCTTTCAAATTATGTTTGTACTTTCATGTTAATTCTAATTAAATGAGCATTGCAATATTTTGATTCAAATCATTTTTCATTTACTACTTTCAAATATATTTCTCTTGTTTACTCCCTTTATCAAGCTTTTGTTTATGCAAAGATCTGAGGGAGGATGATGAAAACGAAATACCCATAATTGTTGCTGGTATGCTTTCGAATAAAACTTTGCTGAGGATATACAGGCATTGTTTCAACTCCCAAACACTAGAGAAATAAGGAAGTTGATCCCTCGTTCACCCCTTTGAGCCTAGAAGTTGGAGTTTCTTTCTATACATAAAAACCCGCAATCTTAACCCGGGGATGGGTAGTTCTCAGTTAATTTGGTTGTGCATTCAATTACAAGAGAAATCGTGTGAGACGCCTTTCAATAAAGGTCGCGATCAAGCTTTCATTTGCACACAATAAGAAGTGTCAAAGATGCTCTCAAACAAAAAAAATGATAAAGATGGTTCCCCGTAATCATTGAGCAAGGCAGTCATTATCTTTTCAAAAAAGAAAAATGAAATGAAAATAAAAATCAACAGAAAAATCCCGCTAAGTCAAAACCTATGAAGGAGACTTAGGCAAAAAACTGGGGCATCCCGCTGACTGTAATTCCAAATGAAACAGTTCAGGCAAAAACTGGGGCATCCCGCTGACTGTAATCTCAAATAAAACAATTCAGGCAAAAGTTGGGAATAATAAATCCAATCAGAAGAGGTCTTCAAATCCTCAAAATTCTCCACCAGAGTTGACAAAAGTCCTCAAAACAACAAAAAGATGTAAGAAGAAATGACTGTCATTCTCAAGAATCCTTTAGCTTCTGAGCCATCGTTATTGTTACCATCAGTGCAATTCCAAACTCTCTTGGAACATGAATGCATAGTCTGAATTAACTGACAGTAGGACTGAAGAACATCATGATGATTGGGTTGGGTACAAATAAACTTTCAGTCTTTATCCTTTATTTCTTAAACCGTGAACGATACCACGTTACAACCCTTAAAAGACCTAATTGAAGCCAGGTTTATTTTGAAAGCATACTACAACAAGGTTGCATAAACTGACTCCTATGATCTTTTGCGAATCATTTTTTTTATTCATACCTTTGTTTTCACTTTAAAAGTATAAACCACTATGTTTTGACCAGTGATGCATTTTCGATAGACCAATAACATCATTTCAAAAATGATTTTGGATTCAAAACTTTTGCATGAACTTTGCATTAAAATTACCATGTTTGGGTAAAAAATTTTGCTTGCAAACAAGCTTTCCTTGTCAAGGAATTTCAAACAGTTGAGAAACTTGGTCAGTGACCCTATCAGGGGCAAGTATCTTACAGATCCAGTTGCGAATCAGTCCAAGATTTACTGCTCAGTGCAAGTTTTCTCAGATTTGGTTTGCCAGAAGATCATTTTCAAGACTCATGCTGGGGCATTCCATTCCAACAAACATTTCAAGAACTGAAGCCATGATCAGTTTATCTCCAATAGTCATTTCAGAGCTGAAGCCGTGATCAACTTATTTCCAGCAACTTTCGATTGAAGCCATGATCAGTTTATCTTCAACAGTAATCTAATCTGAGACAAATCCCCAAGCAGCTCTCCATATCCTTCTTCAGAAGATCATCATTTCAACACAGTTTTTAAGTGTGACAAATTTGAGCGCAAGATTTTTTTTTCTTTCCAATCAAATTTGGCAGAGTTCTCCGTGTTGAGGAATCAAACTTCCAATCTTACCTTCATAAAAGAGTCAAACTCCATTGTCGTAAACGTCGGTATTACCTGCATAGATCATTCACATATCATGCATAAACAAATCCATACATAATGCATAACAAGAGTGTTTCATCCTCATTTGCATTTCCAGAGGTCTTGTTGCAGTTGACATGTCACCTTGAGATCAAAGTCCAACTTACTTGGCACCTACCAAAGCAAACGTCAGTTCATCTGTCTCTCTTTCTTCCAATGCTAATCTTGGATGAGATGTTTCTCTCTTTCGTCCAATGCTAATCTTGGACATGTGGTCTCTTTTATTTCCATCCAAAGCTATCATTGGATGTTGTTACCTTTTTCTTCATTCAAAGCCAGTATTGAATGTCAAGATCTATTTTTCCATCCAAAGCCAGTATTGGATGTTGTTACCTTTTTCTTCATTCAAAGCCAGTATAGAATGTCAAGATCTCTTTCACTCATCTAAAGCCAATATTAGATGTTGTGATCTTTTCTCTCGTCTAAAGCCAGTATTAGACGTTGAGTTTTCCCTTCATTCAAAGCCAGTATTGAATGTCAAGATCTCTTTGTCTCATCCAAAGCCATTATTGGATGTTGTTACCTTTTCTGCCATCTAAAGCCAGTATTGGACGCCTTGACCTTTTCCTTCATTCAAAGCCAATATTGAATGTAAAGATCTCTTTTTCCATCCAAAGCCAGTATTGGATGTTGTTACCTCTTTCCTCATTCAAAGCCAGTATTGAATGTCAAGATCTCTTTCACTCATCTAAAGCCAGTATTAGATGTTGTGATCTTTTCTCTCGTCTAAAGCTAGTATTAGACGTTGATTTTCCCCTTCATTTAAAGCAAGTATTGGATGTCGTATTTCTTTTCTGTCCAGCGTCTTTCCTGAACGACTCTGATGTAGATTCAGATTTGGTCTCAACCCACATCTATTGTTCTTCTAGATGTTTTTGGTTGTCTTTTCCAGCGAGTTGCTCGCCTCATTCAATTCCATTCTTGGATGTCGCTGCTTGCCTTCTCGAGTTTTATCTCTTTTTTCCAAGTATTGATGGTTACTCTTTGTCGCCCTGACAAATATCCAGAAATATCTTGTTGTTTCCTTAGCGTGTCTTTCCACGTCATTTCATCTGAACTACCATAAGTTTCGAGTTTCGAGTCTTTCCATATTCCCACAGAGTCTGTCTCATCTCATACATCATTCAAAAAAATATATGTCAAAAAAGAGTCCATGCATTCATTCATAACATATGTTATCATCTCATCGCATCAGGGACAAAATTCAAGTCTGTTTGTATTTAATTACTTTCCGCCTATCTGGCTAAAAGATAATTAAATAGGGGCAGCTGTTGTACCCTAAATTTTGCCCCTAACATTTTCAGTCGCACTTTCATACCATATTTTGTCATTCAGTCACAATCATTAATAAATAGATTCATTCATCACATTTGCATCCTATCTTTAAGTTTGCTCTTGTGTTGTTGACTAACTTCTAACCAAAATACAAAAATATTTGTCTTTGTCTTTGCATATTTGTGTTTTGTAGGTACCGAGTCGAAGCATATGGCAAATAAGGTTTTCCGGTATTATTTCCCAAAAATCTCTATTTGCAATGAAAAAGAATTAAAAAATTTCATTTTTTCACTGTACAATCGATTGCTCCTAGAGTGCAATCGATTGCACAAAGAGAATTTTGCATAATTTTTGGAAAAAATACACTGTGCAAATCGATTTGCACAATGTGAAATTTGAAAAAAAATCAGCATTCTAAAATTGTCAAATTTTGGCTCCAATTTTTCTTCATTTTTGAAAGATGTATCATTAATTCAATTTTTAGTGTCAATTTTTCATTTTTAAGAAGAATTATCATTAATTCAAATTTTGGCTCTAATATTTGAAAGAATTATCATTAATTCAAATTTTGGCTCCAAGAATCAATTATCAAATTACCACTAATCCCAATCCTAAACTCTATAAATAGAGCCCTCATTTCACTCAAATTTCAAGCTTTTGATAGCCAAATCCACCTTGCTAAAAAATCTCTCAATTCTCTCCATCTATCAAATTCACTCAAAGCTCCATTTTCAAAAAGTTAGTAAGCTTTACATTGAAGCTTACTAATCTTTGAGCTAAACCTTCATCCAAACACTTTTTCTCCATCAATTCTCTACATCCAAGCTTGGTCAATTGATTCTTGTGGTCGAATGGAAGCAAATTCTTAAAGTTGTTTTGATAATTCTCTAGATCTACCTTTGGTAAGTTGGATAATTCATCTTTCACAATGTGATCTCTTGGTGATCTTTGGGATTGATTCTTTGAGCATTATTTTGTGATTTCAATGGTGTTATTTTCTCATAATTTGATGGAATTTTTGTGCTCAAGTGGATCCATGATCATAAGGTGTTTGATGGAAAGTTTGAACAATTTTTAGAAAACTGTACTGTGTAAATCGATTTACACAATAGTTCAATCGATTTACACAGGGACATAATGCATTTTTTTGCCTTGTTTTGGGGCAGCTTTAATCCAATGTTTTTTCTACTCACTCCTTTTGATTGTTGGTTTGGATTGCAATTTTAAATGTCCAATTTGTCTTTAAACTCGATGGACTTTGTGATGTAGATGAAGTTGGATAAATGTTCATCAATTCAAATCTACCTAAGAGTGAATTATTTAATTCACTTTTGGTGCTTTGGATTAATGATATGTTTAGTGCTTTAATCCATCTAGAGGAGTGGTTGAATTTAAAGATGAAAGAATTTTGAAATGGTGATCCAAATTAGCTTATCATTTCCCTCCCTCTTCATCTTATCCCTTTCTTTTTTTAATTGTGCTACATGTTAAGGGATGGTTATCTCTATATCATTTATCCAAACATGAAGTACATAGATTACTATTGACCGGCCTCAAAATAGGTGTGACTTCTACATAAGTCCACTTACGATTGCTTAACATAGCGCTAAATTTTGTCCCGATTCGAATAAATGATCATTTGTGGCCCAAACTTATGATTACAAGCCCAAGTATGTTAATTTGATCTCTTTGATCCAATAACCTTGAGATTCATTGTGTGGAGGCTTTGGTTCTACCAATCCTCTAATGGATCTACAACACCTTTGGTCAACGGGGATCACTTAAACATCGTTGATCATTACATGTTGCCTTGTGAGAATTCCGAAATGGATGATATACTTGACAAAAAGAAAATGCAACTTGTTGTGTGGAGGGTATGGTTCTACCAATCCTATAATGAGTTCCAAATGCAAGTTTCAAGATGTTCATCCAACTAACCGCTAATTAATAACAATTAACTTTACTTTACGCTTTTATTTTTTCATGCTTTATGTACCATTTAATTTTAGCACTTTACATTTCATGCTATTTTCATCTTTGCTCACTTGAGCATTTACTTTTATGTCATTTTTATTTTGCTCACTTGAGTTTTTCTTTCTTTTTAAAGACACCTAATAATCAACATGAACCATAAAAATCATTAATGATACTTGGACTACATGGTTACTATTCTTTGCATTATGGAGTGATGGACTTTTTGGACTTAGGAATAGAGACCTTGGCCTATCTCGGAGACTTTGTGACTTTATTTGATATTTTGTCTGGAGCTCTTGGGGTTTACCTCAAGACATTGGGTTGTTTGTTTGTTTTGTGTGCAGGTCATTGTGATTACATACTTTGTTTGTAATCTGGAATTCACTCGTATACAGCCGTTACTCTGCCCAATTTTTGTGAAGACTTAATACACTTGAAGTTTGGTTCTCTCAAGAGGTCTAGTATTCTTTCTTGCTTGGTTTCACTCCAAAGAATGGGAATTCTACATTGGCTCATAATGTCAAGTATCAGATTCTTGTTGGTTAGACGTTTCTCTTCCTTAGCTTTTACCTTATGCTTTAGGATAGTCCCTTCATCTCTTCCCATCTTCTTTAATTTTCAAAACCTTCTCATCTTCTTTCAAAATCTTCTTTGTTTTTAACATCAAACCGCTTTCATAATAAACCTTGACCTTGTCGAGTGCCTTTTCTTCTAAACTTCTTTTCTTTAAACAAACTTCAGTACATTTAATCATACTTTGACATTTCTTTCAAAATTAACAAAAACACTTCAACTCATTCAAACCTTTTTGTATGCTCGAGCACCTTTTACATTCAAAACCTTTTTTTCTTCAAGATAAGACATGATTCATTGATAGTCGAGCAACACTCTCCTATCCCCATGGTTATAAAGGTGTCGACTTTTCCACTTGAGTACTTGAGGCGTTCTAAAACCCTCACTCTTGTTGACGCATGGTCCATCTTTCTCATACCTTGTGGGCATTAGTCGAGATTTCTCACCTAACAATGACGACTTGTTTCTTTGTTTAAAATCAACCAACAGACAAGTCTTTTTCTAGATGAACTATGTGTACCCTGATCCCCTATTGCACGAAAGGTGGTACGTAGGCACTAAAGGTTCGCAACCGCGGCGGGTGCAAAAATCATAAAAATATTTCTTTTCTCACCTCCACCATCCATTTTTTATATAACACATTTTTATAGCCAAAATATACAGATTTTACAAAGAGGTTCCTGCGGAGTACCGTAGATGTTTAGGGTGCTAATACCTTCCCTTTGCATAACCAACCCCCTTACCTTGAATCTTTCCCCCTCTTTTTGGGTTATTCTCTCTTTTCCCATTCCTTTGGAAACAATAAAGCGCGGTGGAGATTTTTATTTTGATTTGTATAAAGTCTAGTCAATCCAATGGCTTAGTCTTGCACATTTCCACCGCCACAGGATGCAACTTCGAACCACTTGGTGAAGTAATCTATGGTAACCATAATGAATCGGTGGTCGTTGGAAGCAGTTGGTTCAATTTTTCCAATCATATTAATGCCTCATATTGCAAAGAGCCATGGAGAAGTCAAAACATTCATAGGAACGGGAGGAATATGCACCTTGTCGGCATACACTTGGCCCTTGTAACAAATTCGGGAATTATTATAGCAATCATTTTCCATGATAGACCAATAGTAGCCAGCCCTCAAAATATTTTTGGCCATGGTATGTTCACTTGAATGAGTCCCGAAAGCACCTTCATGTACCTCTTTGATGATCTTTGCGGCTTCATTCTTGTCTACGCATCTGAGCAACATTCCATCATGATTTCTCTTGTACAATGTACCATTGTTGAGGAAGAACTTCACTGACTTCTCAAAAATTTCATGTCCATAACAAACGCCTTTTCGGGATATTCCCGGGTCTTAAGTTACCCCTTGATATCAAGAAACCATGGATTACCATCCAATTCTGTCAGCTTCTAAACAAAATGCTGGCTCATCCAATCTCATAATAGTGATCGAAGGCGCATCATTATCCCACTTCACTTTAAACATGGATGCCAGGGTAGCCAAAGCATCTGCAAGATTATTTTCTTCCCTCAAGATACGTTCGAATTTGATTTCCTCAAAGTAAGGAATCAACTTCATAACATGTTCTTTGTAAGGGATCAGACTTGGGTGACGAGTTTCCCATTCTCTGTTAATCTGGCTAATCAAAAGAGCTAAGTCTCCGTAAACTTTCAAAAAATTGATTCGTAAATCAATGGAGTCTTTAATCCCATAGATACAGGCTTCATATTCTACCATGTTGTTGGTACAATCAAAACAAATTTGTGATGTGAAAGGAATATGAAAGACATTGGGAGACATAATAACAGCTTTGTTGTACCCCAATTTTTGACCTAAGATCCCATTTTTATTTTTGCATTTTTTTTAAGATAAGTCAAGGTCACGAAATACGGTCGGTTTTAACGTCTCACCTTCGAGCTTTGACTATGCAAAGATTGTCAAGTGTTTTGAACATTTTTTAGCATATGTATCACTAATTTCTAATCGCATACAAAGGTGTATGTTCATGTTTTCTTTTGTGTCATGTGCAGAGACAGGTCTGAATCAAGAGCGTCAGGTGTCGTGCCTCAATTAAGGTTTTGAGTCTCCCAAGCCAGAAGTACGGTTGATTGTGGATTCTCGAAGACTGATTCATCAAGGCACAACTGTTGCACCCTAAATTTCGCCCCTAATATGTTTTAGTCGCACTTTCATATCATATTTTGTTATTTGGTCACAATCATTAGTAAATATCTTCATTCATCACATTTTGCATCATTAGTTGTATTTAATTTGACTAGAAAAAGTCAGTTTAAATCAAAGTTTGCATCGTCTTTCAGTTGTAAAATACCCGACATTTCATTTCATTCATTTTTATCTGTTTACTATTTTCTTGCATTGCTACAAGTTATTTATATGTCGATAATAAAAATATTTCGGTTTTATAGACAGACTGTTAAATGCGATTCAACACTATACGAAAATTAGTGAGAAAAAATATTTCAAGTTTTCACTTTTTACCGATCATTCTATGAATCTGCGTCTCGCGTAGATTATGACGGTATGCTCGCTTTATTTTCTCGTTACAGTTTGAAGCCTCGTATTTAACCGTAAACGTCTGTTTAGCCTGATATTTTTATTATTATTTTATTTCGATTTTTATTTTTTTTGAATATTTTTTTCTTTAATCTTTGTGACATGTAAAGTATTTTAACGTGTTCATTTTATTTTTTCGGATAAATTTTCGTCCGTTCTTTTTATCGTTTTCGATCATTTTGGGTCTTTATTTTTTATTCAGAAAAAAATTCAAAAATTATTTTAAATTGATTTAATTTTTATACTTTCAGTTTTTTTGATTGTTTTTATCATTAAAGGACATTTTGGTCACAAGAATATATTAATTAGACTTTGCTTAATTATTATTGGTTGATGGCATGAGTTACGGATAGATGCAGATTTAACAAATTTTGGACGGATTGGATTTAATCTGTAATCATAATATTTCTATTCTTTTTCTCTATTTAAAGGCTTCATTATTTTCATTGTTCAAAAAAAACAACAACAAAAAAGCAATACAATAATACTCCCTCATCTTCAATCTTCCTCCCTCTCTCTCCACGCATAACCCTCTATTCCCCTTTTCTACTTACAGTAACCAAATTCCCTTTCATCTTTCTCGCATACCCAACCTTCAATTATCTCTTCCTCTCCATCAAACAACCCTCATCAGCAGCTACACCCTTCCGTCATCTCTCTTCTCTTCACACATACCTGTTCCGCTAGCTAACCTTCACCGATTCATCCGCATTCCCCTTTCCATTCTTCAACCTTCATCCCGAACCACCCTTCTACTGTCACCCTCCCATCATCTTCCATAAACCCAACTCCACTGTAACCCACCTGCTTCTGTAACTCCTAATTTCCCTTCATCTCTCTCATTCGCCATTCCTCTCTCGACTCTTCTATCCACCATGGCCGCCGTGCTCCGTTCTCTCCAACGCCGCAACTTCGCTTCTTCCTCTGTCTCCGCCTTTCGATCGTTAACAGGCCCATGGACTTTTTCGGCTCTAGGATTGGGCTTAACCTTAGTGGCCGTACTTACTTCTCCTCTTCCGAAGATGACTTCGTGAGCCGACTCTACCGCCGGTCTAGACAGCCTGAATCGGTTTCACACGGGTCTTCCAACTCGCCTAGGTGCCAGGCCGAAGGATGCAATGCTGATCTGTCTCAGGCGAAGCACTACCACCGCTGACATAAGGTTTGCGAGTTTCACTCCAATGCAGCCACCGTCATCGCCGCTGGGTTAACTCAGCAATTCTGCCAGCAATGCAGTAGGTTGTGGTCTTCAAATTACATAAATACATCAATCTGCAGTACCCAGCTCCCTCTGCTCACGTCGAATCTCAGCATTCATGTTTCATGCAAACAACAACAACTCCATTTCCAATTCCATTTTGGTGAATTGGTAAGATTCAATTTCCCTATTACCTTTGCATTTAATTTCTTCCATTTGTGTTAAACTGAATATTGAAGATGTTAATTTGAAGTCATCTGTGCTCTTTTAACGATGGAGTTACGCTTGCATTGTTGCGATTGGTGCTAAAATTGAATGGAAATATTGATATCAATTTGGTGTTATGATAAGGTGTGTGTTGAATTGGATTTTGTGGTTGTTGTCTAAGTATTTGTTCGAAATTATTGATGTCAATTTTGGTTGTTGAATCTAGATTTGAATTTTAAGGATGACATTGTCTTCTAACTTAAATTGATTCAAGTATTGAAAATGATATTGAAATTGGATTAAATTGTTCAAGTTGAATTTGAGACTTTTCTTTGATTTTGGAGCACCGACATATTGTCGAGTTGCTGCCCGGATTTATCCTTGTTGAAACTTGCACTCCAAACTTATTTTCATCACTTTTTGGACTTAATGTAATTTTGGCATGAATTGATTAATTTGGAATTGTCGGTGTTGATGTTGTTTTATTGTTTAAGTTATTTCGAAATTTGTTTTGATGATGTTTCAAATTGAATTCAATTCACAAAGTTTGTTGGTTTAATATTAGTGTTTGTACATAAGTTTTGAATCACTTGAAAATTAATTTTCATGAGCTTTTTATGCATAATTTGTTGTTGTCTAACTTTTGATAATGCTGATTTTTTGTGTGTATTTACATTGAACAATATCATGAATTCTTGATTTTTTATTTGTGTAAATATTCATTTGCTCATATGCATCATACAAGTTCATTTTTATTTTTATACTTCGTGATTACTAACATAAATTCAAATCTTGTTGCAATTTCATTCATTTTAATTTTTATACCGCTTATGCTACTAACGCGTTTGCTACTGTGATGGTTTCCAAAAAAAATCGTTTCAAGTATCCATTCTCACATAACGCATCCATAATTCCTACACTTCTCCTTTTACCTTTTTATTGTATTTCATTATTTTTATTTTATTTGGTACTGTAAATATATACTTGTACATAATATTTTGACTGTATATTTTATTTGTAAATAAATTCAGGTTTTGAAAATATTATTTTCATCGCATCGTGATTTTATTTTTAATTCCAACTAACTTCTGAAAATTGTACGGACGCACATAAGTTTTCCCGTGCTGTTAGTTTTGTCTGTATATTTCATGTGATGCAGGGAATCTTATACCGCGAGCTTTATTCAATATCTTGAGCCTTATCTGATACCGTGAGCTTTATCGATCGTCCTTTGCGCTTTATCTGATGCTTGGAGTATTATCTCACATTAGGTTTTTTTTTGATGCTGTGGGCTTGTGATTTATTTTCACCTAAGGTTTGGTATACTCTTAGCTTACTTCTCTATCTGTGGCTTTAAATCCAAGGGAAAGAATTAATTTGTTGACTTCATGTCATCGAGTATCTAATACGATTATGTGAAATCCCGTCATACTTTTTTTTTAGTTTTGTTAATCTTAAGACAAATCTCCTACAAATCAATTTTTAAACTCACACCCCTTTTTAAGTCAAAACTTCGACATTAGGTTATCACATCTTCAAAATCTCTCCAACATCGATTTTTAGCCAAACGAACCATTCTAATCAAACAAACAATTTTAACCAAAAACAGATATTTCAAAAGGTTCCTGCGGAGTACCGCAGATGCATTGGGTGCTAATACCTTCCCATTGTATAACCAACCCCCGAACTCTCGATCTCTTTTCAAAACGCATTGTATTTTCATTACTTTTAAGTATTATTATACATTGCATATTTTAGGGTTTTATTTCGCTCTTTTCCCTTTTCCCTTGGAAATAATAAAGCGCGGTGGCGACTCTTGCTTTTTGTGAGTCAAGTTAATTAATAGCTTGATCTCCGATTTTCACCGCTACAGAATTGGCGACTCTGCTGGGGAATAAATGACCTCTTGCTGGTCCATCCCTAAGTGGGTTAAGCCTAATTTGTTTTATCTGTTTTATCATTATTTGATGGTTTGATTATATGTATATATTATGATTATTTGGGTGTTGATAATATTTACAAAGTACAAGTCCTATACCCGGACTAAGTTACACTTAGGAATAGGACGGGCGGTATAGTCATGTTAACTTTGAGGAAGTAATCCCGAAGAAGGAGGCATGAGATCCCCCATTCAGTGGAAGGCCCTTTTGAACGTAATATTTGTTTACCGAGTAATCGGGAAGACATTATTATTTTCGACCTGGGAGCCAGAGAAGCTGGGAACCGTAGAACCCTAACCCATCTTGGCCTTTTAGATGTAGCGCGGAGATTATAACGGAGTAATTCGGAAGTAATTGTTACGCGATGCTACGCTCGGATGAGTTTCTCTTGAGAATATTGCTGATTATTGAGTAATCAAGACGTTGGTAATATCCGAAGGAGGAATGTAGACTCCGGGAACTCTTAGAACCTTGTTCTACAGGTGTGATTAAATCGTTAGTACATACCTTGAGGGTGTTTCTTACCTTGACTCTATGCTCGTGACGTTGAACCTTTCAACTTTATTTGTGACCTTGCTTGTGGTTGTTGCATAGCCATGCATTCATGCATCCATAACACCCTTTTCACTTGACTTTGAAGGAATTTGGAGGTCTCTCTTTGTAAACATCACAAGTTTCGTCAAGCTCAATGGATCTTGGGTGTTGATAGGGCGAAAACCCTAATCCACCAAAATAGATGATTGATCTTGATGATAACTTGATCAATGTTTGGAGCCAATTTAAAATTCATCTTCTATCTTCATACTTTGATGTTTACAACTTAATATCTTGAGTTCCTTGAAAATCAAATAAAAACTCTCTTTTGCATATCATACATCATTCTACATTTTTTGTTTCACTTTCAAAGGTCTTTTTCCGAGTCTTACTTTTCCTTTGGTCTCACCAGTACAACACTCGCGCTAAGAGAACAATGGAGAATATCAAGCAAGAGGTTTCTGAACTTCGTAGAGAGATGACTAATTTGAAAGCTAGTGTGGAGCACTTAACTGTTTTGGTCAAAATTTTGGTTGCCGCCCAAGCCAATCCTTCTAAGAAGGAGGAAGCGATGATAAAAGTATTCACTGATTGTCATTCAAGGACGTTGGTTTTGAAGTTCAAATCAAGCACGTGCCGAAGAGTAAACACGATTGATGGTCACTTTGAGTTTTGAAGGATGTTTTCGGTGATTCAAGTCCAGTTGGAAAGCTTTCCCCAGATTATTAACTTAATTTTACTTTTTGTAATTTTTCTTGTTTATCAAAACATTGTTTGCATGTAAGCACTTGTTTACATCTGAATGATTATCTTAATACAATGAGTATGTTTGTCTTGAAGAAATTCATTCGTTTCACTCATATTTGTTTTAAAATTTTAATTTGCTTTTGCATTATGATACCAACTTGTTGCTCATTCTCTTGCCTAGGCAGAGATTGAAGGGAGGATGATGATCTAAAGAACACAAAATCTCTGGTTGCATGCTTTTGGATAAAATCTTGCTGATGATGTACAGGCATTGTTTCAAATCCCTAAACACTGGAGATATAAGGAAGATAATCCCTTGCTAACCCCTTTTGAGCCTTTGAAGCAGAAGTTTCTTTTCTATACGAAAAAACCTTGAATTTTAACCTAGGGCAGGGTAGTTTTTAGTTAATCTGACTGAGTGTTCAAAATTCATAAGGAAGATGTTTTTTGAAGAGAAACTACGAAGGCTATCCTTCATGTATAATGAATCTAGAGGATGTGTAACCACAATGTTATCCCTCATTCATCAAGAAACGAGGCAATCACAATCCTCTCAACAAGCAAAGACAAGCTAATGTCACACATTTTGTTCAAAAAGTCAAAAATCAAGAAAAAGAAAAAGCCTGCTAAGTCAAAAACATGAAAACTTACGACTTAGGCAAAAACTAAGGCATCCCGCTGGACTATCAATTCAAAAAAATTAGTTCAGGCAAAAATTAGGGAAAATAAAAATTGCAAAGAAAGGACTACAAAGAAAAGTCCTCAGCAAAGAACAAATTGGTGACTACAAACACGAAGACATGAGGGTGGTTTCTACTCCGAAAGCCTCGTCGTTTCCTTGACCGTCACAAAATCCTTTTGAGAGATGAACACTCGTGTTGAATTAACTGAACATAGGGTTGGAGAACATCATGAAGGGGGTGGGCACCAAATATTTTGAGCCTTAAGTCCTTTTTTCTAAAACCATGAACCAGACCACATTACAACCTTCAAAAGTCCTAATTGAAGCAAGGTTATTTTGAAAGCATACTTCAATGAGATAGTGTTCCTGACTCCCATGAATGTTCTAAATAGTTATGTTGGTATCATATGTTTTTCCTATACAAAAATAAATGATGCTCTAACTCGCAAATTTGTGCGATATCTTTTCAAAATCTTCAAGACTTACATAACTGTTGCATTAGAATTTTCATTCTCATAATAAAAATTTTCTAACTGCAAAACATTTGTTTGATATCAAGGAAACTCACACATAAGCACCAATGATGAGTCAATTATTAAGGCTTAAAACTCTGTTGAGTAATTGGCAGATCACGTCAAGAAAAAATCATGTCCATGGGCATGTCACCTGAAGACCGTAAGCACGAACATGTTGCTTCTCCTAGTTAATGCTTTTCCCAACTTGTTTGCTCGTTTGGGGCAAAAATTCGAAGACTTTGTTGTGCCGACTACAGTCAATCCGGGGAAATCACGTAAAGATTTGATGAATCTCTCTAAGAGTTTGAAGACACCAGAGCATGGTGAATGCCAGGTCTTCTGTAAAATCCTCTTGAGACGATTTCTCCTCATCAACCATATAGCTCGGGGCATTTTAGAGGTGAAGTTATTCGCAAGAATCGTCACGCAGCTTATCAGCAGTAAACTTGGGGCATCCAAAATTAATCCCAGGGGCAATCCAGATTTGTCAAGATATGTTTTTCATACATTATCAGAGGGTGGTGTTCCCAGTATCTCCAGCTAAGAAAGACTTCTTTCCAGCTGAAACTTTGTTTGTGTTGTTATCCTTTCAATGGATTGTTTGCAATAGAAGACTAGACTTTGGGTTTTCTACCTGAAAATATCTTCCTCTCCAAAGAGATTTAAGCCTTGTAAAAGGACTTTACTCCAATGATGGCTTTTGTTTTCTATCTCCAGTAACGTTACCATCCTGTTGAGATTAGCCGAGTGTCGAGTTGTACTGTGATGTCTTATCATTTTCTGTCTATCTCCCCTGTCTGTTTTGTCAGCATATACATGACATTCATTTATTCATTGACACTTGCATCATGCATGCACAGTTGTATTTGTTGATGTCTTTGAGTACGTATACCTTGGTTATGTCTATTCAAATAGCGTATTTGATCTTTCCAAATAGAGTGTCAACTTAAGCAGAAAGTGCGCCTCTTCTTCTAATTCCCCACTGAGTTAACTCTCGTGGAAGAATCTTGCTTTAGCTTTCCTTTTCCATCTCTGGATAGGATAAATCCCCATTTGAGTTGTTTCCTCATTGGGTGGAGTCTTGTTTGACTATTTTCTCTCCAGTTTATTCCTGGATTGAGCTTTGTCTCTTATGAACGATACCCTGTGGATCTCTCTAGGCTGTGAAACCTAGATGGAGAGTGCATTTATTTTGCAACGTAAATACTTGGTCTCCTCAAGAAGGATTTATTCATGGTTCCCCATTGAAGATGAACTTTATTCCCCAGCAGTGTTATCACAACCTTCTTCTGGAATATCGACATGACAACAAGCGACTGACTCTTTATTTGAGCAGTTTGATTATTTCTGATTTCTCTATGAAAAATGGCGGTCTCTTCATGAGCAGTTTGTCCATCCTCGATGAAATTATTGATTCTCACCTCCAGCAATATCTTTATGATATTTTATGGGTATCTTTGAGAAAACAGCAAGCGGCAGTCTCTTCATGGACAACTTGTATGTTATCAACACTTTTTAAAAAAACAGCAAGCGGCAGTCTCTTCATGGGCAACTTGTATGTTATCAACACTTTTTGAAAACGGCAAGTGGTGGTCTCTTCATGAGCAGCTTGTACAGAAAACGGCAAGTGACAGCTTCTTCATGAGCAGCTTGTACGTTAGTATTTTTGGAAGATAGCAAGTGGCAGCTTATCTATTTGAGCAACTTGTGTGTTATTGTTCCCTTAAAAACGGCAAGTGGCAGCTTCTTTATGAGCAGCTTGTGGGTTATTGGCAACAAGTGGCAGACTCTTCATGAGCAGCTTGTATGCTTTGATATTCTTTGAAGACAGCAAGTGGTAGCTTCTTTATGAGCAGCTTGTGGGTTTTGGCAACAAGTGGCGGACTCTTCATGGGCAGCTTGTGTGCTTTAATATTCTTTGAAGACAGCAAGTGGCGGTCTCTTCATGAGCAGCTTGTATGTTATTGACACCTTTGAAAGGAAGCAAGTGGCGGACTCTTCATGAGCAGCTTGTGTGCTTTAATATTCTTTGAAGACAGCAAGTGGCGGTCTCTTCATGAGCAGCTTGTATGTTATTGACACCTTTGAAAGGAAGCAAGTGGAGGCCTCTTTATTTGAGTAGCTTGTGTATCCCCAACAATAATGTTTACTCAGCAAATGGCATCCCTTCGGAAAAGTTCCGTGGGGAAGTTTGTTATTTTTATCCTTTTCAAGCGATATCTTGGTTAAAGAAGAAATGTGTTACCGTTCTTGGTAAAATTCAGAAATCAGAGATGTTTATCTCTAACCACAGTGTTGATGTCAATCATTTTGTTTTCCAGCCACAGTGCTGATGTCAATCATTTTCCAGTCTAAGTACTGATGTCCATCATTTCCTTTTCCAGTCTAAGTACTGATGTCCATCATTTCCTTTTCCAGTCACAATACTGATGTAAACCATTACCTTTTCCAGTCTCAATACTGATGTAAATCATTCAAGAGTCTCTCATTTGAAGTCTATGACTTTGTTTCCCCAGTGGTGTTATAATTTGTTCCCCTGTAGGATTACTATAATATGCTTGGTTTCTCCAGCATAGTTTGTCTCATACGCCGTCATTCCCCATAAAATTCAAAACATCACATTCATATCATATCATAAACATAATTGTGGTATCTTAAGGCCAAAAATTGTGTATTCTATATTTAAGTCCCTTCAATCTCGTCGAAATGAAGATCCCAATCTTCATATCTCCAGATAGAAGAAACTTAAATAGGGGCAGCTGTTGTACCCCAATTTTTGACCTAAGATCCCATTTTTATTTTTGCAATTTTTTTAAAGATAAGTCAAGGTCACGAAATACAGTCGGTTTTAACGTCTCACCTTCGAGCTTTGACTATGCGAAGATTGTCAAGTGTTTTGAACATTTTTTAGCATATGTATCACTAATTTCTAATCGCATACAAAGGTGTATGTTCATGTTTTCTTTTGTGTCATGTGCAGAGACAGGTCTGAATCAAGAGCGTCAGGTGTCGTGCCTCAATTAAGGTTTTGAGTCTCCCAAGCCAGAAGTACGGTTGATTGTGGATTCTCGAAGACTGGTTCATCAAGGCACAACTGTTGCACCCTAAATTTCGCCCCTAATATGTTTTAGTCGCACTTTCATATCATATTTTGTTATTTGGTCACAATCATTAGTAAATATCTTCATTCATCACATTTTGCATCATTAGTCGTATTTAAGTTGACCAGAAAAAGTCAGTTTAAATCAAAGTTTGCATCGTCTTTCAGTTGTAAAATACCCGACATTTCATTTCATTCATTTTTATCTGTTTACTATTTTCTTGCATTGCTCCAAGTTGTTTATATGTCGATAATAAAAATATTTCGGTTTTATAGACAGACTGTTAAATGCGATTCGACACTATACGAAAATTAGTGAGAAAAAATATTTCAAGTTTTCACTTTTTACCGATCATTCTATGAATCTGCGTCTCGCGTAGATTATGACGGTATGCTCGCTTTATTTTCTCGGTACAGTTTGAAGCCTCGTATTTAACCGTAAACGTCTGTTTAGCCTGATATTTTTATTATCATTTTATTTCAATTTTGATTTTTTTTTTAATATTTTTTTATTTAATCTTTGTGACATGTAGAGTATTTTAACGTGTTCATTTTATTTTTTCGGATAAATTTTCGTCCGTTCTTTTTATCGTTTTCGATCATTTTGGGTCTTTATTTTTTATTCAGAAAAAAATTCAAAAATTATTTTAAATTGATTTAATTTTTATACTTTCAGTTTTTTTGATTGTTTTTATCATTAAAGGACATTTTGGTCACAAAAATATATTAATTAGACTTTGCTTAATTCTTATTGGTTGATGGCATGAGTTACGGATAGATGCAGATTTAACAATTTTGGACGGATTGGATTTAATCTGTAATCATAATATTTCTATTCTTTTTCTCTATTTAAAGGGTTCATTATTTTCATTGTTCAAAAAAATACAACAACAAAAAAGCAATACAATAATACTCCCTCATCTTCAATCTTCCTCCCTCTCTCTCCACGCATAACCCTCTATTCCCCTTTTCTACTTACAGTAACCAAATTCCCTTTCATCTTTCTCGCATACCTAACCTTCAATTATCTCTTCCTCTCCATCAAACAACCCTCATCAGCAGCTACACCCTTCCGTCATCTCTCTTCTCTTCACACATACCTGTTCCGCTAGCTAACCTTCACCGATTCATCCACATTCCCCTTTCCATTCTTCAACCTTCATCCCGAACCACCCTTCTACTGTCACCCTCCCATCATCTTCCATAAACCCAACTCCATTGTAACCCACCTGCTTCTGTAACTCCCAATTTCCCTTCATCTCTCTCATTCGCCATTCCTCTCTCGACTCTTCTATCCACCATGGCTGCCGTGCTCCGTTCTCTCCAATGCCGCAACTTCGCTTCTTCCTCTGTCTCCGCCTTTCGATCGTTAACAGGCCCATGGACTTTGTCGACTCTAGGATTGGGCTTAACCTTGGTGGCCGTACTTAATTCTCCTCTTCCGAAGATGACTTCGTGAGCCAACTCTACCGCCGGTCTAGACAGCCTGAACCGGGTTCACACGGGTCTTCCAACTCGCCTAGGTGCCAGGCCGAAGGATGCAATGCTGATCTGTCTCAGGCGAAGCACTACCACCGCTGACATAAGGTTTGCGAGTTTCACTCCAAGGCAGCCACCGTCATCGCCGCTGGGTTAACTCAGCGATTCTGCCAGCAATGCAGCAGGTTGTGGTCTTCAAATTACATAAATACATCAATCTGCAGTACCCAGCTCCCTCTGCTCGCGTCGAATCTCAGCGTTCATGTTTCGTGCAAACAACAACAACTCCATTTCCAATTCCATTTTGGTGAATTGGTAAGATTCAATTTCCCTATTACCTTTGCATTTAATTTCTTCCATTTGTGTTAAACTGAATATTGAAGATGTTAATTTGAAATCATATGTGCTCTTTTAACGATGGAGTTACGCTTGCATTGTTGCGATTGGTGATAAAATTGAATGGAAATATTGATATCAATTTGGTGTTATGATAAGGTGTGTGTTGAATTGGATTTTGTGGTTGTTGTCTAAGTATTTGTTCGAAATTATTGATGTCAATTTTGGTTGTTGAATCTAGCTTTGAATTTTAAGGATGACATTGTCTTCTAACTTAAATTGATTCAAGTATTGAAAATGATATTGAAATTGGATTAAATTATTCAAATTGAATTTGAGACTTTTCTTTGATTTTGGAGCACCGACATATTGTCGAGTTGCTGCCCGGATTTATCCTTGTTTAAACTTGCACTCCAAACTTATTTTCATCACTTTTTGGACTTAATGTAATTTTGGCATGAATTGATTAATTTGGAATTGTCGGTGTTGATGTTGTTTTATTGTTTAAGTTATTTCGAAATTTGTTTTGATGATGTTTCAAATTGAATTCAATTCACAAAGTTTGTTGGTTTAATATTAGTGTTTGTACATAAGTTTTGAATCACTTGAAAATTAATTTTCATGAGCTTTTTATGCAAAATTTGTTGTTGTCTAACTTTTGATAATGCTGATTTTTGTGTGTTTACATTGAACAATATCATGAATTCTTGATTTTTGATTTGTGTAAATATTCATTTGTTCATATGCATCATACAAGTTCATTTTTATTTTTATACTTCGTGATTACTAACATAAATTCAAATCTTGTTGCAATTTCATTCATTTTAATTTTTATACCGCTTATGCTACTAACGCGTTTGCTACTGTGAGGGTTTCCAAAAAAAATCGTTTCAAGTATCCATTCTCACATAACGCATCCATAATTCCTACACTTCTCCTTTTACCTTTTTATTGTATTTCATTATTTTTATTTTATTTGGTACTGTAAATATATACTTGTACATAATATTTTGACTGTATATTTTATTTGTAAATAAATTCAGGTTTTGAAAATATTATTTTCATCGCATCGTGATTTTATTTTTAATTCCAACTAACTTCTGAAAATTGTACGGACGCACATAAGTTTTCCCGTGCTGTTAGTTTTGTCTGTATATTTCATGTGATGCAGGGAATCTTATACCGCGAGCTTTATTCAATATCTCGAGCCTTATCTGATACCGTGAGCTTTATCGATCGTCCTTTGCGCTTTATCTGATGCTTGGAGTATTATCTCACATTAGGTTTTTTTTTATGCTGTCGGCTTGTGATTTATTTTCACCTAAGGTTTGGTATACTCTTAGCTTACTTCTCTATCTGTGGCTTTAAATCTAAGGGAAAGAATTAATTTGTTGACTTCATGTCATCGAGTATCTAATACGATTATGTGAAATCCCTTCATACTTTTTTTTTAGTTTTGTTAATCTTAAGACAAATCTCCTACAAATCAATTTTTAAACTCACACCCCTTTTTAAGTCAAAACTTCGACATTAGATTATCACATCTTCAAAATCTCTCCAACACCAATTTTTAGCCAAACGAACCATTCTAATCAAACAAACAATTTTAACCAAAAACAGATATTTCAAAAGGTTCCTGCGGAGTACCGCAGATGCATTGGGTGCTAATACCTTCCCATTGTATAACCAACCCCCGAACTCTCGATCTCTTTTCAAAACGCATTGTATTTTCATTACTTTTAAGTATTATTATACATTGCATATTTTAGGGTTTTATTTCGCTCTTTTCCCTTTTCCCTTGGAAATAATAAAGTGTGGTGGCGACTCTTGCTTTTTGTGAGTCAAGTTAATTAATAGCTTGATCTCCGATTTTCACCGCTACAAGCTTTAACACCATTACCCACCACATTCGAGGCACCATCGAACACCATCATCCATTGTGATCCTGGTTCGGCTGCTTCCTCTAGGCCAGGGATGTTACAATCCTTGATATGCATGATATATTCGTCTGGAAATTCAAACTTCATTGGCTGGTAATCATTCACGAGCTGATGAGCAGATAGTCCGCCACCACACTACATTTAATCTCTTTGTGAGTAGTGTACTGGATGTCAGATTCAGTCAAAATCATCTGCCAATGGGCTATCCTGCCTGTGATGGCTGGCTTCTCAAAAATGTACTTGATGGGATCCATTTTGGATATCAAGTAGGTGGTATGGGTAAACATATATTGTCTCAGGCGTTTGGTAGCCCATGCAAGTTCACAACATGTCTTTTCAAACAAAGAGTACCTCGCCTCACACTCTATAAACTTCTTGCTCAAGTAGTAAATTTCCCGTTCTTTATTTCCCATCTCGTTGTTTTGACTTAGTACATAACCCATAAAGCTTTCTAGAACTGATAAATACATGATTAACGACTTTCCCTCCACTTAAGCCATGGGGATTTGAGGTTCCAGCAAATATTCTTTTATTCTATCAAATGCTCTTTGACAGTCATCACTCCAACTGACCGCTTGATCTTTCTTTAGTAGTTTAAACAATGGTTCACATGTGGCTGTGAGATGAGAGATGAATCTAGTGATGTAGTTTAACCTCCCTAAGAAACCACAAAATTCTTTTTCTATATTCAATTCAGGCATTTCTTAAATTGCCTTTACTTTAGCAGGATCAACCTCGATACCTCTTTCACTTACAATAAAGCCTAATAGCTTTCTGGACCTCACTCTAAAGGTGCACTTGTTCGGATTCAACCTTAGCCTGAATTTCCTCAGTCTTCCAAACAATTTATGCAAATTAACCAAGTGTTCTTCCTCTGTCTGAGACTTTGCAATCATATCACAAACATAAACTTCAATTTCTCTATGCATCATGTCATGAAAGAGAGTAACCATTGCATGTTGATACTTTGCCCCTGCATTCTTCAGACCAAGGGGCATGACTTTGTAACAAAAAGTTCCCCATGGTGTAATGAAAGCTGTTTTATCCATGTCTTCTGGTGCAATTTGTATTTGATTATAACCATATAAGCCATCCATGAAGGAGAACACATTTTATTGAGTTGTATTATCTACCAGAATATCAATATGGGGAAGCGGAAAATCATCTTTAGGACTTTCTCTGTTCAAGTCCCTATAATCAACACACATCCTGACTTTACCATCTTTCTTTTGTACCAACACAATGTTAGAAATCCATGGCAGATAAGAAATGACTTTCAAGAAACCTGCATCCAACTTCTTTTGTACCTCCTCTTTGACCTTCTTGGACATCTCAAGATAAGTTCTTTGAAGTTTCTGCTTGATTAGAGGACAATCTTCTCGGAGAGGCAACTTATGTACCACAATATCAGTATCCAAACTAGGAATATCCTCATCAGACCAGGCAAAGATATCAACATACTCTTAGATCATCTTAATCAGTCTCACCTTTACACTTTCTTCTAAATCAACTCCTATTCAGACCCCTTTCTTTGCCTCTTCGGTGCCTAAGTTGATTATTTCCATATATTCCTGATGCGACTGAATAAGCTTTTCTTCTTGTTTAACAATCTAGGCAACTCCTCAGGGAGGTCATAATATTCCTCACCCTCTTCTTCAACTTGGTATATCGATTATACAAGTCATAATGAGCGATAGCAGATTTGTTATTAATGGCCTCCAGGGTGAATATGTATCTGCATGATTTATTTATTTTTTGTTTTAGTGATAGTCTATGGGAAAATAAAGACATTGCCATTTAAGAAAAATAAAATAGAAAGGAAAGTAACACAATATTTGAATGCAAAAACGTCCTTTATTTCATAATAAACTTTTGAAAAAGTAAAACATGGTGGCCCTACACAATGATTCACTACGCCTTGGGCATAGCGTAGGAATTATGACATGATAAAAGAAAAAAACAGGAAAATTACTCCTCAGCGGTTGTAACTCAGATGATACCCATAGAAGTCCAATTGTTCAACTCTTGACCAGTAATACTAAGGAAAATCCAATCATCCATGCTGTAATCACTGACCTCATCATCACCAATTGCATTGGTGTATCCGTCTTGGGCGAAACCAGAGCTAGAAAAATTTAGAGGGGTAGACAAGTTTGAAACTCTGGGTGCCGCACTCTACTCTCCAAGAGTGAAACCCATACCAAACTTGTTGAGCTTTGGAATAACGTACATAACCTTCCCCCAACCCTCAGGGAAACCAGCCTCAACCAGTGCTTCAGCATCCTTAAATGAAGCCAAAGACTTCTCAGGTTTATTTCTTTCCTTAGAACGAGGAGCCCTAATCATATAAACTATTTCGAAGGCCTGAAATGGAGTATCATGCACCTCTCCTTCAACTTCCACATAGTGGAATGAAGTTAAATCACTCACAATGTACTCCTTCTCGCCGTAAACAGTGACTATTTTTCCATCAAGGGGATATTTGAGTTTTTGATGGAGAGTGGAAGTAACAGCCCCAACCTTGTGAATCCATGGGCGCCCTAACAGACAATAATAAGCTGGATGAATGTCCATCACGTCGAAAGTAACGACAAATATCTTGGGACCAACCTTTATAGGTATCTCAACTTCACCAAATATTGTCCTCCTAGAACCATCAAATTCCTTCACAGCTAGATCACTGAGACGTAACTCCAAACCATAATAGTCAATTTTCATCAATGCGGTTTTTGGAAAAACATTCAGCAAGGATTTGGTATCCACCAACACCCTTGACAAAGTCGTGCCCTTGCACTCTATAGAGATTTGCAATGCCTTATTATGATTGCGACCCTCAGGAGGGAGATCAAAATCAGTGAAGCCCAACCCATTTCCTGCAGATATGTTAGCACAAACTGTCTCAAATTGGCCAATGGTTATTTCTTGTGGCACAAACACATTCTTCAATAGCTTCATTAATGCATTCCTGCGAGCTTCAAAATAAACTAAAAAGGATAAAATAAACATTTTGGATGGTGTCTGATGTAACTGTTCAATGATATTATAATAACTTCTCCTGATGATTCTCATTAATTCTTCTACTTCAGCGTTGGGAGCTGAAGACATCCCGGGCACGGTAATAGGCCTAGGTACATGAGCTTGATCATATCTTTGACCATCAACCATCACATGCTTCCCGTTACCCTTAGCCAAAGTATCTGAAGTCTTTTGAACATTTGGAGTACATAATACCCTACCACTTCTTGTCATACGAACCTCACCAGCAAAATTATTGACATCATCATTATCAGCCTCAACAGTCTTTTCTTTAGATGGACCAACTTCCTTTTTCACACCATGATAATACACGTCAGCGCCATAGTTCCACGGAACAGCCTTCTCACTTGTATATGGCACTAGACCAGGAAAGGTAATTATAAAATGTACTGGCTTAGCAAGAGTAGGAATGCTTCTTGGAGTATATGGAATAGAAATCACCGCAATATCTGCTCCAGTAACCTTTCCATACTTCTGAATTCTATCAAACTTGAAAGAACCGTCATTAATCAATTCCTGGACACGAGCCTTCAAATCATCACAACCCTCTGGCTATTCAACAAAATTGCAATAGTGTGGACCACAACCAGGGAAGAAGCCATTGTCACTAAAGTATCTTTTAACAAAAGGAAAAGAAGTAGTTACCTAATTCACATCCATAACCAAATTCATCTCTTCACTGTCATTGATAATAGAATTAACAACTGGCCTGTCGTGAGGTGGCATTAGGCATTGAATGATATTAGGCCCAGTAATAACGTCAAATTGAATAGCTTTAGTATCAAGAAAATCTTGGATCTTGCATTTCAAAGCATAACAATTCTCAACAGTGTGACCCATGCCACCAGAATGAAACTCACATCTTGCATCAACATCATAGTTGGCTGGAAGCTGGTCAGGATTAATAGGAAAATGTCTCAGATTAACTAACTTTAACTCAAGCAGGTGTTGGAGAGCTTCAACATGACTTATAAGTAATGGATCAAACCTTTTGGGGTGTCTTTGTTGATTATTGTTGTTCTATCTCGGAGAATTCTGATGCCTTTGTTATTGTGGATGTTGTTGTTGTTGAGGAGCGTTTACCGAAATATTTATAGTGTTGATCTGCTGATGATGCTGATAATTCCTATCTCTTCCCCTGTAGGCATGAACCACAATCGTTTCACCCTCTTTATTCATAGGTTAAGAGACAAATAGTTTCTTACTTCCTCCACTTGAAGACCCACTAGAATTAACAATTTGAATTCTTCTCAATTTCAGCCCAACTTTTATTCTCTTGCCGGCCATAAACAATTCAGCAAATCCCGTAGAGGTGCTTCCAATCATATGATCATAATAAGGCACTTGTAATGTACTGATGAACATCTCAATGAGTTTCATCTCTATGAGTGGAGGTTGAACTCTGGCAGCTAGTTCACGCCATTTCTGGGTGTATTCTTTGAAAGACTCTTTTGGACCTTGCGCCAAACTCTGCAGTTGATTGCGATTTGGTGCCATATCGATGTTGTACTGATATTTCCTAAAAAAATCCTCAGCCAAATCCCTCCAGTTCTTAATGCGCGAACTTTCTAGACTCATATACCACTCTAAAGAGACACCTAATAAACTATCTTAAAAATTGTGGATCAATAACCCCTATTCCTCAGTATGCACATATATCTTACGATAATAAGCCCTAGGGTGAGTCTTTAGGGAAGTAAGTCCATTATATTTCTCAAATACAGGAGGCTTAAATTTTGGAGGAACCTTCATTCCAGGTATTAGTCCAAAATAATTAGCATCCATTCCAAGGACCCCTTGTCCTTCCACGGCCTTGAAATGCTCCTCGAGCATGAGATACCTTTTGTCTTCAACAGGAATCCTAGGTCCAAATTATTCACACAATGAAGATCATCTTCTTGATCAAACTCAAGCATCTGGTATCTCCTACCTCTTCTGTCGGCAAGAAGTTAAGATCCAGGTGGTAGTGGAAATTGTCTGTGATTACCAAACATACCCGGGTGACAGAAAGGATTTCCAAAACCATGTTGTTCATGAGCATTCTCCTGATAATTTCCTAGTCCAGCAGAGGTGTCCCCATACAAGCCATTCCCATTCTTTTCTTGATTCATACAAGAATTTTCAACAAGGTCCCTCAGCTCATCCTGCCTTCGGCTCACATTAGTAATGACTTCCATAAATTGCATCATTTGATTAGCCATCATAGCCCTCATCTCAGCCAATTCTGCTTGAACTTGATCCATCTGTCGTGGAAAGTTATTCCTGGTAGAGTAACGATGAGTAGTCGTCTTGAACTCTGATAAGAGAAGCATAATCAAGATAAGAGTACCGTCCAGAAACCTGTCATGATGCAAAATGTACGAATGAATGATATGTGAATGCAATGTTTTATCATTTTCGGGAATATCCTGCAGTCCTTCATCAAGCATCAATAAGCAATAGGATAAACAACAAGATAAAGAGACTAGATACAAAACATCTGAATAGAAACTGCTCATATCATAAAATCAAACAAACATCCATACAAAAAATTCTTAATACAAACAAAGTCAATCATCATTAAGATCCTGTCCAACAAGATTGGTGTTGATCTTGTTAACAAGTAAAACTGAAAAGAATGTTCCGAAAAGCCTCCTCCAAGAAGCCTGATCGCTTTTCTAATCATCATTTCAAAATGAATCTTCAGTTACAAAGCATTTATTCTTCATCAAAGCCAACAAATAATGGTACTTGAGCTCCCAATCTTCGGGACTCTCATTTCCTATCTCAGTTTCCTCTGTTGGAGTCTTGCCTTGGTTTTCTACCCGGGCTTTGACCATTGTTAACTCCTTTACCACTTGAGTCAACCAAACATCTTTTTCTCAGAGCTTTTTCTTCAAATCCTTAACCTCTTCACACCAAAGGCACGAATTATGATCCTCGTGGTGCAGGATGTACAAAAGACGATCCAACACGATATACAGAATCAGTCTCCTAACCGTTAATCAATGGGTCAAAATCAGGTTGAGGTTATAACAACTCCCCCTTTTGATGATCTTGAATCTGACTTGTATAAGTATCGCGAGCTACACCTCTGTTCTGGCTAAAGGAGAGTTTCCATTTACTGCGCACGTGTTGCCAAGCCACTTTCACCTTTTCAAGAAAAACCGTGTCTTCCCCTTTACCGAAATAATGGTTTCCATCACTTCCCGATCAGTGGGTATGTCCATCATTATAAATCCTAATTGACGACGTGCCAAGATAGAAATATAGTTAACGCAACCCCTTGTTTCTATGAGAGGAACATTACGGAATTCTCCACACCCTATAATGATCTCCTTTAAGCCCATCACAATTTGCCAAACAATATCATACGTGTAAGTCCCATGATACGATGAGACCACATAGACGACTCGACAACATGAACAAAAGGCCCTTTTATAGGCATGTGCATCATCAACCATTTGTAAAGTACAATTGCACAAAACATGACTTCCCCTTTTTTTCCATGTCGAGAATGGATGGTGTAATAAGTGTCGGCAAGTAGAGTTGCTATCAGGTTACCATTCATGAAGACATGTAATGCAGATAAATGTACCAACTTATCAGAAACCGAAAAGAGGACTATGCCATTAATCATAGCCACAAGAAGCGCATTGAATATGGTCCATTTCTCCCCCCTTGCAAAAACCTTGGCCTTTGATATCATATAATTCAGAGAGAGGCCACTCGTGCCGCTTTTGTCAATCCAGTTATCTTCAACTTCACCATAGGTCAAATAAAGAGCCTTGACAATTTCCATGTAGTCTGGAGTCTCTGGTACTTGAACAAAAGGAATACCATCAGTGATCTTGACATCAAAAATGTGTGCATACTCTTCTAGGATTGGTGCTAATTGATAGTCTCAGAAAGTAAAAGAGCACAACTGCGGATCATAGAATTGAAGAAGTGTTCTCACGGCTCACTCTTCAAAATCATCATTCACCAATGGCAATATGTTTCCATACTGTGCTCTGAAAACTTCTTCATTCGGCCCTCTCACAAGAGCTCCTATCTCTCGCAATCGACCACCAAAGCATGGAAACTAATAAGAAGCAGTGTTTTTGAGAGGCTTCATGCTTGTCTCCCTATTGCTATCCATCTTTGATGCCAATGACAACTTTAGAATAATCCTGGAAATGACATGAATATGCAGGTTAGACACACACACACACACACACACACACACACACACAGATATATATATATATATATATATATATTTTTATATTTGTACAATTATTTTTATAAAATAAATATGCCATAATGAAAGTGCAACAAACATGGGATCAAAGGTTCCATAATGCTGATTAACGGATGCGCCCTTTCTGAACATGTTGGGTGCATTAGGATCAAAAGTCTGGAACATAAACCTAAATGAACCTCTTGGTCAATAGATCAGAAACTCAGAAAATAAATCTTAGAACCATTGAAACAAAACGGTCTCCAACAGAACATAATCATCATCTGAACATTGACACAACCTATACTTGTGGTAATAAATTCCCTCTCCACTCACGGGTGAAAACTAGATCAGGGTAAGGTCAGGTAACCCAGAATAGAGGGTACTCCTATAAAACTATCGATCTCTCACCTATGTGAAAATGATAGTCCTTCATTTGTACCTCATTTGAGCATCAATGACATGACGGAAATAATAAAACCTAAGTCAACTAGCCGACATGTTCCACTTTATTCCTAATGTTCTATGGTTATCACTTGGTGGGTATTGGGCCTTTTACCTCATAGTAACACCCACCCATCATGAAACAGAGACATCACAACAATAGTATATTTATAACAGTAAAATGAAATGCACATATATACTCAGGTAAACAAGTATGAAATAAGAAAAGTTGTAAGACACATAAAATAAACACTCAAATAAAAGAAAACAAGAACTAGGAGCGACTCCGAGATGGACCAGCATTTGGTCGACTCTCCCTAATGAAGTCACCAGGTGGCACAACTGGCTGGACTGTCAACTGATGATTAAATCAATGCATGCCATCAAACGTTTTTTTATCCTTCTGAAAGGGAAAGGTAAACATCGAGTAAACTTGATAAGCATGAAATCACGGTCAAACGACCGAGATATCGGGTAAGGGAGTCTGTTACGCAAGGGGAAGGTATTATCACCCCACATGCCCATAGTACTCTACGATATCCACTCTTGTTATTATAATCTAATGGGTATGTTTAAATTCTATGGGGTGACACCCATTAGACATTACAAGTTAGATGATAAAACATCACACCTAACATTGATATCGAAAATCGCAGTAGGATAACAAACATAAGCGATGGTGAAACATCGACACAAAGATAGCAAAATGTCATTGCTAGGAATGAAAAAACATGATAATTTAGATGATAAAACATCACACATAATAATGATATTGAAAATCATAGTAGGATAACAAACATAAGTGATGGAGAAACATCGGCACAAAGATAGCAAAATATCATGGCAAGGCGGTAAGATGGCAATTTAACAAGGTTTAAAACAAAGCCAAAAGACACATAAACAATTAAGATTGGTTCGTATTTTTTACCTTGAAGAAGGATTTAAGTTTATTAGAGATGTTTTACGATTTGCCAAGAAAAAGGAAGATTTTGTTTTAAGATGCAATAATAAAAAAGAGAAAACAACTAAGGGAGACTATCCTAATCTCTAGCCCTAGTGTAATCATATAAGGGTGAACCTAAGGTTTGGATTAACAAAAGGGAAACATCTACCTAATGTTATCATACATGGATGAACATCATAAGGTCTACTTGAATCAATCTTAACCAAGAAATAATCAAGAATCCTATGGGGAGCATGGCATAGAAAGTGAGTAACCACTCAAACAATCAAATAAATTCTTTGGCAAAAGCACACACAGACACATGACATGAGTAGTCACCAATAATTCATGTAAAATGCCTAACCAAGATATCAAAGATTGAGGTAGGAAATGAAAGACACATATGCTGGGGAAAAAGGGGGAAAGCTCTAGCCAGGGGAAATATATGAACCGAGTCTGAGAAAGCTTAATTGTAGGATATCAAAACTATACCATGGCACTAGAATTCCAAGTAAGCAGACTAATATGGTATGCATAATCACAGAACGTTAGCATTGACCAATTCGAGTTCAAGACAAAGTGTGGGGTAAGGAACCAATCCCTTTTCCACTAGACTGACTCTTTATACATGATCATGGGAAAGTGTTTGGAGCTCGGAACTTGCAAAAAGCAAGCATAGGAACAACACAGATGAAAACTGGTGGGGGTTGATTATTAACCTTTTCCACATGCCTCTCATTTTCTTTGGGAGGACTTATGGATGGTAGCCATAAAAGGACCTAAAACCATGTCCTTCTATAGAAGCACAAATGTAAACACACTTGAAAAATACCTACTTCAAAGGGATGGTTTTAAACAAACACAAATACCAAGCAAATGCACAGAGTAAGAAATTTCCTTAACCAAGATCTTTAAATAAACCAGATGGAATCCTGACATGCTCCACAACAGAAATACCTTCATGCAAAGAAAGTGGTAAAATCCTACTTCTCATGCTCTCTAGCAAGCGGTGAAAGGGATGGGAAAATACCTAAAGGATAACAATCCGTGCAGTCTAAACAAAGAAAATAAGAAACCAGAGAACTTCGTAAGCTGCTAGCATGAACTAAGAAGATCTAATGAGGATATGCGTCGAAGCATCAATATGTAAGAATGAAGTGTGTAGAGAACACATCCAAACATCCACAGAAAACCTTACGTCGGATAACCATCCTAGCAATGCAAGATAATAGTGTGCACAATGCTGTGTGCATAAGACAAAGAACATGTGTCGACATATTATCGTACCCCAAATTTGTCGTACCCAGATGATTTTATTTTCCAAGATTAAAATAATAAATAAACGTTTAACTAAGAATGCTACATCAATATCTGATGGCCCGTCCTTTATATTTAAATCAACCGGGGTGTATTTTAATTCAGGAAAGCGGGGCTTTCTAAATCAGAAACACTCGTATATCTGGGAACCCATTCGCGAAGCATGTTGGCCAATCGCCCATGCGATTCGTAAACGGGAAGTTATTCAAATAACTATTAAAGCCAACTTAAGTTTAAGTGGTTATTAGTTGAAATTGAACTTATTAAATCCATTTAGAGATTTTTTTGCCAAGAAGGAGGGTGTGAATTAAATAAAAAAGACAATTAGGTTTTCATTGTTTCAAGAAGGAGGGGGTATGATTATAATTATCGGCCCATTAGAAGCAGTAAGCTAGCCCAATTGTTTATTTTAAAGAAAAAAACTATTTCGTTTTAAAAAGGAAAATATATATATATATATATATATATATATATATATATATATATATATATATATATATATATATATATATATATATATATATATATATATATATATATATATATATATATATATATATATATATATATATATATATATATATATATATATATATATATATATATATATATATATATCAATATTCAATAAATATTTGTATCAATTTATTAAAAGATCTATTCAAAAAATTAATTATTGGATTGTAGAAAATTATCTGATTTTTATTTATGATAAATTTCTATTTTATAATTTTAGTTCATGATATTTATTAAAAGATTTTTGGGAAGTGGGTTGTTGTGTTGATAATTGGTGTTGAGTCAAAGAAAAGGAGCAAAGTCTGCTAGAAGGCCTTAGGCCTAATCCGTGCGGGGAAAAAAGAAATGCTGATAAACATTGTTGTTTGCTGTAATAAAAAAATGTAATATAGTTGGGCTAAGAACAATATGTAACGTGAAGCCCATTTAAATAATAAAAAATATGTTTTTTTCTCTGTAAAACGATAACTTGCTGGCCCAATTAAACCAAAAGTGCAATAACTAATACTGTATAGATTTCCCAAAATTAACGCACATTTCTATCAGATAAACTAATACTGTACAAATCTTATTACAGTCCAAACACTAAAATAATACATAATCTTCTTGCAAAACCAAATCTTCTAGACTTAAATCCAAAACACATGACTTAAAACAGAAATATGTTTTAAAATCAGAATCCTGGTTTTCTTGTTACAGCAAGAACATAATGAATCAAATCCAAGAATACAACATACATTTAATCTATTATTATCAGAATCAAATCAAAACAAATCATATATTACAGAATAAGAACCAAATCAATTACAGATAATCAGAATCAATTAACAAGTAAATCCAAATCCTAATTTATCTCATAATCTCTAAATCTATGTTGTAACACCAAAACCCTAAAAGAAATTCCTAACTATATAAGAAAACAGAAGATTAAAAGAATAAGGGGGATTTTCGCGGAGGCTGGATACAAAAAAGAAAGATATTTTTGGATACAGAAACGGGGAAGAAGAGCAAGGGAAGGCGGATTTGTTATAGTGAAATTTTTACCACGAAGCTTGTAGAGAGGACCGAGTCGCGAAAAGTTGAAGAAGAACTCGCCGTTGTCAGAAAAGAAGAAAGGGGTGATTAGGGTTCAACATCTGAAACCCTAATCACCGTTTCCTTGCGCCATCGCCTTAAATCGCATGAACCACCTTCACCGTCACCATCTTCAACCCATCGTTACCTGCAAACAAGAAGAGGCGAATGGATCAGTACCCAAATCGGAAGAAGCTCGTAAAGTCAAAATATTGGAATCGCGAAAGGGGTAAAACACTTTGCTCTCGTTTCCTTTTGATTGTTTGATTTGGGGAGGGTTTTGGGGTGGTCGGATTTGTGTTTGTGGTTACGGTAGCACCGCCGGAGGGTTAGAAGAAACTAGGGTTTATAAAGAGGAAGAGAGGAGAAGGTTTTGCGCAAGAGAGAGAGAGAGAGGAATAATTTGAAATGAAAATTATAATAAGCAAAAAAAAACTTATTATTTATGATGTTATCATGTGCACGTGCGACCACCATAACTAACATGTGCTTTAAAATCTCATCCACATGATCTCGGTGGACGGCTGTGAGGCCAATTCCACCATAAGCCTATGCACTCGCACCACACATGATTATCCCGGACCCTCTCCAGTTCACTTAATGGGACGAGCCCAGCGATATGCATACCCCCTTGCCCATAGTTTGCTAAATCATAAAACGAAACAAACCCCCTCCCTGCCTGAATTATTCTGGGCCTAGCCTAACCTCCTTTTAGCACCCCCACTTTTTACTTGCCAAAAGAAATTGCAACCCCCCCAGATTTACTTAAATTATTATTATTTATTATTATTTATTTCATATTTTTTATGCTATATTTAATTAATTATCTATTTCTTTTTCTTTTATAATTATCATTATTATTATTAATTTTTATTATCATATTTTAAATATTATTATTATTATTATTATTATTATTTGTTATATTTATATGTTATTATATGATCAAACAAAATATTTTATATCAAAATTCCATATATTATGCATTAAATCTTTTTATATCATGCATTGATCAAAACACTTTTACCATTAATATAGTTAAAAAAACACAAACGAATATCAAACTTATTTTTCACGAACAAATTAATCTAGACAACTATTTTTTTGCAAAAGGGTTTTAAACAAGTTTTGACTTACTGCGCACTCAGTCAAAATCTCCGCAATCACTACTCCCGACCGAGTGCGAAGTGATTCAAAATATGTTTGCAAACCCCTAAAAAAACACCAACCCATACGAACTACGAATTGGGACTATGATCCCTCATAAGAGGATACGTAGGCATAAGATAAAAAATCGTAGCGAGTTACCCTATAAAAAATTTAAACCCTTCCCCTAATAAAATTTAAATCTTGTTTCCCCAACTCAAAACCTAAAACCTAGTATCCTTGTAAACAAGGTAGATGAAAGGTGCCTAACACCTTCCTTTCATATACAGAAGTCTGAAACCTAGAATCTCTGTCTGCGAATTAGGGTTTTCTATTAGATGCCCTTCCCTAGGATAAAAACTAATAGTGGTGACTCTTGATTAAAAAACCAATCGCTACAACTGGAGACCCTACTGGGGACTCTCCTTACCCCTAGGTTTTAGGTTTTACTTTGGGGGTTTTCTATTTTATTTATTTATTGAATTTATCTTTTTTATTGCGTTTATTTATTTGTTATCAATTTTTCTTATCATCATATACTTACTGTGTGGCTGGATATTTGTATTTCAAAAAAATATTTTTTAAACCTTAATAAGAAGGTTCGTCTATTAGCTTAGGGGGTACATCATCCATGCGAGTTTATGTGACGATTTCGCCTAGAGTCGGTGAACTTCCGAAGAAGGAATACTTATCGAGAGATATCCTCTTGAAGAGTAGGACTTTGGAAGGTCACCCATGACTCTTTGTAACGACTTTAACCCAAAATATCATAACGAGACCTTTCAGGACTTTGAGATGAAAGTCTCAGTCCGTAAAGAGGCTCCACCTAAGGAAGGCCCTCATTCCCTTTCCCTCTGGTGTTATTCATGACACCCTTAAGGAAGCCACCTTTTGGGAGGGTAGACTAATCGTAGGTCAAAATTAAGGAGTCTACCTTCTAAGGGTAATTATCACAAAAGTCCCATCACTCAACCTTACACCCACGCACTCATACATTTCATGTATTCGTCATACATTCATCATATATTCGTCACCCGTCTCTTTCTCTTATTCACGGGGTACAAAAAAATAAACTGAAGATCTCAGTGATTATCTTTAAAAATGGATACTGAAGGAAACAACTTACCCGCGCTAGCACGCCAAACATGTCTGAAATCAAAGCCACGAAAGGGAAATAATGTGTTGAATATGTTCTCAAGCTTTGTCCAGCAATAGGGGATGGTTTCAAGATCAGATATCCACAAGCGCACCTAGAAGACTTATTTCCTTTTTGCTTGATTTCATGCAAATAAAGTTTTGGTTTAAGATTATAATATTTTTGAACATCTGAATTATGTTGCCTTCAATAAAAGCATTTTGTTTCCAAATCTCGTTTGTGTATATATTTCAAAGATAGTCACCAAGTAAAATAATAAGTAAGCATGTACCAGATGAATAAGACATTTAAAACAAGAAACCATTTCATGTGCATACACGTTCGTTCGCACGCATGCATTCACGAACACCTGCATATTATATCAAAACTCACTTTTCAAAAAAAAATCTCTCCAGTTGAACCATTGGTAGAAGAAAATCTCCACCTCATTGGCCTCCATGTCAAACAGGGCCTATCAACAAAAAGAAATGGAAAAAATCGAGGAAACTCAGGCTGCATTCAAAGAGGATCTCGACCAAGTAAAGGGTGATGTTACTTCAATGAAAGGAGATCTAAGTCAAGTTCTCCTAGATTTGAAGAACATTATTGACAGGCAAGACCATATTCCCAGGGTAGCTCTCGAAGAAGTAGCCAAACTATTGGTGCATCAAGCGGTTACCAACCAAGAAAAGAGCCAGAAGCAGGACTCCAAAAGTCCGTCATGGCCCAACAAGAAGTTGAAACTGAAGGGTTTGTCCTACCTCCACCAAAAGCAGGGGAATCACATACCCTAGAGATTTCAACTAATAATGCAGACAACTATTTGGACCTGCAATACGGAGACCACGTACCTGAGGACACCAACTAAGCACCCATAAAGACGACTGGTACTCTTGCTGTTGATAATCCACTGGTAATAAATCAGTAAAAAGCTCTGGAGGAAAGATTAAAAGTTGTGGAGGGTTTTGACGCTTTCAAAGTAGACGCTCTCGAAATGGGCCTAGTTCCTGATGTGGTGATTCCACACAAAGTTCAAAGTACCTGAGTTTGAAAAATACAAGGGGCTCACTTGTCAAAGAAATCATCTCCGTATGTATTGCAGGAAGATGCATGCCCATGCCCATGATCAGAAGTTGATGATTCACTATATTCAAGATAGCCTGAGTGGGGCATCTTCAGACTGGTATATGTGTTGTACCCCAATTTTTGCCCCTAAGATTCCTCTATCATATCATATCAACTCAATCATAACAAGATCACATTAGGGTTGGTTCTTCCTCTTTTTTCCTATCTTTAAGTTTTCTCTTGAGGAATCTCCAAGCACCTTGGTTGTGTATTTTGTATATGTGTTGTTGACTAACTTCTAATCAAAATACAAAAAATATTTGTCTTTGTCTTTGTATATTTTTGTTTTGTAGGTACCAAGTCGAAGCATCTGACAAATAAGGATTTCTGGTATTATTTTCCTAAAATCTCTATTTGCAAAGTAAAAGAATTAAAAATTTTCATTTTTTTCACTGATGCAATCGATTGCTCTTAAAGTGCAATCGATTGCACATAGTGTATTTTGCGCCATTTTTGAAAAAAATACATTGTGCAATCGATTTGCATTGTAGTGCAATCGATTGCACAACGTGAAAATTAAAAAAAAATCAACATTTTAAACTTGTCAAATTTTGGCTTCAATTTTCCTTCACTTTTGAAAGATGTATCATTAATTCAAATTTTAGTGCCAATCTTTCATTTTTAAAAATAATAATTATTAATTCAAATTTTGGCTTTAATATTTGAAAGAATTATCATTAATTCAAATTTTGGCTCTAATTTTTGAAAGAGTTATCATTAATTCAAATTTTGGCTCCAAGAATCAATTACCAAATTACCACTAATCCCAATCCTAAAACTCTATAAATAGAGCTCTCATTTCATTCAAATTTCAAGCTTTTGATAGCCAAATCCACCTTGCTAAAAGATCTCTCAAGTCTCTCCATCTACCAAATTCACTCAAAGCTCCATTTTCAAAAAGTTAGTAAGCTTTGCATTGAAGCTTACTAATCTTTGAGCTAAACCTTCATCCAAACACTTTTTCTCCATCAATACTCTACATCCAAGCTTGGTCAATTGATTCTTGTGGTTGAACTGAAGCAAATTCTTGAATTTGTTTTGATAATTCTCTAGATCTACCTTTGGTAAGTTGGATAATTCATCTTTCACAATGTGATCTCTTGTTGATCTTTGGGTTTGATTCTTTGAGCATTATTTTGCGATTCCAATGGTGTTATTTTCTCATAATTTGATGGAATTTACGTGCTCAATTGGATCCATGATCACAAGGTGTTTGATGGAAAGTTTGAACAAGAAATTGCCCTTTTAAAATGTTGTTTTTGCTACTGTAACAGTGTGCAATCGATTGCTGTAACTGTGCAATCGATTGCACATAAACAATTTTGCACAATTTTTTGAAAATTGTACTATGTAAATCGATTTACACAATAGTGCAATCGATTTACACAGGGACAAAATGTATTTTTTTCCTTGTTTTGGGGCAGCTTTAATCCAAAATGCTTTTTCTACTCACTCCTTTTTTATTGTTGGTTTGGATTGCAATTTTAAATGTCCAATTTGTCTTTAAACTCAATGGACTTTGTGATGTAGATGAAGTTGGATAAATGTTAATCAATTCAAATCTACCTAAGAGTGAATTATTTAATTTATTTTTGGTGTTTTGGATTTATGATATGTTTAGTGCTTTAATCCATCTAGAGGAGTGGTTGAATTTAAAGATGAAAGGATTTTGAAATGGTGATCCAAATTAGCTTATCATTCCCCCCCTCTTCATCTTATCCCTTTATTTTTTTAATTGTGCTACATGTTAAGGGATGGTGATCTCTATATCATTTATCCAAACATGAAGTACATAGATTTCTATTGACCGGCCTCAAAATAGGTGTGACTTCTACATAAGTCCACTTATGATTGCTTAACATAGCGCTAAATTTGTCCCGATTCGAATAAATGATCATTCGTGGCCCAAACTTATGATTGCAAGCCCAAGTATGTTAATTTGATATCTTTGATCAAATAACCTTGACATTCATTGTGTGTAGGCTTTGGTTCTACCAATCCTCTAATGGATCTACAACACCTTTGGTCAACGCAGATCATTTAAACATCGTTGATCATTACATGTTTCCTTGTGAGAATTTCGAAATGGATGATATACTTGACAAAAAGCAAATGCAACTTGTTGTGTGGAGGATTTGGTTCTACCAATCCTCTAATGAGTTCCAAATGCAAGTTTCAAGATGGACATCCAGCTAACCACTAATTACTAACAATTAACTTTACTTTACGCTTTTATTTTCATGCTTTATGTACCATTTACTTTTAGGATTTTACATTTCATGCTATTTTCATCTTTGCTCACTTGAGCATTTACTTTTATGTCATTTTTATTTTGCTCACTTGAGCTTTTCTTTCTTTTTTTAAAGACACCTAATAATCAACATGAACCATAAAAATCATTAATGATACTTGGACTACATGGTTACTATCCTTTGTATTATGGAGTGATGGACTTCTTGGACTTAGGATTAGAGACCTTGGCCTATCTTGGAGACTTTGTAACTTTATTTGATATTTTTTATGGAGTTCTTGAGGTTTACCTCAAGACATTGGGTTGTTTGTTTGTTTTGTGTGCAGGTTATTGAGATTACGATCTTTGTTTGTAATCTGGAATTCACCCGTATACAGCCGTTACTCTGCCCAATTTTTGCAAAGACTTAAAACACTTGAAGTTTGGTTCTCTCAAGAGGTCTAGTATCTTTTCTTGCTTGGTTTCAATCCGAAGAATGGGAATTCTATATTGACTCATAATGTCAAGTATTAGCTTCTTGTTGGTTAGATGGTTCTTATCCCTAGCTTTTACCTTGTGCTTTAGGATAGCCTTTTATTCTCCTCCCATCTTCTTTAATTTCAAAAATCTTCTCGCTCCTTTAAAAAAAAAACTCTTCTTGTTTTGAAACTTGAAACATTTTCATAATAAACTTGGACTTAGGTCCATGCATTTTCAAAATATTTTCATAAATAAATCTCAATCAATTTAATAATACCTTGACATTTTTGTGAGAAGACTAAAAGTCAATCAATCTCATTTCAAACCATTTTTCCACTTTGGCTTTTATCTTTAAACTTTTCTCAAAGGATTAGACTCTTGTCAATCCTTGTAGTGATGCAAACAACTATACTTCTACAATATGTAGTGAAGTGAGATATTTTCCACTTGGGTGTTGAGTGAGGCATTGTTGATTTTAAAATCTAAGCCATATCCTCCACTTTGAGATGATGCAAATTCTCCTTTCTCATGATTGTGGGTAGTAAGTATGTTTTTCACACGGACAATTGCGATGATGTCTTATCTCATAAAATCAACCAACACAATTATGTTTCAAATTTTTAAAAGAGGAACTACGTGTACCCTGATCCCCTATTGCACGAAAGGTGGTACGTAGGCACTAAAGGTTCGCAACCGCGGAGGGTGCAAAAATCATAAAAATATTTATTTTCTCACCTCCACCATCCATTTTATATACAACACATTTTTATAGCCAAAATATACAGATTTTTCAAAGAGGTTCCTGCAGAGTACCGTAGATGTTTAGGGTGCGAATACCTTCCCTTTGCATAACCAACCCCCTTACCTTGATTCTTTCCCCCTCTTTTTGGGTTATTAGCTCTTTTCCCATTCCTTTGGAAACAATAAAGCGCGGTGGCGATTTTTATTTTGATTTGTATAAAGTCTAGTCAATCCAATGGCTTAGTCTTGCACATTTCTACCGCTACAGAAAAAATGGCGACTTCACTGGGGAAAGATTGACCTCTTGCTGGTCCATCCCTAAGTGGGTTAAACCTATCTTTGTTTATATCTGTATATGTGCTATTGTTGTTTATGTGTTATATTTTGTATATATGTTGTTAGAACAATGTTTGAATCTACTACCCTATATTTAAGTTTTGATGATAACAAAGTGAAAAGATATAGTATTTATAAGTTTCATGAATGAACTATTTGCTGCCTAAAATTATTATGTTCTGACTCGCAGATACACTGATTGAAATAAGCAAGATCACATCTATTCAACATCAGAATTTGATTTCATACACCAGCATCAGAAGTTGCTAGATCAGAACGTCAAGATCAGATGATCAACTCACGTACATGCTGAAGCCTGATGAACAAGACTGCGCTCAAACACTCTGATACAGAAACACAATAGTTCATCAGCAGCGAAGCAGAATCAGAATGAGCCAAGCCAGAACTTGCGCTAAGTAAGCAACGGTACTGTGCATTGAAAGCTAATTAATTCCAACGGCCTCATTCCAGACAAGATCTGCTCAAAAAGGAAAGCTTGTTATTAGCATTGAATCAAGAATATTGCATCCAACGTTCATCATCTCAAGTGCTATATAAACAAGGCTTTGAAGATTGAAATGGTTAATGCTCTCCAAATCTCTACACGCACAAAAGCTGAACCATAATCTTCGTTCTACCAGTTTTGCTAAACCACATACTCTGATATTCCATTACTGTTTAGCAATCTAGTTTCTAAGCTTCATTTTGTGTATACATCACAGTTGTGATATAGTTTTGTAGAAAACATCCATACACACATAGTTTTATCTCTTTGTAAGAAAGTGTTGCCTTGACAAACCGGGTTGTGGTTTGAATCAAGAAGGCTTTAGCAGTTGTTAAAGCAGTCTGTAATATTCAGTTGAATATAGTGAATTAAGACCTCGTTGGAGAGAGGCGAAATCACCTTGACGGGTGGACTGGAGTAGTTTGAGATCAAACGAACCAGGATAAAAATATCGTGTTCATTGCTTTAGATTTCAGTTTTACAATTCACCCCCCCCCCCCCCCCTTCTTGTGTTTTTCACCACTTCAATTGGCATCAGAGCGCCTGGTTCTGAGCTAAAACACTTAACCGTGTCAGTACAAGATCCAGCGTCAGAAAAACACAATGGCAGGAAACAATTCTCACATCAGCAATGACAACAATGAGGACAGAGACAGATTCAGTGGCAAACCTCCAGTCTTTGATGGAGAAAACTTTGATTACTGGAAAGACAGAATTGAAAGCTTCTTTCTAGCACATGATGCTGATCTGTGGGATATGGTGACAGATGGATACACGCACCCTGTGAATGCAAGTGGTCAGAAGATTGATAGAAAATTAATGACTGATCAACAAAAGCGTGACTTCAAGAATCACCACAAGGCCAGAACCATCCTCCTCAGTGCCATTTCCTATACTGAGTATGAAAAGATCTCCAACAGAGACACAGCAAAGAACATCTTTGATTCTCTCAGAATGACGCATGAGGGCAACGTTCAAGTCAAAGAAACAAAAGCTCTGGCGCTCATTCAGAAGTATGAGGCGTTCAAAATGGAAGAATCTGAATCCATTGAAACTATGTTCTCTATATTTCAGATTCTGGTAGCTGGTCTCAAAGTTCTGGACAAAGGATACTCTACTGCTGACCATGTTAAGAAAATAATCAGAAGTTTACCCAAGCAGTGGAGGCCTATGGTTACTGCTCTGAAGCTAGCTAAAGATCTCAACAAAATCACTCTGGAGGAACTTATAAGCTCCCTCAGAAGTCATGAGATAGAGCTAGAAGCTGATGAGCCTCAGAAGCAAGGTAAGCCTTTAGCATTAAAATCTAACAGAAAATCTGAGTCTAAAGTTTTGCAGGCAGTTGAAGAAACATCTGATGGATCCTCATCAGAAGAAGACGAACTTTCCCTTCTCTCCAGAAGAGTGAATCAACTGTGGAAGCAAAGACAAAGGAAGTTCAGGAATCCCAGAAGATCTGATCAGAACGAGTCTTCTTCCAGATACAGAAAGACAGATTCTTCCTCTGGATACAGAAGATCTGAAGGCTCCTCCAGTAGCAAGAAGCCAAACACCGAAGACATCGTCTGCTACGAGTGCAATGAGCAAGGACACTACAAGAGTGACTGCCCAAAGCTTCAGAGGGAAAAGCCCAAAAAGAAGTTTGGAAGAGAGAAGAAGAAAAGTCTCATGGCTACATGGGATGACTCTGACTCGTCTGAAGCTGACTCAGAATCAGATGATGAAAGGGCAAACATAGCTCTCATGGCTAACATTTCAGAAGATAGTGAAGCTTCTGAATCAGACTCAGAATCAGACACAGAAGAGGTATTTCCTAACTTCGCTGTTAACTTTACAAAGGCTGAACTTGCTGAAAGCCTCAATGAGATTCTGGAACGTTATCAGCAAATTAGAGCTAAATTCAGAGACCTGAAAAGGAATCTTGAATCTGACTCTAATAAGTCTGAGAGTCTCAAATTGGAAAATTCTGAGCTGAGAGATAAGATTTCAAAATTAGAAAACACTTTACAAAACTCTCAGAAGGAACCAATTTCTGAAACTCCCAGCAACGCTGATGAGATCATCAAGGAGTATGATCATAGTTTCCAGAAGTTCCTAGCTAAAAGCATAGATAGAAGCAGAATGGCTTCAATGATCTATGGAGTTAGCAGAAACGGCAGGAAAGGAATAGGATACCAAGGTAAGGTTCCTACACCAAAGAATGTCATGGACTTAACCATTAAACACACTCCTTTAAATTCACACTTTGTGTATGGTCACACACATGATATCAAATATACTAGCAGTAAGCACTCTGTGAAACCAAAATTCAACCAGAGTTTTGGTAAAACTAACAAGTCAGGACCCAAGAAAATCTGGGTACCTAAGGATAAAATAATACATGTTGCAGATATCTTTAGCAGCAAGTCAGAAACACCAGTCATGGTACCTGGACTCTGGCTGCTCACGACACATGACGGGAAGAAGGCATATGTTCCAAAGCCTGGAACTTAAGCCTGGAGGCCACGTTGGCTTTGGAGGCAATCAGAGGGGAAAGATAATTGGCTCTGGAACTGTAGGTAATGGAAATCTTCCCTCTATTAATAATGTTCTGCTAGTAGATGGATTGATGCATAATCTGTTATCCATAAGTCAATTAAGTGATAACGGTTATGATATTATCTTTAATCAAAAATCATGTAAAGCTGTTAGTCAGAAAGATGGGACTATCCTGTTTAATGGTAAGAGGAAAAACAACATTTACAAAATCAAACTTTCTGAACTAAAGAGTCAGAATGTAAAATGTCTTCTGTCTGTTAACAACGAGCAGTGGATCTGGCACAGAAGATTGGGGCATGTTAGTATGAGAAGAATATCTCAGATTAACAAACTCAATCTGGTCAGAGGACTTCCTAATTTGAAGTTCAATTCAGATGCTCTGTGTGAAGCATGTCAGAAAGGAAAATTTGCAAAACCTTCTTTTAAATCCAAAAATGTTGTTTCTACCTCTAAGCCATTAGAACTTCTGCACATTGACTTATTTGGACCAGTTAAAACTGCTTCAGTCAGTGGTAAGAAGTATGGGTTAGTAATCGTAGATGACTATAGCAGATGGACATGGGTAAAGTTCTTAAGACACAAGGACGAGTCACACTCTGTGTTTGTTACCTTCTGTAACCAAGTTCAGAATGAAAAAGATCTTAGAATCGTTAAAGTCAGAAGTGATCATGGTGGAGAATTTGAAAATAAAGATTTTGAGTCATTCTTTAATGACAGAGGCATTCTGCATGATTTCTCTTGTCCTAGAACTCCCCAACAAAATGGAGTTGTAGAACGAAAGAACAGAACATTGCAAGAAATGGCCAGAACCATGATCAATGAGACAAACGTTGCTAAGACTTTCTGGGCAGAGGCAATAAACACAGCGTGCTACATTCAGAATAGAATCTCAATAAGACCTATTCTGGAAAAGACTCCATATGAATTGTGGAAGAACAGAAAGCCCAACATTTCATATTTTCATCCATTTGGATGTACTTGCTTTATATTAAATACAAAGAATTATTTGAACAAGTTTGACTCTAAGGCACAGAAGTGTATTATGTTAGGATACTCTGAACGCTCAAGAGGGTACAGAGTATACAATACAGAAACACAGATTGTGGAAGAATCAATCAGTGTTCGTTTTGATGATAAGCTTGACTCTGAAAAGTCAAAGCAGAATGAAATTTTTGCAGGTATAGAAATTGAATTTGCAGGTTCTGAAGACAAGTCATCAGAAGCTCTCAACACAGACATTCCTTCAACGTCTGAAAGGAGCACTGCTAGAAATCCTACAACAGCTGCTGATCAACCTCAGAAGAGATTACCCAAAAGCAGCTTGGATCACCCAGAAGAGACCATCCTAGGAAGAAAGGAAGATCCAATCAGAACAAGAGCAAGCTTCAGAAACTCTGAAGAAACTCTTATGGGACTGGTGTCTCTGATTGAACCCTCTTCTATTGATGAAGCACTTCTGGATAATGACTGGATTCTGGCAATGCAAGAAGAGCTGAATCAATTCACCAGAAACGACGTATGGGATCTCGTTCCCAGACCAAAAGGATTCAACTTCATTGGAACAAGATGGGTGTTCAGAAACAAGCTAAATGAACAAGGTGAAGTCATCAGAAACAAGGCACGACTGGTTGCACAAGGTTATAGTCAGCAAGAGGGGATAGACTATACAGAAACCTTTGCCCCAGTCGCCAGGTTAGAATCTATCAGACTTTTAATTTCATTTGCTGTTAATAGAGGCATCACTCTGTATCAGATGGATGTCAAAAGTGCATTCTTAAATGGTTATATAGAAGAAGAAGTTTATGTTCACCAACCCCCAGGTTTTGAAAATACAAAACATCCAGAACATGTTTTCAAACTAAAGAAGTCACTGTATGGTCTGAAACAAGCTCCCAGAGCTTGGTATGAAAGGCTAAGTAACTTTCTGCTTGAAAATGAATTCACCAGAGGGAAAGTGGACACTACTCTATTCTGTAAAACAGTTAAGAGTGACATCTTAGTCTGTCAAATTTATGTTGATGATATGATTTTTGGTTCTACTAATCCTTCTCTTGGAAGAAAATTTGCTAAGTGTATGCAGGCAGAATTTGAGATGAGTCTCATGGGGGAACTGAAATTCTTTCTAGGAATTCAGATCAATCAAACTCCAGAAGGAACTTACATTCATCAGAGCAAATACATCAGAGATCTTCTGAAGAAATTTGACCTCTCAGAATGTAAGCCATCAAAGATTCCAATGCATCCCACGTGCATTCTGGAAAGAGAAGAGGTAAGCAAAAGTGTAGAACAGAAAGTCTACAGAGGTATGATTGGTTCTCTCCTCTATCTGACTGCTTCAAGACCTGACATATTATTCAGTGTTTGTATCTGTGCTAGATTCCAATCAGATCCTAGAGAATCTCACTTAACAGCTGTTAAGCGAATTTTCAAGTATCTGAAAGGTACTACTAATCTGGGTTTGTTTTATAGAAAATCTAGTGATTACAGCTTAGTAGGCTACTGTGATGCTGATTTTGCTGGAGACAGAGTGGAACGTAAAAGTACTTCTGGAAGCTGCCAGTTTCTGGGAGAAAATCTGATCTCTTGGTCCAGTAAAAGGCAATCAACAATTGCTCTGTCAACAGCAGAAGCTGAGTACATAGCAGCAGCAGGATGTAGCACACAAATGCTCTGGATGAAAAGTCAGCTTGAAGACTTCCAGATTTTTGAGAGTAACATTCCTATACTTTGTGATAATACTTCTGCTATTTGCTTAAGTAAGAATCCTATTTTACATTCTAGAGCTAAGCATATAGAAATAAAGCATCATTTCATTAGGGACTATATTCAGAAAGGTATTTTGAACTTAAAATTTATAGATACAGACCATCAATGGGCTGATATCTTTACTAAACCCCTTTCAGAAGATAGGTTTAATTTCATTCTGAAACATCTCAGCATGAAAGTGTGCCCAGAGTGAAAATGTTTTAATTCCATATATTTACTTTCAGAATGTAATTATTTTACTGTGAACTTCTGATCAATCTCCTTTCAGAAAGATAGAACATGCAGATTGTATCAGATGCAAGTCTAAAGATCTGAGAGTCTAATCTCAAAGACAGACGTGCTGATCACTACATCAAACAAGTGTCATCCAATCATCAGCATATCTCTGAAGCAGAACGCGTGCACGCTTCTGAGAAGGCAAAGCGCTGATTGGGTACATTGAGACACATGTCTGGTAACCGTTTTTAAGTATCTTTCTCAAATCCCCCAAAATCAGCAAGCATTTAATGAAAAAGTAATCATGCTTTTAAATAGCAATCATGATTTTTCTCTCTCTTAAGAAACGTTTATCTTTTCAAAATAATTTTGAAAACTCTATTTAAGCACATTAATCTCTCATTTATTCTTTACGCTTTCTCACTATCACTCAAGCATTTTCTGCATATTTCTGAGTTCACCTCTTGCAAACCTTTTTCTTCAATTCATTCTCAAAACCTTTTTAGTGTGAACAATGGCATCCTCCAGCAGCGTTTCTGCAGGTAATCAGAAGAAAGCAACTTCTGAGCAATATCAAGTGCCACTCAGAACTCTCCTCACTCCGGTGAAGAACCTTGAAGTGCTCTCTGAGTTAATTATAGATTTTGAAAGCTTGAAGGAGAATGGTTTTGACCTAACTGAAGAAATTAGGGCTCAAAAGTGGGAAAGGTATTTCGATAGGTTGGTTGGACCAACATTCCCAGCGCTGGTCAAGGAATTTTGGATTCACGCCAAGGTTTCAAAACATATAGTCATCTCCTCTGTCATGGGGAAGAAGATTGTGATTTCTGAAGATCTCATTGCAAGGCTAATCGGTCAAAGTGGTGGTGGCGTCCGTTGTATGGACATGGCTGAAAGATGTGCTGATACAGGTGTGGTAGCTAACAGGATTTTCACTCTTGGAATGCCCAGCAGCAAGATTAAGGATCTGAAGGATCACTGCAGAGTATGGGCTAAGATTGTTCTGGGATGCTTCAACCACAGGAAACCAACAAGTTCTCCTGATTATATAAATGTGGATCAGCAGTTTCTGATCTACTTTATTGATCAGAAGATAAAGATCAATCTGGCTCACTTCTTGTTCAACCATCTCAAAACCAGTGTGAAAGAAACAAGGGAAGAAGAAAGAACCAAGAGGGACTGGATACCGTTTGGAAGGCTTATATCAGATATTCTGACAGAGAATAGGCTGATTGAACATCTGATAGAAGCTCAGGAGCTGAGCACTATTGAACCAACAATTGGGAAACCTCTGAACGCAAAGAATCTGAAAAAGATGAAGCTGATAGAGAATATTCAGAAGGAACCCAGAGCTACTTCAACTGCTGATATCTCCAGCAGAAGAGTGCCTCTGAGTGATTTTCCGGTATTTTCTGAAATGGAATCCAAACCAGAGATGTTTCTCAGGTACCCAGATGCGTACAAGGCAGATGATACAGATCCAAAGCTGAACATCAGAGATTTGCATCAACCCCAAGCAGAAGTGACTTTGAAGAAGACAAAGAAGAGGAAAGCGCCATCAGAAGGATCATCTCAGCAGACTCCAAAGAAAAGAGGTATTTCATCTGCTGCCCCTATTTCAAAATCTTTTACTATTCCAGCATCTATCCCTCCTCAAACCTCTCATAGAATATCAATTCCCATCCCTACCATTGATGAAACCATACAAGAAGAAGACCCTTCTGAGGCATTAAAACTCAGAAGACCTAGAACCAAACAACCCAAACAACCAACAATTTCAACAACAACAGCACTTGACCAAGTGCTGGCTGATATTGAGCGTCAACATGCCTCTGCTCAACCAAACTCTGAACCACAAAATGTTCCTCCTCCACAACCAGAACAACAACAACAACCAGAACCAGAACCACAACAACAACCACTCTCAGAAGAACCTCTGATCCCTGAGCAATCAGAGATTCCACCTCCCTCTCCCCAACCAGAAATAAATCCTCCTTCACCACAAACAGAGTTTCACCACTCTGAAACCCCTTCTCCTCATCATTCTGACCCTCACTCACCTCAACCATCACCGCTGGCAATTCAGTTGCCATGTGGAACCACTGTTTTCATGCCCCAGTTACCATCCTCATCAGAATCGACACCACCAAAAACTCCCAAAACACCACCCACTCCAATCGAAATATCTGACTCTGATACCCCTCCTCCAAAACAAACAGCCTCTCAAAAAACCTTTGAAAACCCCAGCAGGACTTTCATTGACTTAACCAGTCTTGACCGTCTTGCTGATCTAAAACACAAAATTGCCATCCCAAAACCAAAGCAACCAGATGTTGGCTCTGGTATTTTGAATTTTGAAACAGGTGTGCTGCAATGGATTGCTTCTTTGAAGCAAGTCTGTCCTCGGATGATTGACCCAGCTGCTTCTGATCAGCTCTGGTCACAGTTCAGACGTTGGGTACGTGCTGAAGCCCTCAAGTTGCAGGATATCAACTATGAGCAGGCACAACAGAACTTCAGCAAGCTGCTGAAGGAAGTTGAAAGTCAGCTGCCTCAGGAAGTTGTGCTCCCTCTGGACAGTGAACCTTGGTCTGAGAAACAGCAAGCTGCAAAGGTGCAACCATCAGAAGAAGACAAGACCATTCAGGCTGAAGAAAAAGCAGAAGATGTTGCTGAAAGTTCTGAGAAGCCTCCTCCTTCTGATGCTTCTCAAGCTGCCTTGGACAGGCAGACTCTGGAAGAACTAAGGCTGAATGACATGCGTCTGCAGCAGCGGATGGATGAAAACGATCAGAAGATGAAAGAGAGAATGGATGTGCAGGACAGCAAGATTGACACTGTTGTCAGCATGGTTCATAAGCAAAATGAAACTTCTGAAAAGATTCAAGCGATGCTGGAGCGCCTGTTCACACGCTTGCCTCCTCAACCTTAAATCTTTTCTTTCATGCATGACCTTTTTCATGTTTTCTTGATTTTCTGATGTACTATTTTGATTATGTTTTGTAATATTTTCTTGCTCTGATTCTGAACTATATTAATATGATTAGTTTTTCTGATCTTAATAGTTTTAGCACATCACCAACACTTTTTGATTGCTGACAAAAAGGGGGAGAACAAGAATGATATTTAAATCAATAACGGCTAACTAGACAGAAATTCTCAAACATTCTAACTCTATTACTTGAAATGTTTTTTCTGTTTTGTTTAAAGTCTACAGGCACAAGGAAGCTCCTGGACACTCTGAAGACTAGAAGCTCTGATCAATGTTGCTCTGATCAATATGAAGTTCTGATCGTCCTAATACTCTGATCCAAAGCAAAGCTCTGACAAGAAAAGCTCTGAAGCTCTGCTCTCTGATAAGTCAAAGACTCTGATAATTTGATGTTCAAAGAAAGAAAAAGATCTGATCCTGAAGAACACGTATAATCAAAGGGAAGTAATAAACTCAGGGGGAGTATTTCCTTACTCCTTATTCTTTTACTTCTTATTCTGATACATATTCCAGATACCTTTTCACGTTATTTTAATTTAAAATATCTAGTTTTTGTCATCATCAAAAAGGGGGAGATTGTTAGAACAATGTTTGAATCTACTACCCTATATTTAAGTTTTGATGATAACAAAGTGAAAAGATATAGTATTTATAAGTTTCATGAATGAACTATCTGCTGCCTAAAATTATTATGTTCTGACTCGCAGATACACTGATTGAAATAAGCAAGATCACATCTATTCAGCATCAGAATTTGATTTCATACACCAGCATCAGAAGTTGCTAGATCAGAACGTCAAGATCAGATGATCAACTCACGTACATGCTGAAGCCTGATGAACAAGACTGCGCTCAAACACTCTGATACAGAAACACAATAGTTCATCAACAGCGAAGCAGAATCAGAATGAGCCAAGCCAGAACTTGCGCTAAGTAAGCAACGGTACTGTGCATTGAAAGCTAATTAATTCCAACGGCCTCATTCCAGACAAGATCTGCTCAAAAAGGAAAGCTTGTTATTAGCATTGAATCAAGAATATTGCATCCAACGTTCATCATCTCAAGTGCTATATAAACAAGGCTTTGAAGATTGAAATGGTTAATGCTCTCCAAATCTCTACACGCACAAAAGCTGAATCATAATCTTCGTTCTACCAGTTTTGCTAAACCACATACTCTGATATTCCATTACTGTTTAGCAATCTAGTTTCTAAGCTTCATTTTGTGTATACATCACAGTTGTGATATAGTTTTGTAGAAAACATCCATACACACATAGTTTTATCTCTTTGTAAGAAAGTGTTGCCTTGACAAACCGGGTTGTGGTTTGAATCAAGAAGGCTTTAGCAGTTGTTAAAGCAGTCTGTAATATTCAGTTGAATATAGTGAATTAAGACCTCGTTGGAGAGAGGCGAAATCACCTTGACGGGTGGACTGGAGTAGTTTGAGATCAAACGAACCAGGATAAAAATATCGTGTTCATTGCTTTAGATTTCAGTTTTACAATTCAACCCCCCCTTCTTGTGTTTTTCACCACTTCATATGTTTGTCTGGATTTTCCTGGTTTACAGGGTGCTTGGTGATTACTCATAAGTCCTATACCCGGACTTGGGCAAACTTTAAGATAGGACGGGCGGTATAGTAATGTTAACTTTGAGGGAGTAATCCCAAAAAAGGAGGCATGAGATCCCCCACTCAGTGGAGGCCCCTATGACTGTAGTGTCGTTTACCGAGTAATCGGGAAGACGTACTGCTTTCGACCTGGGAGCCTGCCGAAGCTGAGGACCGTAGATTACCTAACCCCTCTTGGCCTTTTAGGTGTAGTGCAGAAGCTATAACGGAGTAATCCGGAAGTATTTATCACGCGATACTATGCTCGGACGAGTCTTTCTTGAGAATATTACTAATTATTGAGTTAATCGGGAGGTTGGTAATATCCGAAGGAAGGATGTAGACCCTGAGAACCTCTAGAACCTTGTTCGGCAGGCGATAACTTTTTAGACCAATACCTTATGGGTAGTACCTTCGACCTCATGCTTGTGACGTTGAACCTATGAACCCTATATGTGTGATCTTGTGTGTGATTGTTGCATCATGCATCCATGCACTCATAAGCATCTTTTGAAAAAAACAATATTTCTAGGGATTTAAAGGTTGACTATTTGTGAATATCTCAAGTACTTTTAAACCATGGATTCTGGAAAGAGAAAGACCGGGAAATACAGTTTCAAGGATCCTAATATAGATGAGTTGATCAGTCTAATTCCCGAGATCAAGTGTTCTGCAGACTTTCGGAAGAAGTATGGATCCATTATTCCTCTCATGAAGGTGAAGATGAAGGAGGGTTTTCTCTTAACTTTGGTCCAGTTCTATGATCCGGTGTATCACTGCTTTACTTTTCCCGATTATCAGTTGATGCCAATACTGGAAGAGTATTCCTATCTATTCGATTTACCTGTTACCGATCGCGTTCCTTTTACTGGTTTAGAGGGTGAGCCAAAACCACATGAGATTACTGCTTTGATTCATCTGGGGAAGTCTGAGGTGGAAGCTCATATGACTACCAAAGGAGAGATTAGAAGATTACCAGCTCAGTTCTTATTGGAGAAAGCTCGTTACTTTTCCAGGATGAAGAGTACGGTTGCTTTTGAGGCCATCTTTTCTTTACTCGCCTATGGGTTATTCTTATTTCCTAATGTGGACAAGTTTGTCGACATTAACGCTATCAAGATTTTCATGATTGGAAACTCGGTTCCTACACTGTTGGGTGATGCTTATTACTCTGTTCATCTTCGGAATTCTTATCATGGGGGAATGATTATCTGCTGCACGCCTTTGTTGTATCGGTGGTTTACTTCTCATATGCCTCAGTCTGACGCTTTTTGGGATGTCAAGAAGGAACCCCATTGGGCTCCTAAGATCATGGCACTTACTCACTCAGATATTGATTGGTATCATCGAGCTTACCAGGATGTGGAGATTATTGACAGTTGTGGTAGTTTCCCCAATGTGCCTCTTCTTGGTACAAAGGGAGGAATTAACTATAACCCTGTTCTTGCACGGCGACAGCTTGGTTATCCGATGAGGGATAAACCGAACAATATTCATCTGAGTAGTTTCTTTCTGAAGGAAGGAGAAGATCGCAGGGAAGCTAGGGAGCAGATTGCGAAGGCCTGGCGTCACATTCATAAGAAGATTATGAAGGATTTGGGACCTAGGGGTGTTGTTTCTTTGGAGCCATATCTTCAGTGGGTTCGATCGAGAGCCATTCAGTTGAAGATGCCGTATACTCGGGAGACACCCATGCCTGATTTTTTTTTGAAGACCACTCCTCCCTTATTAGATGATCTAGAAGAGCTGCAGCTTGCTTTGGTTAGGATGCAACAGGAAAGGGATGCTTAGAAGAACAAGTTCCAGACTTTAGAGAGTTCCTACAGAGCAGACCTGAAGGAGAGAGATGATTTGATCGAGATCCTTGAGAGTCGAGCAGTAGAGTCTATGGAGAGGCAAGGAGATTTATTTTCTCCTAAGCCTCAAACAGGTGCTGTTTGTTCACTTCCTGATTCAGATGATTGGAGGGAGGTTGCCATCAGACATGGGGAAGAAAACCAGAGGTTGATAGCTCAGATTTCCAGGCTCACAGGGAAGCGCATTCGTATAAATTGATCTCTATCAGTTCCTTTTCTCAGGATTTTAGATTGTATTTTCATCTTGTACTTGGGATCATTGAAACTTGTGACCCATTTCGAAGTTATTATAATAAAAGTTTTCAGTATTCCAAATGCGTTGTTATTTTGATGTTTGCAATATGTCTGTAAATCTTAAATCCCTTGAAATATTAAATGATGAAATATTAATAATCATATACATTGCATATCATGCATCATATTGCACATGTTTTTGAATTTGTTATGCATATCCAGGTGCCTTACCCAGCTTCTTTACTTCATTCATCAAGCTGACTTATCACTACAACACTCGGGCTAATTTCAAAAAGAAGATGGACAACTTAGAACAGGAGAATCGCGAGCTGCGTGAAGAAGTTTCTGCTTTGAAGGTTGGCTTGGCCAACTTGACTACTCTGATGGAAGCTATGGTGGTTGCTCAGAATCAGCCACTGAGTGTTCAACCTCAACCAACAAGGGCAAGTACTGAAGTTCTGACTGTTCCTGTATCCGCTACTCCGGATGTTGTTCAAAACCGTATGCCTCAGGGTTATCCGTGGGGAATGCCAAAGAATTTTGCACCTGAAGGTTTCAATCTGGGTCCTCAAGATGCTTCGGTGGTTCCAAATGTTGTTACTCCTGCACCTCCTATGGTGCATACTGTTCCTGTTGCACCTCCTTCGGTGAATTTGGTTCCGTTTGTTAATGAAGATGTGTGTCGTCCTTTCCCTCCGCCGAGTGAAGACTTGGGTCTTTATGACATAATGGATGATTTCCAAGAGCAGTTTGATAGAATGCAAAGAGAGATGAAGGCTCTTAGGGGAAAAGAGTTGTTCGGGAAGAATGTGAATGAACTGTGTTTGGTCCCGAATGTTAAAGTGCGTGCTAAGTTCAAGGTCCCGGAATTTGAGAAGTACAAGGGAAACACTTGCCCTCATGCTCATTTGGTGATGTATGTGAGAAGGACGTCTACCCATACTGATGATCAGCGTTTGCTGATTCATTTTTTCCAAGATAGTCTGACCGGCGTTGCGTTGAAATGGTACATGAGTTTAGATAGCGTCAACATCCATACTTTTAATGATTTGGGAGAAGCATTCATTAAACAATACAAGTACAATGTGGACATGGCGCCTGACTGTGACCAGCTTAGGGCCATGGTTCAGAAAGATAGAGAATCATTCAAAGAGTATGCATAGAGATGGTGCAAAGTGGCTGCACAAGTGATTCCGCCCATGGAAGAGAAACAAATGACCAAGATTTTTCTAAAGACGCTAGGAGCTTTCTACTACGAAAGAATGGTAGCAAGTGCCCCAAGTGATTTTACAGAGATGGTAGGAATGGGTGTCCGCCTAGAAGAGGCAGTAAGAGAAGGCCGTTTGACAAAGGGTGAAGGATCTGGAGGTGTGAAGAAGCCATCTTACGGGTTTACAAAGAAGAAAGAGGGGGATACAAATGTTGTTATGCAAGAGAGAAAGGTAAACGCTCCTAGAAGGAATTATCAGCGTCATCAGCAAGTCGCCTCAGTTACTCCTGTTATAAATGCCGCTCTAACTACTGTTGCTTATCAGAGACCATCCCAGCAGGGGAATCAAGGGTATAATCAGAGAAGGGAGAACTATGATCCTATTCCCATGAGCTATGCAGAGCTATTACCAGCATTGATTCATAAGAAGTTGGTCCAGACACGACCACCTCCCGCTGTACCATCACCATTGCCGTGGTATTACAAAGCAGACCAGACGTGTGCCTTTCATCAGGGAGCACCAGGACATAATGTTGAGAATTGTTATCCTTTGAGGACTGAATTACAAAGGTTGTTGAAGTCTGGAATTTTATCTTTCAAAGACGTGGGACCTAATGTGAAAGACAATCCTCTACCCAAGCACGGGGGAGTGAATGCTGTGAATATGGTGGCCGGTTGTCCAGGAGACTTTTGAATTTTTGACATTAATCTGGTTAGAGGGGATTTGGTGAAGATGCACGCAGATCTCTGTAAATTCAGTTATTATACGCATGACCATACCGGTTGTACTGTTTGCAGTACAGATATACAGGGTTGCGAGAAGATAAATGCTGATTTGCAGGAGATGATGGATGAAGGTTTAATCCATATAATCAGGCCTAGGGAAGAATATGAAGAGGAAGTGAATATGTTTTCTGGATGTCCGGGTGAGTTCATAATTTTTGATGTGGATCATTTGAATGCAGATCTAGTGCAGTTACATGTTACCTTCTGCCATACTGTTGGTCAGGTGGAACACCAATATGGATCTTGCATAATTTGTTGTCGAAATCCCCGAGGATGTTCTGTTGTGAGGGAAGGTGTTCAGTTGCTTTTAGACAATGAAACCATCAAGATCTTAGGTCAGGGAGATGATTATCATGAGATTGATATGGTTGAAGTCTGTTTGATGGAAGAGTCAGAGGAAGAGTATGTCTCCGCAGATGAGTATTTCTCTTCAGACGAAGATTTGTTTGCCGGAAATTAATTTTTGATGGTTGATTGTGTTGAGGAAGGGGTGAATGTAATTGTACCTTGTTTTGGTGCACCCACTCATATTGAGGTGGAGTACCATAGCAAACCAGTTGTTGCCCCATTGGTAATTAGTCTGCCAAGTCCTGTTCCCTATGAATCAGATAAAGCCGGGCCTTACAAATACAACGCTACGATCTTAGAAGATGGGGTGGAGATTCCCATCCAGCTGATGCCTGATGTTGGAAATATAGCTGATAATAGCAGAGTGACCCGTAGTGGTCGTGTATTTGCGCCGGTCATTCAAAGAGATGTTGTTGCTGGAAAGAAGATTGCTGAGAATGATGAGCCTAAGAAGTCTGCAGGAGGGACTAGTGGAGCTACATTAGAGAAAGAAGTGGATGATATCTTGAATATAATTAAGATGAGCGATTACAGAATTGTAGATAAGCTATTGCAGACTCCTTCAAAGATATCTATTCTAGCCTTATTGATGAATTCCTCTGCTCATAGAGAATCGCTGATGAGAGTACTAGACCAAGCTTTTGTAGAGAATGACATGCCATTAGATCAATTCAGCAGCGTAATTGGAAACATTACATCATGTAACAATTTGAGATTCTGTGATGATGAGTTACCAGATGAAGGGAGGAATCACAACCTGGCCCTCCACATATCCATGAACTGTAAGAATGATTCGTTGTCCAATGTGCTAATTGATAACGGATCCGCGTTGAATGTCATACCTAGAAGTACCCTCTTGAAGTTAAAGTATCAAGGAACATCTATGCGCCGGAGTGGCATCATTGTGAAGGCTTTTGATGGGTCGAGGAAATCTGTCATCGGTGAAGTGGACTTGCCCATCCATATAGGACCATATTTGTTCTTGATAACCTTCCAGGTTATGGATATTATTCCCGCATATAGTTGTTTTCTTGGACGACCATGGATACACGAAGCAGGGGCTGTCACTTCAACTCTGCATCAGAAGCTAAAATTTGTGCGTGAAGGGAAGGTAGTGATCATAAATGGGGAGCAGGCGTTGTTGATATCCCATCTATCCTCTTTCAGAATTGTAGAAGCGGATGAGGCTGCTATTGGAACCCAATTCTAAGCCCTATCCATTGACAACATAAGGAGGAATGAGAATTTTGTAGTTTCCTTGAAGGACGCGCAACAGGTTGTGCGCAATGGTCATAATGCAGTTTGGGGACGACTGGTGGATCCACCCGTGAACAAGAACATAACTGGTTTGGGTTTTTCTTCGAAGAATGGCAAAGGAGAAAGTTTGAAGTCAAAGTCTCCGGTGAACAGTTATCATGATGTTTTCCGCAGCGGAGGCTACCTCCATCCAATTGGTTCTGGAATTAATGTTGTTGAAGAAGATGAAGCAGAGCAGGAAGTACCGAATTTTGTGACGCATGGAGTCCGAGTTCAGAACTCGGTCACCATTGATGTTCCTTCTTGCATACATATTTCAAAGTAATTTGTTTTGTTAATCTGTTTCTTTCTTTGAAAAGCTTTCACTCCGCCCAAGGTGAAAGTATTGTATGGGCTTATCCGTTTGCTTTGATTTTTAAGATCATTAATAAAAGTTGTCTTTGCTTCCAAAAATATGTCTTTATTTTCTGCTTTTTCTTGGGAAATGGTAATCAAATAAAAAACCCTTTCAAAATAAATGATAACTGAAAATTAATCTGCATGATCACTTGTTATATGTGTCAGTTTCTAAAAGAAATCATAAATCATATGTGCAGATTAATTAAAAAACCCGTTGAATACAATGACCCTTCAACCTCTCCCAACTTTGAATGTCCTGTGTTTGGGGCTGAAGAAGAAGATTATGATGAGATTCCAGAAGAGGTCTCACGGTTGCTTGAGCACGAGGATAATACCATTCAGCCATATAAGGAGCCTTTAGAAGTGATTAATTTGGGTTCAGAAGAAGATCCAAAAGAGATTAAGATTAGAGCATCGTTGCATCTTGATGTGAAGAGCGGGTTGATTTAGCTGTTGAAAGAGTATGTGGATATTTTTGCTTGGTCTTATCAAGACATGCCTGGTCTAGATACAGACATTGTTGAGCATCATTTGCCATTGAAGCCAGAGTGTCCGCCAGTTAAATAAAAGTTGAGAAGAACCCATCCAGATATGGCAGTAAAGATCAAAGAGGAGGTCCTAAAGCAGATTAATGTTGGTTTTCTTGTGACGTCAGTGTATCCTCAATGGATTTCCAATATTGTCCCAATACCAAAAAAAGACGGAAAAGTACGCATGTGCGTAGATTACAGAGATCTAAATAAAGCTAGTCCAAAAGATGATTTTCCATTGCCTCACATTGATATGTTAGTGGATAGCACAGCGAAATTCAAAGTATTCTCGTTCATGGACGGATTTTCTGGGTATAATCAAATAAGAATGGCTCCAGAGGACATGGAAAAAACAATGTTTATCACACCCTGGGGAACATTCTGTTACAGAGTGATGCCCTTCGGGTTGAAGAACGCTGGTGCAACGTACCAGAGGGCTATGACAACCCTATTCCATGATCTGATGCACAAGGAAATTGAATTATATGTTGATGATATGATTGCCAAATCCAAAACTGAAGAAGGGCATATAAAAGATTTGTTGAAGTTGTTTCAGCGTTTGAGGAAGTTTCGTCTCCGCTTGAATCCAAATAAATGCACCTTCGGAGTTAGATCGGGGAAATTGTTGGGTTTTATTGTTAGCCAGAAAGGAATTGAATTTGATACTTATAAAGTCAGAGCAATTCAAGAAATTCCAGCACCAAGAACTGAAAAGCAAGTTAGGGGTTTCCTCGGGCGTTTGAATTATATTTTCAGATTCATTTCCCACATGACTGCAAAGTGTGAACCGATCTTTAAGTTGTTAAAGAAAGATCAAGGTTGTGTGTGGACGGATGACTGCCAAAGGGCATTTGAGAGTATTAAATAGTATCTGCGTGAACCTCCTATCTTGCTCCCTCCCGTAGAAGGAAGACCGCTGATTATGTATCTAACGGTGTTAGATAAATCCATGGGTTGTATTCTGGGACAACAGGATGAAACGGGAAGGAAAGAGTTTGCCATTTATTATCTCAGCAAAAAGTTCACTGATTGTGAGTTGCGGTATTCCATGCTAGAAAGGACATGTTGTGCTTTGGCCTGGGCGGCAAAGCGTTTGCGGTAGTATATGTTGAATCATACCACTTGGTTGATCTCTAAAATGGATCCAATCAAGTATATTTTTGAGAAGCCTGCTCTTACGGGGAGAATTGCCCGCTGGAAGATGTTGTTGTCTGAATATGATATTGAGTACCGCACTCAAAAAGCTATTAAAAGTAGTGTGTTGGCAGATTACCTTGCTCACCAACCGGTGGAAGATCATTAGTCTGCAGAATTTGAATTCCCTGATGAGGATGTGATGTTCTTGAAAGTGAAAGATTGTGATGAACCATTGCCTGAGGAAGGCCCTGACCCTGAATCTCATTGGAGTGTGATTTTTGATAGAGCGGTGAATGCTTATGGTAAAAGAATTGGTGTTGTGATTGTCACTCCTCATGGATCGCACATCCCTTTTACTGCGAGGCTAACATTTGATTGCACTAATAATATGTCGGAATATGAGGCTTGCATCATGGGTCTTGAGAAAGCTATTGATCTCAGAATCAAAATTCTAGATGTGTATGGTGATTCAGCTTTGGTAATAAATCAGATTAAAGGAGAATGGGATACTCGTCACTCTGGCTTGATCCCTTACAAAGATTATGCTAGAAGATTGCTACCCTTCTTCAATAAAGTTAAATTCCATCACATCCCTAGAGATGAAAATCAAATGGCGGATGCTCTGGAAACTCTGGCTTCCATGTATCAAGTGAATTCTTGGAATGATATACCCCGTATTACAGTTTGACGGCTGGATAGGCCCGCTCATGTGTTTGCGACAGAGGAGGTAGCAGATGAAAAACCTTGGTATTATGATATCAAGCATTTTCTTCAGACTCAGGAATACCCGATTGGTGCATCGAGGAAAGATAGAAAGACATTGAGAAGATTGGCAGGCAATTTCTTCCTCAGTGAAAATGTGCTATACAAGAGAAATTATGACATGGTCTTGCTCAGATGCGTGGATAGACACGAAGCAGACATGTTGATGCATGAGATTCATGAAGGTTCATTTGGCACTCATGCTAATGGATATTCGATGGCTAAAAAGATGCTAAGGGCAGGTTACTATTGGTTGATAATGGAATCTGATTGTTGCAAATTTGCAAAGAAGTGCCATAAATGCCAAATTTATGCAGATAAGATCCATGTGCCTCCGACACTTCTCAATGTAATTTCCTCCCCATGGCCTTTCTCTATGTGGGGTATTCACATGATCGGGATGATAGAACCCAAAGCTTCGACTGTACACCGTTTCATTTTGGTAGCGATTGACTACTTTACCAAATGGTTAGAGGCTGCTTCTTATGCCAATGTTACCAAACAAGTGATTGTGCGTTTCGTCAAAAACAATCTGATATGCCAGTATGGTGTACCGAGTAGAATTATCACTGACAATGGCTCAAATTTGAACAACAAAATGATGACAGAACTGTGTGAAGAATTCAAGATTGCCTATCACAATTCGTCTCCATACAGGCCAAAGATGAATGGGGCTGTTGAGGCTGCTAATAAGAATATCAAGAGAATTATCCAGAAAATGGTTGTTACTTATAAGGATTGGCATGAAATGCTTCCTTTTTCTCTGCATGGATATCGAACATCTGTCCGCACTTCAGCAGGAGAAACCCCGTTCTCCCTGGTATATGGAATGGAAGTTGTACTCCCTGTTGAGGTAGAGATTCCCTCGTTGCGTGTGATAATGGAAGCCAAGTTGACAGAGGCTGAATGGGTCCAGAACAGGTTTGACCAATTGAATTTGATTGAAGAGAAGAGGATGACAGCTTTATGTCATGGGCAGTTATATCAGAAAAGAATGAAGAAAGCATTTGATAAAAAGGTCAAACCTCGTGAATTCAGAGAAGGCGACCTCGTGCTCAGGAAGATCATGTCTTTTAACACTAATTCTAGGGGCAAGTGGACTCCCAATTTTGAAGGCCCGTATGTTGTCAAGAAAGCCTTTTCTGGTGGTGCATTAATTCTAGAAACTATGGATGGCGAGGAGTTCCCACGTCCCATGAATGCTGATGCAGTCAAGAAATAATTCGCCTAAATAAATAAAAGAACAGCTCGCTAAGTTGAAAACCCGAAAGGGCGGCTTAGGCAAAAAGGAGCGTCTCGGTAGGCTGAAAACCCGAAAGGGAGGTCTAGGCAAAAATTAGAGACATAAACATAATAAATTTCCCGCTAAGTTGAAAACCCGCAAGGGCAGCTTAGGCAAAAGTTAGGGATTTTTCTTGGCAAGTAACTACGTCATATAAGACTTGATCGTTGAAGCAACAATCTTCTTGGATCCTCACCATACTTCAACAAAAGCTGCTGCTCAGGACCTCGAAAGTTGTTAGGGGAATGGTGGTCATTGTATCTCAATGTATCTTTTCCATTATATATTACCATTTCCCAAACCTTGTAATCATCCATGGAGTCTCTCCATTCGCAGACTAAAATTCTATTAATAAAATTCGAGCTTTTGCCTATTTCTTTGTGTTCTTATTTTTATTTAGCTTGCAAAGACTTCATTTATTACTGATAATAACTTTCAAAGCAAAAAGATTAAAATAAATAAATAAATTGACTTTTCAAAAAGAAAGACATCTTTACAATTCAATTTACTTTGGGATTTGGGATGAAACAATGACAACAAAAATGGTGATCCCTGGAATGAACAAACTCCGGTTGTTTTAAGAATATTTACTTCCTTCGTGAAGGTTTTTCTCAGGTCATCTTGTTGGTATATGCGCAATCTTTGTGTGTTTCTCAGATAATTAAAGACGATACCAGTTGGCGTAAGGTACAGTATTAGGTTTGTAATCCCATGATCCCCGGCCAAGTCTTGGTTCGCTTTTGATTTTGGGTTTGCATGGTCAGAAGCCGCTGTCCCAGGTTCCCCAACGAAGTTTTCCCTCATATGATGAAAGGTTTTATTCCCTTGGTGTGCTAAGATATCGCTCTTTTTGCAGTATTGGAATTAGTGTTAACTTCTTGATCTCCCAGGAAGACTACACCAGGGCATCTTTTGTTGGAATAGGTTTGGTTGATATGAAGACTCAATCCAGTATTTTCCAGTGAAGGCCTTGTTTATTTGATAGAAGTCCTTTTTCCCCAGTGAAGAACGTATCTTGGTTTCCCCTCGATGATGTGGTGTCGACCTCCCCAATGAAGTCAGCATGAAGTCCCCGGTAGAGGTCTCGATGATGAAGTATTGTCTCCCTTAGTGAAGTCCGTATGTTTTTCTTCCTTCAAAGTGGGCCTGATATCCCCAGTGAATGTTTTGATAATTTGGTTTCCATTTGCCTTATTCACAATCAGTATCGAAATCCCCAGTAGGAGTACGGACTGTGAAACATTTTTTTTCCCCATGGAAGTCTGTGTGTTATTCCCTAGGAAGATTATCCCAGGGCATCTCTTGTTGGAATGAGTATTCATGATGAAAAGTTTTCGATCCTCAGTTTTTTTTCCTCCAGGGAAGTGGGTTTGAATTCCTCAGTGAGGTTTGGTTGTCTCAGTGTCAGTATGCTTTATTTGAGACTAGTTTTGCAATCTTCAGTAGGCACATTGTTTTTGGAAAACTGGTTTCTCCGATGAAAACGGAAGAAAGATGTTCTATCCCAGTATCTGTTTGATTTAGCTACATCCGGATTATGTTTCTCCTCAGTGAAGTTAGGACAGACAATGGGTTTGGTTTCCGCAATTGCTTTTACCTTTCTTGGATTAATATTTCTGGTTGAAGTTTAGACCAATGTTGTTAGTACCTGAGGCAGTTTTGTTCGATTATGTATCCTTTTACAAGCATATGTACGATATCACTCATACATTCATACATGCATCATGCATTGTTACAAATCATTTTTCATTGACATTGTGTTCTAACCTTCCTGCAGCGCTCCTTGCTTAGGTGGATTCAGTTTTCCCTCTTGAGTTTATTTCTCAAAGTATGTATCTTTGTTGGCCGTCTTTCTCTAGTGTGTTTCTAATTGGATTCGTGGTTGCATGACAATATTATTTACTCTGTATTTTTGAGGACTTTGAGCTTTGATTTGTGCATTTATTTTGCACGAGAAGACTTTATCTCTTCAGCAAGAATAATTTGGTATTTCCCCAGGAAGTCATATCTCATTTCCCCAGGAAGTCATATCTCATTTCCCCAGGAAGTCATATCTATTTCCCCGGGAAGTCACATTTCTTTCCCCAGAAAGTCGTTTCTTTTTGCAATCCTCCATGATAACAAGCAACGGGTATCTTTGTTTGAGCAACTTGTGCTTCCCTGTACAAGTCGACGTAACTTTTTTTTGCTATTTCCTCTATGAGTGGTTAGCTTGCAGTCTGTCGTCAGTTTACGCCAGTGGATGGCAAGAATTTCAAATTCACAGAAATTGGTCGTTGTGAAATCTTTGCAAGTGGAAGGATCTTTATTTGAGACAGCTTACATATTACCCTTTCCAGGCGGAAATCCTTGGTTAAGGAAGAATTTGAGACCCGTTCTAGGTGAAACACCAGAAGTTTGGGGAACATATGATATTTTCAAAATCTACCTTCAGTGAATGTTGGTAGTGCATCGGCAGTGAACGTTGGTGTTTCTTATCTTTTTGCTATCATCAGTGAACGGTGGTGGTTCCTCGTCAGTGAACAAAGATGGTATGATATTTTCAAAATCTACCTTCAGTGAACGTTGGTAGTGCATCGGCAGTGAACGTCGGTGTTTCTTATCTTTTTTCTATCATCAGTGAACGGTGGTGGTTCCTCGTTAGTGAACGGCGATGGTATGATATTTTTAAAATCTACCTTCAGTGAACGTTGGTAGTGCATCGGCAGTGAACGTCGGTGTTTCTTATCTTTTTGCTATCATCAGTGAACGGTGGTGGTTCCTCGTCAGTAAATGGCGATGGTATGATATTTTCAAAAATCTATCTTCAGTGAACGTTGGTAGTGCATCGACAGTGAACGTCGGTGTTTCTTATCTTTTTGCTATCAACAGTGAACGGTGATAGTTCCTCGTCAGTGAACGGCGATGGCATGATTTATTTTCTCTTCTACCTTCAACTATTGAGTTGGTAGTTTACCGTCATCTGTGATTCGTTATATCTTCTTCTCTCTACCTTCAGTGAATGTTGGTAGACATCGGCAGTGAATGTCGATGCTTGTTATCCTCCTCTCTGGTTCTATTCTTTTGGTCCACCAGTGATTTATTTTCCTGATGGGGTTGCTCCTTTGTTTCTTCATTTTTGTGGCATCCCCAGTGTTACTTTGCGTCTCTTTTGTTCTGTTCATATGCATCCATAATCATAAGCATTACATGGCATCTTAGAGACAAAAATAGGGCTTGTTTTATATTTAAGTATCTTCAAGCGCGTAGACACGAAGATTTGTAACCTTCGTATCTCCGGATAGAAGACACTTAAATAAGGGCAGCTGTTGTACCCTAATTTTGGCCCCTAAGATTCCTCTATCATATCATATCAACTCAATCATAACAATATCACATTAGGGTTGGTTCTTCCTCTTTTTTCATATCTTTAAGTTTGCTCTTGAGGAATCTCCAAGCACCTTGGTTGTGTATTTTGTATATGTGTTGTTGACTAACTTCTAATCAAAATACAAAAAATATTTGTCTTTGTCTTTGTATATTTTTGTTTTGTAGGTACCAAGTCGAAGCATCTGACAAATAAGGATTTCTGGTATTATTTTCCTAAAATCTCTATTTGCAAAGAAAAAGAATTAAAAATTTTCATTTTTTTCACTGATGCAATCGATTGCTCTTAAAGTGCAATCGATTGCACATAGTGTATTTTGCGACATTTTTGAAAAAAATACATTGTGCAATCGATTTTCACTGTAGTGCAATCGATTGCACAGCGTGAAAATTAAAAAAAAATCAGCATTTTAAACTTGTCAAATTTTGGCTCCAATTTTCCTTCACTTTTGAAAGATGTATCATTAATTAAAATTTTAGTGCCAATCTTTCATTTTTAAAAAGAATTATCATTAATTCAAATTTTTGCTCTAATATTTGAAAGAATTATCATTAATTCAAATTTTGGCTCTAATTTTTTAAAGAGTTATCATTAATTCAAATTTTGGCTCCAAGAATCAATTACCAAATTACCACTAATCCCAATCCTAAAACTCTATAAATAGAGCTCTCATTTCATTCAAATTTCAAGCTTTTGATAGCCAAATCCACCTTTCTAAAAAATCTCTCAATTCTCTCCATCTACCAAATTCACTCAAAGCTCCATTTTCAAAAAGTTAGTAAGCTTTGCATTGAAGCTTACTAATCTTTGAGCTAAACCTTCATCCAAACACTTTTTCTCCATCAATTCTCTACATCCATGCTTGGTCAATTGATTCTTGTGGTTGAATTGAAGCAAATTCTTGAAGTTGTTTTGATAATTCTCTAGATCTACCTTTGGTAAGTTGGATAATTCATCTTTCACAATTTGATCTCTTGTTGATCTTTGGGTTTGATTCTTTGAGCATTATTTTGTGATTCCAATGGTGTTATTTTCTCATAATTTGATGGAATTTTCGTGCTCAATTGGATTCGTGATCATAAGGTGTTTGATGGAAAGTTTGAACAAGAAATTGCCCTTTTAAAATGTTGTTTTTGCTACTGTAACAGTGTGCAATCGATTGCTGTAACTGTGCAATCGATTGCACAGAAGCAATTTTGCACAATTTTTTGAAAATTGTACTGTGTAAATCGATTTACACAATAGTGCAATCGATCTACACAGGGACAGAATGTATTTATTGCCTTGTTTTGGGGCAGCTTTGATCCAAAATGCTTTTTGTACTCACTCCTTTTTGATTGTTGGTTTGGATTGCAATTTTAAATGTCCAATTTATCTTAAAACTCAATGGACTTTGTGATGTAGATGAAGTTGGATAAATGTTTATCAATTTAAATCTACCTAAGAGTGAATTATTTAATTCATTTTTGGTGCTTTGGATTAATGATATGTTTAGTGTTTTAATCCATCTAGAGGAGTGGTTGAATTTAAAGATGAAAGGATTTTGAAATGGTGATCCAAATTAGCTTATCATTCCCCTCCCTCTTCATCTTATCCCTTTCTTTTTTTAATTGTGCTACATGTTAAGGGATGGTGATCTCTATATCATTTATCCAAACATGAAGTACATAGATTGATATTGACCGGCCTCAAAATAGGTGTGACTTCTACATAAGTCCACTTACGATTGCTTAACATAGCGCTAAATTTTGTCCCGATTCGAATAAATGATCATTCGTGGCCCAAACTTATGATTGCAAGCCCAAGTATGTTAATTTGATCTCTTTGATCCAATAACCTTGAGATTCATTGTGTGGAGGCTTTGGTTCTACCAATCCTCTAATGGATCTACAACACCTTTGGTCAACGCGGATCACTTAAACATCGTTGATCATTACATGTTGCCTTGTGAGAATTCCAAAATGGATGATATACTTGACAAAAAGCAAATGCAACTTGTTGTGTGGAGGCTTTGGTTCTACCAATCCTCTAATTAGTTCCAAATGCAAGTTTCAAGATGGTCATCCAACTAACCACTAATTACTAACAATTAACTTTACTTTACGCTTTTATTTTCATGCTTTATGTACCATTTACTTTTAGCATTTTACATTTCATGCTATTTTCATCTTTGCTCACTTGAGCATTTACTTTTATGTCATTTTTATTTTGCTCACTTGAGCTTTTCTTTCTTTTTTTAAAGACACCTAATAATCAACATGAACCATAAAAATCATTAATGATACTTGGACTACATGGTTACTATCCTTTGCATTATGGAGTGATGGACTTCTTGGACTTAGGATTAGAGACCTTGGCCTATCTTGGAGACTTTGTGACTTTATTTGATATTTTGTCTGGATTTCTAGAGGTCTACCTCAAGACATTGGGTTGTTTGTTTGTTTTATATGCAGGTTATTGAGATTATGATCTTTGTTTGTAATCTGGAATTCACCCGTATACAGCCGTTACTCTGCCCAATTTTTGCGAAGACTTAAAACACTTGAAGTTTGGTTCTCTCAAGAGGTCTAGTATCATTGCTTTCTTGGTTTCAATCCAAAGAATGGGAATTATATATTGACTCATAATGTCAAGTATTGGCTTCTTGTTGGTTAGATAGTTCTTATCCCTAGCTTTTACCTTATGCTTTAGGATAGCCTCTTCTTCTCCTCCCATCTTCTTTAATTTCAAAAATCTTCTCACTCCTTTAAAAAAAAAACTCTTCTTGTTTTGAAACTTGAAATATTTTCATAATAAACTTGGACTTAGGTCTATGCATTTTCAAAACATTTTCATAAATAAATTTCAATCAATTTAATAATACCTTGACATTTTTGTGAGACGACTAAAAGTCAATCAATCTCATTTTAAACCATTTTGCCACTTTGGCTTTTATCTTTAAACTTTTCTCAAAAGATTAGACTCTTGTCAATCCTTGTAGTGATGCTAACAACTATACTTCTACAATATGTAGTGAAGTGAGACATTTTCCACTTGGGTGTTGAGTAAGGCATTGTTGATTTTAAAATCCAAGCCATATCCTCCACTTTGAGATGATGCAAATTCTCCTTTCTCATGATTGTGGGTAGTAAGTATGTTTTTCACACGGACAATTGCGATGATGTCTTATCTCATAAAATCAACCAACACACTTATGTTTCAAATTTTTAAAAGAGGAACTACGTGTACCCTGATCCCCTATTGCACGAAAGGTGGTACGTAGGCACTAAAGGTTCGCAACCGCGGAGGGTGCAAAAATCATAAAAATATTTATTTTCTCACCTCCACCATCCATTTTATATACAACACATTTTTATAGCCAAAATATACAGATTTTTCAAAGAGGTTCCTGCAGAGTACCGTAGATGTTTAGGGTGCTAATACCTTCCCTTTGCATAACCAACCCCCTTACCTTGAATCTTTCCCCCTCTTTTTGGGTTATTCGCTCTTTTCCCATTCCTTTGGAAACAATAAAGCACGGTGGCGATTTTTATTTTGATTTGTATAAAGTCTAGTCAATCCAATGGCTTAGTCTTACACATTTCTACCGCTACAATATGCAATTAGAGCGAACGCATATTCGAACCTGGGTAGATCTCGCTAATGCTTTTCTAAAGTATTATAAATATAACCTGTACATGGAGCCTACCTGCATGAAACTCCAGAATATGTCCCAGAAGAAAGAAGAGTCCTTCAAGGAGTATGCTCAGAGATGGAGGGAGTTGGCATCTCGTGTGCAACCATCACTGTTAGAGAAAGAATTAGTAGACATGTTCATGGGGACTTTGCAAGGACTGTATTATGAGAAGATGGTCACAAGTATCTCTTTGGGGTTCTCATACCTAGTAACTATCACAGAAAGAATCGAGACTGGAATAAAAAGTGGAAAGATATCATGGGGACCATCAAATTCCCCCTACAATTCAAAATGTTCTGCTTCAAACTTCACCAAAAGAAAAGATGGAGAAATTAATGATGCAGCGTCACAACCCAGTGTACAACAACCATTAGTGATCCCACTAGGGAAGCAGCAAGGCAGAAGGCCACCTAGGAAATTTGATCCACTCCATATGCCACATATCCAGTTATTGCAACAACTAGTTATGGCATCCTTTGTGGAACTCAAGCCTCTAGCTCCTCCAGTCGGGCCACTCTCACGAAGATACGACGCCAAAGCCAGATGTGAGTATCATGATAATTCTCCTGGACATACCATAGAACAGTGTTGGCCTTCCAAACACAAGGTGCGGGATTTGTTGGATTCTCAAGACATCACTTTCGAGAATCCCAACATCACATCAGACCCTACACCGTTGCACGATGGGATAACAATAAACGTAATCGAAGTAGTCACTGACTCTGAGGCAAGCAGACAAGCAAAAACCCCGACAAACTCGCTGAAATAATATCTGTTAGGATACGGACTCCCGCTAGGACACAATGAAGCTTTTGAAAGGGCTTTACAAAGGCCAGGGAACCAAGGGATAGTCCAGTTTGGACAATACCCTGAAGAAAAATATAAAGCTGCTCTGAAGGGCGAAGCACATTTTCTTCCAATCCAAGAGACCTTTGTCAATAATGGAGTAGTACACGGTGGACATCTGGAAAAAATATCCAACAAGGCCAACACCAAAGGGGCAACTGAATTCATCCAAGAATACGCCCCATAAAAAAACTCAAAATATGGACGATCATGGAGATTCCTGAGATCTTTTTCTTTCCTAATTAATTTTTCTTGTTTTCGAAAGAACCTATGTCATGCCCGAGGCATAGGGGTTGCTTATAAGGGTTTCCCTGTTTTTGTTTCAGACAATATTTATGATTAATAAAAGTTATGTTTTGTTTTCACTCAAGATCCCTGTCTTTCTCTTGAATTTATATCTTAAATTTAAAAAATGGCAATACTTTCTCTACACATGCATTTTCAAATATTCACATACTAAATCTGCACCAAAACATGATAAAGGTGCAAATTCATGCCCAAAACCACTGATAATGCTACTGCTGCGATCCGATATAATTTTGACGCTCCTATCAACCAAGCTAAAGAGGAAGATGATAAAGATCTTGAACTCTCTGAGAAAATGGCGATGGAAATAAAAAAGCTAACAATATGCAACCATATCAAGAGGCTATTAAGACCATTTATCTGAGCACGAGGGAAGATCTGAAAGAAACCAAGCTAAGGGGTAATGTTAGAGCGGAGCCATAAAGAAGTTGATCAAATTATTGCGTATATTTTCTTGTTCCTACAAAAACAGGCCAAGGTTAAATACAGACAATGCTGTAAAAATAAACAACTATGAAATACCAAGACTTGACAAAGAACCCGAGCCAGGGGCATGTTGGATACCCACGTTCGACGAGGCTTCAAATGCACCGGGGCACAATATAGGGGCAGTTTTGGCTCCTCCGAAGGCTCACGAGCCATATACCGAGTCAACAACAAATGGGATACTAAACATCCAAAACTGATTCCATATCAGGATCATGTTTTGAAAACTGACTGCAGAATTCACAAAAATCACTTTCAGCCACATCCCACAAAAAGGAAACCAAATGACAGACGCCCTGAGAACTATATCGTCTATGTTCAAAATAATGTGGTCTAACCACGAACCGCGCATCACAAATAGACACTTCGAAGAGCCCGCACATTGCCCTTCCATTAAAAAATGACAATATAACAAGCCTTGGTTTCATGACATCGAGAAAAGCCTCGGGAAATACGAACACCCAGAAAAATGCCTCCAGCATCGACAAGAAAACTCTACGAAAACTAGCCTCAAAATTTCTTTCTGAGTGACAGTGTACTCCACAAGATAAACCAATATGGTCTAGTGCTCCAGAAGATTATGCTACCTCGCCTCGACTCACGCGGTGAATGGACCCCTAATTACGAAGGTCCATACGTAGTCAAAATAGCATTCTCCGGTGGTAATCTTATCCTTACAACAATGGATGGGGAAGAACCACCGCATTCGGAAAATTCAGACGCAGTCAAAAACACTATGTGTAAGAAGCTCGCTAAGCTCGAACATTAAACAGTAGAATTAGGCAAAAAGGAGCATCCCGATGGATCGAAAACCCTAAAGTGAGATCCAGGAAAAAATTAGGGGCACATAAACAAAAATTATCCCGGTGGATTGAAAACCTGAAAGGGTAATCCAGGAAAATGTTAGGGATTTCATACAAAGAAATAAAGAACAAAAAGACTGTGATCTAAGAACTGCAACTATGAACCACGAAGAGAGAGATGGATCTGAATCATTCAAGTCATAAGCAAAGGAGATAAGATCATTAAAAGGATATCGGGGAACACTAGTAGAAATTATCATTTTTCATTGCCATTTACAGTTGTAAATCTTTATGTAATTACCTCTTTCTACGAATTGCATCTTGTACTCTCGCCTATTCAGAGGCATATTAATAAAACATTGGCTTTCTTTATATTTTTCAAATTGCATTTTTTCTTTTCGCAAAGTTGTTTATGAAATACTACGATCATTACTTGTCAATATTATATTGAAATCATTTCCGGGATTAGCAAAATAATAGCATTTGGCAAAACATCGGAAAAACATTTTGGTTAGAAAAATATTGAAAGAAAATCCACGGCTACATCCATGGACATGGCTATGCCCATGCTCACAATATGAGGGCTACACACACGCCCACGCGTACATCTGCACATATGCTTGCACTCAATAATACAAAATCTATGCATATCTACTCCTACGTCTACGCCTATGCCTACACTTGCAACACAAAGTCTACGTCTGCACATGCGTCCACGCACATGTGTACTCCTGCCAATTCAAAACATACGTTTATGCTTACGCCTGCGCCTACAACATACGAATCTACACACGTCTATGCTTACGCATGCGCTTACAAAGACCACACATATGCCAATACATACGTCTACACCCGCGCTTACAACATACAATTCTACGCATAGGTTATTACCTATGTCTACATCTACGTCTACACCCGCGCTCACAATACAAAAACCAATGTTCAAATTTTGCTAACATTGTCCACTGCGTTCAAGCTCAATAATGCTACGATGACACAACATACAACGCCAGGAATTGGTAACTCTAAGCCAATGGTTTAAAGGAGAGAATTCCAGAAATGGTCTTCATAATATTTCAAGGCATATACGCATCTTACAAACATTTCACACATACATTTTTCGTATCTAAAGCATATATACCCTATACATTTCAACATTCAATATGAATACACTCAGGGTTCCATGTCAATGTCAAACATCATAAATTTTGCATATATACAAAATTCAACACGCATGCGTACACATGTATCACATAGAAAACAGACAAGTAATCTCACCCTCGATTCAACTATCTAAGGGTCGACCAACGCAATACTCCTCCTACGATTCAACCCGTCACCTCAATCTTCATGCAGTGACGCGTTCATCCCATCACCTAAGTCTTCCCGCAATGATGAGTTCCTTACAAGCCCAGTACGTTTCCTCTAAGCCGCAATGTATTCGAAAAACCCATTACATTGCCTCTAAGCCGCAATGTGTCCTCAAAAATCAACATGTTTCCTCTAAGCCGCAATGTATTACCCAAACTCAACATGTTTCCTCTAAGCCACAATGTATTACCCAAACTCAACGCGTTGCCTCTAAGCCGCAATGTATTATCCAAGCAAACACATTGCCTCTAAGCCGCAATGTGTTCTCAATACTCAGTACATTACCTCTAAGCCGCAATGTATTCTCCAAACTCGATACATTGCCTCTAATCCGCATTGTATTCTCACAACTCATTACATTTCCCCTAAGCCGCAATGTTTTTGCAAAACCTAGATCATCGCCTCAGACTTCATGCAGCAATATTTGAAACAACAAATTTAGCTTAACACATCAGACTTCACGCAGTGATTTGCAAACCTAACCCATTGCCTCAAACTTCATGCAGCAATGTGTTTCTTATTCTGCGTCACAGATCATTGCCTCAGACTTCATGCAGCGATGTTCGAAACCAAATTTAGCTTATCACATCAGACTTCACGTAGTGATTCGCGAGACAAGCCCATTGCCTTTGACTTCATGCAACAATGTGTTTCTTTATGCCAAGTTCTAGATCATCGTCTCTGACTTCATGCAGCGATGTTCGAAGTGACAAATTTAGCGTATCACATCAGACTTCACATAGTGATTCGTGAGACAAGCCCATTGCCTCAGACTTCATGCAACAATGTGTTACCAACTCCAGACCATCTCCCCAGACTTCATGCAACGATGTTTGAAAACCAATTTCAGCTTATCTCATCAAACTTCACGTAGTGATTTGCAATTTGCGAACCTGACCAGTTGCCTTAGTCATCATGCAGCAATGTATATCTCTTTACTCCATAACACAAACCATCGCCTCAAACTTCATGCAGCGATGTCCGAAAACTAAATCTAGCTTATCGTCTCAGACTTTACGCAGCGATTTGCAAAACTGTAACCCATTGCATCAGACTTCATGCAGCAATATGTTCCTTTATTCCATAAACACCGATCATCGCTTCAGACTTCATGTCGTGATGCTCAGAAGAAAAACACTTTAACCTAGTTCATGCAGTAATACGTTCGTTATTCCATAGCACGGATCATCGCCTCAGACTTCATGCAGCGATGCTCTCGAAAGAAAACAAAACTTTAACCCACTACCTCAGACTCCATGCAGCAATGCATTTCTTTATTCCGTAAACACCGATCATCGTCTCAGACTTCATGCTACGATGCTCAAAAGAAAACAAAAACTATAACCTATTGCATCGGACTTCATGCAAAAATGTGTTTCTTTATCCCAAGACTCTAGCCCATCGCCTCATGTAGCGATGCTCCAAAAAACAAGGTTTATCCTATCTCATCAGACATCATGCAGCGATTCACGAACATAACCCATGGCCTCAGTCTTCAAGCAGCTGTGCATCATCAATCATTGCTATACTCATCCTCCAAATGGGTGAATAAACCAATACATACAGAATTGCGATATCTTCCTTGTTATCAAACCCAGGTAAGGGATATATCACCAGCTTTGCCTACTTCCTTAAGACTCATAAGGGTATGCTATATCAGTGTAACCTTGTGTTTGTCGGACAAAGTTTGGGATACTTCAAGTATTTAATAAACTTCCAATAAGAATGCATAAGACTCGGGTTTTCTCACGCTATTCAACTGGAAGATGATTGAATAGGGGCAACTGTCGTACCCCAAATTTGTCATACCCCAATGATTTTATTTTCCAAGATTAAAATAATAAAGAAATGTTTAACTAAGAATGGTACAACAATATATGATGGTCCATTCTTAATATTTAAGTCAACCAGGGGTATATTTTAATTCAGGAAAGTGGGCCTTTCTTAATCAGAAAGACTCGTATATCTGGGAACGCATTCACGAAGCATGTTGGACAATGGCTCATGCGATTCGTAAGCGGGAAGTTATTCCAATAACTTTTAAAGCCAACTTAAGTTTAAGTGGTTATTAGTTGAAATTGAACTTATTAAATCCATTTAGAGATTTTTTGCCAACAAGGAGGGTGTGAATTCAATAAGAAAGACGATTAGGTTTTCATTGTTTCAAGAAGGAGGGGGTATGATTATAATTATAGGCCCATTAGAAGTAGTAAGCTAGTCCAGTTGTTTATTTTAAAGAAAAAAAATTGTTTTGTTTTAAAAAGGAGAATATATATATATATATATATATATATATATATATATATATATATATATATATATATATATATATATATATATATATATATATATATATATATATATATATATATATATATATATATATATATATATATATATATATATATATATATATATATATATATATATATATATATATATATATATATATATATATATATATATATATATTTGTATCAATTTATTAAAAGAACTGTTCAAAAAATTAAATATTGGATTGTAGAAAATTATCTGATTTTTATTTGTGATAAATTTCTATTTTATTATTTATGTTCATGATATTTATAAAAAGATTTTTGGGAAGTGGGTTGTTGTGTTGAAAATTGGTGTTGAGTCAAAGAAAAGGAGCAAAGTCTGCTAGAAGGCCTTAGGCCCAATCTGTGCATAAAAAAAAGAAATGCTGATAAATGTTGTTGTTTGCTGTAATAAAAAAATGTAATATAGCAGGACTAAGACCAATATGTAACGTGAAGCCCATTTAAATTAAAAAAACAGTTTTTTGCTATGTAAAACGACAACTTGCTGGCCCAATTAAACCAGAAGTGCAATAACTAATACTGTATAGATTTCCCAAAATTAATGCACATTTTTATCAGATAAACTAATACTATACAAATCTTATTACAGTCCAACCTCTAAAATAATACATAATCTTCTTGCAAACCCAAATCTTCTAGACTCAAATCCAAAACCCAGAACTTGAAACAGAAATATGTTTTAAAATCAGAATCTCGGTTTTCTTGTTACAGCAAGAACATAATGAATTAAATCCAAGAATACAACATATATCAAATCTGTTATTATCAGAATCAAAAAACAACAAATCATATATTTCAGAATAAGAACCAAATCAATTACAGATAATCAGAATCAAATAACAAGTAAATCTAAATCCCTAATTTATCTCATAATCCCTCAATCTATGTTGTAACACTAAAACCCTAAAATAAATTCCTAACTATATAAGAAAACAGAAGATTAAAAGAATAAGGGGTATTTTCGCGGAGGCTGGATACAGAAAAGAAATATATTTTTGGATACAGAAACGGGGACAGAAGAGCAAGGGAAGGCGGATTTGTTACAATGAAAGTTTTACCACGAAGCATGTAGAGAGGACCGAGTCACGAAGAGTTGAAGAAGAACTCGTCGTTGTCAGAATAGAAGAGAGGGGTGATTAGGGTTCAACTTCTGAAACCCTAATCATTGTTGCCTTGTGCCATCGCCTTCAATCGCATCAACCACCTTCATTGTCACGATCTTCAATCCATCGTTACCTGCAAACAAGAAGAGGCGAACGGATCAGTACCCAAATCAGAAGAAGCTCGTAAAGTCAGAATATTGGAATCGCGAAAGGGATAAAATACTTATCTCTCGTTTCCTTTTGATTTTTTAATTTGGGGAGGGTTTTCGGGTGGTCGGATTTCGGTTTGCGGTTACAGCAGCGCCGCCGAAGGGTTAGAAGAAACTAGGGTTTAAAATAGGAAGAGAGGAGAAGGTTCTGCGCAAGGGAGAGAGAGGAACAGTTTGAAATGAAATGAAAATTGTAATAATGCAAAACAAAAACTTGTTATTTCTGATGTTATCCTGTGCACGCGCGACCATCATAACTAACATGTGCTTTAAAATCTTATCCATATGATCATTGGTGGACGGCCGTGAGGCCAAGTCCACGATAAGCCTATGCACCCGTACCACACATGATTATCCCGGACCCTCTCCAGTTTACTTAATGGGCCGAGCCCAACGCTATGCACACCCCCTTGCCCATAGTTTGCTAAATCATAAAACGAAACACACCCCCTCCCTTCCTGAATTATTCTGGGCCTAGCCCAGCCTCCTTTTAGCACCCCCACTTTTTACTTGCCAAAATAAATTGCACCCCCCAGATTTACTTAAATTATTATTTATTATTATTTCTTTCATGTTATTTTTTTATGCCATGTTTAATTAATTATCTATTTCTTTTTCATTTATAATTATCATTATTATTATTATTAATTTTTATTATCATATTTTAAATATTATTATTATTATTATTTATTATATTTAAATGTTATTATATCATGCATTGATCAAAATACTTTCACAATTAATAAAGTTAAAAAAGACAAACGAATATCAAACTTATTTTTTGCAAACAAATTAATCTAGACAACTGGTTTTTTGCAAAAGGGTTTCAAACAGATTTTGACTTACTGCGCACTCAGTCAAAATCTCTGTAATCACTACTCCCGACCGAGTGCGAAGTGATTTAAAATATGTTTGCAAACCCCTAAAAAACACCAACCCATACGAACTACGAATTGGGATTCTGATTCCTCATAAGAGGATACGTAGGCATACGATCAAAAATCGTAGCGAGTTCCCCTATAAAAAATTTAAACCCTTCCCCTAATAAAATTTAAATCATCTTTCCCGAACTCAAACCTAAAACCTAGTATCCTTGTGAGCAAGGTAGATGAAAGGTGCCTAACACCTTCCTTTTGTCTAAAGAAGTCTGAAACCTAGAATCTCTGTCTGTGAATTAGGGTTTTCTATTAGATGCCCTTCCCTAGGATAAAAACTAATAGTGGCGACTCTTGATTAAAAAATGAGTCGCTACACATATCTGAGTCAAACAAAACACCTACACAAAATACATTGACCAATGTAATATGGAAAACAAAAACAGAATGTGCATCGACACATCCATATCACATAATACTTTCACAAAAATACAATTATGCGAAACCAAAATGGAATGTATATCGATATATCTATATCACTGAGTATCTGCACAAAATATATTCATACAAGATACGAGGCACAAAATAATGTCATGCGTATCGAACACAATGTCAGACAATGAATCAATAGTCCAAACACGTTTTCTGATCAAATAATCGAGTGATAATTATATGATCGGGAACTACCTCAATGTACCTTGCACAATTAACACAAATTTTAAAAATAACAAGGAAATTGCATGAAGAAATGAGTTTGAGAAGCTTAGGAAAAAGCATGCCAAAGCAAGTCAAACAAGAAAAATTCATGTTCTGTTTTTGTACTGGTTAACTGGTTACCATAATAGGGTAACCGTTGACCATAACTTAACAAGTTGAGGAAAATGCTATTGTTTTGAGGTAATCGGTAACCATAACTGGGTAACTGGTTACCATAACTCAAAAACTTGAGAAAACGCTATTGTTTTGAGGTAACCGGTTACCATAACTGGGTAACCGGTTTCCATGACTCAAAAAGTTGAGGAAAACACTACTATTTTGAGGTAACCGATTACCATAACTGTGTAACCGGTTACCGTGTGCTAATATTTTGAAATTTAGTTATTGGAAAGGGTGGTAACTAGTTAGAATAACCGAGTAATCGGTTACCCGCGGGCAGAAAGTAGTTTATTCCAACTTTTTTAAGGTTTTGGCTCATGGCTTAGGAAATTGATCAAACACCAAATCCCCACACATTCAATACATGATTTTTCATAATTTACGGCCTAGATTCAAACTCCGCATGCTTGATTAAGGTCTACAAATAAACCTCATGCAACATCATCAGTTTATTTCATCAATTAATCACTTTTGTGAGAATCAAACTTCATTAAAAAAAGCACTTAATTCAACTATCCGATTCTGGATTTACACATGATCATCGCGTCAAATCACAATTCTAGGCTTAGATCTATATTTTCAATTCAAAAATCAACCTAGATTCAATCCATGCTTGATCCAAAAAAGTGCTTCTCAAATAATCACTTATTTTAAAAGTGCTTAATTTAAGAAAATTCATCGATTGAAGCGAATAATAGGCTTATGTATAGAGATCACAACAAACGGATCACCGATCAGATAATAATTTCTCTTGATCTTGACTTTCAAATCTTGATCAAATTATTATTGTGTTCTTGATGAAAAATTTATAGAACTTTGATTTTATCCTTGAGAGAATTGAGAGAAAAGATTTTTATGTTTATGAGAATTTGTGAATTATGAGAGCCTGTTCCCTAACAAAAATCAGATTTGAGATTATATACATGGGCTAATTGGGCCTTTGATGTGCAATTGAATTGGGCCTGGGCTTGAAAGTGTGATCCCAACACGACCGTAAATTTCCACATCATCATCCGTACGGAATATTCAAAAATTTCCAACAAGAAAAATGAAGATAATCAAATTTGTGACGCATTTCCAAAAGAATTGGCTCAATCCGATAAATAACGAGGAAGTTATGAATTTTTGAGGATTCGCTGACACTGTGTCAGGCAAAATAAATTTCCTGTGCAAAATTTTATTGCATCACACGCGAAGAAAACCAAAAACGAGATCCTTCGGGTCACCGTTTGATTTTAGCATCTGAAGGTAAGTTATAGTAGATAAAATTCATGAACAACACCACCGGACCCATCTTAATACGATATAAATCGAGTGAGATATGGATTTTACCTTATCAAATGTCAATACAAATGAATTATGATTCAGCGCTAATATGTCCTCAGAAACTCAAAATCCACAGGTCCTTCCTCTGTGAATAAGCTTTTAGCCTCCAAAGACGATATCCGGATTACATTGAAACGAAATTTTGGCAATCAAAACCGCGCGCATACAACAATCCATCTGAGAATTACAAATTTTTTAGTGCACACGAAATAACGGTTAAGCCCATTTTTCCTTTGCATTTTTCCTTGTATAACTTCCAAAAGAATGGCGTATTCAGAGACCTTCCTTCAAGATTTAGATTTTGGTCCGAACACGAAAGTTGAAGAGAATATCGATACATTTCAAAACCTCAAGAATCAATAAAACACCATTCCAAATGGGAGATATGAATTTCCAAAGTCAAATCAGCTGAAAAACTATTTCCTATTCACACCGCTTAAAATTAACCGAAAACACCCAAATCTTCTGCAACTCGACATGCATTGAACAAATACAGAAGGTTTCTTGTGTTTGATAAAAATACCTTAATCCCGTGAGCACAAATCTAATGATAGGCACATATGTGCATGTTAACAAAGTATAATCCAATTAGAGATTGAAAATGAAGAGAGAAAATTTTGGGGTGCAACAATATGCACATAAGCAAGGCATCAAACATCATCATATCTTCATGTTATACTCACACCTTCACAACATCATCAATTCACAACAACGGGCTGTCAACATATCATTTATCAACAATTATTATTTAATCACATCATTATGCAATGTCACATAAAATGTAATGCATCATCATAGAATCATGCACGTGGTACCAAAACTTCACTGATGACTCAGTCATCGTTATCTCCAAAGATCCTCACCGTAAGATCAATTCCCGCTTGGAGCCAAAGCACTTCATTATTTCACCCAATCCACACTATAGTATTGTTGCCTTCACTGGACAATCGTCGTATCATCTTCACTAGACCGAAGTCCTAACTTCACTGGACCGAAGTCCTAACATCATTAAACCGAAGTCCTAAAATATGCCATGAATGCATGACACGTAACAACATAATAAACATGATCACAGCTAGTCAACACACATCATCATTCATGATTACATCATCATATCATTATCATAACATCATATCATCATATAATCATCTTAATAAAACATCATATCATCATAACATCGTGTAATCATCATCATAATGAAATATCAACATAATATCATTATCATGTCATCATAATATCCAAACATCATCATATCACACAACTTATCTTCATGTCATCATATTATATAAAGTATCATCCTAATGTCTCCTAATCATCCTCTATTCCTCTTCTAATCATCTTAATAAACAAGCATCTTTGTAGTCCCACATGGGGAACCTAACTTAATTCGAGATTAGGTATTGGAAATATACTTCATATTCTTCATTTTACTCCACATAAATAAATTTCATCACATTAGCTATCCAATGCTTCGAACGACATCTCATTCCATGTTATAAAACTAAAGTTATGAGTCTTTTAAGAAAATCCAATACAGCGAATCAAAATTTGACATCATCTTCTGGCGACACACCTCTATCGCCTGGCGACACTCCCTTCACCACCACCATCGCCTAATGACACTTGAAGCATAGCACTCCAGAATTGTCACTCTTTTATGCCCTTAATCGCTACCTTTTTCTCCTGGTGACGCATCTCCGCCTGACCATACTACCTACATCGTCTGGCAAAGCTTCATGAACAAGGTTTTCCAATTGCGATTTCCTGAACAAACCAGTCCAATTCTCTTATGATTCCATCATATTACAGGTCCTAAAACATCATCTAATTATAGGGTTTCATCATCTATCAACATCCTATAATTCTAAACTCATTATACATCAATTATAAGGCATTATTCATCACTAATTTATCAATACCTCATCAACAACACCAACTCCTCATCTACCAAAACCTAAGGCAATTCTACCATCATATAAACCTTAAATAAAATATAATAACAATGATAAAACTCCACTTACCTTAATATTATTGCTAGATATTAATTCCTCTACATGCTCTACCTGGATTCCTATGCTCTTCTTGCCTCTTGTGCCCTAGACTTCTTTTCTCCATGGTGTCAGTTCCAATTCCACGATCGCATAAAATGATCGTATAAAATCCTAAACCTTCTCCTTATACCAAACTTTCCCTCTTAGACCCCTTATAATGAACTTCCCATCACGCCCTCACTTACCCATCACTAATGACCACAACACCCTTATTTTCTCTACATCACATATTATTCTATTTATCTTAATTAAAATAATTCTAAATAATTACTTTAGTTATTCTAAAAATACACAATTGGTCAATATCACTGAATTCCCTCTATACTACTTATAGTAATCCATCACACATCATATTCACCAAATCATCACATTTACTTCAATCATCATGGTACACTTCATATTCATCATAATTTAACAAATTACCATAAAAGCTCACATATAGTTATCAAAACATCAAACACTTCACATTGACTCATGTAATCACACTAAATTAATTAATTAATTAATATAGAATTTGGGGTCTTACACAGTTCAGAGAAAATCTTCACTTATGGTTAAGTTGTTAAGTTCCTAGGGAACAAATCCCTTGTCCCCTGTCAGAACGAGGAGAACTTCGCTGGGAATGGAAGCTTTCTCGCGTAGAGTTTTTTGGTGAAGATAACTTCTACCAGGGATAGTGAGAATTCTTGAATCAAAAGAAAACCAATATAATACCATGTTAGGGACCTTACCATTGGGGGTAAAAATCTTCGCCTGGGGAAGAGGAAAGAATTTTAGAACCGAAAACTCGAGGTTCTAAAACTACACTGGGGAATATCTTAACAATCTTCTATCACTGGAGATAAAAAGAGTTCTAACCAGAACTTCCATGTACATACCACACCGGGGAGACATGATTTTGTCTGATTTTCATTATCACCAGGCTTACTGGAGAAAAGAAAGCTTGTCGCGCTAAGGATAAGAGGAAAGTTGATCAAGAAAATCCTTAAACTTGACTCCAACTAGAGAGAATGGCACATCTTCCACATGGGAATTGAAAATCTCTTAATAGCAAACTTTCAGTTTAAACTAAAATGGGGAAACTATCTTTGTAGGATTTACATCAACACATGACATGTACTGGGGAGAAGTAATTTCTCCATCGATAATAATAGCTGTCTTCATGGGGATACAAGCCAAAATCACCCATATGTAACCAAAAATATCTTCAAGAAACCTTGACAGGCGCAGATCGCACTGGGGAGAAAGAGGAAAAATTGATGGGAAGTATATTTCCAACCTCGTTGAGGACGTATATGTCAACTTCACGGGGATATATTAAGAATCTTCGGTTGATGAATAAACCAATAATCTTTGTAAGGATCAGACTACATCGAGGAGAAGGATTATACAGAATCTTGCTGACATGCATTTCTCCTGAGATAAGTCCTCTGAAGGGGTCAAACTCTTAAACAAACTCTTAAAAAGAGTGTATACTTCAATGGGGATTAAGCATAGGTACGCTTTCACCAGAGATAAAAAATTATGTCTGGGTGATGATAGGCCTTCATTGGAGATGTTGCATTCTATTTTGAGAAAACATCCATTCCATTAAGAATCTCACGCCGGTCACAATCATACTTTTCTTTGTTCGTTTAACGGTGTGCTCCTTGTCATGAAAGACTAATAGTACCTGCAAAAAAATGGGAAATTACAGCAACATGCCCCAAGTATGGAATGACAACCTTAGCCATCTTCCCAGACACCTGAAAAATTCAAGCAATTTCATATATTTATATCATGTGCTGTAAAGCTTTAATGTTTTTAAATGCAAAGTTTATCAAAAATGTTGGACGTCTTTTGCAAAAAAAATAGTAAAAGTAAAAAACCAAGAGGCCCATTTTGGATAAAAGAGAATTTTATTGATTGATTGGCCTGTAAATATGCATTTACATTAAGAAGTAATTCCTAAAAAGAGGTAATTGCGTACATAGCATACAAAGGATAATAAAGAGATGGCAATGTGAAAGCTGATTTATTGCATTCTGATTCTTCTATGACTCTTATGACCTCAAAGCTCCTTAGTATCTTGCTTTCTGAACAATTTAATTGGACTGGTTCCTTATCCTTCCATTCTAACCAACAGTAGTAAGAATGATAACACATATGCAATGTAGATCATAGTCATTCGCTTTAAATCCCGAACTTTTTCCTAAATCGCCCTTTTCGGGTTTTCAATCCATCGGGATACCCATTTTTGCCTAAGTCACCTTTTCAGGTTTTCGACTTAGAGGGTGTACACAATTTTCTTTTTTATCCTTCTGTTCAATATATCCCTAATTTTTTCCTGAACCTTTTCTTCATTTATTTTTGGTTCTCCGAGATGCCCTTTTTTGGCTAAGACATTGACTCAACGGGTCTATTTATGCGAAGTATTTGTTTAACTACCTATACGTTGATAGGGTGAGGGAAATCCTCTTCATTCATAGTTGTGAGCATCACGGATCCTCCTGAGAAGACTTTTTTCACAACATATGGTCCTTCATAATTAAGAGCTCATTTGCCCCTAGCATCGGTATTGTTAGTATGCAAGATCCTCTTCAACACGAGGTCACCATCTTAGAAATTTCGAGGGCGTTCCTTCTTGTTGAAAGATTTCTTCATCCTTCTATGGTATAATTTCCCATGACAAATAGATGTCAATCTCTTCTCGTAATTGAGATTCAACTAATCAGGTTTGTTTTGAACCCATTCGGCCTTATCTAGCTGCACATCTGTCATGATCCTTAAAGAATGAATCTCTACTTCTAAGGGCAAGACTGCTTCCATGTCATATATCAGAGAGAATGGGATTTCCCCAGTCAAAGTACGTACCAAAGTGTGATAACCATGCAAAGCAAATGACAACATCTCATGCCAATCCTTGTAGGTATAACCATTTTCTGCACAAGCTTCTTAATATTCTTGTTTGTTGCCTCAACAACACCATTCATATTTGGACAATATGGAGAATAATTATGATGCTTTATTTTGATGCTTTTGCACATCTCTTTCATTCTTTTTTGTCGATATTTTACCCATTGTTAGTAATGATCTTTTCGGGAATCCCATAATGACAAATGATATTCTGCTTGATGAAACGAGTAACCACTTGCTTGGTGACATTGGCATAATATGTCGCTTCGACCCACTTGGTAAAGTAATCAACAACCACAAGAATAAAGCGATTTCCATTGGAAGCAATCGGTACAAATCCTTCCAATCATATTGATGCCCCACATTGCAAAAGGCCAATGAGAAGTCAAAAAATTCAGCGGATTGGGTGGCACATGCATTTTGTTAGCATAAATCTGACATTTGTAACAGACTCTGGAATGATTATAACAAATTGTTTTCCATGTTAGACCAACAGTAACCTGCTCTCGAGATTTTCTTGGCCATGGTATGCCCACTAGAATGCGTACCGAAGGAACCTTCATGGATTTCTTCTATGATCTTGTTTGCTTCGCATCTATCCACGCGTCTGAGCAAAACAGAGTCATAGTTTCTCTTGTACAGAATACCTCCATTGAGGAAACATTTGGTTAGTATTTCAACAGAGTCTTCTTATCAGTGACAGAAGCATCCTCTTGATATTCATTCATTTCAAGATACCTTTTAATATCATAAAATAACAGTTTCTCATCATCCTTTTCTTCTATTTCATAACAGAATGTTATCTCATTCAACCTCAAAATGGTGATAGATGGGGATTCATTTAACCATCTTACTTTTAACATGGATGACATAGTAGCCAATGCGTCACCAAAATTATTATCTTCCTTTGAGATATGATTCAAAGTAATCTCGTCAAAATATGGGATCAACTTTATAACATGCTCATGATACATAATCAAATTCGGGTGACGAGTCTCCCAATCTTTGGTGATATGACTGATTATAAGAGAAGAATCCCCATATACTTCCAAGATCTTGATTCGCAAATCAATGGAAGCTTCTAACCCGATGATACAAGCTTTATACTCGGCCATGTTGTTGGTACAGTCAAAGCAAATTATGGTAGTGAAAGGAGTATGAAAATCTTCTGGAGATGTAATAATGGCACCGACACCATTACCTAATTCCTTGGAGGAACCATCAAACACCATCGTCCATCCCTATTCTGGTTCAGGTCCTTCCTCTGAGTCGGGAATATGGAAATCTCGTATGTACATGATGTCCTCATCAGGAAAATCAAACTTCATCGGATGATAATCATCTTCCAAAGGATGGTGAGCAAGATAATCTGCCAATACACTACCTTTAATAGCTTTTTGGGTAGTATACTAGATATCTTGTTCTGTAAAAATCATATGACAATGGGCTACTCTTCCTGTGAGAGCTGGCTTTTCAAAATTTTGCTTGATTGGATCCATATTGAAAATTAATAGAGTAGTATGAGTCAGCATGTACTGTCTGAGATGCTTTGCAGCCCACGCGAGTTCACAACAACTATTTCCAAACAATGAATATCTCGACTCATAATCAGTAAATTTCTTGCTCAGGTAGTAGATGGAATGTTCTTTCCCACCCGTCTCGTCATGTTGACTGAGTATACAACCCATAGAATTTTTCAACACAATCAGATACATTATAAAGGGCCTTCCTTCCACTGGAGGCGAGAGAATTGGAGGTTCCGGCATATACTCTTTTATTTTATCAAATGCCACTTGGAAATTATCATTCCACTTGGCTGTTTGATATTTTCTCGACATCTTGAATATTGGTTTATAAGTAGCTGTAAGATGAGAGATGAATCTAACAATGTAATTCAACCTCCCCAAGAAACCACAAACCACTTTTTCTGTTCCCGGCTCAACATTTCTTGTATCGCTTTTATTTTGGCAGGATCAATCTCAATTCCTTTCTCGCTTACTATGAAGCCCAATAAATTCCCTGATCTCACCTCGAAGGTGCACTTATTAGGGTTCTGCCTTTGCCTGAATTTCCTTATCCTTTAAAATAGTTTCAACAAGTGGACAAGATGTTTCTCTTCTGTATGGGATTTGGCAATCATATCGTCAACGTAGACCTCAATCTCTTTATGTATCATATTTTGAAAGAGAGTGACCATTGCATGCTGATACATTGCCCCTGCATTTTTCAAACTAAAGGGCATCACTTTGTAAAAAAAAATTCCCTAGGGTGTAATGAAAGTAGTCTTCTCTGTGCTTCTAGCGCCATCTTGATCTGATGGTAGCCAGAAAAACCGTCCATGAAGGAAAACACTTTAGATTGAGCAGTATTGTCAACCAGAATATCAATATGAGGGAGAGGAAAATCATCTTTAGGGATTTCTATGTTCAAGTCCCTATAATCCACACACATTCTCACTTTATCATCTTTCTTCGACACTGCCACAATGTTTGCAATCCACGAGAGATAATCTTCAGGAATCTTACATCAAACTATTTCTGAACCTCCTCTCTGATCTTCTTAGACATCTTAGAATGAGTTCTTCGAAGCTTTTGTTTACCTAGAGGGAAATCATCTCGTAGAGGCTGTTTGTACACGACAATGTCTGTCTCCAGCCCAAGCATGTCTTCATAAGACCAAGCAAATATGTTCACATACTCTCATATAATTTCAATCAACCTTTGCTTGACACTATCTTCTAATGCTGCCCCAATCTTGACTTATTTTCGGACCTCCTCGGTACCCAAGTTAATCACTTCTACAATCTCTTGGTGCCATTGAATAACCTTTTCCTCTTGCCTCAACAATCTGGCTAGCTCTTCAGGATGTTCACAATCTTCTTCAGCTTCTTTATCAGCTTGATAGATTGGATTTTTCAAAGTCATAATGAGCCATAACAGAAATGTTTTCGACAAAATCTGAGATTAATGGGGGGCTGTATCTACATGATATGATTTTTTATTTATTTTAGTTTTATATTTAAAAAGAAAAATAAAAACACATTGCCAATTTTTTTGAAAAATAAAGAGATAGGAAAGGAACAAAATATTTGAATGCAAAAAGATGTCCTTTATTGATGATACATTTGAAATGAAAAATTGTGGCCCTACAACATGTTTACTAAGTGTTGGGCAGAACATAGGAATTATTTCATGACAAAAACAAAAGAAATTACTCTTCATAGAGGGTGACTTCAATGAAGTCTTCGGCAAACCAATTGACAGGCTTCTGCACGGTACAGTAGGAAGAATCCATTTGTCCATTCCACAATCACTATCACCCTCCTCGCTCACAACAAGAGCTTCCTCATGGATAATACCACCACTGACGAATTGGGTTGGAGGAGAAATACCTTGAATCCTCTGAACAATAATCATTGCGGTTCGTCCTGCCACGAATCCCAAACTCTTATTATCTTTTTGCATAGGGAGATCCAACATTCTGCCCCATCCTTGAGGATGTCAAGATTCTACAACTGCCTGAGCTTGCCGGTAATATTCCATGGAGGCCTCCGGATTTTTAACCTCTTGACGAGGAGTTCTGACAACTTGCACAGTTTCAAACACAAGGCATGAAGTCTTATGTACCTCGCCTTTAATTTCAACATAACGGAAGGTACTCAGATGGCTGACAATATAGCCCTTTTCACCATAAATGGTGACCACTTTTCCATTAACCAAGAATTTCAACTTCTGATGCAAAGTAGAACTTACAGCACCGGCCCCATGGATCCACGGGTGCCCTAGAAAACAACAGTAAGAAGGATTGATATCCCTGATAAATAATGTCACGTCGAAGATCTGACGACCTATCTTGATAGGCAGATCAACATTTCTAAACACAATTTTCTTCGATCCGTCAAATGCCTTAACCACCAAATCGTTGGGCCTCAACACATGCCCTTCGTAATCTAACTTCATGAGAGAAGACATTGGCTGAACATTAAGGGATTATCTTGTGTCAACCAGCACACGAGATAAGGTAGTCTTTGCAATCTCCATTGAGATGTGCGACTCCTTATTATGCTTCCTCCCCTCAGGAGGTAAATCGAAATTTGTGAAGCCTAGCCCATTGCTCGCAGAGATGCTAGCCACGATTCCTTCAAATTGATTCATTGAAATTTCATGAGGATCAAAAGAAGTCCCCTGTATCTTCATCAATGCATTTCTGTGAGATTGGGAATCCCAAAGCAAAGCAAGAATTAAAATCTTCAAAGGCGTCTGCCTCAACTAATCAATTATCTTGTAATTTCTCTTCTTTATGTATCTCATCAACTCTGCCACATCTTTGGCCAAATCTGCATCCATGTTCAGAACAAGAGGATTTTTCCCCGGATTTACACCATTGACCATTATCTGCTTGCCTTTAACCTTAGCCAAGATGTCTGAGCTACATTCTAGTCGATCAGGTGAAGAGAAAAGCCAACCACTTTGGGTAATCCAGCTTTCACTGACAATGTCATGAACTTCAGGCTTATCTTCCTCATATTTAATTTCCTCAGGCTTCTCAACAACATTATTTTTCCCCTGATAGTAAAATTCACCCCCATAATGCCAGGTAACAGCTTTGTCACCGACATACAACATTGGACAAGGTAGAGTGATAGTAAGTGGCGACTTCTTGACAGGAATTAGAATTGTAACAGGCATAGGAATTTTCTTGGACTTGAAGGGAATAGTAATCACATCAGCCTCATCCTTCCCAACCTCAGGCTCAACAACCATACAGTCAAACTAAAGATTTCCTTTAGTGATCAACCTATGAATTTCATATTTCATACATTTATAACCCTCTGGCTGAATCAGGAAATCTTCAAAGTTGATACCACAACCCAAGAACACACCCTTCTTCGAAAATTGTTGTTTCACAAACAATCGCAGTGTAATTAGTTGATCTACATCCATAACCAGATTTAGACTTTTCTCTTCAACAATGCATTGACAGTGGCACCCCCATGAGGTGGCAAGGGTTATTGAAGAATATTGGGCGTTAGCACTTACCCAAATTGATAGCCTGTGAATCCAACAAGTCTTGCACTTTATGCTTAAAAGCATAGAAATTTTTAATGTTATGCCCCTACGCTCTAGAATGGAAATCACACTGGGTATTGGCATAAAAGTTTGGTGGCAAATTTTCTGGATTAATATGAAAGGTATGCTTCTCAAACAACTTTCTCTCGATCAACTATGGTAGTAATTCAGAATACGACATAGGAAGTGCATCAAAATTCTTTGGTGGTTGTCTCATTTTCTGTTGATTTCCCTACCTAGGCGCATGCGCTTGTTGCTGAGGTGCAATAGTTCGGATTATCACAACAGAAATATGATGATCAGACTCCTAATAAGCCTTTCCTTTACCCCTCCACGCATATATTGAATTGGCTTCACCTTCTTTCTTCTTCTGGTAGCCGCCAAAATATTTCTTTGCATTACCAGTGTTAGTTCTAGAAACATCCTTCTGAATCTTTCTAATCTTAATGCCAACTTAAATTCTTTCCCCGTATCTTACAAATTAGTAAAAGTACCGGAAGCACTACAAACAGTGTAGTAGTGCCCTTGCAGGGTGCTAGTAAACATGTCTACCATTTCCCGTTCCATCATTGGCGGTTGGACCCTGGCTGCCATTTCACACCACCGCTGTGCATATTCCTTAAATGACTCATTCTGCTTCTCTGATAGATTCTACAGCTGAGTTCTTGTAGGTGATATTTCAGATTTCTATCAATAATGTTGAACGAAAGCTTCATCTAGCTCTGTCAAGGTACGGATATAGTTGCTCTCAAGTTGCATGTACCATTCTAACAGGCCACCAGTCATACTGTCCTGAAAGAAGTACATAAGTAGCTTTTCATCGTCAGAATACGCTGACATCCTCCTGTAGTAGGACTTGACATGTGTCCTTGGATAGGAGGTACCTTTGTACTTCACAAAGTATGACACTTTAAACTTTGGAGGAATCCTCACTATGGGTACTAGTCCCAAGTCAGTCATATCAAGCCCTATGGCGCCTTGATTCTCAAAGGCTCGCATACACTCCTCGAGCATAAGCAACTTTTTATCGGCTTCGGTAGGTTACTCAACAATATAAATCTAGTCCGTATAGTTATCATCCTCAATATGTTGAACATGTATGCGTATAGGCCTTGGTTGAACAAAAGGTTGTTTGTTGTTCTGTCGAGTAGGAGTAGGTGAACGTACATTATTTCCCATAACTTGAATCAAAGGAACACCTTTATTATTACCGGAAGGATTACCAAGGTTCACAGTAGGACCATTTTGATTCAAACCACCTAGATTACTATTCAGGGTCACACCTCCTAGATTATCGTTCAGAGTCGCGCCGCCTGGGTTACCATTTAGAGTCGTACCTCCTATATTACCTTTATTTCCTTGAGGAGTGATCACATTTTCAACCCTTTCATTTGTAGACTCAACAGACCTCACAATTAAGGCTCTCATTTCTTCTTGCTGACATGACATATTTTGAATATTCTCAAAGAGTTTTTCAACACGAGTGTCGAACCTGAAACCAATAGTAGTAACATCGGCTTGAATATGTTCAATCTATTTTCTAGAATTATTCCTAGTGTTGTATCGGTGAGAATTTGAAGTAGCAATCTCTGAAAAGAACCAGATCAGACATAAGATACATGCGGGAACCACCTGTTATGATATGATATGAATGGATGCATGGTTGTGCATGCAATGTTTTATCATTTCCACGGCGTTTAAGAATTTTGTTAATTATCAAAAATAACAGACAACATGATAAAGGATATATGCAATAGTTGAAAGAGAACATAATGACAAAAACTATTCTCATGCATAATACTTCAAATTCAAACTGAGTCCATACAAGAAAAAAAGTCATAACACGACAAAGAAGATAAAACACCAACCAATAAGCATGGCAATGGTTTTTACAACAAAATGAAACATTAATCAGACATCCAACTATGACTAGATTGAAAAATCTTTATCTCCCCATCTATTTCTTGAGCATCGCAATTTCATCCATGGCATGTGCTAGTTAAATGCCACGCCCTTTAAGATGGACCTTCGCTGCGAGTCTCTGGGTGCTTTCTTCTTTAAGTTGGGCAATTTTGTCTAGAAGTTGCTTCTCCAAAGCTTTGACATTGGCTTCGAATCTATTTTCTACTTTAGCCTTGGATCCTCTAAGGATATCACAGTGTATGCACTCTGCTTGTACTTCTTCTCAATCTCAGCAACAATTCTTTTGTGATCTTCAATGGAAATAAAATCGTCTTTAGCTCTGGACCTCTTCTAAGAAGTACTTATTACCCGTTCACTTTGAGCTTGAGAGTCAACTCTTTCTTCTCTTCCCTCAGGAAGTAAAGCTCCATCTTCTTAGCTTTCATATTTATACGGAGGTGCTCATTCTCGCTCTGCACTTGGTAGAATCGCTCCTTAGGCACATCATGCTAGAACTTATCAGGTTTCGGGTACAAAGGATCTTCCCTTGAGAACGGTAACATGAGTGTTCTCACTCTCTCTTTGAACCAATCAACATAGGGTCCATAAGCCATCAGCTCTTTCCATCCGAAGAAATCTTTCCCCTTTCTGAATACTTTAGCTTAAGCAATCACTACCTTTTGTAGCATTTCATGATCTTCTCCCTTCTTGTAATATACAAACTCCTTGATTTCACTACTTTTAGGAGGAATTCGCACGACATACCCTAGCCGACGTAGGGCAATAATAGGGTTATAGTTGAACATCCCCTACATCCCCATGAGTGGGACGTTGGAGAAACCCCAACAACTTGTAACCACTGCAGCACTGTCAACTCGGAGTCGGTACCAAGTTATGTCAAAAGAAGTGAGAGCCATGAGTTTTGTTTCCCAAGTACGAGTTCTTTGAGAATTTATGAATTGTCCTCTAGTGTGAAGCTAATACATGAACCACTTGTAGAGCGATCAGATACACTAAACCATAACTTTTTTCATACCATGATGGGAATGGATAACATAGTAAGTGTTGGCCAAAATAGTAGGTGCCGAATTCAGGTTCATGAACATGCAAATGGTAGCAAAATCTACCGGGTTCTCGACATCCAGAAACAGAATGAGGCCATAAATCAAAATTTCCAGCAATGCGTTGAATGCAACCCAACAACCCTGAGTTTCCATCTCTTCAGCTTTGCCCATCAGGAAATCCATAGAAACACCATTAGGCGCGCCTCTCTTCCTACAATGACCTTTCACATTGCTCAGGCTCAAATAAAGAACCTTAGTGATAGCTTCATGACCGGGCTCCTCCAAAACACGATAAATGGGAATGTGATTTGTAACTTTGATCCACATAATGTGAGAATACTCCTCAAGAGTTGGAGCTAGCTGATAATCCTGGAACGTGAAGAAATGTAACTCGGAGTAATAGAATTGTAGTAATGTCTGAAGAGCTCTATTATCCACTTCAGTATCCGATAAAAGCAAAAGATCCCTATACTGTTTGCTGAAAACCTTCAAGTTCGAATAAACCAATGCATCACTCAACTCTTTCAAATGTGGCCAACAATTAGTGCCAAAGTTGTAGCCAAAAATGTCTCTAGTATCCTTCCTAACGGTATCATCATTGCTTTCCATTCTTGATACAAAATAATACTCTGAAACACCCTAGATATGAAATGCAAATGCTGGTTAATTTTTTTCATACACATTCTTATTTTTTTAAAATAAAAATGCTATGATGCATGTGTAATAACATGGAATCAAGGTTTCCATAACACCGGAAATCTGTTGTGATGTTTCTGAATAATATGTCTAGAAATCAATAGTTTCCGTTTGTTTTGTATTTTTCATTAACAATATTAATTTCCTTTCTGTCGTAGCTCGACCTACATAGAATCATGTGTTGGCACAAGAAGGAATTAACATGTTCTTTTGAAAGTTTCGAAGAAAGTCCCGAAGGCGAAAAGAGTTTGAATTGGTTAATATTGTTTACCTTGAAAAAGGATTTGATAGATATTATATGTTTTATGCATTTTCCAATAAAAAGGGTTTTGTTTTAAGGATGCAAAAAAAAGAAAACTTCTAAGGGAAACTATCAAGCTCTATCTCTAATGTTATCATACAATGATTGATCCTATAGTTAAGTTTGGAATGGAAATTTCTACCTATGTTAGCATGCATGGATAACAATCCTAAGGTCTAACTTGCATTGGAAATGAAACAAGTGTATCCTAAGGGAGCATATAAAGGTTATAACCTAAAGAAAAGCACAAAAACAAGTGCAATAAACTAAAGGCGAGCTGAAGCCAAAACAAAATCGAATGCGAGCTAATAGAAAACAATAAAGTCCAATAGATCTCAAAGTGGGAGTAAGGAACTCTTTCCATTTGATTTGCTCGAGCATCGACATTGAGTGACAACTCGGAGCGTCAGCATTTAAAGAAACGTGAGCTAACATCGTCAAAACGAATGACAAAGCATGGGGATTAATTATGAACCCTTCTCCACTTTATTTGACTCAATAGACAGGAGTAGGAACAGTTCAAAGCATCAACGTACAATGCGAGCTAAGAATGGCACAGACTAGAATGTGTGGTGGGCGATTGCATGCCTTCTACTCCACTTGTTGACTCGATAACAAGAACAACATAAAAGGGGAGGGGAAATGCATTCTTTGAGGACTTTAGCAAAATTGACTCTTTTGAGGTCTTTAAACAAACAACAAGAAATCGCCCCTTTTGAGGTCTTTTGCACACAAGTAAGCACAAACATTTCCTTATTGAGGACTTTGCAAAACAAACATCGCCTCACTTTAGGACTTTAAATAGATTTCCCGCCTAAAGTAGGGACTCCCAGTCATGTATCTCTATTCCTACTTCTCATGGAAAGGAAAGAGATAAATGATGCGGAAAAATAAACCAGAATCAGTGTAATACCGAACGAACAAAAATTCGTAGAAATCAAGAAAAAGCATAGAAATATGGAAAACTTCATGCAAGCTGCCATAAACAACACAATAGTAAGAAATCGTGCGCTCGGCATAAGCAACAAAATATCGATAATGTAAAAATAAATCACATGTGATATGCGTCGGACATATCCAAATAAAAAATAGTACACTCGCACAAAAACTCACATCCAAATGAAAACACAAACAATGTATATGTCTCAATAAAATGAGAATCAAAAATCAATCGCGTCGGAAGCGAACTCAAATCCACAAAGAACGTGGAATACAAATGTTTTTTAATTGAATAATCAATAATTAAACGATTGAAAGCTCTCTTGAAATGCCTTTCACAAGTCAATAAACATGTTAGAAACAACAAGAAAACAAAATCAAGACTAAAATGTGAAGAAAAGCATTTCAATCAAGCATTGGAACATCGATATCAAAATCAAGGCAGCAACTCATTAACACATGTAAGTATGCGAAAAGTCAGAATAAAATAGATCCAATACAATATCGGTACCCATCAAATGTACCAACAAGCTCAAATAAGCTGCAATAGTGAATTAAATCACCATGCAAGCACCACTTACAATTTTCGGGCAGCATTTCCGTCAATACATGAACTGCATGAAATGTCGATCCAAAATTGACAAAACTTGACATAAATGTCGTCCAAGTACCAAAAAAAGCTTCCTTGAGCACTAACCATCAATGAAATAGAGCCTTATGCTCAACTTACCGAAATCGGGCAGCATTGCACCGTGTCACAAAATCAACCAAAACATCGTGTCGAAAACGGTAAAGTTCAACTTCAATGGTCCATAAACACACTAACTTGCTTGAATAAGCATCACACAACTTTTGAAAAGTGATTTACAAGGCATTTGAATTTTTTGGGCAGCAATATACACATGAACCAGAATCAAACAAAAATGAGTTTAAAACTCATAAATGGATACAAGAAAATGTTCACTGATTCATGTATCATCGATTAGAAATTACAAATTCTTTGTAAAAATTAAATCCGCATATTCCAAGCCACAAACAACACAATTCAAGTGTTAATGTTTTGTACCCCAAAATTTTCCCTCTCATTTTCTTTCAAAACTTTCTTTTACATGGGTGGTAGCCAACATCTTCTTGAGGAAAGTAAAATTTGAAGATGAACAAAATTTTCTTCGATTTGCTCATCAGAGTTTCTTTCGATTGGAGCACCAGAGCTTCTTTTGATTGAAGAACCAGAGCTTCTTTCTATTGGAGCACCATAGCTTCTTTCGATTGGAACATCAGAGGGTCTTTCGATTGGAACATCATAGTTGCCTTCGATTGGAATATCTAAGCTTCTTTCGATTGGAGCATCAGAACTTCTTTTGATTGGAACATTAGAGCTTATTTCGATTGGAGAATCAGGGCTTCTTTCAATTGGAACATCATAGCTTCTTTCAATTGGAGCACCAGAGCTTCTTTCGATTTGAACATCAGAGGGTCTTTCGATTGGAACATTAGAGTTTCCTCTGATTGGCATATCTAAGCTTACTTTGACTGGAGCATCAGAGCTTCCTTCGATTAGAGCATCAGAGCTTCTTTCGATTGGAGCATCAAAGCTTCTTTCGACTGGAACAATAGACTTCCTTCAATTACGACATCAGAATAAGGTATCCTTCGATTGGTATATCAGTGCATAAGTGTCTTAATCTAAGATGTTCTGATAAAGGAAATTCTGAACAATTCGAATCAGGACTTAGAATCATCACAAGAACAAGGGCTGATCGAAGAAGTTCTGATAAGAGAAGTTCTGAACAATTTGAATCAGGACTTAGAATCATCACAAGAACGAGGGCTGATCGAAGGGGCTCTAATGAGGGAAACTCTGAATTTTTTCAAATTCAAACAAAGCGCCAAGTTGACATGTCCAATTTCATTTAGAATCCCAGAATGGCATGAAATATCTCAAAATAGAAATATTTTAATGTGTCTGATTCTGTTTTCAAAGCCTTGTTAATAGTTGGTCTTTAATGATATGTTTCTTTATCTCCTCCACCATCTATGAATACAAGATGTTAAACACAAATCGAAGGTGGGTACACACGAGAAAAATAAACAGGAGGCACACAAAACGAATAAACACACATATTGCACCAAGGACACCTTGTCTATCAAAGAACCTCTACACAACTTGCCTCCAAGAAAATCCAAAAAGTTGCACCAGCCATCCCACGTTCAGGATCCTAAATCGAAGTGTCTTCAGTGGGTAAAAGCTTTTAGTCTTATTCAATCTATAATATAAACTCATGTGGAGTGCATTTTCATATTATTCTTGTTATTTGTAAATGGTTTAGCAAATAGAAACTCATGACATAGACATTTTGCAAATCGAAGCAGCCCAGGGTTTCACTTTTCGTTTGGCTCTAAAACTAACAAACTTATAGGATTCAAAATGTTAGTTTTCCTTTATCCAGATTGAACAGTTAGAAGGCATGCAATGGATGGAGGACCTGGGATTCGAATCCCAGGTCAAGCATTTTCATTTTCTTTCTAACATATTCTATGTAGATCTGATATGTACAATGGTCAGGCGCTCATCATACACCATCAGATTATCACAGATCTAAGCGCTTCAATAAGAAAATCCATAGTCCATCCTCTGGAGGTCAGCAATGCATAATCCCAAGCTGACTCTGGGCTTGCCATCTTCTGGACCTAACATTTTCCAAATCATCAGCACCCCCTAATTGCTGATCACCACTAGGCCCATTTTTTTCATTTAATTTTATTATTTCATTTTTGTTTAATTATTTTATTAAATTCATTTATTTTATTAGTTTAATCATAAAATCAGTAAAAAAAAAATCACAAAAAATTAGGATTTAGTTTTTTTATTAAATAATTAGTTTCTAAAATTAATTAATTAATTAACTTTAACCCTTTTCTTCCAAAATTAAAAGTAAACTAGAATTTAGGGCTTACTTTAATTTTAATATTTCTTTTCATAAATATAAAAAAAAAACACAAAAAGTTTAGTTTATTTTCTAAATAGACTTTAGGAGAACTAATTTAATTTTTTCTCTTAAGTCATAAATAAAAATAAAACCAAAATTTTTATTTTTTATTTTTTACTTAGAATTTTCCTTAGGTTTTTTAGGCTTAATATTTATTTCGCGCGTGTTATTTTTATTCTCGCATTTCATATAAATTATCTAACTGATTATGGGATGTAATACTTTAGATTTAAAATTCCGCATTTTATTTTCTTGCACTTTTTTTATGTAACTGTCCCAAAGCATTGTAATAGCGTAGTTTTTACGTTTCTGCTTTTATTTTCCATACTTTACATGTCCTGTAAAATATTACCTGTTAGTAACTAGGCGTGCATGATAAGACTGAAAATTAACACGTTAGTAAACTTAATAATGCGAGATAAATAACTGAACTTAACACATATGCACATATACACCTCTAGGGTACGCCCACTTTGGCTGCCTTTCAGAAAATAACAGTCATGGCCCTCGAAACAGGGACACTTTAGAAAAGACCCGTAAAATTAAAAGATCATATTCGCTCGATGACCCTATAGTTTCATTTCGTTAAATGATCTAGTCCCTAAACAAAATTGATAAAGTGTTTCTACATGTTGCCTTTATGATTTTAAACGTCCCTTTGATTGTCCCTCAAACATCCAACGATGGGGCTACCTACTCACTAATAGTAGTATAGCACTGTCTAAAGGATAGGAGGAAAAGAATAAACCTTTTTTGAGTAACAAAGTAGATAGATGTTAGAAGTTTGCTCAAACATTTTGCACTTACATAGAAAATTACTTTTCAAAAAAAATTTCAAAATGCTTTGTATACTTTCTCCACTATCCCGAGACACATTACAAAGTTCGCCGTACTAAGGCATTTTCAAATGCAAAGCACAAAGGTATTTTAAAATGAGCAATCCTCTAAGAGCCCGTGGAAAACCACGGATGGAAAGGGTGCTAACACCTTCCCTTTCCATAATCTACCCCCTTACTCAAAACATCTTGAAAAGGTCTTTTTCTGTTCTTTTCATCCTTTCCTTTGTTGGATAAAAGAAAAGTTGGTGGCGACTCTTGCTTACCGCAACATTTGTGAACACAAACGTAAAACCAGTATTAAACAGTCAGTTCTGCCACCGTATCACATAATGCAATTTTTCGGATTTGAGGATTTTATGTCAAAAATTGAATTCATCAACAAATCGATTAAAAATTTTCATTAACTCATGAAAACACAATAATCTCATTAAAATTCAACAATCAACCGTTTTAGATCCAAAATTTGATATGAATAATTATCATTAATTTACCGATTAAATTAAATATCTAAACCAATTTATTCATCAATCAACCAATTCTACACTTCAACATCATTTGAACATCAAGAACCAAGTGTTTCTCAAATAGTATCAATAATCCAATTCATTTTTATATCAATTTCTCAACTCAACAATCAATTAAATCAAACAAACTTATCAATTAATTTGAACAACAAATAACAAGTTTTAAGGATCCAAGAATTACCAAATCAGAGCTTGAATAAGAGAAGAAGAAGTGCTAGTAGGAGAACAGGTGTGAAGACGGAGGAGTATCTTTGAAAAAACCGATGAAATCGGAGGGAGAAGGCCACGATGGAAGATCGCGCAGTGACTGAGGGAATAGATCGTGTGGAATCATGATGTGGTGGTCGACGAGCTAAGGGTGGAGGTTGGCGAGCAAAGCGTGGCAGGCGCCGGCAGGGAAGACATAGAGAGGAGGTGGCAGTAGGAAGGCAGGGAGAGAAGAAAAAGCTCATAGAAAATTGAGAAAGAGGTGAAGTTTTTGGTAACTTTGTTCTTGATGAAAGTTGAGATAATTAAGAGAAAATGTGTTTTGATTTGAGAGAGTTGAGAAAGTATTGCGAGAAGTTTGTAAGAATGAGTCTCCTCTTTTGAAATTTGAATTTTAAAAATATATAGTATTAGCTCCAAACTTGAATTTTCGACTTATTTCATGCACATGGCAAGATCGAACCATAAGCTAATGATAATCAGTGCGAAATCCTGATGTGCAACTTGAAACAAAAATGTTAATGATGAAATTTGTGATGCGTCGCTGAAAGAATTATTCCGTTACGATAAAAATCGAGTAATTTACATTTCTCTAAACGGTGAGAACTTAGTGTAAAACATGCAGAATGTGGAATTTTACAACTTATTTTGTGTACGACGCGCGAACAAACCACAAGCTCGTGTCTTTCAGTTTAGAATCCTGGCGCGCAACCTGAAACAAAGTCACTGGTGACAAAATTTGTGATGTCATCCTGAAAGAATCACCACGATATGATAAAAATTGAGCGAGTTATGTTTTTTCGAATGGCGAGATAGAGTGGACTTATTTTACCGCATTGAAAATTTCAGCTTATTTTCATGCGCGCTTAAAGAAGCAAGCCACACACTGAAGTCTTTGAAGCACAATCCAAACTCGAGACCTGAAGCAAAGTTGTAGCTCATAAAATTTGTGATCTCACTCTTCGAGAATTATCCGAACTGATAAATATTGAGAAAGTTACGAATTTTTCAATATCGAGAAACAGTCGGATAGAAAACCATTTCGGCGTGCCATTTTCTCAGGTAACTCACACTTTCGGAGATCTTTTGCGAAGAATTAGCTTTGGACCCGAACATACGAATCAAAGATAAGAACAAGATGGATATTACACCTAGAGAACCATCCAAAAACAACGAACCGGGCGAGAGTTATGAAATTTTGAACATCTGAAAAACAGAGGTTCAACACACTATTTCACAGTATTCTCACCGTATTTCTTCAAAGTACTCGCACATTCAGAGAGCTTCCTCAATAATTTGGCTCTCGATCCCAAAAAAAAATTGAAGGAAACAATAAGATGGTTCAAAATCTCCAAGAACCAATCAAAGATGATTATCCAGTCGGAAGTTACGAACTTTTAAGGACCAGAAAACATGTGAACCAGTAAATCCACAATATAATGCATTTCAGGTATTTTGTGCTTTTGAAGATCTTCCCCACAAAATTAGACTTCGATCTAAATAGATGAACTAGAGAATATATCTAGCCAGTTCTAAAGAACGAAAAATCATTCCCAAACCATTTTACGGTCTCAAGTTATAAATTTCTGAACTCAAACTGCAAAATACTGAATTTCTGTCTACAATGTCTCAAATTGATTGAAGTGCTTGACTTTCTGTGCAATTCAAAGGTGATAATACACATAAGATATTGATATGATGATGAATTCATTAGTTTTTTATTGAATAGCTTGGAACACGTGCGACATGCATAAAAATTTGAAAACCCTGAGTTTTGCTTCATAGTGCTTCTTAATAGAACATTCAAATTTCACAACTCTTTCTTGCAGAGAAATGCCTTGATTCCATGTGTATAGCGCCAATGGCATGTATGTATGCATATCAAGAAGGTGGATTTTGAGGTGCAACACTACTGGGTCATGAATCGATTCATGGCATTGCGAGTAGTTCCCTCATTATTATACAAAAGGGTGGCAATATGGAGAGAAGATGGGATTGTGGAGAACATATAGGCAGATCAGAGTTAGTATATGGTGGAGATCAACGATGTTAATAGAAACAAATTATATAGGAACTTGGCCAACATAGGCCCTTGTACTCCTGCAGATGCTGCATACTCCCCACCAAACAATGCAATTTTACTTCTTAATGCTACACCCAACCTATGGCTTTCACTGGGATAAGGAAACAATGGGTGAAGAAAATGATGTAGAGGGGATTCCTGGACTTCGACCAACTGGATGGAGTGACAAAGACATTAATAATGTCTGAGTTAAGTTACTTCAAAAAGATTTTGTCTTACTTAGCCGGAAATAAACTAAAATCGGCCTTGGAGGCTGAAGTCAAATACATGGTTGTCGAAGCCATTAACAACGAAAGTCACACAAAGGGACCTGGAGTCAACTTCAAGCAAAATTCCCCTGATGAAGTAAAATACTATGAGGAAAAAGACCAAAGGCTATATGCAATTTATGACGAAGAGCCTTTGGAATTTAAGAAGGATCCAACAGTACCAAGTGAGAATATGTAGGCGCGAGATCCTCTCGAAGAAGTGGATTCAAGCGATGGGGAAATTAAAAGACCCACGTACATCAGGGACAAATTCAACCCAGAAAAGAAAGCCAAAGTGGTCTAATTACTGAAGAAATACAAAGATTGCTTTCACTATGCCATACAAGGGAATATACAACACTTTTTCCCATAGGCAGCACTTTAAAGAGCTGCTTATTCATGCGCTGTTGTAAGTAAATACAACTCTTTTTGTCAATGTAAAAGCGCTGTTTAATGTAGCCTTTAGGCAACACTTTATTCCGTAAGAGCTCTCTAAAGGCCCCTATAGGTAGTGTGTTGTACCCCAAAATTTTCCCTCCCTTTTGTTCAAAACATTTCTCACAAAATATCTCAAATGCTCAAGGATTCTCAAGAGTTGATCAGGCAAGCTCACCTCCTAAACACTGGGTCCACAAAGTAGGGTTTTGGTTTTCTCAAGGAAAATTGGACTTTTGATGCCTCAAGTGACTTTCATGTTTCACCATGGGTCTCCAAGAATGCTCATACTAAGCTTTTAATTCTTGCACCACAAATTTGCTCAGTCAATTGCTCAGATGACTGAAAATCAGTTGTATTGGGTAAAAAGTCAATTGTTGTCAACATACAGTCAAAATTCATGATTTTCGGAAAACATCAACATATTTTGAAGTCATATTCATAAATTGATCAAGGTTTGATCACAATTCCTCAAGAAAAGCACTCAAATCATCTAAGGGGCAAAATTGTCAAAATTAGGGTTTTGACTAAGAATGACTAATCATTGACTTTTGACCTAATACATGACCTAATAAATTTAAGAATGATCTCAAGGACTCAAACACAATATCTTGACCTAATTTCATGGCTCAAATCATTTCCTAAGATCAAAAGATTGATAGTTGAAATTTGGATCAACTAATGAAAAGTCAATTGATCCACAAAAAGTCAAACTTTGACTTTTTGGTCAACATTGAATTTCAAAGATCAAAATCCATCAAGACATTCAAAAATATCAAACATGATCATCAAGAATCAAGAAAGTCAAGAATAGTCAACAAAAGTCAAGATTTTTAATACAGAAAAATTCTAAGTGTTTTTTATCTTGATAATTTCACTACTTCATGAAAATTTTACACCAAGATGCAAGATGATTCAAGGAAAACTTTCAACATGAAAGTTGTAGATATTGATGAATTCTACAACTTTGTTCTTGAGGGTTGATGTCAAAAAAATGCTTAGATTTGGAGATATAGGCTCATGAAGTCATGACATTTTTACTAAAACACTTAGTGAAATTTTCAACAAGATTGGTCAGATATTTGTCCCAAATTCTTTCTAGTTTTTCACCTAGTTCCAACATGATTTAGCCAAAGTGGTCAACATGAAGGTTGTAGGTAATTTTTTAAGATTTCCAAAATGTTAAAGAACTTGAAGAGATCATTTTTTAGCTAGGAGTTTCGAAGAGACGAAGATGGCATCACAAACTTGAATTTTAGGTCATTTTGTGATGAACCTTATGATCCAATCTTCAAGCATGCTGTATAATCTTACTTTGCAGGCCTTCAAACTTGCAAATAACTCAATAATTAAATGTTTACACAACTATTTGAGCCATTGTCCAAGTGTTTGAAGCATTATCCATGTAAGGTTACCAGTAAAGGAAGAAAGCCAAGACTTCCATTTTGGAAAAGTGAGTTTAATCACAAAGTCCACTCTCCTTTAGCCTTCCACTTGTTTTTTCTGAACCTACATAATGTTGAAACTACTGAGACCATGTTTGTACTTCACATTAAAACCATGATTTTCAAAGATTGCTTCATGTACAATCAGACTTAGCCATAACATGTGACTTTGTAAACCAAGCCTTCTCAGCCTTCCAAACCTTTTCTCTATAAATAGAGAAGTTATTTGGAAGCTGAGACATGAATACATAATCCTTGAGACACTCAGAAACTCCCTGAAATCAGAAATTGATCCAAAGATATGTTGTTTGTCATTTCTTACTTTGAACACAAAACTCATAATCCACTCGTGCGTTTTCCATTTTAATCAATCAAACATCATCTATACACCATATATAAATGATCCAAACCCTTGAACCACTTCTGTAATCCCTCCATTATCATACACCATTTTCAAAACACAAATCTGCAACTTGACTTCTCTAGAAAGATTCGGGCACTTTCAGCACAAAGTAATCATTGCAATAGCTTCCTAGGAGTTCAGTGAAGCTACCCAGATCATCACAACACCTCCAAGAGTGCTCAAAATCCATAAACGATTTCCATTTTTGAGGTAATTTTTCTCAACTTTGAACTCACTATACAAGCATCATTAATGGTTACTTTGTGAATGAAAAATGTATACATCATGGCCATAAAGTTAACCATGCCTTTAGTTTTCATTTATGTTGCCTGAGTGAATCGAATTTTGAAGTTGAACTTTCTGAGAAAATTAGGTTTTAATTTGGTACCAATAAAATTCTCATTCATCTTTGATTTATAGATAATGAAGTTTATATGATTGAATTTGTGTTGAAAAATGGAACAACTTTAATGTTTACATTTTTGAAAATGGTTGAGAAATGAGCAAGTTTGAAAATTCAAAAATGTGACAATGGTGACTGGCGCGAAGTTAGGGATGAAGTCATGTTCATAAATGACTTTATTTTATATTTAGTTGAAGTTGAATTATAAACAGATGAAACAACCTCCCCAATGGCAGAGAAGCACGCACTAAGGCATTGATCTATACGGACCTGGGTTCGAGCCCCATCGATACCCTTTTATTTTTCACATAATTTTCTATTTCAGATTCAGTGCAAGTCTGCTGAGAGAGCTTATCATGTACCTCTCATCCACACCACATGATCATCATGAAATCAAACCCAGCGCTCCACATGAGCAAGCACATGGTGCACCCTAAAAAGCCAGCAACACCGAACCATAAACAACGCTGGGCTTCTCAGAACTTGGGCCTTTTTCTTTTTTTTTTTACTTTCTAATACCCCTTTTTTAATAAAAACAACGCAGGCCCATCTAAATTATTTTTTCTTTCTGTTTCAAACAAAAAACCCCCACTTTACTCTTTAACACCCAAATTAAATATTTTTTTATATTTTCTTATTTTAATTTCTTTACTTATTTTTATTTTAACCAAAAATACAAAAATAAAATATATATTCTTAAATAATTAAATTAAAAATATAAAATTTAAATACTTTTTTAATTAAATTAGATTTTATTACTTTCTTTCTCCTACATTACAAAACATTTTTCTTTATTAACATTGACATCTAAATCATTTTTTAAACAAATTAAATTAGACTTAGGTTTTATTTTAATTAACTTAGATCTTTTAGGTTTTATTTAAAATATTAATTAACTTCTCTTGTAAATTGAAATTAATTAGTTTAATTAGGTTAATCTTTAAACCTTTTCCATCAAAAACCACAAAAAAGAAATTTCTTCTCGTTCTTCTTCATCTTTACATTTTGTGCACTTTATTATTATTCATATTCAATGGTTTGTAATAGATAATAAGGCTTTATTGATTTCTTCCCCCTATTTCACAAACTTGTACTTTCCATTCCCAAAGCGTTGTAATAGAGTAGGATATTTAAATTCCGAAATTTATCGCTTTTCTTATTATTAATAGTAATTAGGGTTTGCATGACAAGACTAAACCCAACATTAGCAAAACTCTAATTCAAAGATAAAATACTTGGAATCAAAACACTTTGCACACATGCACTAATAGGGTAACCCTCACTTGTTGCCTCAGATATAAACAGTCATGTCCCTTGAACGTGAGATGTTTTAGCAAAAGACCCTCTATTAAAAGATCGTAGTCCCTCGATGACCCTTCAATGTTGCCTTCGGTAAACAATCTTAGTCCCTTACAACAATTTCTAAAACATCTTACAAGTTGCCTTCTATGATTGTACGATGACCCAAGCCCGTCCCTCACATCCAATGATATGGCTCCCTACTGTTGTACCCCAAAATTTTCCCTCCCATATCCACTCATGACATGCCTCAAGAGGTCCTCAATTGCTCAAGGATGACAAAGAATTGACCAGACAAATTCTCCTCCTAAGGCAATGAACTTCAACTAGGGTTTCAATTTTAAGCAAGATGTGTGAGTCCGAATTATCCCAAATGTTCTCCATTGTCCTAATATGTCCTCAAGATCATCCATGCCAAATTTCATGCCTTGAACAACAAGTTTGCTCAGTCAACTGCTCAATTTCCTAGAAATTAACTATACTAGGTCAAAAGTCAATTGTGGCCCAAATACAATCAAACTTCAAGATTTTTGGTCAACATTAACATTTTAAAGTAATATCCATCATTTGATCAAGGGTTGATCATGATTCCTCAAGAAATGCTTCTAACTCATCAAAAGTAAAAAATGGCAAATTAGGGTTTCGATAGGAAAAGTCAACCAAACTTTGACCATGCATAACTTTCTCATACTTTATCATAAATTTTTCCTACAAGGATCATTTTGAATAGAATCCAGGTCCCTACAACTTCTCTCCATCCATCAAGTTCCAGAAATTCCTCAATCAAAAGATACAAGTTCATACATTATAGGTTCTTTCAAAAAGTCAACAAAAACACCTTTTGGGTCAAAGCTCGTTACAAGAACATGGAAGATCCAATTGAGATGAAACTAAAAAGGTTGTTTAGAGGACATCCTAAGCTCTCTAAAAAGTACAAGAACACCCTCTTAGGGTTAAAATTAAGAACGATATGCATTTCTAAAGTTGACCATTTTTTGGAAATGTGCATGAAGCCAATATTGACCTAATTTGATTTTTTTTCCAAATGGGCCCGTGTTTTAATGATTGAAACTTGTTCTTAACATGGTCCACGACCCTTGACCTCAGTCATACATTATTTTATTATTTATACCATTTATTTTGCTATTTTATCCATTAAAATGCAAAATTAAATAATTTAAATAATCAAAATAATAAAATATTTGAATATGAATCTTTTTCTTACCAAATGAGGGACAAAACAAGCTGGCATTACCAACAAAAAATGCATGAGACAAAAGGAGAAGGAGATTTTTTGTTTTAATAAGTTTTGAAGAAAATATTTATGCTTTAAAACAAATTATTAGAATTGATTCTCTTGGGTTGTGATTAAACCTAATGAGATACACTACATAAGCACAAGAACCCTAGGTCAAGAGGGGAGGCGCAGCAGCCACAAAAGAACCATTACCAAAGTTCAAAATTTAAAAGAAATCGTGAAATTGAAAAGTGCCAATTCCAACTCTTGTTGATCAAAACAAAATAGTTTATCACCTTCCTGATGCTGCCAGAGTTTGATACCAGTCCTTACACATCGTGAGTCAACCCCAAAACCCCTCCATGCACAAGCTCCTATTGGTAAGTGGTAGGTTTTAATATTCATGTTTCAAAGCAATTTCAATAAGTGTAAGCATGCCAGCGTAATTCATATACATCATTATAAGTGTTCTAACGTTTTACATGGAAGCTTTAGTGTAGAAACAACCTCGTGCCATTGTTAGGGCACGAAGCTTTTGAAGCTTCGTATCTCACGATACAGGCCTCTTCAGAGAAAACCAACCATGACATCATGTTCGCAAGGGTCCAATTAGGCTAGTAGGATTCTTTTCATGTTCGTTTTCATTAGATTTCACATGTTTTGATTTTTGGGCAGCCGGAGAAGGTGACCGGAGCCACCGCCCATGGTGGTTTGATCGGACAAGAACATTGCGTGGTAGTTTCCTATGTTTTGATTGGTTTATTTAAATTTCAGTGGGACCCCATGTGTGCACGTGTTTGATGACTCATCCATTGCCTCGATTTTATATTATATTGTTTTGTGTTACTATAAACATGAATAAGCAGGAAGCACAGTTGACAAGGGATTGAGTATGTGAAGGAAGGGACCTGGGTTCGATCCCAAGTCCAACGCTTTTCTATTTTCTTGATGTTTTCTTGCATATACAATATGTTACACTCCCCGGGCGCGCATCATGGGCTCTATCATCATAACCATTGGATCACTCATCCTCCAAATCCAACGCCCAGTAATGTTTCCCATGGTGGACCTCCCTACCACAACAACACTGGATCCAGCATGAGCATGGGCCACAAGATCTGGGCCCTGGAAATTCAACAGCATCACCCTTCAGTCTGGGTTTCACACCTCTCAGGCCCATTTCTCATTTGTTTCTATTCTTTTTATTTAGTTTATATTTTGTTTATTCATTCTTTTTTTAATCATAGAATCAGAAGAAAAAAAATCATCACAAAAAATTAGGACTTAGTTTTTTCTTAATAAATTAAGTTTTGCAAATTAATTAATTTAATTAAACTTTAACCATTTTTTCTTTAATTTAAAATTAGTTAAAAATTTGGTTAAACTTCTAAGTTTTTTTCATAAAAATACAAAAATTATTTTAATGAGCAATTAGATTTTTTTAGGGTTTAGAACTTTTTCCCGTCATAATTTTTGCGCGTCATTATTTTTTTTTCATACAATTATTATTTTTTATTATTATGTAACTGCACCCGTTTGGTAATAGTCTAATTAGGGTTTTAATTTCCACATTTTTACTTTTTCGTCCATTACTTATGTATCTACACCAAAGCCCTGTATTAGCATAGAAACTTTTAATTCTCGCTTTATATTCCTTATATGCTTGTATATAATTGCTAGTAAATTAGGTGTGCATGGCAAGATTAATTAAATTAATCATTATATCACTAATCTCAAGACAAATATCTGGAAAAAAAACACATTGTTGCACACTTGCACCTTTAGGGTATTCCTCACTTGGTTGCCTCAGAAAAAAATGGTCATGTCCCTCGAACATAGGGATAACTTGGCAAAGACCCTCAACATAAAAGTCATCATAAAGATCATGGTCCCTTAACGTCCCTCGAGTTGCCTACGAGAAATGATCTTGTGCCTCGATGTTGCCTATATGATGATAGTCCCTTCGAAATGCTAAGGTATCCTTACATGTTGGCTTCAATAACAATAAGCGTCCCTTTCGATTGTCGCTCAACATCCGACGATGGGGATACCTACTCACTAATAGTAGGATAACTTTAATATGGTGGGAGAACTGACTTGGGATGTTTTGCGTTTGATCGCAATTGTTGCGGTTAGCAAGAGTCGCCACTGACTTTTCTTTTATCTAAAAGGAAAGATGGAAAAGAACAGAAAAGACCTTTGAGATTATTTCTTTAGTTAGGGGTGTAGATTATGAAAAGGAAAGGTGTTATCACCCTTTTCATCCATAGTTATCTATGGGCTCTTAGTTGCTTTCTAGATCACTTGCTTTGTTTGAAAAATGTGCTTTGTTTGAAAATGTGCTTTGTTTGAAAATATGCTTTGTGGTGGTTTTGAAAGTATTTTGAAAAGAAGCCTTCGTTTAGGCAAGGACGTTTGTTTGTTTTAAAAGTGAGCAAGAAAGTTTCTTTTGAAAGTGAGCAAGCAACTAAGAACATTTCTACCTACTCAAAAGTCTTTTGTTCATTTCTTCCTTCCTTTGATATTGTTATCTCACCATTGATTGATAAGAAGCCTTATCTTTGGATGTAAAGGAACGGGCGTGGGTCATCGTATAGTCATGATAGCAATGTTGTAAGATATCTTAGCATTTCACTTTGACGGACTAAGATCATTTAAAAGGAAACATTTGTAGCGTTATCGAGGGACTATGATCTTGTATTTTTGATTGGTTTTGCTAAGATATCCGACATGCATAACATGACCATTTTTATAAGGCAACAAGTGGAATTACCCTAAGGATGCATGTGTGAATAGTGTGTTTGATTTGCATGCGTTTAATCTTTAATTAGGGTTATCTACTTGTTGATTTTATCTTTTCATACAAATTCTAATTACTAGCAATTATATGAAAGCAATAAATTGCGGAAAGTAAAATTACTACGCTATTACATCAATAGGGGGATGGGGTATACAAATTTACAAATGGGGATTGCAAGAAATTAAACTTAATTATCTATTACAACCATATTGAATAATATATAAGAATTGAAAAGAATATAATGTGCAAGGATGTAAATGAAAAGAAAATGATTTTGTTTGGTTTTTGAGGAAATGAGTTTAACCTAATTATCTAAATAAAAATTATTAACTAAGATAAATAAAATTAAACTTAAACTAATTAAGTAAACAAATTATGTTTGAAAGCTTTTTTTAGGTTTATTTAGAAAAGGTTTTAAGTGTAATAAAAATAGTATGGAAATTAGTTAATTAAAAGAAACCTAAATTCTAAGTTAATTTTAAATAAAAAGAAAATAACTAAACCTAAATCCAATTATTAATTTATTAAGAAAAATAATTAAATTTGTTTAAGAAAAATATTTTTGTCTTTTTATTTTTTAAAGGAATAAAATATACATGAATATAAATATATTAGATATATAAATAAATAAACTATTTTTTTGGATTTTTATTTATAAAATATAATAATAAAAAAAATAATAAAGAAAAATAAAATAAAATAAAATAAAATATAAAAGTAAAAGTCAGGGGGTTTGAAATGGGATTTGGGAGTTTGTTAGAAAAATAGTTTTAGAAGTCTGGCCCAATGGGATTTTTGTAAGTATAAAAAAATAAACAAAACAAAAACAAGTAGAACGTTGGGCGTGTGTTATAGATGGAAACAAGGGGGTAAGGAGAAGCAAAAATTGGAAAATCCCAGTGAGGGATGGCCCAGGGCGCTGGTTTGAAACAAAGAAGGGAAAATGTTGAAAAATAACAAAAAGTGGCAGCGCTGGGGCTTGAACCCACGCCCTTGATATGAAACGCACGTTGCCTTACCACTGGGGTGGCTATACATCCTTCAACTAAACTGAAAACATAAATATATAATACAAAACAAGTTCTAGAAATGAACTTCATCTTCAACCTCCATCCAGGGTCCCTGTAACTCACTCGTTTCTCAAAACTTCAAACATCAAACTTGTTAGAAATTTCATCACAATTCTGAATATGTAAATAACTTAAACTAATTCTCAAAGATGAGCAAGAATTTCTAAAAGTACCAAATCCTGACCTAACTTTTTTCAGAGATTCAAACCTAAAATTATCTAAGCCCGGGCAATATAAATGGAAACTATGGACATGTACAACTTCAGGGTAATGATATCTATATTTTATCTTCACAAATCATAATCAAATGATGCTTGTATGAAGAGATATAAGTTCAAAAAAAACCTCAAAACTGGAAATCGTGAAATGAGTTTGAGTTGCTTTCAAGGAGTTGTGATGATCAGGTTAGCTTCCTCAAGTTCCCAGGAAGCTAATGTAATGCCTAGCTTGAGCTATGGATGGCTGGAATGGTCTAGAGAAGTCAACTTGCAGACTCTTTTTTGGTTATGGAGGTTGATGAAAATGGTGTTACAGTTCCAAAACAAGGACATGGATGGACTATATTTGAGGTATAGAAGCTTTGCAAATGAATTTGAGAGAAAACGCTCGAGGGAAATGAGAGATACAAGTTCAAGATCAGAACTGTATATCAATGGTGATTTTGAGCAATTTCTGGTTTGTGAGTGTTTAAGAGAGTTTCAGGGTCTTAGTATTCATGTGTTATGTTGCAATAGACTTGTGCATATGTATGGAAAAGGTTGGAGATCAAATGCACTCAAGATTTCTGAGTTCTAGCCATTTGGCTCTATAGCTTGCTTTTGAAGAAAAGTGAGAAGACAAATCTCAAAGTATTGTACAAACATGGTCTGAGTTGATAGAGGCCTTAGACATGTTTCTTTTGGTTTATAGGGGTTGTGTGTGCAGAAAGAATAAGTGCAAGGTTCAAGAAGTTGACAATTGCAAAAGTGATGCTTTATCAAAATGGAAATGGAAACTTTGTGCCATAAATGGAAAATCATTTTGGACAAAGCTTAAACCAAGTGGATAAGGGCCTAAAAAAGTTGTGTAAAACATTAATTATGGAGTTACAAACAAGTTCGAGGCCTACAAAGTGAGAATTATGCAGCATGGTTATGGATTTGGTTCATGTTCATCACAAAATATGCCTTGTAAATCAAGTTTGAAACCATAACTTCTGGCCTTCGATTATCTTAGCTCAAGTATGATCTCAATGAGTTATTTTACATTTTGGAAATCTTGTAACATTACCTACAACCTTCATGTTGGACATTTTTTAAAAATCAACTTGGAACTAGGTGAAAAGTTGCCATGAAGTTGGTACCGAAAATCTGCCTAACTAGGGTAAAATTTCACTAAGTGTTTAAGTTTCATGAGCATGTCTTCATGAACTCATAACTTGAAATCCAAGAATTTATAGAAAAATTTATGCCCTACAATGTTTTAGATCTCATTGAGATCTACAACTTTCATGTTAGAAGTTTTCCTTAAATCATCTTGCATCATGGTGGAAATTTGGCACAAAGTTGTAAAAAAACATGAACTTTCTAACACTTAGAAAAATTCGAAGTCTTAGAATTTAGGATTTTTGATTTCTTGATGAAAAAGTTTCATATTTGACATGTCTTGATGAATTGTAATCTTTGAAACTTGATTTTGATCAAAAAGTCAAAGTTTGACTTTTCAGTGTACACTTGACTTTTAATCAGTTGACTGAAATTCAACTATCAATCAATTGATCTTGAGAAATGTTTTGAGCCATGACATTAGGTCAAAATGATGTATTTGAATCCTTGAGATCATGTCTTAACCCAATAAGTCACTTCCTTGGTCAAAAGTCAAGAACTGAGCCTTCTCAATCAAAACCCTAATTTGGACCATTTTGCCCTTTTGATGTTCTCATCAAATTTCTTGAGGAATTATGATCCAAAATTGATCAATTGACATATATGAGTTCATAATGTTGATATGGATAAAAATTATGAAGTTTGACTTCCAATTCACCATAATTGACTTTTTCGCCAATACAACTGATTTTAGGCCAACTGATCAATTGATTGAGCAAAAATGTGATCCAAGACTTGAAACTTGACATGAGCAATATTGAGGGTTCCTTATGATCCATGAAAGTCATATGGAGCCTTGAAATTCCGATTGTCCTTGTGAAAATTCAAACCCTAATTTTCAGTTGATAGTGTTTAAGGAGGTGTCTTGAGCTGATCAAACCTTGTGTAGTCTTGAATCAATGAAGATCTTATGAGAAATTTCTTGAGAAATGAGAGGGGAAATTTTGGGGTACAACAATAGCACTATCTAAAGGAAAGGAGGAAAAGAATGCCCTTTTTCGAGTAAGTAGACAGTTCTTAAGTAATTGCTAAAACCTAATTTTTTACACTTACACACTTCTTTTTAAAAACGCTTTATCACACTCTTGAGGACTGATATAAGAGTTATCATAAAGAAAATAAATCTTTCAAAACACACAAAAACGGAAACTGTTTTCAAAATGAGCAAGTACCTAAGAGCCCGTGGAAAACCATGGATGGAAAGGGTGCTAATACCTTCACTTTCCATAATCTACCCCCCTTACACAGAAAATATAGAAAAAGTTCTTTTTCTGTTCTTTTCACCCTTTCCTTTGTTGGATAAAAGAAAAGTCGGTGGCGAATCTTGCTTACCGTGACATTTGAGAACAAAAAATGCAAACTAGTATTAATAGTCGGTTTTTCCACCATATCACAGAATTGGTGACTCTGCTGGGGACTCTTATAAAAGTGGGGTTTACCTTAGGGTCTAGATCATTTCTAAACTGTTTTCTTTGTCTTTTTGATTTCTTTACTTTTAAGGGTATTAATTGGGTTACTATAGATCCTACACCCGGATCTAGGGAAACCTTTTAGGTAAGTAGCAATAGAGCGTGGAAACTATGTAGGGTATACCGACACGGTTGAAGCGATGACTATGTTGATGCGACACTTTGGTTGGTATCGGTAGCCCTTGAGTTAATCAAGGAGAATATGGGGCCGCTGCGTGGTGTCATAAAGCCTCAACTGACCTTAGAACCTTTTAAATGAATAACTTGGCCATTAGGACGTAGCGAGATGCCATCTTTGGTGTATTCCCAAAGTCGGCATATGCTCGATGCTACACTCATTGAGGTTTAACTCCCGAGTTTTGTTTGGTTGCGAGTCAGTCACCTATCGAAATGAAATTTATGGGAAAGATCAGTGATATTGAGATCCCTTAGAACCCGATTACAATTTATAAGACAGGTTGAACTAATCCAACTTCAAGAGGGTATGACCTTAAAACCCATGCAAGCCTTAAACCTAAGGTCTTGGTGTGATTTTCTTGTGCTTGCTATATATGAGATTTCTTGGCATAATCATGACATCATAACATGGCATATCATACTAACCATTTCAAGGATTTTCTAGGGCTTATCTTTATCTTGTTTTGTAGGACATGACATTCGCTCGCAGGAACACTATCCAAATCAACCTTGTGAAAGTACCTCTTCAACTCAAGGAGTTAGCATCAAGGATTCATGAAAGCTCTCCCTTCACTGAAAAACATGGTCGACTTCTCAACTTGGTCACATCAAACCCTAACGAAGAAATGTTAAAGGTGCTCTTTCAGTTCTTTGACCAGCTGCACCACTGCTTCACTTTTCGGGATTACCAGTTAGTCCCTATTATGGAGGAGTTTTCTCAGTTATTAGGGGTACCTATTCTTAATCAGCTACCATTCAATGGTGTGTAAAGAGACCCAAAGCCGGAAGATATTGCTCAAGCTCTATCTTTACAACGGTCTGATGTAGTGGCAAATTGGGAAACTGGAAGAGGTGTCAAAGGATTTCCAATTATGTTTTTATTTGAGAAAGCTTGCCATTTTTGGGATAGTCTGAATTTACAATATTTTGAAGAAGTGTTGACCCTTCTCATCTATGGGATGGTACTGTTCCCAAACATGGACCAACTTATAGAGGTGAATGCGGTTAAGATTTTTATATCTCATAATCTGTTGCCTACTGTACTTGGGGATATTCTACATTCTTTGTATACTCTCACTCTAAAGAGAACAGGGACCCTTCTGTGTTTAACTACTCTATTGGCTAGGTGGTGTATTTCGCACCTACCTCGGTCTATTTTGAAGAATGAGTAGGGTATGAGATGGTATCATAGGTTGATGTCCCTTACACATTCGGATATTCGTTGGTGTTGTCGGTCCTTGGAGAGTGTCACCATCATTGATCATTGTGGGGAATTCCCTAATGTCCCTCTCTTAGGCATTAGGGGAGGAATCAATTATAATACTTGTTTGGCGTTGCGATAGTTTGGTTATGCTAGAAGGGACGGTCCTCACGACGTATTTGTCCAAGGAATCATACTTGACTATAAGAATGATGTTCAGGGTTATCGTAAGAGGTTCATTCGAGCTTAGGGCATGATAAACAAAGTTGATAACAAGACACTGGGGCACAAGAATTACATCCCTCTCGAGCCTTACCTCAAATGGGTGCGAGCTTGTGCTCAATGTCTCATGATGCCTTATCCCGCCATCTTACTTGTGATTATGGAGCCAGTTGCTAAGGGAGACACTCCTTATATTGTTCTTCATCCTGACACACCAACTGATCTTGAGGAGCTACGGAGGTCCTGGATCTAACTCAAAGAAGAACAGGATACTTTCGAAACCCAATTCTACGCCAGCGAGAAGAAGGTTTTAGAGCTCACCAGGTTACTTCACGAGGAGAAGAGTATAAATGCTTACGTTGCACCAAAGAAGATGCGCTGGTGGGAAGCTTGAGTCTTCCTTTTCTTGGAAAGTTTTATTTTTGCTTTGTTCCCTTGTGAGCCTAAGAGGCATTATTGTGATCAATAAAACATCTTGATACAATTAACGTTTGTTTCCTTTCAGTTTAAGCAAATTTGAGTCTTAGAAATCCTTGAAAACATTGCATACATATATCATACATATCATTTCATAAACAGGTTTCATAGAAGGTTTCTCATCCTCTTCGTTGTTTATTTCAGAAATGGCACTAGAACAAATAGTGAAAAATCTACAGACTCAGAATGCTCAGTTTCAACAGATGATCATGGCTCTAGCCAAGGGGAAAGAAGAACTGAAAGCCTTGATTTTTAAAGAGAAGACTAAGAAGCCAAGGAAGACAGCTGGTGTGGTCAACTTGGGAAGGAGATTCAAAGGACTGCTAAGGCAAGTTGTTGAGTTGACATCTTAATCAAAAGAAGGAGATAATCAAGAAGTAGAGACAAGAGAAGAAGACCCCAATCCAAGGAAATCTGACAATGAGACTGACTATAATTAATAGCAGTACCCTCCGGCCGACGAAAAATACAAACAGCTGGAAGAACGTCTAAGTGCAATGGAAATCCAGAAGGTGCCTGGGCTGGATTTTGAAGAGCTGGTTGTGGTCTCTGGGGTTGTCATCCTGCAAAAGTTCAAGGTGTCGGTGTTCGCCAAATATGATGGGGTTTCATGTCCCAAGATGCAACTCTGATCTTATGTGAGGAAGATCTAGCCTCACACTGCTGACAAGGACTTATGGGTCCACTTATTTCAAGATACTCTATCCAGAACTCAATTAGAGTGGTTCTACCAGTTGGAAAGGACCAACATTCGAAATTGGGAAGACCTAGCTGCTGCTTTCTACAAGTAGTATCAATATAACATAGACCTTGCTCCAACCCGTACACAACTTCAAAGTATGTCTATGGGCTCGAGCGAAGGCTTTAAAGACTATGCTCAGAAGTGGAGGGACATAGCAGGAAGAGTCCAACCTCCCCTGTCTGATAGGGAGCTAGTGGATATGTTTTGGGTACCCTATCTGGTCCATTTTCAATCATCTTATTGGAATTTCCTCAGCCGGCTTCACTGAATTGATTTTGACTGGAGAAAGAGTGGAAGCTAGAATTAGAAGTGGTAAGATCCAAAAGGATGCTTCCTCCAACACATCAAGGAAGCCATTTTCTAGGAAAAAGGAAGTCAATTCCACTTGTAGCCAAAGGAATCAGGACATAACTGAACCCCATCCAACGGTAGGGGCTGTTATGATTTCTAAACCCGCACCTACTCAATAAATAAACAATCAGCCTAGGGCAGAAAGGCCTGTAAGATAATTTACCCGGATAAATATGACTTTGTCTCAAGTTTTACCATAATTATTGAAGTCCAATCTGGTAACTTTGAAGAAAGCCTCAAAGAATCCTAATACTTCCTCTCCCCGCAACAATCCAAATGCTCGATGCGCCTACCATTCTGAGACTCCAGGGCATGACACGAACGACTGCTGGGATTTGAAGAACAAGGTGCAGGATCTGATTGAGGCAAAGGAGATTGAATTCAATCCCCCTGAGACTCCCAACGTTATAACTGCACCCATGCCCAAGCACGGCTCGATAATCAATGTTATTGATGTTGTCTCCGCCATGGAAGATGCTGACAATGAGTCTAACATGGATATCTGGATCTTCCTTACTACCAACGGTGGACGCAGTAACTGGACCACAAAAGACGTTGTACCAATTACTTTTATTCAGAAGTAATTGTCTTTCTTGTTTTTGAATATGTAATAAACAATATAACTTTATGGCCATGTGTCTTACCCGGGGCACAATGGTTTATTTTTTAGGGTTATCATGTTTCAAATTCATATGGCATTAATAAAGCATTGGACGTTTATGCATACAAATTTTGCGCTCTCTATTTTTTTTCCTGCTTTTTACTTTGTCTATACAGCTATGCTCTTACACAAACTCACGTATCAAACTGCAGATCCATATCCACTCTGGATGCCATTGATAACAGTTCTTCTATTTCCGGTTATGACTTTGAAAATCTGATCAACCAAGCCGAGGATGAAGGTGAGGAAGACTGTGAGGTACCCGTAGAACTTGCTAGGCTGTTACAACAGGAAGAAAGGGCTATAAAACCTCATGAAGAGCCAGTTAAGACAATAAACTTGGGCACATAAGAGGACAAAAAAGAAGTCAAGATAGGTGCAAATCTGGAGCTTAGTGTCAAACAACGGTTGATACAGATGTTACATGATTGTGCCGAGATCTTTGCCTGGCCGTATGAAGACATGCCAGGACTACACATGAATATTGTGGTTCACCGCCTGCGAACTAAAGAAGATTGCCCTCCAGTAAAGCAGAAGGTCCGTCGTATGCGCCCTGAAATGTCAGAGAAGATTAAAGCCGAGGTTATGAAATAGTTCAACGTTGGGTTCTTAGCTGTCACCTCGTATCCCCAATGGGTTGCTAACGTAGTCCCGGTGCCTAAAAAGGACAGAAACGTACGGATGTGTGTGGACTACAGAGATTTGAACAGGGCAAGCCCCAAGGATGACTTTCCACTTCCCCATATTGATGTTCTGGTTGACAACACCGAGCAGCACCAAATCTTTTCCTTCACGGACGGGTTCCATGGCTACAATCAGATTAAGATGGCACCTAAAGACACGGAGAAGACAACCTTCATCATGCAATGGGGAATTTTATGCTACAAAGTAATGTTGTTTGGGTTGAAGAATGCTGGGGCAACCTATCAGTGAGCCATGGTGGCTTTGTTCCATGACATGATTCACCATGAGATAGAGGTCTATATTGATGACATGATAGCCATGTCTCAAACTAAGGAAGAGCACCTTGATCATCTGCAAAAGCTGTTTGACATGTTGAAGACGTACAAGCTGAGGTTAAATCCGAACAAGTGCACCTTTGGGGTAAGGTCTGGTAAGCTTCTAGGTTTCATTGTCAATGACAAGGGTATTCAGGTAGACCCTGCAAAGGTGAAGGCTATACAAGAGATGTCGGCTCCTCATACTGAGAAGGAGGTTAGAGGCTTCTTGGGATGCCTAAATTACATTACCAGGTTCATTTCCCATTTAACTACTACTTGTGAGCCAATCTTCAAACTCCGGAAGAAATATCAAGTGGTAAAGTGGAATGACGAATGCCAGACTTCCTTCGAGAGAATCAAGGAATACCTTCAAGAACCACCAATTTTGATGCCTCTGATTGAAGGAAGACCTTTGATAATGTACCTAATAGTGTTAAATAATTCAATGGGGTGTGTGCTGGTGCAGCATGACGAGTCTGGTCGAAAAGAGCATGCAATATACTACCTTAACAAAAAGTTTACCGACTATGAAACAAGATACTCACTGCTCGAGAAAACTTGATGCGCTTTGGCATGGGCTTCTCGCCGACTGAGACAGTATATGTTGACCCATAATACTTTGTTGATATCTAAGATGGATCCCATTAAGTACATCTTCGAGAAGCCCGCTCTCTCCGGAAGAATAGCAAGATGGCAAATGATCTTGACCGAATACGATATCCAATACACGACCCAAAAATAAATCAAGGGAAGTGTACTAGCTGATCATTTGGCTTATCAGGTTATGGATGACTACCAAAAAGCAATCCATGAACTTTTGATGGAGCCTCCAACACGCTCGGCAATGGCATTGGTGTTGTAATCATATCCCCCGAGGGCTGTCACACTCACTTCACCACCAGATTATGTTTCAACTTTACCAACAATATGGAAGAGTATGAAGCATGCATCATGGGTTCCAAAGCTGCTATTGACCTGAAGATAATGTTCTTGAGTGTTTTCAGGGATTCAGCCTTGGTAATAAGTCAAATCAAAGGGGAGTGGGACACGAAGCACCTGAATCTCATCTCTTACAAAGAACATGTGTTGACATTTCTTCCACACTTTGAAGAGGTCACCTTTGAACATTTCCACGAGAAGATAATCAGTTAGCGGACGCGCTAGCTACTATGTCATCTATGTTCAAGGTCAACTGGGACAACGAGGCTCCTCAGATCACTATCGAGTGGTTGGATGAACCAGCAGACTTCTATTAGATTGATAATGAAGAAGTATAAAACAAACCTTGGTTTCATGAAGTGAAGAGGTATCTCGAGGCTCCAGAATATCCCGAGGGGGTGTAACGGTAGATATATTTAAGACTAATCCATTGGATTGACTAGACTTATACAGATCAAAATAAAAATCGCCACCACTCTTTATTGTTTCCAAAGGAATGGGAAAAGAGCGAGTAACCCAAAAAGAATGGGAAAGATTCAAGGTAATGGGATTGGTTATGCAAAGGGAAGGTATTAGCACTCTAAACATCTACGGTACCCTGAAGGAACCTCTTTGTAAAATCTGTCTGTTTTGGCTATAAAAAGTTGTATGTAAAATACATGGTGGAGGTGAGAAAAGAAATATATTTTTATGATTTTTACACCCATCGCGGTTGTGAACCTTTAGTGCCTACGTACCACCTTTCGTGCAATAGGGGATCAGAGTACACGTAGTTCACCTTTTAAAAATTTTAAAACACAAGTGTGTTGATTGATTTTATGAGATAAGATATCATCGACATTGTCCGTATGGAAAACATAATTACTACCCACAATCATGAGAAAGGAGAATTTGCATCATCTCAAAGTGGAGGATATGGCTTGGATTTTAAAATAAACAATGCCTCACTCAACACACAAGTGGAAAATATCTCTCTTCACTACATATTGTAGAAGTATAATTGTTTGCATCACTACAAGGGTTGACAAGAGTCTAATCTTTTGAGAAAGGTTTTAAAATAAAAGCCAAAGTGGAAAAATGGTTTGAAATTTGATTGATTGACTTTTTGTCTTTTCACAAAAAATGTCAAGGTATTATTAAGTTAATTGAAGTTTATTTATGAAAAGGTTTTGAAAACGCATGGACCTAAGTCCAAGTTTGTTATGAAAGTGGTTTAAGTTTATAAACAAGAAGAATTTTCAAAAGGAGGAAGAAGATTTTTGAAATTAATGAAGATGGTAGGAGAACAAGAGACTATCCTAAAGCATAAGATAAAAAGTTAGGGATATGAACCATCTAACCAAAAAGAAGTTAATACTTGACATTATGAGTCAAGAGAGAATTTCCATTCTTTGGGTTGAAACCAAGCAAGAAAAAATACTAGACCTCTTGAGAGAACCAAACTTCAAGTGTATTAAGTCTTCACAAAAATTGGGAAGAGTAACGGTTGTATACGGGTAAATTCTAAATTACAGACAAAGAATGTACTCATAATAACCTACACACAAAACAAACAAACAATCCAATGTCTTGAAGTCCAAAATAGGCCAAGGTCTATAATCCTAAGTCCAATAAGTCCAAAACTCCATAATGCCAAGGATAGTAACCAAATAGTCCAAGTATAATTAAAGCCTGTTATGGTTCATGTTGATTATTAGGTGTCTTAGAAGAGAAAAGAAAAGCTCAAGTGAGCAAAATAAAAATGACATGAAACGTAATGCTTAAAGTAAATGGTACATAAAGCATAAAAAATAAAAGCATAAAGTAATTTTTTTTTTAATAATTAGTGGTTAGTTGGATGGCCATCTTGAAACTTGCATTTGGAACTCATTAGAGGATTGGTAGAACCAAAGCCTCCACACAACAAGTTGCATTTTCTTTTTGTCAAGTATATCATCCATTTGGAATCCTCAAAAGTACCATTTAATGATCAATGATGTTTAAGTGATCCGCGTTGACCAAAAGTGTTGTAGATCCATTAGAGGATTGGTAGAACCAAAGCCTCCACACAATAAATCTCAAGGTTATTGGATCAAAGAGATCAAATTAACATACTTGGGCTTGCAAACATAGGTTTGGGCCACAAATGATCACTTATTTGAATCGGGGCAAAATTTAGCGATATGTTAAGCAATCGTAAGTGGACTTATGTAGAAGTCGCACCTATTTTGAGACCGGTCAATAGCAATCTATGAACCATTTGTTTTGAGACATGATATAGAGATCATGCTCCAATAACACTTAGTGCAATAAGAAAGGGATAAGATGAAGAAGGGTGAGAAAGAATATACAAACCACATTTGAATTAAAATTTAATCAAACTATTATTAAAATCATTCATCCATTTTGTGGAGTTATACTCATCCCCATGGATCCAATGATGTTAATCAAGTTCATGATCAAAAATTCAACCCAAGATCGACCAGAAAATATAAAAATAAATAAATTGTATTTTAAAATAAAACATTAGGGTTTAAAAATGATTAAAAAATGAAAATAATAGAGAAAAAAGGAAACTATGTTCAAATTAATCAAGAAATATTAGGTAAAACCATAGAAAAATCTGAAATGAACTCAAACACTGTTATAAAATTTTTGGTAACTTTTTAAAGTCAAACTATTTTTAAAATTTAAAGAAATTGGCAAAATAAGCCAAATAATGATAAAAAAAAACAAAGTCAGAAATAAAAAATAAATGAGGTCATCAATATTTGTCACAATATCATTGGATCATTCCATATTTTTTTTAGAATTTAAAAATGCCTAAAAGTATTTTTAAACATTTAAAACAATTAAAATAAAGTGAAAATTTATTAAAAATATCAAAGCACAATATAAAATTGTGAAAAAAATAAAAATCAGAAAGAGAAAAGTCAAAAATATTTTTCATAATTTTTTCAGATTTTTTGGACTAAAAATGAATTTTCTATGATTTTTTGAAATTTAAAACAATTAAATATAAAAATCAGAAAAGAAAAATAAAGTAAAAACTATGTGGACCATTGGACGAGAGTCAAAACGCGTTAGTAATTAAATCCAAGGGATTTGGCGCGCTGTGCATATCATGGTCATTAGTGAATAAAGCACTGAATCATTAGTTAAATCAAATTTTCAAAAAAACCAGATGGCGCGCCTTCATTGGTTGGAAGATGACACGTTGGTCATCTTCAACCTCCAGCCAACGTGAATTACAGGTCTCTCAAACTATAAAATCAGAAGCTCAGACCTATGCCATTCGCTTCATCTCTTCAAGACGAAGACAACCACACCTTCGCGATAAATTTATATAAAATGTAGCTCAAGCAATTTGGAAGGAAAGTTTTGAAAAGGGATTTGAAATTTCATTGTCAAAACATGTTTCCAGATTAAAGTAAGTGTTGCAACTAGAACCAGGGCAGTGAGAGCATCACAATGATATCAAAGTTTTGAAGAATTGATAGAGAAATCTACCTATTGAAGTTGAGTTGCAGAGCTCTGAAACTGGACTTCTATGGAGCAATATAGGGCACGATTCTTGAAGGTAATTATACGGTTAGCTTCAGGGAAGATCAAGGAAGGTAAATTGATATAAAAATTGGATGGAAAAAGGCTTGAACACTGATTTCGAAATTACAGAAATTTGAGTTATGGAACAAGTTTGGCAGGGTGATTCTGACTATCCAAGCTTGAGGAAATGAATAGGGGATGACACTTTATTTATAGGAGAATGATGGGATCCTCAAGCGTGTGAAATGATGAAGTTTGGAGGGAAATCGTGGGAAGTCTGCAGCATGAACAAAGTGTGACTTGTTTAGCATCAAAACTCAGCCAAATCGTGCGTTTCATGATGCTAAACACCTTTGGAAAGTTGCTAAACATGATTAGAAACAAAAACGCATGGAAAACTTGTGATTAGAAGCCAAAACAAAGATTTCAAAATCTGACTTGTAATGAAACTTCAGTTTCAAGCTACCAATTTCAAAACAATGGTATTTTTAACTTAAGGGGTCTTAGGGCATGATTCTTGACGCTTTAGAAAGATGAGATTACAAGCTTTGCAATGGAAAAAGAACGGAATCAAATGGATGCTTGAGCTGAATGTTGCATTGAGTCAAAGTTGGGGGGAAAAAGTTGACTTTCCATTCTTAGAAATATTTCAAAATTTTCTTCAAAAGTGACCTAGATTGTTTTGCATTTAAGCATGGCGTTCCACTTGGAATTTTCTCTTGACCAAAAAATATGTAATAAAATAGACCTCTTGAATGACATTTTGAGACTTGAACCATTAAAAATATCCAAAAATTGAGAGAGTTATGAATTGTTGAAGTTGGCAAATATTCATGAAATGACCTATAATCTTTTGTATCCTTAGGGCACCTTCCATCCATTTTCTCACGTTGCATATAAAATTAGGAATAAAGTTCATATACTAAAGATCATTATGGAAAAATAGTGGGCTCAAGGTGATAAAAACTTTCCAAGTTATGATTATTTGAAGTCACACATGAGAAATTGGGGTTTCGTCTGGAGGACTTATAATCGTTCTTCATCATCAAGTTTCTTCCACATGAAAACTCCTTGAAACTTTTGAAGTGATTTGTTAATAACACTTTGAAGAGAAGTATGTTTTTGTAATCACTTAAAAATACCAAAATATGAGCAAGATATACTTCTTTGAAGTTCAAAACCGTAACTCCTAGACCAAAAAACTGCTTTGAGGAACTTTGACAATTTTGAACAACCTTCTTGTACAAACACTCTTGATTTGTAAATAGAAGTTGTTGAAGATGATATTGAGAACTCATAGCCATCAAAAACACTTCCATATCTTGAGAGTTTAGAGAAATATGCACTTGTGACCAATGGGAACAAGGCCTTGTCCAACCATGATAACTTCTTCAATCAACCCCTTGTACTTTTGAATCAATCTTGATAACTTGGAAATGTAGTGAACCAAAATAAACCTTTACATTCCATCCCTTCCAAAACAAATTCAATGGTGAGGTTTTAATTTTTCAAGTTTTATTGACTAGGGCATGGAAATAAACTCATGAACCCATGGATCAACTTGCTAAGCCACATTGCCTTTACCTACATTATCAACAAGTAAGATAAACCCACATTGTATTTTATTAATTAGAAGGAAAATAAAGACAAAATATTCATGATCATAAAATAAAACAAGTCAAGGTGCTTGGTGATTCCTCAAAGAGCAAAGCTAAAGATAGGGAGAAGAACCACAAGCCCTAATGTGATCTTGTTATGATTGAATCAAGATGGTATGATGAAGGGATCTTAGGGGGGGAAATTTGGGTACAACAGGGGGCGTCTGTCAATGATAAGAAGTTTATGAGAAGCTTCGCCGCAAAGTTCTTCCTCAGTAATGGAATCCTCTACAAGCGCAAACATGACTCTACTTTACTTCAGTGCTTAGGCAAGAGGGAAGCAAAGATGATTATGGAAGATTTACACGAAGGTGCCTTTGGCACCCATTCTAGTGGACATACCATGGCTAAAAAGATCCTACGGGAGGGATACTATTGGTCCACTATGGAAGCAGACTGTTATCAGCATTCCCGAACTTGTCACAAATGCCAGATCTATGCTGATAAAGTACATGTACCTCCAGTTCCCTTGAATGTCTTGACGGATCCCTGGCCCTTTGCAATGTGAGGCATTGACATGATCAGAGAGATTAGACCTACCGCTTCCAATGGGCATCTCTTCATCCTAGTAGCCATTGAAAACTTCACGAAGTGGGTTGACACTGCCTCTTTTGCCACTGTTACCAAGAATGTTGTGGTGCGGTTTATCAAGCATAACCTGATTTGTCGGTATGGTGTGCCAGAGAGAATCATTACAGACAATGGTACAAATCTCAATAATACAATTATCACCGAACTCTGTAAACAATTCAAGATCCAGCATCATAATTCTTCCCCTTACCGGCCGAAGATGAATGGCGTTGTGGAGGCCGCTAACAAGAATATTAAGAAAATCATACAGAAAATGACGGTGACATACAAAGACTGGCATGAGATGTTACCATTCGCTCTTCATGGTTACCGCACCTCTGCACGTACGTCAACAGGGGCAACGCCTTATTCTCTGGTGTATGGTATGGAGGTTTTCCTACCTATTGAGATCCATATCCCTTTATTGAGGATCATAAAGGATGCGGGTTTGAACGAAGACGATTGGATCCAGACTTGACTTGATCAACTGAATCTGATTGATGAGAAAAGGCTTACTACTGTCTATCATGGTCAAATTTATCAAAAACGAATGATCAAGGCTTTTAATAAAAAGGTCATACATAAAGTATATCAAGTGGGTGATATGGTAATCAAGCGCATCGTACTTGAAATTCTGGCTGCAGATACTCAATGTCACGTTCAATGTTATGACACCGTATCTGACTTTCTATAAGACAGTAAATACAAAAACAGTAAAGAACACAGTCAATTGTTTACCCAGTTCAGTGTGCAACAACACCTACTCTGGGGGCTACCAAGCCAGGGAGGAAATCCACTATAAGAGATATTAATTCAGGAATAAACCAACCAGTTTATCTCCTTCACTTAAGACCTACCCAATGCAACTTCAATCTAAGTACAACTTAAACCTGAGTTCCTACTCACTCCGCCTCAATCACAGCAGTGATACATCAAACAATTTGACTAATGAATTGATGAAGACACTCTTCAAAACATACACTTGATTATGCTTCACAGCTTTTTAATCAAGCAACACAAACACTCTTGCTTCACAGCTTTGAGTGATACACAAACCTAACTTGACTTTGCTTCACAGCTTTAGTCAAGAGACATACAAACACTCTTGCTTCAAAGCTTTGAGTGTTACACAACCCTTACAATTAAAACCTATTCCAAGTCACTTATCACAATGATAATTGCTTGGATTACAATAGTTAAAACTATACAGCTTCTAAATGATCTTCTGTCAAAAAGGGATTACATTCAAAACAGCAGCCCTGTTGAATATATAGCAGCTGCATCTTCAGTTAGGGTTTCCAAAAAAAGCTAGGGTTAATTCCGTTTGTCCTTAAGACTAGGTCACAGGACTTTATCAACCAGGTTAGGGTTGAGCTAGGTTAACCCAAAGAAAACGCAGGATTCTGTTCTGGAAAGACTGAGTCATTTTCTTGAAAAAACTCAGAATTAACCAAACTGCATACTTGTTAGTTCAGAACAGGATGTCTTAACATTTGTTATGACATCTGAATTCCTGTTTACTAATTTTGGTAAATGTGATCATTTTGCAATATGCTCAGATACACACTCATAAACATCAGTACCTGTATGACAATATTTTTCTGCAAAGGTACCTAATAAATCTGTACCTAATAAACTAGAATGTTATGACATCAGTCATGACATTCATACACCTGGTTTTACCAAAAATGCATGCCAATACCTAAACAACTACAAACTCCCCCTTTGGCAGATTTTTGGCTAAAGCCCCTAAGCAATCAGAGATAGATAGCAGTAGAATAAATATGACTGCAGAAAAATAGAATGTCTAATAAAGTCTACCAAAATATATCTCCCCCTCTTTAGCCACAAATGGTCCAAAGATACAAGTTCATAAAAATTATACAGTCATCTAGAAACAGTAATAAGAGCAGCAACTAAAAACTGAACACACTTCCAAACTCTACCAGGGACCAGCATCAACTCCACCAAACAGCAACTCCACCAACCTTTAAGCACTGTCATCAGACTCAGAGGAGCTAGTTTCTTCAGTATTGAGATGACCTTCAGCTTCTACACCCTCTTCCCTTCTGTTTCCTTCAGCTTCCTCCTTTTTTAACCTGACAATTAGGTTTTCTAGGGTCTTTTTCCTAGCTTCCAGTTCTATGCAGGTCTCTTTTAATACAGCTATGACATCAGATGTTTTGGACTGGGTCTTCACAGACGATGTCTCAGCTGATGTTATGACAATATCAGGAGCATGAGATCCCTGAAACAGTTTGTAGTGCAACCCAAGGGCAGGAGCTCTTTTGCAAGCAGTATCTCTTGCCACCGGGATATCAGGGTATTGTGCAAGGATAATTCCACAAAGGAGGGAGGGAAAGGCAATTGGTCCTTTGACAGCATAACTACCAGCATGCTTTAAAGTTTGTTCAAAAATATACCTGCCATAGTCAAAAGCAGTCTTGGTTCCCACAACATAAATAAATCTCCCCAATCCTGTGGAGATAGTTGATTTATGGTTTGTAGGGACCCAGTTGGCTGCACCAATCTTGTGCAGGATGGCAAATTTCATGCTAAGTTTGCTGGCATTCAGCTTGCCTTTCAAGGGCCAGCACTTCACTTGCCTTGCTGTGTTGGTTTGACAAACTTCATTGTCAGTGACTTCCAGATCAGGACAATCCTCATTTGATCTTCCAAGAAATTTGTTAATTTCTGATGGAGAGAAATTAACCCTTCTTCCTCTAACAAAAACACTTTCAAAGTCAGCTGACCTTCCATCAGCACAATCATTAGACAAGTTAACTATGAACTCCTTGACCAGATTTTCATAACACTTGGTAAATTTTATCACTGTCTTCATCAGTCCAGCATTCTTGATCAGGTCCATGATGTCTTTGCACTCCAAGGCATCATTGTTGAGTTCTCTTTCTAAAGCTATTCTCTTCAAGCAAACATACATCCATCTGTTTGCATTGTCAGGATGGTGGAAAGAGATGTTGTCTGTTGGGACTTCAGGAACTCTAGCAATTTTCCTGGAGGGCAGTTTCCTTCTGATAGGAATTTCTTCAGCATCAATCTCAAACTCTGATTCCTCATCAGAATCATAAGTTTCAGGTTCTTTTCTCTTCTTTGTAATTGGTTGTCTACCAGTATACACCTGGGCTTTCACCTTCCCTTTGGGCTGACCAGTTTTCACAGATTCTACCCCAGCCTTGCCTTCAGTCTTGGATTTCTTAACAGCAGGTTTATCTTTGGACATACATTTTGCATCATTCTGATTACCCTTTCTTTTCATCATTCTCCTAGCTATGCTAGGGTTTACATTGGCAATCAGATCATTGTCTGAGTATTCCTCATCCACATCAATGATAGGTGGATCAGCAGTCTTTTCTGAAGGGTTCTGAATGTTGTCATTTTGTGTCATAACATTCTCAGAGACATCTACATTCTCAGAGACATCCACATTTGGGCTTCCTGATTGATTTAAAGGGACAGAAATCCCCGGTACAGGTTGGTTTCCGCTTAGTATACTAGTAACAAGCCTAGCAATAGCTTGATGAACTTGAACTGATCCTTCTCTATTTGGTACAGAAGAAGAAGGATGAGAAGGATTACCAGAGGCAGCAGCTTGAGCTCTTCCTGCATGTCTAGTTCTCAGCTTTTTGACTTTGGCGGGGTCAGTTGCCATCTCTCTGAGAGGAGTGATCTCAAGAACTTCATATTCTATGCATGTGGTGATTGCTCGAGAGTCTTGGTCAGATGATAAAGATGAAGAGGTCGCCTTGGTTGAAGATGATGTTTGAGACATTTTGATTGACTTAGAGCACCAGTAGCAATTTGAGAAAAAACTTTGATTGAGAGAAGGGAACAGGTTGCAAAGTCGAGAGAGGTAGGAGGCAAAAGAGAGTATTTTCAACTTCTTAAAGATTTTGAAAGAATTGGGAAAACATATGATTAACCCACTAAAAATAGACTTAACAAAATTAACTCCTTCAACCCTTGTTTTAAGCAAAATTAATTGCTATAATTTCTCATGTTGGGAAATACCCAACCTGCCCCTCAAGTTTTCAAGTTTATTTCCAACAAGAGCCTTGGTAGAAGAATCAGTCAGCTGAAGCTTAATGATACCATGTTCCAGTTTAATTGACTTCTTCTCTACAAAGTCAATGTGCTTGGTCCTGCTATGTTGAATAGGGTTCATGGAAATATTGATTGTATTTAGATTGTCACAATACAATGTCACAACATCTTGTGAGACATTATACTCAGTGAGCATCTGTTTTGTCCAGATATTTTGAGAACAGTTACTACTAGCTGCAACCATTTTAGCACAGAGTTGGGAAGGCATTCTTTTGACATGAATCATAGACCTGGTTGATTCTTGAATGATCTTATTTTTCTTTTTGTCAACTCCATTTTGATGGTGAGTTATAGGAGAAGAGACTTCACGACTCATTTCTTATGGGAAACAGAATTTATTAGACTTGTTGTTTCCAAAATCCTTGTCATGATTACTTCTGGTTCTGACAACACATCCTTCTTCAAGTTTATTCACCACATCATAGACATGTTCCTTTTTACCAAGCCTTTCAATTTTAAGTTCACCACAAACCATTCTTTTATCAATCTGTAGTCTTGGAGTCCTTCTGACTGCTTCCATAAAGATAACTCTTTTCATTCTTCTTAGATGAAGATGACCAAGCTTATGGTGCCACAGTTTCATCTCTTTTTCTTCTTTGGTAATTGGACACATAGTGGAGTTATTAGTGTTCTCAGGCTGCCACAAGTAACAGTTATCTTTGGATCTGATTCCTTTCATTACAACTTCTAGTTTTTCATTAATTACTAGACATTCAGATTTTGAGAAGTTGACCTTGAATCCTAGATCACACAATTGACTGATACTAATGAGATTAGCAGTCAGCCCTTTTACCAGCAGTACTTCACTCAGACTTGGAACTTCAGGGCAGTCCAAATTACCAACTCCTTTGATTTCACCTTTAGCACCATCTCCAAAGGTCACATAACTAGTGTTGTGAGGTTTAACATGATTGAGAATGTTCTTTATTCCAGTCATGTGTTTAGAACACCCACTGTCAAAGTACCAGCCTTCCTTTGCAGACACTCTCGGGGAAGTGTGGGCTATCAGGGCAGTAGCCTTTTTCTTCCATTGAGGAGTATGTGGTACCCTTTTTGACTTAGGTTTAACACCTGAGTTTTGATTAGGGTATCCATGCAATTTGAAGCAGAAGGGCTTTATGTGTCCATACCTTCCACAATGATGACATCTCCATCTTTGGTACTTTTTCTTCATATATTTCTGTTTCTGATGTTGAGCGTTGTGTTGAAACATCTGCTTTGACATTTGTTTAACAGGCCTGATCTTCTTGTCTGTACTAGATTTCTTGGCTTCCACAAATCCTAGTCCAGATTTTTTTCCCACATTTTGTCCAACTTGAAGAATCTCTTCCAATTTGTCTGTTCCATTAGTCAGCATCTTGACAGATTTGGTCATTTGGATCAGTTGTGAGTTCAGCAACTGAACTTCCCCTTCTAGATGACTTATAGTTTCAAGGTTTGCCCTTTTTTCAGCCTCCAGCTTTATGATGAGTTTTGATTGTTTCTCATTCTGCACACAGACTTCAGTACTTCTGATACACAATTTCTTGTAAGTATCAGCCAGTTCTTCAAATGTCACTTCTTCATCACTAGTGTCACTTTCAGAGGTACAGACACCAGTTAGAGAAGTAACTAGTTTGGCAGATTCTTCTTCAGAATTACTTTCTGAATCACAGTCAGACCAAGTAACAGTCATTCCTTTCTTTTGTTTCTTAAGAAAGGTAGGACATTCAGCTCGAATATGCCCATATCCTTCACAGCCATGGCATTGAATACCTCTGCCTTGATTTCCCTTCTCTTCTGACCTTGGTCTTCTGCTGGAACTGTCAATGTCAGAGGGAATGTTATGAACATTAGACCTTGACTTTGGATCTATTCTTTTGATGAGTTTGTTGAACTGTCTTCCAAGCATGGCTACAGCTTCTGAAATATTTTCTTCTTCATCCTCCTTGTTTTCAACATCAGTGTTGGATACAAGTGCTATGCTCTTGTTCTTCTTGTCACCATTTTCAGTGATCCCCATCTCAAAAGTCTGAAGAGACCCAATTAGTTCATCCACTTTCAACTTGCTGATGTCCTGGGCTTCCTCTATGGCAGTTACCTTCATAGCAAATCTTTTAGGCAAGGATCTGAGAATCTTTCTCACCAATTTTTCTTCTGACATCTTTTATCCCAGTGCTCCTGAGGTGTTGGCAATCTCCAAGATGTTCATGTGAAACTCATGAATGGTTTCATCTTCCATCATTTTTAGATTCTCAAACTTGGTAGTCAACATCTGAAGCCTTGACATTTTCACTTTGGAAGTGCCCTCATGAGTAGTTTTGAGAGTGTCCCAAACTTCCTTGGCCAATTCATATTGATGTACTAGTCTGAAAATGTTTCTATCAATTCCATTGAATAAGGCATTTAAAGCTTTGGAATTTCCCAGGGCTAACTCATCTTCTTCTTTACTCCAATCTTCCTCAGGCTTCAAACTGATTGTCCCATCTTTCTCAGTTATGGTGGGATGGATCCATCCTTTGTCAGCAGCACTCCAAGCCTTTTTGTCCAGAGATTTTAAGAAGGCAATCATACGAGGTTTCCAGTAGTCATAATTAGTTCCATCCAGAATGGGTGGTCTATTTCCAAAAACTCCTTCTTTGTCCATAGTGCCAGAAAGTGATATCCTTAGATCTCACCCAGTAATACAGGCAGGGTGCCTGCTCTGATGCCAATTGAAATTCTGGCTGCAGATACTCAATGTCACGTTCAATGTTATGACACTGTATCTGACTTTCTATAAGACAGTAAATACAAAAACAGTAAAGAACACAGTCAATTGTTTACCCAGTTCAGTGTGCAACAACACCTACTCTAGGGGCTACCAAGCCAGGGAGGAAATCCACTATAAGAGATATTAATTCAGGAATAAACCAACCAGTTTATCTCCTTCACTTAAGACCTACCCAATGCAACTTCAATCTAAGTACAACTTAAACCTGAGTTCCTACTCACTCCCCCTCAATCATAGCAGTGATACATCAAACAATTTGACTAATGAATTGATGAAGACACTCTTCAAAACATACACTTGATTATGCTTCACAGCTTTTTAATCAAGCAACACAAACACTCTTGCTTCACAGCTTTGAGTGATACATAAACCTAACTTGACTTTGCTTCACAGATTTAGTCAAGAGACATACAAACACTCTTGCTTCAAAGCTTTGAGTGTTACACAATCCTTACAATTAAAACCTATTCCAAGTCACTTATCACAATGATAATTGTTTGGATTACAATAGTTAAAACTATACAGCTTCTAAATGATCTTCTGTCAAAAAGGGATTACATTCAAAACAGCAGCCCTGTTGAATATATAGCAGTTGCACCTTCAGTTAGGGTTTCCACAAAAAGCTAGGGTTAATTCCGTTTATCCTTAAGACTAGGTCACAGGACTTTATCAACCAGGTTAGGGTTGAGCTAGGTTAACCCAAAGAAAACGCAAGATTCTGTTCTGGAAAGACTGAGTCATTTTCCTGAAAAAACTCAGAATTAACCAAACTGCATACCTGTTAGTTCAGAACAGGATGTCTTAACATTTGTTATGACATCTGAATTCCTGTTTACTGATTTTGGTAAATGTGATCATTTTGCAAAATGCTCAGATACACACTCATAAACATCAGTACCTGTATGACAATATTTTTCTGCAAAGGTACCTAATAAATCTGTACCTAATAAACTAGAATGTTATGACATCAGTCATGACATTCATACACCTGGTTTTACCAAAAATGCATGCCAATACCTAAACAACTACAATACTGCCACAAGGTGATCCCAAGGGAAAATGGACTCCCACGTACGAAGGGCCATTTATGATCAAAAGCATATTTTCCGGTGGAGCCATGATTCTAACCACCATGGATGGTGACGACCTTCCTCACCATGTTAATGTAGACATAGTGAAAGATACTATGCATAAATAAAGACCCTCTAGGTTGATTGGCCTAGGAAAAAATAACGGCATCCTGACGAACCAAAAGGTTTCGGGAAAAAATTAGGGATATACATACAAAAAAATTTGTACACCTGGCAAGTCGAAAACCTATAAAGGCGGCTTGGGAAAAAAGGGTATCCCGGTGGACTGAAAACCCGAAAGGGCGGTCCAGGAAAAAGTTAGGGATATGAAGCATCTCACTATGTCCCATTGGATGACCTTGCGACCAGACTTCAGTATCAACTATCAAGCTCAAATGGTACCGATCAATCCAGTTAGCTTCGGATAAGTAGAAAAGTGATGAAACGCTCAAGGACATAGGGGAAATAGTAGAATTGAAACTCAATAGGAATATTACACATAGCTGTTTTTTCTTTGTACAGTATTTTGTGTAGTTTTCATTTCTTACGATGGCGTTCTCTTACTAGAACGCCAATCTCTTTGTACAAAATTCCTGTTACTTTCATAAAAAACAGAAAGACAATTGCTAATGATTTTAAGAAATAGGGAAAAGTCTAAAAAAACAATTTATAGTCCCGACAGTTACTCTTTCCAGTAGGTACATGGGTAGAGATAGCTTGAGACGAAGTCACCGCTACATACAACCCCGTGACGTCTATGTTCCCCACAGAGTAGAAACAACCATAATTTTGATCTCTTCTTCCCCAAGAAGGAACTATCCCCTCCAGCAAAGTTCCTTCAGAGAGCTGAAATTTGTTTCCCCATCCAAGTTTCATAATTGCAAACAGTTTATAAAACTTCCTCCTGGGTATACTTTATTTCTCTAACTGCGGATGAATCCCCAACAAAGTTTATTTCTCCAAATCGACAAAATATTCCAACAAAGAATCCTCCCTAAACAGAGTTACTCTCAAGCAGAGTCAATCCCTGAAAAAATGTTCTCAAACAGAAGGAGGAAATCCCCAGAAAATTATCTCCATTAATCATCCCCAGCGGAAACGAAGGATTCAGCATCCCAACGCTCTTCAGCAGCAGTCTGGGATTTACTTTCCCAAACTAAGAAACATCGCAATAGCATCCCATATTCATACATCATGGCATGCACATACACATCGCATACAGTATAATCTCATTTATTTTGAGAACATCATCATAATGCATTTCATACATTATGACATTGCATATGACTAACTCTTTACTATTTTCAGGAAAGATCAGTTTAACAAACACCGCTAACTCCTTATGTGACCCGATAGTATTCTCAAAAGCTACTTATAATGAAGGGATATTACAACATTTTCCTCAGAAAGACATTCTCAAAATACCTTCGTTGGTTCAGTCAGATCGGCACTAAGATCTCTCTGATTTCTATTCCAGTTGAAGATATTCCAAGACTTTTTGTCTGGTTCAGTCAAATCGATACCAAGATTTTTCTGATTTCCATTCCAGTCAAAGTTAATTAAAGACCTTCTCTGGTTTAGTCAGATCAGCACTAAGATCTCTCTAATTTCTATTCTAGTTGAAGATAGTCCAAGACTTTTGTTTGGTTCAGTCAAATCGATACCAAGATTTTTCTGATTTCCATTCCAGTCAAAGTTAATTAAAGACCTTCTCTGGTTCAGTTAGATCGACACTAAGATCTCTCTGATTTCTATTCCAGTTGAAGATACTCAAAGAATTTTGTCTGGTTCAGTCAAATTGATACTAAGATTCTTCTAATTTCCATTCCAGTCAAAGTTAATTAAAGACCTTCTCTGGTTCAGTTAGATCGACACTAAGATCTCTCTGATTTCTATTCCAGTTGAAGATACTCAAAGACTTTTGTCTAGTTCAGTCAAATTGATACTAAGATTCTTCTGATTTCCATTCCAGTCAAAGTTGATTAAAGACCTTCTCTGGTTCAGTCAGATCGACACTAAGATCTCTCTGATTTCTATTCCAGTTGAAGATACTCCAAGACTTTTGTCTAGTTCAGTCGAATCGATACTAAGATTCTTCTGATTTCCATTCCAGTCAAAGTTGATTAAAGACCTTCTCTGGTTCAGTTCGATTGACACCAAGGTCACTCTGATTTCTATTCTAGTTGAAGATATTCCAAGACTTTTGTCTGGTTCAGTTGAATCCACGCTAAGATTCCACTGATTTCCATTCCAGTCAAAGTTAATCCAAGACTTTCCCTGGTTCAGTTAGATCGACACCAAGATCTCTCTAATTTCTATTCCAATGGAAGATATTCCAATAATTTTGTTTGGTTTAGTTGAATCGATACTAAGATTCTTCTGATTTCCATTCCAGTCAAAGTTAATTAAAGACCATCTCTGGTTCAGTTAGATCGATACTAAGATCTCTCTAATTTCTATTCCAGTTGAAGATAACTCAAAACCTTCTCTGGTTCAGTCAAATCGACACTAAGATCTCTCTGATTCCTATTCCAGTTGAAGATAACTCAAGACCTTTCTCTAGTTCAGTTAAATCGACACTAAGATTTTTCTGATTTCTATTCCAGTTAAAGAAACTACAAAGCCTGGAGTCCGACCAAATAGCAGTTAATATCTCATTTCCCCAGTAAGTCATTGTGAAGCCTAGAATACAACCAAATAGCAGTCAGGTTTATTATCCTCAACAAGTCACTGCAAAGCCTGGATCCCAACCAGATAGAAGTTTACTTATGTCTCTTTAATCAAGAGATGACTCCCCAGTCGAGTAATGGACGACTGAAGATCCTAAGCTCTATTTCCAAAGACAAGGACCAACATTCCTCAGCGGAGTCCTCCTCAACAATAGTAATAAAGAATTCCCATAAAGGAATATCTCATGAAGTCAACATTGTTCTAGATGGCATCTTTAAGCCCATCTCCGACGACTCTCCGTCATATTCTCTGGATGGCATCTCTAAGCCCATCTTCTGTCATATTCTCCAAATGGAATCTATAAGCCCATTCCCGATATTATCTACACAGTCAAGTATCATTTCAGACGAGTGCAAATTTCTGGGCACTCTAGTGTTCAATCATCTTCCACCTTCAGATCACGAAAGGCAGACCAGCCAATCTACATCCTCAGGTTTAAAAAGATTGAACAGGGGAAGTTGTTGTACCCCAAAGTTTTCCCTCCCATTTCCACTCAAGACATGCCTCTAGAGGTCCTCAATTTCTCAAGGATGACCAAGAATTGACCAGACAAATTCTCCGCCTAAGGCAATGAACCTCAACTAGAGTTTCAATTTTAAACAAGATGTTTGAGTCCCAAGGATCCCAAATGTTCTCCATTGTCATAATATGTCCTCAAGATCATCCATGCCAAATTTCATGCCTTGAACAACAAGTTTGCTCAGTCAATTGCTCAAATGCCTGGAAATCAACAATACTAGGTCAAAAGTCAATTGTGTGCCCAAATACAGGAAAACTTCAAGATTTTTGGTCAACATCAACATTTTAAAGTAATATCTATCATTTGATCAAGGGTAGATCATGATTCCTCAAGAAATGCTTCTAACTCATCAAAAGTCAAAAATGGCAAATTAGGGTTTCTATAGGAAAAGTCAACCAAACTTTGACCAGGCATAACTTTCTCATACTTTATCATAAATTTTTCCTCCAAGGCTCATTTTGAAGAGAATCCAATTCCCTACAAATTATCTTCAGCCCCCAAGTTCATGAAATTCCTCAATCAAAAGAAACAAGTTCATACATTATAGGTCCTTTCAAAAAGTCAACAAAAACACCTTTTGGGTCAAAGCTCCTTACATGAACTTGGAAGATCCAATTGAGATGAAACCAATAAAGTTGTTTAGAGGACATCCAAAGCTCTATAAAAAGTCAAAGAACACCCTCTTAGGGTTAAAATTGAGAGAGATATGCATTGCTAAAGTTGACCAATTTTTGGAAATGTGCATGAAGCCAATATTGACCTAATTTGAATTTTTTCCAAATGGGCCCATGTTTTCTTGATTGGAACTTGTTCTTAACATGGCCCACGAACCTTGAGCTCAGTCATACATTATTTTATTATTTATACCATTTATTTTGCTATTTTATCCATTAAAATGCAAAATTAAATAAATTAAATAATCAAAATAATAAAAGATTTGATTTTGAATCTTTTTCTTGCCAAATGAGGGACAAAACAGACTGGCATGACCAAAAAGGAGAAGGAAATTTTTTGTTTTAGCAATTTTTGAATAAAATCTTTATGCTTTAAAACAAATGATTAGAATTGATTCTCTTGGGTTGTGATTAAACCTAATGAGATACACTACATAAGCACAAGAACCCTAGGTCAAGAGGGGAGGCGCAACAGCCACAAAAGAACCATTACCAAAGTGAAAAATTTAAAAGAAATCATTTAAGTGAAAAGCATCAATTCTAGCTCTTGTTAATCAAAACAAAAGAGCCTATCACCTTCCTGAAGCTTCCAGGGTTTGATACCAGTCCTTACACATCGTGAATAAACCCCAAAACCCCTGTTTGCACAAGCTTCAGTTGGTAAGTGGTAGGTTTTGATTTTCATGTTTCAAAGCAATTTCAATCAGTGTAGCATGCTATAATAATTCATATACATCATTATAAGGCTAGTAGGATTCTTTTCATGTTCGTTTTTATAAGATTTCGCATGTTTTGATTTTTAGGCAGCAGAAGAAGGTGACCGGAACCACTGCCCATGGTGGTTTGACCGGCCATTGCATAGCAGTTTCCTATGTTTTGATTAGTTTAATTAAATTTCAGTGGGACCACATGTGCGGGCGTGTTTGATGACTCAGCCATTGCCTTGCTTTTATATTATATGTTTTTTTGTTACTATAAACATGAATAAGCAGGCAGCGCAGTTGGCAAGGGATTGAGTATGTGAAGGAAGGGACCTGGGTTCGATCCCAGGTCCAGTGCTTTTCTATTTTCTTGATGTTTTCTTGCAGATCCAGTACGTTACACCCCCAGGCGCGCGTCATGGGCTCCATCATCATCACCATTGGATCACTCATCCTCCATATCCAGCACCCAAAAATGTTTCCCCATGGTGGACCTCCCTACCACAACAACACTGGATCCAACATGAGCATGGGCCACAAAATTTGGGCCTTGGAAATCAACAGCATCACCCTCCAGTCTGGGTTTCACACCCCCTCTCAGTCCCATTTCTCATTTGTTTCTATTATTTTATTTAATTTATATTTTGTTTATTCATTCTTTTTTTAATCATAAAATCAGAAAATATTATCACAAAAAATTAGGACTTAGTTTTTTTCTTAACAAATGAATTTTTGCAAATTAATTAATTTAATTAAACTTTAACCATTTTTCTTTAATTTAAAATTAGTTAAAAATTAGGTTAAACTTCTAACTTTTTTTCATAAAAATACAAAACATATTTTAATGAGCAATTAGATTTTTTTAGGTTTTAGAACTTTTTCCCGTCTTAATTTTTGCGCGTCATTACTTTTTTTTTCATACAATTATTTTTTATTATTATATAACTGCGCTCGGGTGGTAATATTCTAATTAGGGTTTTAATTTCCGCATTTTTACTTTTTCGTCCATTACTTATGTATCTACACCAAAGCCCTGTAATAGCGTAGGAACTTTTATTTCTTGCTTTATATTCCTTATATGCTTGTATATAATTGCTAGTAAATTAGGTGTGCATGGAAAGATTAATTAAATTAATCATTAGATCACTAATCTCAAGACAAATATCTGGAAAAAAACACATTGTTGCACACTTGCACCCTTAGGGTATTCGTCACTTGGTTGCCTCGAAAAACAATTGTCATGTCCCTCGAACATAGGGATATCTTAGCAAAGACCCTCAATATAAAAGTCATCATAAAGATCACGGTCCCTTAACGTCCCTCGAGTTGCCTACGAGAAATGATCTTGTCCCTCGATGTTGCCTATATGATGACAGTCCCTTCGAAATGCTAAGGTATCCTTACATGTTTCCTTCAATGACCATAAACGTCCCTTTCGACTGTCCCTCAACATTTGACGATAGGGCTACCTACTCACCAATAGTAGGATAGCACTATCTAAAGGAAAGGAGGAAAAGAACGCCCTTTTTAGTAGGTAGAGGGTTTTTAAGTACTTGCTCAAACCTAATTTTTTACACTTACACACTTTCAAACTTCTTTTCAAAAATGCTTTATCACACTACGATATGGTGGAAGAACCGACTGTTAATACTGGTTTGCACTTTTTGTTCACAAATGTCGCAGTAAGCAAGAGTCGCCACCGGCTTTTCTTTTATCCAACAAAGGAAAGGGTGAAAAGAACAGAAAAAGACCTTTTTCGAGATTTTTCTGAGTAAGGGGGTAGATTATGGAAAGGGAATGTTTTATCACCCTTTCCATCTGTGGTTCTCCATGTTCTCTTAGGTACTTGCTCATTTTTTAAAATTGTTTGTGTTTGTGTGTTTTGAAAGATTTTGTTTGCTTTATGGTAACTCTTGTATCAGTCCTAAAGAGTGTGATAAAGCGTTTTTGAAAAGAAGTTTTTGAAAAGTGTGTAAGTGTGATAAAGAGAATCAGGTTTGAGCAAGGTAGACAAAGACTTTTTGAGTAAGTAGATTGCTCGTAATTGCTTTCTCACAAACTAAAACCATTTCCACACCTCACACTTTAAAAAAAACATCTTTTCAAACACTCTCTTTTAAAACAAATATTTTCAAAGCAAACATTTTTGTATACATTCTCAACGATACGAGAATCATTGCAAAATTGCTGCACTAAGGCATTTTCAAAATATTTCCAAAATAAACATTTTGTATACATTCTCAACTATATGAGAATCATTACAAAATTACCATCTTCAAAATAACTTCAAACATTTTCAAACATACACATACATAAAGCATTTCAAAATGATCAAACAATTAAGAGCCCGTAGATAAACTACGGATGAAAAGGGTGCTAACACCTTCCCTTTTCATAACCTACCCCCCCCCCCCCCCCCCCCGAACTCAAGAAAATTCTCAAAAGGTCTTTCCTGTTATTTTCACCCTTTCCTTTATTGGATAAAAGAAAAGTCGGTGGCGACTCTTGCTATCCGCAACATGTACGATAAAACACAAAACACCAAAGTCAGTTCTCCCACCGTATTACAGAACTAAAGACTCTGCCGGGGAGATAATACTAAAAGTGGGGTTACCTTAAGAGCTAGATCACCGTTATTGCTTTATTTTTTTTCGTTGTTTGTTTTACATTTTGGGTCCATGATTGGGTTTATTTCTTGAAAATATCTTGTACCCAGATCTGGGGCATATTAGGTAAGTAGCAATAAATTATGGAGACTGTACAGCATAGACCGATATGGTTGAAGTGATGTCTATGTTAGTGTGGCACATTTGTTGGTACCAGTGTCCCTTGAGTTAAATCAAGGAGAATACGGGGCCGCTGTGTGATGCCATGAAGCACTAGCTGACCATAGAAGCTTAGTTGAACAACTTGTCCATTAGAAAATAGTGAGATAGTTGGCTTTGGTGCAGACTAAAGTTGGTTGATACACGATACTACACTCATTGAGATTGGACTTTCGGGATATTTCGGTCGCTAAAATAGAAGCTTGTGCTTAAACAATGCCCGATGAAGAAATATTAATGATATTGAGATTCCTTAGAACTCGGTTACTTATTTTAGGACATGTTGAACCAACTAAAACTTCAAGAGGGTACTTACCATAAACCCCATACAAGCCTAAACCTAAGGCCTTGTGTGTTTTGTTTGTGTATGAATATTTTTTCATGACATCATAACATCATGCCAAAGAATTTTCACTAACCATTTCAAGGACCTATGGATTTATCTTTGTTCTATTTTGCAGGTTATGGCTTCCGCTCGCAGAAATACCATCTGAATCAACTTTGTAAGGGTGCCTCCTCAACTCAAAGAGTTAGCATCAAGGGTTCCTGAAAATTCACCGTTCACCAAAAAATATGGTCGACTTCTCAATTTGGTTACCTCAAGCTTTGATGAAGACATGATGAGGGTGCTCTTTTAGTTCTTTGACCCTGTACATCATTGTTTCACCTTTCCCGATTTTCAATTGGTGCCCACAATGGATGAATTCTCTCAACTACTAGGAGTATTTGTTCTTGATCAAATACCCTTCACTAGTTTAGAGGAAGCTCAAAGACCTAAAGTTATTTCCACAACCTTGCATTTGAAGAGTTCTGACATTGTAGCTAATTGGGAGACAAGAAGTAGGGTCAAAGGTTTTTTGGATAAATTCCTGATGGAGAAGGCTCGTTTGTTTTTGGATGCCATGAAATTTCAAGCTTTTGAGGAGATCTTGGCTCTTCTAATCTATGGGTTGGTGATTTTTCCTAACCCTGACCAACTCATAGATGTGAATGCTGTCAAAATTTTCCTTACTCGTAACCCTGTGCCTACATTGCTTAGAGACGTTTTTCACTCTCTTCATACTCGCACTATGAGGAAGCGAGGAAATATTATGTGTTGCTTGCCTTTCCTGCCTAGGTGGTTAATTTTTCACCTTCTCTGATAAGTATCAAAGAATGAGCAAGGTTTGAGGTTGTCGTAAATGATAATGTCGCTTTCTTATACAGATATCTATTTGTGCTCTCGACCTCAAGAGGATATTACTATCATTGACCATTGTTGGGAGTTCCCTAATGTTCCACTCTTGGGAATTAGGGGAGGTATTACTTATAACCCTTCTCCAACTCTACGATAATTTGGCTATGCTAGAAGAGATGGTCCCCATGATGCACTCATTCAAGGTATTGTGTTCGACTATAAGAACGATGTTCAAGGTTATCATCGAAGGTTTGTACATGCTTGGGGCATGGCAAGCAAGGTTGATAGCAAGACTTTGGCGCATAAGAATTCCATCGCTCTTGAGCCTTATCTCAAATGGGTAAAAGCTCAAGCTCAAAGTATCATGATGCCATATCCAGCTATCCTACCAATAGTTGTGGAGCCTGCTGTTGAGGGAGATATTCCTTATATCATTCTCCATTCTGACATGCCTACTGACCTTGAGGAATTGCAGAAGTCACAAATTCAACTCAAGGGAGAACGAGACACCTTGGAAGCACGATTTTATGCAAGCGAGAAGAAAGTGTCGAAGCTCACAAAGCAACTTCACGAAGAACAAAGCTTGAATGCCTTCATCTACACAAAGAGGAAACAGTTATGGGTGACCTGAGTCTTAGGTTTTAGGAGTTTTATTTTGTTTTCTCTTTATTGTAAGCCCAAGGGAAAATTGTAACTCTTGAACTCATTAATGCAATTGTTGTTTTTGTTTCCTTTTTTGGCTAGCAAATTTATATCTCTTGAGGTCCTTAAAAACATTAAATCCACATAACATCCATCATATCATAAGAAGGTTTTCCGATACAGGTTTCCTCATCCTTTTACTGTTTATTTTAGTATAAGATGGCTATAGAGAAAACCGTCAAAGATATGTAAACTCAACACACACAGTTCCAAGAGACTCTCCTCAACTTAGCTAAAGGACAACAAGAAATGATTGCGCTTCTCGTCACCAAGAAGAAGACTAAGAAACAGGTTATTATCCTCAACATGGGAAGAAGGTTCAAGGGGCCCGCCCGACTGGCTCAAATAGGAGAGGCTTCTTCTGAGGAAGAAGACAATCAAGAAGAGGATGTTAGAAGCATCAGGGTTTAGGGTGGAAATAACCAGATTTATGAGGATGAAGACTACTCCAATGAGTAGTACTCACCGACAGATGACAAATACAAACAGCTGGAAGACCGACTTAAGGCTGTGGAGATCCAAACAGTGTCTGGTTTGGACTTTGGAGACTTAGGTTTGGTCCTTGGGGTTGTCATTACCCACAAATTCAAGGTCCTTGTCTTCGCCAAATATGATGGGGTCTCTTGTCCAAAACTACATTTAAGGTCATATGTCCGCAAGATTCAACCACACACCACCTATAGGAAGTTATGGGTTCATTTCTTCCAATAGAGCTTATCTAGAACACAGTTAGAATGGTTCTATCAACTAGAGGGGACTAATATCCACACATGGAAGGATCTGGTTGTTGCCTTCTACAAACAATACCTATACAATGCTGACCTTACACCAACTCCCGTGCAATTACAAGGTATGACTATGGGCTCGAACGAAGACTTTAAGGAGTATGCTCAAAAATGGAGGGACCTGGATGGAAGGGTGCAACCCCCTTTGACTGACCTAGAATTGGTGGATATGTTCATGGGCACTCTGTCAGGCACATTCTTTAATTTGATGATTAGGAGGTCTTCATCTGGATTTACTGAGCTGATTTTGACTGGTGAACGAGTTTAAAATGGAATCAAAAGTGGGAAGATACCAATGGCCTCAACCTCTAATGCTATAAAGAAACCATTTGTTGGAAAGAAGGAAACTAATGTTGTTTATGGACAAAGGAGTCATATCAAGAATGATCGTCATCAGTCAGTAGGAGCAGTATTGATTTCTAATCCAACCCTAGTTCAACGACCACAACAACAAAAAAATTCGCGTAGGTCAGAGGCTCTGAGGAGACAATTCACCCGGATTAATATGTCATTGTCTCAAGCTTTACAACATCTGTTGATAACATAATTGATAACACTTCAGGATCCTCCTCAAAATCCCAACACAACATCTCCGAAGTATAACCTAAATGCAAGGTGTGCATACCATTCCAATAGCCCTGGGTACGACACCAATGATTGTTGGTCCCTAAAAAGAAAAAACCAAGATTTGATTGACAACAAAGTGATTGAGTTTGACCCTCTAGAAACCCCTAATGTGATTACCACACCCATGACCAATCACGGTAAAGGTGTTAATGTTATTGACGATGTTTCCTATGTCTCTTCCATCAGTGATTTAACTACTCCCTTGATGACCTTTAAGAAGAATCTGTTAAGAGTCGACTTATTTTCGGGTTGCATTGAAAATTGTTACCATTGTGATTCCAAAACTAATGGTTGTATGTGGCTGAAGAAAGGTATCCATCGTCTGACTGATAGCCATGAAATTATATTCGAGAAAACTCTGTCCATGAAGAGTTTGCCTGAAAGTATATCTCAAGAGCTAAGACTTGAAGATGTTTCCATAATCCCTATTTCCAACACTTTTATTAGGATCACCTCTAAAGGCCCTATAAGAATTCCTACTAAACCAATAGTGGCTCCCCTGATTATCATTACACATGCGCCACTCCCCTATTCCTCTTACAAAGTTGTGCCTTGGAACTATGGGACAGAAGTTTATTATCATGGTGTCAAGCAAGAGCCATGGATTGATGAAAATGAAGATCCTGAAATTACAAATATTTTCAGAACTAGTAAGGTCACTAGGACATGAAGGGTCTTCTCTCTGGATATCTCTACTCCAACAACTACAACAACACCACTTTGTATCCCTGCTGCTGGGTCAACTGCTATTTCCCGAGGTAAAGAGAAAGTAACTGAGCCTGCTCAGATGGAGGCACCATCCAAATATGTTACAATTGAAGATCCATCTAGACAAGATATGGAAGAAATTATGAAGATCATACAAAAAATTGACTACAAAAAATTTGAACAATTGGGGCAGGCACCCTAAAAAATATCCATGATGTCCTTGTTATTATGCTCTGAAGCACATGCCCAAGCTTTGTTGAAATTTCTAAAGAATTCACATGTACCATAAGAGACCACTGCTGACCAATTTGAGAATTATGTAGTAAGCCTAATCGCTGACAATGGTTTAGGCTTTTCTGATGCAGATTTAACTCCAGCGGGGAAGAATCATAACAAAGCTCTACACATATCTATTGAATGCAAATACACTACTTTGGCATATGTGTTAGTAGATACATGATCCTCCTTAAATGTTTTATCCAAAGGTGCTTTTGATAGACTGGACTGTGAATGGCTGGTGCTGAAACCTAGCGATATTATGGTAAGAGCATTTGATGGGTCAAAGAGGATGATCCATGGAGAGGTTGATCTTCCAATCAAGGTGGGATCTCAAGTTTTCAATTCAACATTTTATGTAATGGATATACGCTCGGCCTACTCTTGCTATCTAGGACGCCCATGGATTCATGGGGCAGGTGCGGTTACCTCTACATTGCATCAAAAGCGGAAATATCCGATGAAAGGGAAGAATGTCACAGTCTGTGAAGAGGAAGAATATATGGTCAGTCATTTAAATTCTTTCAATATTATTGAAATGGATAGAGAATTCATTGAAACCCCCTGCCAGACATTTGAAGTAATCCCTCCAATGATTGTTGTTTCTACTCCTTCTACTCCTTAAACCTCTAAGAGCACACAAATAATGGCCTCTCTGAAGGATGCTAGGGCTATTGTAGAAGATTGGGGCTGCACTATCTGGGGACAACTTCCAGATATCCCCTACAAATCTAACAAATTTGGGTTAGGTTTCACTTCAAAAGCTCAAAAGGAGGTTTGATGTGTTCGTATTGGGGGACCACCTCTCTGTATTAGCAACAAAGAAGTCAATGCTCTGGAAGACACTGATAGTACCAGTGACTTGGACGACTGGATATTCCCTACTGTTGACGGTGGACTCAACAACTGGAAGGCCAAAGACTTTATCTCAATCTCCTTCAGCCAGGAGTAATTGTTATTTCTTGTTTTTATTGCTTTAAGAAGTTTGTCTGTATAATTTCTTTTGAAACAATGACTTTAAACCATGTGCCTTGCCCGGGGCACAATGTTCCATTTGTTAAGGGTTTTCATTTCATATATCATATGCTTATTTAATGAAAACATTGGAAGATTTTGCATTCAAATTTTGTGCTCCTTGTCTTTCTTTTACTTTACTGCATTTTTCAAATAGCCATGTGACCTTACATGCACACACACACACACACACACACACACACACACACACACACACACACACACACACACACACATTTGCAAATCCACATCTACTCCGGATCTCATTGACAACAATTCTTCTATTGTTGTTTATGACTTTGAAAATCCAATCTATCAAGCCGAAGAAGAATGTGGAGAAGATTGTGAGATACCTTGAGAACTCTCCAGACTCCTAATACAAGAGGAAAAGGCTATCCAACCAAATGAAGAACTAGTTGAAGTGATAAACTTGGGTACTAAGGAAGATAAGAAAGAAGTCAAGAATGGCGCCAACTTGGAAGACAATGTCAAGAGTAGATTGGTTCAGATGTTTCACGACTATGTTGATGTATTTGCTTGGTCATACAAAGACATGCCAGGACTCGACACTGATATTGTGGTTCATCATCTACCAATGAAAGAGGGTTGATCTCCGATAAAAAAAAAGGTTTGTTGCATGCGTCCTAACATGTCAGAGAAAAACAAGGCTGAAGAAAGATGTTAAAGTTTCTTGGCAGTTACGTTGTATCCTCAATGGGTTGTAAATGTTGTTCCGGTTCCAAATAAAGATGTTAAAGTTTGTATGTGTGTAGACTACAAGGGTATAAATAGGGCAAGCCCCAAATACAACTTCCCACTACCACATATTGATGTCTTGGTTGACAACACTTCTCAACACAAGGTATTCTCCTTCATGGATGGCTTCTCAGGGTACAACCAAATCATAATGGCAGCTGAAGACATGGAGAAAACTACCTTTATCACATAGTGGGGCACCTTCTGTTATAAGGTCATTCCTTTTGGGCTGAAGAATGCATGCGCAACTTATCAACGGGATATGGTACATTTATTTCATAACATGATTCATCATGAGATAGAATTATACATGGATGACATGATAGCGAGATCACAAACTGAGGAAGAGCACCTTGCTCATTTGTAGAAACTGTTTGATAGGCTGAAGAAGTACAAGTTGAGGTTGAATCCAAAGTAATGCATCTTCGGGGTAAGGTCTGGAAAGCTCCTAGGCTTCATCGTCAATGGAAAAGGAATTAAAGTTGATCTTGCTAAGGTCAAAGCTATCCAACAAATGCCAACTCCCCGTACTAAGAAGGAAGTTAGAGGTTTCTTGAGACGTCTAAAATACACTGCCCGATTCATCTCTCACTTGACTGCTACTTGTGAGCCACTCTTCAAGCTGTTGAAGAAAGATCAAGTAGTAAAATGGAATGGCGACTGCCAAATAACTTTTGACAAGATCAAAGAGAACTTGCAAGAACCTCCAATTCTGATGCCACAAGTTGAAGGAAGACCTATGATCATGTAATTAACCGTGTTAGAGAATTCAATAGGGTGTGTGTTGGGGAAACATGATGAGTGTGGTCGAAAAGAGCATGCAATATACTACCTTAGCAAAAAAATTACTGACTGTGAAACAAGATATTCACTGCTATAGAAAACTTGTTGCGCTTTGGTATGGGTTGCTCGCCGACTAAGACAATATATGTTGACTCATACTACTCTATTGATCTCTAAGATGGATCCCATCAAGTACATCTTTGTAAAGCCAACTCTCTCTGGAAGAATAGCCCGATGCAAAATGATCTTAACTGAATACGACATTCAGTACACTACACAAAAAGCAATCAAAGGAAGTGTACTAGAAGATCATTTGGCACATCAAGCTGTAGATGACTACCAATCAATGAACTTTGAATTATCGGACGAGAATATCATGATGGTTACAGATTGTGAAAAGCCTGGACTGTATGAAAGACCCGAGCAAGGATCACGATGGATTACGGTTTTTGATGGAGCTTCCAACGCACTGGGTAATGGAATTGGTGTTGTGATCATTTCTACCGAAGTTTGCATACACCTTTCACTTCCAGACTTTGCTTTGACTGCACTAATAATATGGCTAAGTACGAAGCATGCATCTTAGGTCTTAAGGCTTCTATTGACTTAAGAATCAAATTCCCGAGCGTGTATGGGGATTCATCCTTGGTGATCAGTCAAGTTAAAGGAGAGTGGGATACAAAACATCCAAATCTTATCCCTTACAAAGAGCTTGTGCTAACCTTGATCCCGTACTTTGAAGAGGTTACCTTTGAACATATCCTGAGGGAAGAAAATCAGTTGGCAGATGCCTTAGATACCATGTCATCTATGTTCAAGGTCAAATGGGACAACTAAACTCCCCGAATTACTGTCGAAATATTTGACAAACCGGTGCACTGCTATGAGATTGATTTTAATGGAGTATAGGAGAGGCCTTGGTTTCACGAAGTGAAAATATATCTCGAAGCTCAAGAGTATCCTGAAGGGGAATTAGTCAACGACAAGAAATTTCTGTGGAGGTTCTCAGCCAAGTTCTTCTTGAGCAACAAAGTTCTATACAGGCGCAACCATGATTCAACTTTGCTCTGTTGTATGGAAAAGAAGGAAGCAGAGAATATTATGGAGGATATACATGAAGGAATCTTTGGTACTCACTCAAGTGGACATACTATGGCCAAGAAGATTCTGAAAGCTGGTTATTATTGGTCGACTATAGAAATTGATTGTCACCACCACTTGAGGACTTGCCATAAGTGCCAAATTTATGTTGATAAGGTTCATGTGCCTCCAATACCTTTAAATGTCATGAATGCTCCTTCGCCATTCGTAATGTGGGGTATTGACATGATTGGAGAAATCAAGCCTACTGCCTCTAATGGACACGGTTTCATCCTCGTCGCCATTGACTACATCACCAAATGGGTTGAAGCAACTTCATTTGCCTCAGTTACCAAGAATGTTGTAGCCCAGTTTATCAAACATAACCTCATTTGTCGGTATGGAATCCCTGAGAGGATCATCACTGACAATGGTACCAACCTCAATAATGTCATAATCACTGAACTCTGCATGCAGTTCAAGATCAAGCATTACAACTCTTCTCCATACAGACCTAAGATGAATGGCATAGTGGAAGCCACCAACAATAATATAAAGAAGATTGTGCAAAAGATGGTTGTGACCTACAAATATTGACATGAGATGTTACCATTTTCTCTTCATGGCTATCGTAGTTTATGGTATAGAAGTTGTCTTGCCTGTCGAAGTTAAATCCCTTCTCTAAGGATTATGAAAGAAGTAAACCTAGACTAAGACGAGTGGATTCAGACTAGGTTGGATCAGTTGAGTTTGATTAACAAAAAGAGGTTGCCGGCTATCTGTCATGGTCAGATTTATCAAAAATGTATGATCAAGGCATTCATCAAGAAGAACAAGTGTAGGGTATACCATGATGGTGACTTAGTGATAAAGCACATCATTCTACCACAAGACGATCCCAAGGGTAAATGGACTCCCACCTACAGAGGGCCATTTATTGTCAATAAAGTATTCTCGGGCAGTGCTATGATGCTAACCACTATGGACGATGAACATTTCCCGCACCCTGTGAACGCGGACATAGTAAAAAAATACTACCCATAAGAATGACCCGCTAGGTTGACATACCTAGGCAAAAATAAGGGCATCCCAGCGAACCAAAAAGGTTTGGGAAAAAAACAGGGACATATAAAAAAGATTTTACACCTTGCAAGTGAAAACCTGACAAGGCGGCTTGGGCAAAAAGGGTATGCTAGTGGACTGAAAACCTGAAAGGGCGGTCCAAGAAAAAATTAGGGATTAAAAGCGTATGACTATGTCCCGTTGGATCACTTACATGCAAGCTTTATTACCAAAGTCGAAAGTTCAAATGTTTCAATCAACTTCTTCCGATGGCAAGGGATGAGATGTACGAAGGCATAAGGGAAATAGAAGAGGTGAAACCCAATGAGATCATTTCCACATGGCTATATACATTTGTTTTCACTTTGTACTCTTTTCATTTCACGACGACTTCCTCTTACTAGGATTTCCGTCTCTTTGTTCATAATCTCTTGTTTATAGGCAAATTATCAATACAAATACACTTTAAAGCTCAAACTTTTTGTTTTTTTCTTCTGTTTTGTTTGCAAAAACGTTCAATGACTAAATTGAATGAACATATGCATATGAACATGATTAATTGTTAACAAATATACACATAAGGACAGGAATAAGCATTTACTCAAAATTCTAAGAGTTGGGATGACACGTAAGCTGTCTATAAATACCAACAGAGTTATTTCAAAGAGACTATCCCTGCAGAGTAGTCTTCACAAATAAGGGTACATTCTCCGTAATCTCCCCGGCAGATCACTCCAGCAAACAAAGGAGTATAATCTCTTTCCCGACAATATCACCAACCTACGAAGTTTCCAATCAGTATAATGCACGGAAATTCTCTCCCCCAGCTGAGTTTGGTCCTCCAAAACTGTAAAACCCCTGCAGAGTTTCTTCTCTTTAGAAAATTTAATTTCCTCAGGAGAGTTTGTTTCCTCAGCAGAATACTTCTTCGACGACCAGGTTTATTTCCCCAACATGGTTTATTCCCCCAACAGCCTACAAATTTCCCAGCTTGAGTCTATTCCTCATACTACCACAAATCACTGACGAAATTTCTCTCCCCAGAGAAGTCACCATAATCCCCAGTCAGTGCACATAAGAATTATCTTCCCCAAACGAGTCGGAAGGTTATCTATCTCTTTTATCCCCAGTCAGGATATATGAAGAAAAAAACTCCCCAGTAGAGAAACGGACGACCAAGGTTCTTAAACTCTACTCCCCAAATAGAAATCAATACATCCCCTGCAGAGTCTCCTCAAACAAGTAAACATGAATCCCCAACAGAAACATTCTAGACAAATATTGAAGATACACATACTCTTCATCCCCAACAATTGTCATGGATTTATTTTCCCAAACAAAGATACTGCGCAGGTCCACAAATATATTTCAACAACATTTCACATTCATACGTCATAGCATATGCATACGAAACGCATGTAGCACAATCTCATTTATTTTGAGAACATCATTACGCAATGCATTTCATACATCATGACATTGCATGCAATTAACTCTTTACCTTTTCAGGAAGAATCAATCGACAGGTTGATATCATCAACAAATTCTCAAAACAGATTGTAGGTCATTCCATGAAACAAGACAGGGAAAATATCTACATGATGGACACTCCCTTCAAATATTTGTTGGCTCAGATTAAATAGATAGAAGATTTATTCTGATACTTCTATTAATAGACCTTTTCTTGGTTATATTAAATCGACCTAAGATTTATTTTGATACATCTCCCAATTAAAGATTTAAATACCTCTGTTGGTTAAAATTAAATCGACCAAAGATTTATTCTGATACATCTAAATAGAAATTTTCTGGCTCAGATTAAATTGACCAAAGATTTATTCTGATACTTCTCCATGTTAAAGATATAAAGACCTCTGTTGGCTCAGATTAAATCGACAAAAGATTTATTTTGATACTTCTCTCAGTAGACCTTTTCTGGCTCAGATTAAATCGACCAAAGATTTATTCTGATACTTCTCCCAGTTAAATATTTAAAGTTCTTTGATGGCTCAGATTAAATCGACCAAAGATTTATTCTGATAGTTCTCTCAGTAGACCTTTTCTGGCTCATATTAAATCGACCAAAGATTTGATTTAATACTTCTCTCAATTAAATATTTAAAGACCTTTGTTGGCTCAGATTAAATCGACCAAAGATTTATTCTAATACTTCTCTCAGTAGACCTTTTCTGGCTCCGATTAAATCAACCAAAATATTATTTTGATACTTCTCCCAGTTAAAGATTTAATGACCTCTACTAGCTCAAATTAAACCGACCAAAGATTTATTTTGATACTTCTTAGTAGACCTTTTTTGGCTCAGATTAAATCGACCAAAGATTTATTCTGATACTTCTCCTAGTTAAAGATTTAAAGAACTATGTTGGCTCAGATTAAATAGACCAAAGATTTATTCTGATACTTCTCTCAGTAGACCTTTTCTGGCTCAAATTAAATCAACCAAAGATTTATTATGATACTTCTCCCAGTTAAAGATTTAAAGACCTCCGCTGGTTTAGATTAAATCGACCAAATATTTATTCTAATACTTCTCTCAGTATACCTTTTCTGGCTCAGATTAAATTGACCAAAGATTTATTCTGATACTTCTCTCAATTAAAGATTTAAAGACCTCTGCTGGATCAGATTAAATCGACCAAATATTTATTCTGATACTTCTCAGTAGACCTTTTCTGGCTCATATTAAATTAACCAAATATTTATTCTGATACTTCTCCCAGTTAAAGATTTAAAAACATCTGTTGGCTCAGATTAAATCAACCAAAGATTTATTCTGATACTTCTCTCAATAGACCTTTTCTGGCCCAGAATAAATCTACCAATGATTTATTTGGATACTTCTCCCAGTTAAAGATTTAAAGACCTGTGTTGGCTAAGATTAAATTGACTATTTATTCTAATGCTTCTCTCAGTAGACCTTTTCTGGATCAGACTAAATCGACCAAAGATTTATTTTGATACTTCTCCTTATTAAATAATTAAAGACCTCTAATGGCTCAGATTAAATCTACCAAAGATTTATTCTGATACTTCTCTCAGTAAAACTTTTCTGGCTCAGTCTAAATCGACCAAATATTTATTCTGATACTTCTCCCAATTAAAGATTTAAAGACATCTGTTGGCTCAGATTAAATTGACCAAAGATTTATTCTGATACTTCTCTCAAGAGAACTTTTCTGGCTTAGATTAAATCGACCAAAGATTTATTCTGATACTTCTCCTAGTATATTTTTTCTGGATCAGATTAAATCGACAAAATATTTTTTTGACACTTCTCTGAATTAAAGTCGAGCGTAGACTTAGTCTAATTTCTCTATCAACAGTTACTTTGGATGGAATCTATAAGCCCATATCCAGAAAATCTTCATTACCTCTCTATGTGGCATCTATAATCCCATTCCTGATATAGTCAACAAACAGTTTTACTTCGTACACAGGCGACGAAACTTTTTTGGGCACTTAAGTGTTCAATCATCTTCTACCTTCAAGTCACGAATGGAAAACGAACCAATCTAAATCTTCAGGTTTATGAAGATTGAACAAGGGCAGCTGTTGTACCCCAAAATATTCCATCCCTTTTCTTCAAAACATTTCTCACAAAAGATCTCAAATGCTCAAGGATTCTCAAGGGTTGATCAGACAAGCTCACTTCTTAAACACTAAGTCCACAAATTAGGGTTTTGGTTTTCTCAAGGAAAACTGGACTTTTGTTGCCTAAAGTGACTTTCATGGTTCATCATGGGTATCTAAGAATGCTCATACAAAGTTTCAAGTCTTGCACCACAAATTTGCTCAAATGACTGAAAATCAGTTGTATTGGGTAAAAAGTCAATTGTGGTTAACATACAATCAAAATTCATGATTTTGGCCAACATAAACATTTTGAAGTCATATTCATCGATTGATCAAGGGTTGATCACAATTCCTCAAAAAAAGCACTCGAATCATCAAAGGGGCAAATTTTTCAAAATTAGGGTTTTGACAGAGAAGCACTAATGTTTGACTTTTTATCTAATACATGATATAACGGATTAAAGAATGATCTCAAGGACTCAAACACAATATCTTGACCTAATTTCATGTCTTAAATTATTTCTTAGGATCCAAAGATTGATAATTGAAATTTGGATCAACTAATGAAATGTCAACTGTCCATAAAAAGTCAAAGTTTGACTTTTTGGTCAACAATGAATTTCAAAGATCAAAATCCATCAAGACATTCAAAAATATCAAACTTTATCATCAAGAATCAAGAAAGTCAAGAAAAGTCAACAAAAGTCAAGATTTTCAATACTTAGGAAAATTCTAAGTGTTTTTTATCTTGATAATTTCACTACTTCATGACAATTTTTCACTAAGATGCAAGATGATTCAAGGAAAACTTTCAACATGAAATTTGTAGATATTGATGAATTCTACAACTTTTTTATTGAGAGTTGATGTCCAAAAATTCTTAGATTTGGAGATATAGGCTCATGAAGTCATGACATTTTTACTAAAACACTTAGTGAAATTTTCTACAAGTTTGGTCAGATTTTTGTCCCAACTTCTTGGCAATTTTTCACCTAGTTCCAACTTGATTTAGCCAAAGTGGTCAACATGAAGGTTGTAGATAATGTTTCAAGATTTACAAAATTTCAGAGAACTTGAAGAGATCATTTTTGAGCTAGGAGTTTTGCAGAGACTAAGATAGCATCACAAACTTGAATTTTAGGTCATTTTATGATGAACCTTATGATCCAATCTTCAAGCATGCTGCATAATCTTGCTTTTCAGGCCTTCAAGCTTTCATATAACTCAATAATTAAATTTTTACACAACTATTTGAGCCATTGTCCAAGTGTTTGAGGCATTATCCAAGTAAGTTTGCCATTAAAGGAAGAAAGCCAAGACTTCCATTTTGGAAAAGTGACTTTAATCACAAAGTTCACTCTCCTTGAGCCTTGCACTTGTTTCTTCTAAACCTACACAATGTTAAATCCAGAAGCAACATATCTAGAGCCTCTAACTACTCAGACCATGCTTCTACTTTATATTAATGCCATGATTTTCAAAGATTGCTTCATGTACAATCCAACTTAGCCATAACATGTGACTTTGTGAACCAAGCCTTCTCACCCTTCCAAAACTTTTCTCTATAAATAGAGAAGTTATTTGAAACCTAATACACAAATACACAAGCCTTGAAACACTCACAAACTCCTTGAAATCAGAAATTGCATCCAAAGTTCCATTGTTTTCCATTTCTGACTTTGAACACCAAACTCATAATCCACTCGTGCATTTTCCATTTTAATCAATCAGACATCATCTATACACCATATAGAAATGATCCAAACCCTTGAACCACTTTTGTAATCCCTCCATCGTCATACATCATTTTCAAAACTCAGCTATGCAACTTGATTTCTCCAGAAAGATTCAGGCACTTTCAGCACAAAGTAAGCATTACAGTGGCTTCCTATGAGTTCGGTGAAGCTATCCAGATCATCACAACACCTCCAACAGTGCTCAAACTCCATACACGATTTCCAGATTTGAGGTAAGTTTTCTCAACTTCGAACTCTCTATACAAGCATCATTAATGGTTACTTTATGAATGAAAAATGTAGACATCATGTCCTTGAAGCTAACCATGTCTTTAGTTTTCATTTATGTTGCTTGAGTGATACAAATTTTGAAGTTGAACTTTCTGAGAAAATTAGGTTTTAATTTGGTACCAATAAAATTCTCATTCATCTTTGATTTATAGCTTATAAAATTTATACATTTAAATTCGTGTTGAAAAATGGAACAACTTTCATGTTTACATTTTTGAAAATGGTTGAGAAATTAGCAAGTTTTGAAATTTTCAAAAATGTGACTATGGTGACTGGTGCGAGGTTAGGGATGAAGTCATGTTCAGAAATGAGTTTATTTTATATTTAGGTGAAGTTATATTATAAATGGATGAAACAGCCACCTAGTGACAAAGAAGCGCGCACTAAGGCATTGATCTATAGGGACCTGGGTTCGAGCCCTAACAATACCCTTTAATTTTTCACATAATTTTCTATTTCACTTTCAATGCAAGCCTGCTGGAAGCGCTCATCATGTACCTCTCATCCACACCACATGATCATCATGCAATCACATATACCGCTCCATGTGAGCAACCCCATGGTGCACCCTCAAAAGCCAGCAACACTGAACCATAAACAACGCTGGGCTTCTAAGAACTTGGGCCTTTTTATTTTTTTTTTTGTTTTTACTTTCTAATACCCCGTTTTTACTAAAAACAACAGAGGCTCATCCAAATTATTTTTTCTTTCTGTTTCAAATAAAAAACATACTTAGGCCCTTTTTGCTAATTCTTCACCCCCACTTTACTCTTTAACATCCAAACTAAATATTTTTTATATTTTCTTATTTTAATTTCTTTACTTATTTTTGTTTTAACCAAAAATAAAAAAATATATATACTCTTAAATAATTAAATTAAAAATATTAAATTTAAACACTTTTTTTAATGAAATTAGATTTTATTACTTTCTTTTTTCTACATTACAAAACTTTTTTCTTTACTAACATTGACATCTAAATCATTTTTTAAACAAATTAAATTAGACTTACGTTTTATTTTAATTAACTTAGATTTTTTAGGTTTTATTTAAAATATTAATTAACTTCTCTTGTAAATTAAAATTATTTAGTTTGATTAGGTTAATCTTTAAACCTTTTCCATCAAAAACCACAAAAAAAAAGCAATTTCTTCTCTTTCTTCTTCATCTTTAAATTTTGTGCCCTTTATTATTATTCATATTCAATGGTTTGTAATAGATAATTAGGATTTATTGCTTTCTTCCCCATATTTCACAAACTTGTACTCCCCATTCCCAAAGCGATGTAATAGCGTATGATATATAAATTCTACAATTTATCATTTTCCTTATTATTGATAGTAATTAGGGTTTGCATGGCAAGACTAAAACCAACATTAGAAAAACCCTAATTCAAAGATAAAATACTTGAAATCAAAACACTTTGCACACATGCACCTCTAGGGTAACCCCTCACTTGTTGCCTCGGATATAAACAGTTATGTCCCTCGAACGTGAGATGTTTTAGCAAAACACCCTCAACTAGAATATTGTAGTCCCTCGATGACCCTTCAATGCTACCTTCGGTAAACGATCTTAGTCCCTTACATCAATTCCTAAAACATCTTACAAGTTGCCTTCTAAAAATGTACAATGACTCACGCCCGTCCCTCACATTCAATAATATGGCTCCCTACCAACCAATGGTAAAATAGTACTATCTAAATGAGGATGAAAAGAACAAAGACTTTTTGAGTAAGTAGATTGCTCGTGATTGCTTGCTCACAAACTAAAATCATTTCCACACCTCACACTTTCAAAAACAAACATCTTTTCAAACACTCTCTTTTCAGAAAATATTTTGAAAACAAATATTTTTGTATACATTCTCAACGATATGAGAATCATTGTAAAATTGCCGCACTAAGGCGTTTCCAAAATATTTCCAAAAACAAACATTTTGTATACATTCTCAACGATACAATAATCATTACAAAATTATCATCTTTAAAATATCTTCAAACATTTTCAAATACACACAAACACAAAGCATTTTAAAGTGATCAGGAAATTAAGAGCCCGTAGATAAACTACAGATGAAAATGGTGCTATCACCTTCCCTTTTCATAACCTACCCCCCGAACTCAAGAAAATTCTCAAAAGTTCTTTCATGTTCTTGTCACGCTTTCCTTTATTGGATAAAAGAAAAGTCAGTGGCGACTCTTGCTATCCGCAACATTTGTGATAAAACACAAAACAACAAAGTCAATTCATCCACCGTATTACACAGTTCTTTTTACATCAGAAGCGCTTTCTAAAGAACCCCTTTAGATGGCGCTTTCACTTTGGACAACGCTTTTAAAAGCGCTGTGTAATGTATATTTTTGTTCTTATTTTTCTTCAGTTTTAGGCAGCACTTTCTTTAAAAGTGTTAAGCGCTCTTTAACGTCCCTTTTAGGCAGCACTTTTTACTTTAGAAGCGCTTTCTAACGCACCCCTTTAGGCATCTCTTTCTAGTGCACCCCTTTATGCAGCGCTTTCTTTAAAGGCACTTTCTATTCCCCATTATAGGCAGCACTTTTTTATTTAAAGTGTTGTCTAATGTTCACATATTTGTTTAATATATACAACTTATATTTTAAGCGCTCTCTACAAATAATCACTTAAAATAAGCGTTGTCTTTAAAATTTGCACCAGATTTCATAAATTTGCAGCTTCAATCCAATAAGTATGCACCAAGTTTACATATTTATATATACAACTTTAATCCAATTATATATATATATATATATATATATATATATATATATATATATATATATATATATATATATATATATATATATATATATATATATATATATATATATATATATATATATATATATATATATATATATATATATATATATATATATATATATATATGCAAATGTACATATTACTATCTTCTCTACTATCTTCTCTACAAACAACAACAATGAAGAATCATATATAAACTTGTTATCTCTATATCTTCTACATATGCACCTACCTGAAACAAAACCAACAAAGGCATATCAGAACTAAGCTATATAACACTTAAATCTTATAACTATTATAATTTAACACAAACCAATATAACAAAAACAAATCAATAATTCGTTATAATCCACCATTAAAAATTCCCCAATTCATACCATGATACAAACAAAACTTTATTTAAATTTAACTCCAATACCATCATAACTAATCTTCCACATAAGAACAACAACATTGCAACATAATTTACCACACTAATGACGACATGGTATCTCATTAAAACTCAAACTTATATATACTCAAAATTATCATCAATAAAAGTGTCACAATACCTTATAAAATTATCATCTCAATAATGTATTGACACCAATCCTCCTTAATTTCATCCAATTGATCTTTCGAGTAAATAGAAGACTTAAATTTATCAAAGTACTATATGATATAACATAATATAATTTAGTTTAAACTAATGAAATAAATGAAATGTGTTAAATATTAAAATAAATTATAAGTTAGAAACAAATATCATGGTTGGAATCTTTATTTAGTTCAAAAGAATAATTTCTTTCATAAACCTCAACATGAAATAACCGCAAACTATACCATTACACTGAAGAGGATACTACACATGAAAAAAATATAAGAATATATATATATATATATATATATATATATATATATATATATATATATATATATATATATATATATATATATATATATATATATATATATATATATATATATATATATATATATATATATATAGTTTAACTTGTTTTATCAAGTAGCATCACTAATATAATCAAAATTGTGAAAATATACCTGCACTATGATCCATGTAATGTTGTTTTCTTTAATCTTTGGTACTTGAGTATCTCTTTGTGATCAAAAAATTTGTATAACTCTAAAAAAATATAAACAAATATTTAGAACAATCTTACATAAATAAATAAATATACAAACAAATATTTAGAAAAATATGACTTACGTATCAACCATCTTTTTCATATCTGGGTATTTTGTTCAATCACCTTCTAACGAATCCAAATAATATACAATTTGTCTTATAGGATTAATCGCAACAAACAACCAGTGTCCACTGTAAAATTAACAAAGGTTAGATGGAAACATTCTACACAATGTCAAAACACGAAAAATTATAATAGATGAAGTTAGAATGAAAATCTAAACCATTGCCAATATTAAATGGTAAAAAAAGAACTTTATGTATCTTTGTTGGCCATAAATGCACGGACAAAGTATTCTTTGACTTTATCTGGTCTTTGCTCGATTAATTGTGAGTTGATATTGTTCGGAGATAAGAAACAAAATCTTTGTTCCAATTGATGCGGGCGCACCAATTTGTCATACATGAACTTTAAATAAAAACATCATTAACATTAAGGCTATTCATTGAAATGAGTAAATAAATTGTTCAATTAATTAAATAAAGTTGATCGGGGTATACCTAAGGTATGTATAGATAACACTGAGGCATAATTCTGAATGTCCAAAAACTTGATCCATATCCTCTTTACAAATTGTTTTGTAATAGGAAAAATCAAAAAATACCTTCCTCCATAGGTATATTATGAGTACCTCCGTAAGTCAAATCTGATATTCCTATTAATGTCTGAAAGCACGACCTATACAGGGAAGTTGGCTTTTTTTTTAGCCACGGTCTTTGCAACATCCTTTTTTTTGTGGGGACATGTTGCTAATTCCATACTTCTTACTCCTACTGACTTGTTGCATCTTTTTAGCATGAATCTGAAGATCAAATGCATATAAGTTAGGTGAAGTATAAGATCATGAATTAACATTTTCTATGTGTGTGTGTATATATATATATATATATATATATATATATATATATATATATATATATATATATATATATATATATATATATATATATATATATATATATATATATACATATATACCTCTTTTTTGGATGCAACTGACTCAGTTTGCCGCGTAATCCCTTTATCTTTTGATTTGGATTTTGTAGGAGTCTAACATTACCATGAAAAAAATGTACGTTAATTGGTCATAAAAAATTTGAATACTAACGTTCATAATGGTTTTCAACATACCTCATCATCTAGGCAAATGAGGTTTGACGGCCATGCAACATACGATCCTATTGCCTCTCCCACCAATGTTGCATATGAAATATCGTCAAGTAAAGTTAATGGCGCATCCATCTATAAAGAAATATCAATTGATACTTTCAAAAATCCAGCAGAGAGCGGTTTATGGTGAAGTACTTCTCCCAAAGTGTTATGCACTTTTCCTTTTCCAACCATGTGATAAGTCGGTGACGATAAATAAAGTCGACAAGGTGAAATTCCCTAAACCAATTTAAATATGAAATTGTTAATGTGTATATATGTCAATTTAATAAATTATGCTAATTCATAATAATATATATTACCTTTGGAATTTTCTGTTGGAAATTAGAATTGATATTATCTTTGTCACTAGTATCCATGAACCCTGAACCTTGCCTTTCTAACTGATGTATTTATTTATCCTCTTCCAACTCACGGACTTTAGCTTTTTATTTTTATAACTCTTCCATCACTTCTTTATTACTACGACCTTTCCTATTTTGATGGGTACCGAAAGATGTTTGAGTCACCTCAAATCCCTTACCCCTTACACGACTGGTATACTCAAGAACATTTAATACTCGACTAAGTATGCTCCTACAATCATGGTCTTCAGCTTCGGTTAAAGATTGAGATAGATTCTCCTAAAATTCATATGTATATCGAATTAAATTAGTGGTGATTAAAACTCATAAATTATTTATGGTAATAAACTTTTGGTTTAATTAAAGGAATACTTATATACTTACACATTACTCATAAATCTTAAGCACATCTTCCTTAACAACTTCATCCTTACCCACACGAGCAGCCTTCCACAAAACATGTTTTAGAAGAGATGTTTCTTGACTTTTCTCCTCTTCTAACTATACATTAAGAGAAATAATAAGATCAATCGTAACACATGATGACAAATTATATCATAGCATTTATATATACTTACCATTCTTTTTTGTAAGCGTGCATATCCCATACGCCATTTTATGTATGGATACGGGGGACTTGATGCTCGTTGCCGATTTATGACACTCACATTCTAAAAATCTAAGGTTCTTCGTTTGCCTTTAAATGTTCCCATTCTTCAGGTGAAATCAAGCATGCATACATCTTTGGAAGTTCTGCATCCATAAAATTATTATCGGCATCCTTAAGAAACTTGTTTGTTAAAAAAATATCAAAACCCTCTATGTCTTTTTCCGGCCAACTGAAGACAATATGTTTTTCGATCATCATCAATGTTAAAAGACCTCTACGAAAAACATACATAAATTGCGTTAGTAATTTAAAGACATAAACTGAGAAAACAGAAACTGATTACAGATGATCTCTAGTGATAACTATGTACATATCATAAATTCACATGATAAGAGAGAATCATGGCTTGGTAATCATACATTATACTAATACCAAATACAAGGAAAGTAGGTTGCTAAATCCATAAACAATCAATATAAACATGCTCAATTGAAATGATGCAAACCAAAAAGCATAAAACTCACTAACTTCACAAACTTATAAAGGAAAATTTCCAAAAATACTTATTACTGAATTTGAACCGTTAACTTATATTGACAAGAATCTCATAGGAAAAAAATATTGTTCTAATTCTTAGAGATGAACCTCTCAAAATTTTACTACACTAACTTTATATGAATTTTATATTTGTGATATGCAGGGCAAGACAACTGAGAAGAAATTTCTTATTGTAATGAGGGCCAATACCAAATTCTTGTCTCACCCATGACTAATATGATTTTTCTTTTTAAATTTTTGTTAAATTCAAATCTAAATAGAGCAGGAGTTATCTATAATGAGATGACAACAACGCTTGTGCTTTTGCAGTTTACAGTTTGCAGTTTGATGCTTCTTTGTAACACTTAAATAAATCATGTGATTAAAAATATCTTGTTGATACAAGTCTTAAATCCAGTGAATGCTTAGAATATAACTTTGATCTGCAATTAATATAGAGTTATACATATTATCTTTTATTATAAAACTTGCTAAGACATAAGTGCAATACGATATATACTTCATAGAAATTGTTGATACTTCATACATATTGTTTTTTTTTATAAACCATTAAGCAACATAAATATATTGTCTAGGTAGCTTTGGAAATTGTTTCTACTCGTGTAGTTTTTTCTTGTTTCTCTTCTGGGAGCTTAAACGATGGGAGCGAAAGGAATGTAAACCAAGCATCCTTCCTGTGTTGGACAAATTGCATGTTAAAGTTGGAGATACAGTGAAATTCATATCTGGACATGAAAAGGGTCAAATAGGGGAGATGACTAAGGTCTTCAAACAAAAAAACACTATCATTGTTAAAGACATAAACTTTAAGACAAATCATGTAAAAGTAAAAGTAAATGACACATGCGGAGAATCTCAATGCGAGACCTTGGGGGAAATGCTCAGAGGCGATAAATCCACACTATGATATCAAAAACTAAAGAAAAAAAATGAAGAATTAGAGGGAGTGAGACGGAAACCAACCTACAGAGTGGAGGAGTACTCCAACATGTTTGGGAATTGCTTGAAGACGATTCGTGAAACCAAGAGATAAGGTAATAATAAGATTCCTTGTGTCTTCTTCTTCTTCTTCTTCTCTATTTTATTCTTCTGATATCTTCTTTTTCTTATTCTTTTCTATTTTTTCTACGTACGTTATGGTTGTTGCACTTCAGAGTCTTTTGTTATTCTTGAGAGATTGTAAGGTTCTGGGATTGATTTATTCATTGTTGTGTGTGGTGCATGCGAAGCATGAAGAGACGCAGTGAAAAGACAGAGTAAAGATACGGAGGAAATGGTGATGATTAGGGAAGAAGAAGAATAGTGGAGAATAGAAAGTAATGTTAGACAACACTTCTAGAAAGCGCTGCCTAAAGTGTGGCTTTAGCAGCGCTTTAGACCTATCGCAGTGTTTTCTACTATCCAGCCTATGACAGTTCTTTCTGTTAGAACATAGTTTGATTCTACAACCCTTGTAAGAGTTTTGATGATAACAAACACTCAAAGAATAATTATGCTCCCTAAATTTGTATTTTGTTTTGCAGAGAATTCTGATGGAAGAAGCTCAGAAGATGAGTTAAATAGCTATTTCAACTCTGATTCTAAACATATCTTAAAGAAGTTCTAACGCTGCAAACAGCACTCTGTGTTTCTGATCCATAAAGCTCTGGAAAGAAGCAACGAAAACTTTCATCTTCTGAAACAAGCATGTTCTGAAGTGTTACAAATTAATTATTGCTACTCAAAAGTAACGACTGGAAGGGAACAAGGATCTATATTTTTGGAAAGCTCTTTAATTATCATTGATTAACATTCCAAAAGCTCCTACATGCTTCACCTATTTAAACAAAGTTTGAAGGATAAATCGTTCACGATTTTCACGCACAGTAACGAAGCAATCTTTATCATCCTCAAACGTTAAAAAGCAAAATTATGTAAGACATCACTTGTGATATTGTTTTATTAGAAAACATTTTTTTACACATTTATTCAATATTGTTTAGTGAAATTCCTTGAGAAAATCGGCTTGTGATTTAAACTCAAGAAGACTTTGACGATTGTCATAGTAGCTTTGTAATCAAGTTTGATTAGTGTATTAAGACCTCGTTGAGAGAGGCGAAATCACCTTGGCGGGTGGACTAGATTAGTTTGAGTTCAAATGAACCAGGATAACCAACGTGTTCTTTTATTTATGTTTTAAAAAACCCCAATTCAAATCCCCTTTTCTTGTGTTTTTTCCATTCTTCAATTGGCATCAGAGTTCCTGGTTCTGACTACAAGCACTTAACCGTGTCAGAAAAAGATCCAAGCTAAGAAAAACACTATGGTGGGACCAAGTCAGAACACCAACAATGACTACCATGATGAGAAACACAGAATCAATGGAAAACCTCAAATATTTGATGGTGAGAACTTCGATTATTGAAAAGACAAAATGGAACGTTTCTTTCAGGCTCATGACGCTGATCTCTGGGATATGGTGACTGATGGGTACATACATCCTGTTGATGAAAGCGGTTAGAAGATTGACAGAAAAAGAATGTCATATCATCAAAAGCGAGATTTCAGAAATCATCACAAGGCCAGAATAATTCTATTGAGTGTTATCTCATACACAAAGTATGAGAAGATCACAATCAGAGAGTCCGCAAAACACATGTTTGATTACTTGAGAATGACGCATGAAAGAAACACACAAGTCAAAGAAATCAAAGCTTTTGTGCTCATTCAGAAGTATGAAGCCTTCAAAATGGAAGAAGATGAAACCATTGAAACAATGTTCTCGAGATTTCAAATTCTGGTGGTTGGGTTAAAAGTTCTGGATAAAGGGTACACAACTGTTGACCATGTAAAGAAGGTCATCAGAAGTTTACCCAAGAAATGGAGACCCGTGGTCACAACTCTTAAAATGGCCAAAGATATGAACAAAATCTCTCTCGAAGAACTTGTCACCTCTCTCAGAAGTCATGAGATAGAGTTAGAATAAGATGAGCCCCAGAATCAAGGTAAGTCTTTAGCCCTTAAATGTAACAAAAAATATGAATCGAAATTTTTGCAGGCAAAAGAAGAAAACTTTGGTGGATCCTCATCAGAAGAAGACGAATTGTATCTTCTCTCCAGAAGAGTCAATCAACTATGGAAGCACAGGAAAAGGAAGTTCAGAAATTCCAGAAGAACAGGGAATCAATTTGAACCATCATCTGGATACAGAACGTTTGAACCATCTTTTGGATACAGAAAGTCATGTAACAGAGACATTTTCTGCTACGAATGCAATGAACAAGGGCATTACAAAAACGATTGTCTAAAGCTTCAAAACGAGAAACCTAAAGATAAGTTCTTTAAGGAGAAGAAGCAAAGTATCATGGCAACATGGGATGACTCAGATTCTTCTGAAGCAGAAACAAAATCAGAAGATGAAAGAGCCAACATAGCCCTTATGGCCAATGTGTCAGATGATACTGAATCATCTGGATCAGAATCAGACTCAGAGGAAGAAGAGGTATTTTCTAACATTTCTAGATCTCAATTAGAAGAGAGTCTGTCAGAAATACTAGAAAGGTATCCGAAACTTTGAGTCATAAACAAGAACCTGAAAAAGGATATAGTTTCTGACTCTAAAGAAACTAAGAAACTAAGATTAGAAAACTCGGAGCTGAAAGGAACAATTTCAAATCTTCAAAATAAATTACAAAATGCTCAGAATGAAACTGTTTCAGAAGTTCCTTGTAACTATGATAAGATCATAAAGGAATATGATTATAGCTTTCAAAAATTTCTTTCTAAAAACGTAGATAGAAGCAAGATGGCTTCAATGATCTATGGATTTAGAAGAAATGGTAGAAAAGGAATAGGATACAAGGGAAAAGTATCCCAACCTAAGAAAGTTAAAGATATGGTCATTAAACACACACCCTAGTATTCTCACTTCACCTATAGGCACACACATGACATAAAGTATACTAGTAATGCTTTTTCTACTAAACCAAAATTCAAATAGAATTTTGGTAACTCTAACAAACAAGGACATAAAAAGATATGGGTACCTAAGGGTAAAATTGTGTATGTTGCAAATATCTTTAACAACAACATTGAAACACCAATCTTGGTACCTGGACTCTGGATGCTCTAGACACATGACGGAAATAAATCATATGTTCCAAAGCCTAGAGCTTAAATCTGGAGGCTACGTAGGATTCAGAGGCAATCAGAAGTGGAAAATCATTGGCTCTGGAACTATTGGTAACGATATTCTTCCCTATATAACTATTATTTTATTAGTAGATGGATTAATGCATAACTTATTACCCCTAAGTAAATTAAGTGATAACGATTATGATATAATCTTTAATCAAAAGTCCTGTAAAGAAGTTAGTCAGAAAGATGGATCTATCCTCTTTAATGGAAAGAGAAAGAACAACATTTACAAAATAAAACTTTCTGAATTGAAAAGTCAAAATGTAAAATGCCTATTGTCTGTTAACGATGAGAAATGGGTCTGGCACAGAAGATTGGAGCATGTTAGTATGAGAAGAATATCTTAGATTAACAAAGTCAATCTGGTCAGAGGACTTCCTAACCTAAATTTCAGCTCATATGCTATGTGTGAAGCATGTCAAAATGGAAATTTTGCAAAACCTTGTTTCAAAACCAAAAATGTTATTTCCAACTCTAGACCATTAGAACTTCTGCATATAGATCTATTTGGACCAGTGAAAACTGCATCCATTAGTGGCAAGTATGGATTAGTGATCGTAGATGACTATAAAAGATGGACATGGGTAAAGTTCTTAAGATACAAGGACGAGTCGCACTCTGTGTTCTTTGCCTTCTATAACATAGTCCAAAATGAAAAAGATCTTAGAATTGTTAGTCAGAAGTGATCATGGTGGAGAATTTGAAAACAAAAAAATTTGAACTATTGTTTAATGAGAATGGCATCTCTCATTATTTCTCTTGTCCTATAACTCCTCAACAAAATAGAGTTGTAGATTGAAAGAACAGAACTTTACAAGAAATAGCCAGAACCATGATCAACGAGACTAACATTGCTAAGAACTTCTAGGCAGAAGCAATTAACACAATGTGTCACATGCAGAATATAATCTCCATAAGACCTATTCTGGATAAGACTCCATATGAACTTTGGAAGAACAGAAAGCCCAACATTTCTTATATCCATCCATTTGGATGTACCTGTTTTATTTTGAACACTAAAGAACATCTGAACAAGTTTGACTCTAAAGCACAAAAGTATCTCATGTTAGGATACTCTGAATGCTCAAGAGGCTATAGAGTATATAACACAAACATGGATTGTAGAAGAGCCCATCAATGTTAGATTTGATGATAAGCTTGGCTCTCAAAAGTCAAAGCAAGATAAATCTTTTGCAGATATAGAAGTCCAATTTACAGGTACTAAAGACATTACTTCAGAAGTTTCTCACAAATAATCATAGTCAACTCCAGAAGAAGATGTCACAAACATTACAGCAACATCTGAAGAGCCTCTCCAGAAAATACAATCCAGAAGCAGCTTAACTCATCCGAAAGACAAAATTCTGGGAAAGAAAGAAGATCCAATCAGAACAAGATCCACAGTCAGAAAATATGAAGAATCTCTCATGGGATTAGTGTCTCTGATTGAGCCAACTTCCATTGACGAAGCTCTTCAAGACAATGATTAGATACTTGCAATGCAGGAAGAATTAAACCAATTCACCAGAAACAATATGTGAGATCTGGTTCCTAAACTAAAAGGGTTCAACATCATTGGAACCAAATGGGTATTCAGAAATAAACTGAATGAACAAGGAGAATTCGTCAGAATCAAAGTACGGCTGGTGGCACAAGGTTATATCAGCAAGAGGGGATACACTATACAGAAAACTTTGCTCCAGTCGGCAGGTTAGAATCTATCAGACTTTTAATTTCTTTTGTTGTAAATAATGGCATCACTCTCTATCGGATGGATGTCAAAAGTGCATTCTTAAATGGTTACATTGATGAAGAAGTTTATGTGCACCAACCCCTGGTGTTGAAAATTCATAACATCAAGAATATGTCTTTAAACTAAAGAAATCACTATATGGTCTGAAACAAGCTCTAGAGCTTGGTATGAAAGACTAAGTAGCTTTCTGTTAGAAAATGATTTTACCAGAGGGAAGGTGGACACAACTTTATTTTGTAAGCCATTTAAAAATGACATTCTAGTTTGTCAAAATTATGTAAATGATATTATTTTTGGATCTACTAATGCCTCTCTGGGAAGAGAATTTGCTAAGTCTATGCAGACAAAGTTTGAAATGAGCTTGATGGGAGAACTCAAGTTCTTTATAGGAATCCAGATCAATCAAACTCGAGAAGCAACGTACATACATCAAAGAAAGTATGTCAAAGAACTTCTGAAGAAATTTGACTTATCAGAATGTAAGCCAGCCAAAACTCCCATGCATCATACATGCATTATGGAAAAGGAAGAGGTAAGTAAGAAGGTAGAACAAAATATCTATAGTGGTATGATTGGTTCTCTCTTATATCTTACAGCTTCAAGATCTGATATTCTGTATAATATATGTTTGTGTGCTAGATTCCAATCAGATCCTAGAGAATCTCACTTAACAACTGTTAAGCGAATTTTCAAGTATCTAAAAGGTACTACTAATCTTTGTATGTGTTATAGAAAAACCAAAGAATACAAGTTAGTAGGGTATTGTGATGCTGACTTCGCTAGAGACAGAATAGAAAGAAAAAGTACTTCCAGAAGCTGCCAATTTCTGGGAGAAAATCTTATCTCGTGGTCCAGTAAAAGGCAATCCACCATCACATTATCAACTATTGAAGCTGAATATATAGCAGCTGCTGAATGCAGCACGCAGATGCTTTGGATGAAAAGTCAGCTTGAAGACTTCAACATATTTGAGAGTAACATTCATATACTCTGGCAATACTTTTGCTATTTGTTTATCTATAAATCCTATTTTACATTCTAGGGCTAAGCATATAGAAATAAAACATCACTTCATTTGGGACTATATTTAGAAATGAATTCTTTCATTAAAATTTATTGACACAGACCATCAATGGGCTGATGTCTTCCTTAAACCCATTTCTGAAGATAGGTTTAACTTCATTTTGAAACATCTCAGCATGAAATTATGTCCAGAATAAGAGTTTTATTTATGTATTCTTTAACCCTCATAATTTTAGGTTTTTTTGTGAACATCTGATCAATAATTCTTCAGAAGTTAGAAGGAAAGTTGTATCAGGATCTATCTAAGAAGATCTGAACAATTTCCAAATGGTTCATTTCAAAGATAGAAGCGTGCAGTTCATAACATTAACATTTGTCATCTTCTCACAAGAGCTTCTTCGAAGGCTGAACACGTGTTCAAATTCTGAAGAGACTAAAGCGTTGATTGGATGCATTGAGACTCGTGTCATATTGGTAACTGTTTTATATCTCTACACTATCTCCATATTTTCATGAATCATTAATGCTATGTAATCATTTATTTTCACTCTTTTCTTGTTATATAAGTTTTCTATTTCTTTATAAATACACTGCTCACTTTCACTTTCACTTTTTCACTCTCACTTCTTCTCTCTATTACTTGTGTTCAATTTTTTTCTTCAAAAAAAACCCTCAAAAGTCTGTGTGAGCAATGGCTTCTTCTCAAACTGCTCAAAGCTCTCAAAGTGTTCATGGATCTTCTTCGTCAACAGCAAACATATACGAAGAACCCTCAAGAACAGTCATGACTCCCATTGACTCGCTGAAAGTTCTGTGTGAACTCATTGTGGACTTCGTCAGTATGAAGGAAAACGGTTACGATCTAACTTCGGATGTTGAATTTTAAGGGTGGACAAAGTATTTTGATTCTCTTTTGGGTCCTGTTTTTCCAAGATTAGTTAAAGAATTCTGGATTCAAGCTACGGATTCAAATCATCAAGTTACTTCTTTTGTGATGGGAAGGAAAATAGTAATCTATGAAGATCTCATTTGGCGTTTGGTAGGTCATGACGGCGGAGGTATTCGTTGCAGTGCAATGGCAGATAAATGCTATAACCTAACAAAGATTTCAAAAGAGATTTTTTCTTCTGGCCAACCTTCAAACAAAATCAAAGATCTGAAAGACTACTTCAGAAGTTGGTCAAACATTATATTGGGCTGCATCAACCACATAAAACCCACAAGTTCTCCAGATTACATAAACATTGATCAGCAATATCTTCTGTACCTCATAGCAACCAAGGCAAAGGTCAATCTTCTTCATCTTCTGTTTAATCATCTGAAGACCAGCGTCAAAGAGACTAAAGAAGAAGAAAGAACAAAGAGGGACTGGATACCTCTGGGCAGGCTCATATTAGATATTCTGACGAAAAACAAACTGGTAGAATATCTGACTGAGGCTCAACAGGCCAGTACTCTAGAAGCATGTGCTGGTAAACCTTTGAATGCGATGAATTTGAAGAAAATGAAGATCATTGAAACCATCAAGAAGGATGCAACAGTAACAACCAAGGAAGTCATTACAATGAGAAGAGTACCTCTGAAGGATTTTCATATCTTCTCTCAAACAGATGCCTCTCCAGAAATTATTGTCAGATACCTGGAGGCTTGCAAAATGGACGGGACAAATCCATAAGTGAACATTCGTGATCTATAACAACAGCCTCCGGAGATTTTCCTCAAAAAATCAAGGAAAAGGAAAGCTTCTTGAGAAGGATCTTCTCAGAAGGTTCCCAAGGCTACTAAGAACAAAGGTAATTCATCTTTTATTTCTGTTATGGAATCAGTTCTTTTATCAACATCTGAAACCCCCTCCTCTCCAAAACCCATAGAAGACCCTTCACCACAAACTTTTGATGATTTTGACATTGAATTTGACCCCCACTTACTCTAGAAAACATTATGGACGAACCACCTTCTACCCATCTTGACCAAAATCAGCCAGAACTTTCTCAAGTTCTTTCTGATATTGATCAATTTGATCAGCTGTTCCAAGATCCCCACTCAGAAAATTCAAACTTTCAAGCTCCCCCCTTAGAAAATACAAACTTTGACTCTGATACCACTACATCCATTCCTAGAATCACCTGCCCTCTCATGGTCTCACAACCAATCACAATCCACGACATCCCAGATATTCCATCTCCCTATCATTCCACTCCACCAAAATCACCACAATCACCCATTGTTATTTCTAATTCTCCCTCTCCAATCAACCATCAAGAAGATTCCCTTCACACCGTGATAGACTTAGAAGCTCTGGACAATCTTGTCTCATGCTCTCAAAAAATTGTCGTACCAAAACCCAAAATCACCAAAGCAGATGTTGGTAAAAATTTGCTAATTTTTTAAACAGAAATACTTGAATGGGTTAACACTCTGAAACTAGCATGCTTAGAGAATCTAAATCCTGCTGCTTCTAATTCACACTAGAACCATTTCAGAAAATGGTTCAATTATGAGTCACAGAAACTTAAGAAGTTGAGTTATGAAATTGCTCAACGGAACTTTTGTGATCATCTGAAAGTCTTCAAAGATCAAGTTCAGAGTCACTGGGAAAAGAAACCTCTCCTTATGCTGGACAATTCCCCCCTGGGAATATCACTAGCCTTCAAAATATGATGAACCATCCTCTGGTCCTCTGCCTCTAGTTACGGTTCAAGACAAAGGCATGGAAGTTGAAGAAACTACTGAGTCAAAATCAGCCGTAGCTTGCTCTAAAAAGGTGGTACCTTCTGTTGATATACCCTCTTCATCTCTGGTTCTGTAAACTCTTGAGGAGTTGAAGAAAGAGAATGCAGTGTTCAAGGAGAGACTAGACAAGCAGGATGATACATACAAGGAAATCAAAGGGATGCTGGGAAAAAATAAAGAGTCAAACAATCAGATTAAGAATTTGTTGGAAGCCCTGTTCACACGACTCCATCCACCTCAATCTTAGTTTTTGAAAATTTTCTTTTTGTATTGTTTTCAGTTTATTTGTTTCTTCTGAATGTGTTTCTTGCAACCTTTTGAATACAAATAATCTTTTCTTGCTTATAGTGTTTTTATTGATTTTTCATTCTTGATAAAAAGGGGGAGAACATAAGATATTTCTAATATAACAGTATCGAGATGCTGTCTCAAACATTTTGAACATCATAACTTCTTCTGTTTTTTATGAAAGAAAAATAGGAACAAACTCTATTAAGGACAAAAGTGGACGCATCAAATACTCTGATCAGAACAAACATCAGGGAAGTATTTCTTCTCTATCTGAGTACTCAACTCAGGGGGGAGACCTTAAATGCCTTATGTTCTTCATATGTCTATTGAAATATCCAAGTTTTTGTCATCATCAAAAAGGGGGAGATTGTTAGAACATAGTTTGATTCTACAACCCTTGTAAGAGTTTTGCTGATAACAAACACTCAAAGAACAGTTATGCTCCCTAAATTTGTATTTTGTTTTGTAGAGAAGTTCTGATGGAAGAAGCTCAGAAGATGAGTTAAATAGCTATTTCAACTCTGATTATAAACATCTCTTAAAGAAGTTCTAACGCTGCAAACAAGACTCCGTACTTCTGATCCACAAAGCTCTAGAAAGAAGCAACAAAAACTTTCATCTTCTGAAGCAAGCATGTTCTGAAGCGTTAATAATCAATTATTGCTACTTAAAAGTAACGACTAGAAGGGAACAAGGATCTATATTTTTGGAAAGCTCTTTAATTATCATTGATCAACATTCCAAAATCTCCTACATGTTGCGCCTATTTAAACAAAGTTTGAAGGATAAATCATTCACGATTTTCACACACAATAACGAAGCAATCTTCATCATCCTCAAACGTTCAAAAGTAAAATTATGTAAAATATCACTTGTGATACTGTTTTATTAGAAAACATTTTTGTACATGTTTATTCAATATTGTTTAGTGAAATTCCTTGAGAAAACCGGCTTGTAGTTTAAACTCAAGAAGACTTTGACGGTTGTCATAGTAGCTTTGTAATCAAGTTTGATTAATGGATTAAGAACTCGTTGAGAGTGGCGAAATCACCTTGGCGGGTGGACTGGAGTATTTTGAGTTCAAACTAACCAGGATAACCTAACGTGCTCTTTTCTTTAAGTTTTAAAATACCCCAATTTAAACCCCCTTTCTTGTGTTTTTTCCATTCTTCACTTTCTATTGTTCGGCCTATGGCAGCGCTTTAAATTTAGTAGTGCTTTCTAGAATTTATTTATTTTTTTCAATTTTAATTAACCTTAGGCAGCGCTTTCTTCTGTTGGGCTTTACGCAGTTCTTTTTCTGTAAAGCATGTCTAATGTATATAACTTTAAATTTTAGAATTTTATCAGAACATATAGAAACACTTTATTAAAGCGATTTCTTTAATGAACCTAAGGCAGGGCTTTTTCTCAACTTTACGCAGCGCTTTTATGTAAAGCATTATCTAATGTGTATAGTTTTAAAATATAAATTTTATAGGGACATATAACAATGATTTGGTACAAAAGCGGTGTCTAAGGTGCACTTTCTTAAATCTGTTTTGGCATAGTATTTGCTTGGGACTATGAGGAAATGCCAGGGTGGAGCAGAGATCTGGTCGAATTAAAGTTGCCTATAAAGGATGGCCAGAAGCCCATCAAGCAGACTCCAAGGAGTTTTGTGCCAGAGATTGTGTCCAAGATAAAGGAAGAGATCAAAAAACTCCTCTATTGCAAATTCATCAGGACTACAAGGTGTGTCGGATGGATTGCAAATATAGTGAGTTTGCATAAATTTTCATGATTTAAATTCTACAACCCCAAAGGATGAATATCCAATGCCTGTGGAAGAAATGTTGATTTATTCAGCTGTATGCTATGAGTACTGCTTGATGGATACTCTGGATAGAATTAAATTTTCATTGTTGAAGAAGATGTTCCCAAAACAGCTTTTTGATGCCCATGGAAATTAGGCACCTATTAATGGGTGGTTATGCCTTTCGAATTAAAAAATGTTGGGGAAACTTACCAAAGGGCAATGAATTTGATATCTCATGATTTCATTGAGACTTTTATGCCTGTTTATATATATGACATAGTTATAAAATTTGTGTCAGATGAAATTCATTTGAATCACCTTTGACAATAATTTGAAAGAATGAAGAAACATGGGTTGAAGATGAATTCCCTTAAATGTGCCTTTTTATGCAGGAAGGTGATTTTCTGGGCTTTGTGGTCCATAAGAAGGGAATAGAAATTAACCAAAACAAGACGAAGTCCATAATGGAAGTGAAAGCACTGTCGACAAAGGAAGGGTTACAGTCTTTACTGGGTAAGATAAATTTCTTGAGAAGATTCATCTCCAACCTAAGTGGACACACTCTGGCCTTCTCTCCCCTTCTATGCTTGAAACAAGGAGGCTTCGAATAGAGGCAAGAACATCAAGAAGCATTCAACAAGATCAAGCAGTATCTTGTTCGACCTCTATTGTTAGCACCACATTGTAGAAATAAGTGTATGAGATTGTACATATCTGCATCAGATGTAACAATAGGAAGTATGTTCGCTCAAAAGGATGAGAATGACATCGAAATAGCCATTTACTATATTAGTCTAGTGCATAATGATGCAAGAACTAGGTATACTATTGTAGAAAATTTATGTCCTTGTTTATACTTTTCTTGTACAAAGTTGAAATATTACATAAACCTAGTAGATTTGTATGTTTCATCTCATTTCAATGTCATTAAGCATATGCTTTAAAAGCCAATCATGCATAGTTGAATTGGAAAATAGGGACTTACCCTAACTGAGTATTCCTTAACTTTCGTGCCTTTAAAATCTATGAAAGGATAATGTAACACCCCACTTTCCCATAATAGCAATTACATTAACATATATCAGAGAATATAAGCAGGATGTCACATACTTCAAATATTCATAAAGTTTAAAGTCACTTTATTACTTGTTTTATTCGAACATAATGTTTTCGGAAGCGGAATAATAAAATTAGTTCAATTCCATGTCATTACAACTTCAACAACAAATAAAACTCCACAAATGTGTGGTCCAACATAAGTCAAATGAAAGATACGTAACAAATGAAATAAAGCAAAACATAACAAAGATTCTCAATTCCCGTGTTACGTATCAGAGCGACTCCTAGGACTCGATAAGGTAACACTCACTCTAAGCACTACTCGGGTACCTGATTATCTGTACTTCCAGGGGAGCACAAACACAACAACACAAAAGGGGTGAGAATTTCATTCAATAAATATACGGTGAATATCATATGCTAAGGAGTAGTAATCACACAATCCACACATCACATAGTACTTCGCAACATAACACATCATTCATGTAATGCAACATCAACTCGTATCAATGCAATGCAATGAGTCTGAAATCAACTCAACGCATGTGGTACTATCAGGGCATAAGACCTCATCTCGTATGCCAATTTAAGTAATAATAGGGCATAAGCTCTCATCACAACACCATTACAGGCCAACAACAGGGAATAAGCCCTCATCACTATGCAACATGCGACATTATATGCAACAACATAACTATACAACCACAAGGCATAAGCCTTTAACATAGTGCTAATTTAAGCCAACAACATCACCTTATAACAACATCGTAAGCAAAGCAACATCTAAATAAATAACTCACCATTTCGGTGTGACAAGGGGAAACTATTCCTATCCTAACATAGGTACTAGGAATATAATCCTTATCATTCATTTTCCTCCTTCAAATTAAGGTTCATAGCGTTATCTAACTAGTACATTGAACGACACATCAATCGGGTTACTAAAACTAAAGTTATGGTCGATTAAAAGAAGTCGAAAATAACACTCATTACTGTCATCCCTCGCCCAGGGAAGCCATACATCACCTGGTGATGCTGCCTTTACGTCACTCTTCACTCGACGATGCTAGGTATGATGCACTCCAGTAGCTCTTCCAAAAATATACCTTCTCTTTTCCTTAACCTTCATCCGACGGAGCACCATCGCCCAACGACGCTCCCTTTATCGCCTGATGATTCTCTACGAACAAGGTTTTCCTATTTGTGATTTTGAACTGTATCAGATTGATTTCTTGTGATATTGGCATCTTATAGGTTCTAATATGTTGTCTAAACACATGGTTTTATCACCTATCAAACCATCAGAATGCACCACTATCCATACATCAGTTATGGGTCATATTCCATCGTCAAATCCTCTAATCCTAATTTCCATTACTAATAGGTTTTAGATTGGGGTGCTTTGGTACCATCATCATGGAAACAAAAATAACCAACAACAATCACAACTATAACATCACAATTTCATGTAGTATCACATACATCAACATCAATCAAATCAAACAAAAGCAAATCATACATCAATCATTCAAAAACAATCTAAGAGAGAAAGGAACCCTCACTACCCTCTCATGTAAAATCACCAATTATAGAATCTATTCACCCCCTTACCTTAATCTACAGCTTTGATGCTTCAACAATGTAGAATTTCCTTTGCCCTAGTTCTCTCTTCTCTTATCTTCTCTGTTTCTATATGACAATAGTTTTTCCCAAATGGTCTAACCCTCTTCTATTGTATTTTATTATTACTAACACCCCACTAATAATAATAATAATATTAATATTAATGATAATATTAATAACAATATTAAAAATCTTAATAATAACTATAATATTATAATAATAGTATTATCCCTCAAAACTAAGTTTCACCACAAAATGCCAAAGCAAATTCAAAATCAACAAAAAATGACTAAGTATTTAAATGGGGTGTTACAACTCTCCCCCACTTAGAATATTATCGTCCTCAAAAATTACCTTATGTGAACAATTCTGGATAACACTCCCGCATCTTGCTCTCTAACTCCCATGTCATACTTTCTCTAGCTTCTCCTCCCCAAACTACTTTCACTAGAGGGATTTACTTGCCTCTCAGCTTCTTCATTTCACGGTCTTCGACCCTCACTAGTAAAGTCTCTACCGTAAGATTAACCATTACTTGTACATCATCCATCGAAATTACATGAGATGGATCCAAAATATACTTCCGAAGTTGCGACACATGGGACAAATCATGCAAATTCAAAAGATTATGTGGTAAGGCAACCCTATATACAACAGTTCCCACTCTATCCAAAATTTGATACGGGCTAATAAGACAAGGAGTAAGCTTCTTCGATTTCAATGCTCGCCCAACACCGGTCACTGGGTTGACTCTCAAAAAGACATGATCTCCTTCCTGAAATTCAAGGTCCTTCCTTCGCTTGTCCTGGTAACTCTTTTGTCTATTCTGCGAAGCTTTCATCTTTTCTTGGATTAGCTTCACTTTTTTCGTAGTCTCTTGTACAATTTCGGGTCCAAGCATCACACTTTCACCAGATTCGTACCAACACAAAGGTGTTCTGCACCTCTTACGATACAATTCCTCAAAAGGTGCCATACCAATACTAGAACGAAAACTATTGGTATAAGTGAACTCAATCAGTGGAAGGTAACTATCCCATGTACCTCCTTTCTCAAGAACACAAACTCTCAATAAATCTTCTAACGACTGAATAGTCCTCTCTATTTGACCATCAGTTTGCGAGTGTTACACATAACTCAATCTCAGTTTCGAACCTAACGCATCCTGCAGACTCTTCCAAAAATCAGAAGTAAACCTTAGGTCTCTATCAGATACAACACTTGACGAAACACCGTGTAGCTTCACAATCACACGAATATAAATCTCTATTAACCTTGACACCAGGAAATTGATATCGATTGGAATAAAATGAGCTAACTTTGTTAGCCTATCCACAATCACCAAAATTGCATCATGTCCTCTTAGAGTGCTTGGCAATCCCATCACAAAGTCTATGGATATATTGTCCCATTTCCATTCTGGAATATCTAACGGTTCCAATAGCCCTGTAGGTTTCTGATGTTCGAATTTCGACTTCTGGCAAGTCAAACATGCATACACGAACCGTGTAACGCCCAAAATTTAATTAAGTATTTATTTAATTAAATTATTTTTGTATCTTTTGTGAAGTTACGAGATGTTGAGAATTATTGTAATGAGTTGTTGAATTATTATTAATTAATTAGTTGATTAATAATAATTATATTGTTGGAATTAAAGGGAATATATGAAATAATATTGGACTTATGATATTGGTTAGAAGTAGAAAAGTGGGGGTGTAGGTTAGGACCAAGAGGATTGTTATATAAGGCTAAGCTGACATAAGGAATTGTTTTAGTTGGAAAATAAGGATTTCTGGATGCTAACTGGTAGAGTTGCGCGGAAGAGAAGCAAGCTTCCCGGTGTCGAGCAGAACGAAGCAAAGCCGTCGGCTAGAGTTTTTGGTTGAGCGACCTTCAATCCAGGTAAGGGTTGGGTTTTGACCTTATAATGGGACTTATGATGTGTATTATGTGGGAATTGGTCATTTTATGATTGTTGTGCGTGGATGTTTTTGAATTGCTATCGAAGTTTCCCGTTTATTCATGTTGTGGCTGTTGGGAAGAAACGTATGACCATTTATTGAATCCATTTTAGGAAGTTGCCCGGTTGTGTGTTATGGACGTTTTTTATATCTGTGTGACTTCCCAGTTTAATCAATGTGTAGGTTAGGTCGTGATGGTCGTTAGTACGTTAGGTTATTCCGAGTGACTGGCAGGAAAATCGGTAATTGTTGGAGTAGTTGTTTTAGAGAGTTTCTGCGTGACTGTCTTGTATGTTAATGTATCTGTTCATAGGAAATATAGTTGCCCATTACTGTGTTACTCCGAGCGGTTGGCCGGAAGTTATGAATTATAGTGGTATGGTCATTAAGACGTTGTATCGTACTTGTGTTATTGGCCGAATTAGTGGTCGGGGATGATACTTAAGAGGTAGGTATCGAGCGGTATTTTAGGTTGCGAGGCGTGTCGGGATTACGTGTTAGATTTCAAGCAGAATTAGATTACAGGACACGTCGAGGAGCATAGGTTGGTCGTTACCCTGTTTTCCCCTGTGCGTGTCGAGGAGTATGGGTTATTCGTTAGGTTGTCCTAGTTGTTATGCATGTCAAGGGGCACGTAGTCCCCAATCCCTTTTTTTCTTGTACATGCTGTGTTTTGGTCGTCATCAGTGTTGTTTGAAATTATTGTGAAGTTGTTATTTGATTATGTTAATGACTGAATCGTTGATTGATGTGATAGGCTTATGGCCAATATTGATTTACGTTAAGATATTGTGTCGTTGTGATTGCTGTTATGAATTCTTGTTGATAATGCGAAGTTGCAGTGAGTTTTACATGATGATGAATTACCTCTATTTACTGGTAATAATGGTGATGTGGGCTTATACCCTACGATGAATGATGATGGTTGTGAGTATGTGATAGTGCATTCATATATATATTTTCATACTTTGTGATGGCCTGGATTGGAAAACTATGAAGAAGGCTTATGCCTTGTTGATGCCTCTATTTATTGGAAGATTTTAAGATGGGAGTTCTGCTCCAATGGTACCTGTGATACGGTGGAAGAACCAACTATTTTTACTGGTTTTCATTTTGTATTCGCAAATGTCGCGGTAAGCAAGAGTCGTCACCGACTTTTATTTTATCCAATCAGGAAAAGGAAAAGAATAGAAAAAACCTTTTTCGAGATGTTTCTGAGTATGGGGGGTAGATTATGAAAAAGAACAGAAAATACCTTTTTCGAGACTTTTCGAGATGTCGCGGTAAGCAAGAGTCTCCATCGACTTTTATTTTATCCATCCATGGTTTTCCATGGGCTCTTAGGTACTTGCTCATTTTTAAAATTGCTTGTGTGTGCTTGCTTTGAAAAGTTTTTTTTTACTTCGTTTTAACCCTTGTTTATGTCCTCGAGAGTGTTACGAAGTTGTTTTGAAAACTTTGTTTGGGAAAGTGTTGGTGTGAAAAGTTTATTTGTTTGAGCAAGTGCTTAAGAGTTTTCTACCTACTCGAAAAAGTTTGTTCGTTTTCCTTTAGACAGCACTATCCTATTATTAAGGAATAGGTAGCACCGTCGTTGGAGTTTTTAGGGACGTTCGAAAGGACATGTACGATCACAAAAGCAATGTTAGGAAACGTTAGTAATGATTCTAAAGCCTTAAAGATCTTTTCCGAGGCAACATCTGAATGGGTCATTTTAGATCTTTCAGGGCTAGAGGACAACCACTAAAAAACTCTATACTTCATGACCGTTTACCGAAGACAACCGGAGTGGAGTAAACCCTAGGAGTGAGCATGTGCATGTGTTTGATTTCAGTTATTTAATCTTCGCACAATTAAGGTGATTTGCTGTTTTAATTTTCAGTTAGTATTTCCATACAATTATATTAACATACATCTAAGCAGTTTATAGTTTGCGAAAATTAAAATGTGGGAAAGTTTAAAGGTCCTAGCTATTACAGGGCTTTTGCAGATGGATAATTATCTTGACTGAAAATAAAAATGTGGAAGTTTAAAACCCTAATTAAATATATTACAACCCGAAGCAGATACAATAATAGATAAAAGAATTAAAATGCGCACAGCGACTTAAATGCGAGAATTAAAGAACCCTAAAAATTTAATTGAAAAAAAAAATGTTTAGGTTATTATTATTTTTTGAGAAAAAAAATTAATTAGGTTATGTACAAATTAAAACCCTAAATTCTAATTAATTTAAATTATAAAAAAATAATTAAATTTTCCCTAATTTTAATTAAACTAATTAATTAAGGAAATAAAAATATTTTATATAAAAAAATGATTTTTGATGTTTTTGTGATTTTTTGATTTAATAAAAAAATTATTTTGTTATTTTGTAAAGAAAAAGAAATTAATTAAACAATAAAAAAATAAGAATTAAAATAAGGAAAGAAAAGAGATGGGCCTGCATTTACTGAATAGGGTGTATCATGAATTATTCAGGCCCAAAAGAATGGTCAGCCCAGCCTGGGCGTGAGATTCAGTGTGATTCCCTTCTAATGGTCCACCATGCTCCTTGTTGTGTGGGACGCTGGATTTGTGATGGTGATAATCCATTGGCTGGATTGCTGGAGCACATGGTAGGCGTTTGGAAGCATGGTGTATAGGATCTGCAATTAAATATGAAGAAAACCACAAAATGTTGGGACCTGGGATCTAACCCAAGTCCTTTTTCTTACCAGCGTGCGCCTTTGCCACTAGACCACATCTTCTTATTTGTTATAATAATAAAAACAATGAATAATATATAAAAAAGTAGCTAATCTGAATAAAAGAAAAAACGTGCGCCAAATTCAAATAGACCAATGGTTATCAGCCACGTATCTTCTTCTTCCCCTGTCCATTGTTTTAGGTATGAGACTTATACCTACAGACATCCTCCATGGCTATAGCACTGCAAATCTCAAAAATCAAAAGCAAGCATGATAAATTACTTCTAAGCACATGGATCGATTCGTCTTGATGCCATGAGCATCATAGTACCCCTTTCTTTGGCCAATTTAACCTGTATGGAAAAACCCTAAAACGACCATGAAAACCCTAGCCATGGCAATTATGTATACAGGCACCAAAAATTCAATTAAATCGTTCAGTCATGTTGCAAACATAACAACAAGCACAAATATACCATTAAAACATGTTCATGATACAAGAATCATAGTAATTGAATCTGAAAAAGAACGCAAACTGTGTGACGTATAAGGGGAGATTCTGGCCGTGAGGATGCGTGAAACTGGTCGTGTTAGCTTCTGGGAAGGTCTAGGAAATGATCGGGAGTGTTAGAATGACTTGAATTGCCTTCTAGGTTGGAAAACAATCCAACACTTTTGTCCAATTTTTTGAGTTTTGGTATGGCGTTTTTCTGCTGCAAATCCTTGTTTTTTTTGCTTGGTTATGTTCAACAAATATACTAGAACGAATTAGGTCAACAAAAATGCCTTGTATCTTTCAAGATCATCAAGATTTGATTTGGTTTTTCTCTTGTATGATATGTTTCCAAAATAAGCCTAATCATTCCAATTTTGATTCAATTTGTTTTGCACGTTTTGGATATGATTTGTCATCCTAATTGGATTTGATTCCTACAAAAAATCAGATCAAAAATCAATCTTTTGTATTTTTTGCAATTTATTTGATTTAATTTAAATCTTAAATAATAAAAAATCAAAATAAAATAAATAATGAAGCAAACAAGGTGTAGATGCTGATTTGGGTCGTGGACCATGTCACAAGAAAGATTCAATCATGAAAAACTAGGTCCATTTGACAAAAAAATGTATTTTTGAGCACATTTGACTTTTGGCAATTTTGCAAAAATGGTCAACTTTGAAAAGGCATATATCCTCTAATTTTAACCCTAGAGAAGTGTCATTTGACTTTTTAGAAAGCTTAGGATGTCCTGTAAACAACCCTTTTGGTCTCATCTCAATTGGGTCTTCCATGTTCCTGTAAGAAGCTTTGACCCAAAAGGTGTTTTTGTTGACTTTTCAAAAGGACCTATAATGTAGAAATTTATATCTTTTTATGAGTGCATATTTTGAACTTGTGGGCTGAAGATTAGTTGTAGGGAATTTCATCCTCTTCAAAATTAGCCTTGGAGGGAATATTTCTGATAAAGTATGAAGATGTTATGCCTGGTCAAATTTTGGTTGACTTTTCCTGAGAAACCTTAAATTAGCAACTTTTGGGTTTTGATGAGTTTGGGGCATTCCTTGGGGAATCATGATCAAACCTTTATCAAATGATGGATATAACTTCGAAATGTTGATGTTGACAAAAAATCTTGAAGATTGACTGTATGTGGGCCACAGTTGACTTTTGACCCAGTGTAGTCGACTTTCAGGCATCTAAGCAGTTGACTGAGCAAACTTCTTGTGCAAGGCATGAAACATGACATGGATGATATTGAGAACATATTAGAACCATGGAAAGCATTTGGTACCTTCGGACTTCAGCCATCCCGCTGAAAATGGAAACCCTAGTTTGAGGTACATTTCCTTAGGAGAGTTTGTCTGGTCAACTCTTGGGCATCCCTGAACAAATTGAGGACCTCAATGGGCATGTGTTGAATAAAATGAGAGGGAAAATTTTGGGGTATAACAGCTGCCCCTATTTAATCTTCTTAAACCTGAGGATGTAGATTGGATTTCTTCCTTTTGTAGTCTGAAGGTGGAAGATGATTGAACACTAAGTGCCCAGAAATTTGCACTCGTCTGAGATGATGCTGGATTGTGTAGGTAGTATCGGGAATGGGCTTACAGATGCCATTTAGGAAAGATGATGGAAGAATCTTTGGAGATGGGCTTAAAGATTCCATTTGTAAAATATGACGAAGAATCGTCGGAGATGAGCTTAAAGATGTCAACTAGAGGATGTTGATTTCCCGAGATATTCCTTTGATGAGAATTCCTTTTCTTGTCGTCGGGAGAAATAGAATTGTAGGAGCTTCAGTTGTCTGTTACTCTACTAGGGAATCATCTCTTAGTCGAGGAGATGAAAATGAATTGCTATCTGGTCGTGCTCCAGGCCTTACAGTGATTTGCTGAGGATAATAAGACTGACTGCTATTTGGTCATGCTTCAGGTTTTACAGTGACCTACTGGGGAGATGAGATTAAACTTGCTATCTGGTCGTGCTCTAGGCTTTGCAATCTTAAAAACTGTTATTTGGTCGTGTTCCAAGCTTCAGAAGGAATTAAATGGTTATTCGGTCGCGTCCGGGTTTCAACTTGAATTTAAGACATACTAATATCCGGTCGATTTCTAGGCATTATAGTAATCGGTCGAGTAAACTGCTATTTGGTTGAATTCCAAGATTCGCAGTACCTCATACTGTTATCTGGTCGTGCTCTAGGTTTCAGATTGTCTCTTGCCGCTATCTAGTCGTGCTCCAGTCTTCACAGCGTCTTATACCGTTATCTGGTCGTGCTCCAGGTTTCACGGTGTCTTATACCACAATCTGATCGACTCTAGGCTTCATAGTATATTGTACTGTTATCCGGTCGATTTCCAGGCTTCACAGTATGATGGGGAAATTAAGCTGTTATCCGGTCGATTTCCGGGATTCATAGCTTGAATTTGAGATATACCACTATCTAGTTTATTCCAGGCTTTGTAGTATTTTGGAGAAATCAAGATATTATCCGGTCGATTTCCGAGCTTCATAGCTTGAACTAGAAAAGAAATCTTAGTATCGATTTGACTGAACCAGGGAAAACTTGTGAGAACTTCAACTGGGAGAGAAATCTTAGTATTGATTTGACTGATCCCGGGAGAGGTCTCGGATTAACTTTGACTGGCATAGAAATCATGGGAACCTTAGCGGCAATTCGGATGACACAGAAGAAAGTCATGGAATATCTTCAACTAGAATAGAAACCTTAGTGTCGGTTTGACTGAACCAGAGAAAACTTGTGAGCACTTCAACTGGGAGAGAAATCTTAGTATCGATTTGACTGATCCTTTGGGAGGTCTCGGATTAACTTTGACTGGCAGAGAAATCAGGGGAATATTAGCGGCGATTCGGCTGACCCAGACGAAAGTCTTAGAACATCTTCAACTACAATAGAAACCTTGATGTTGGTTTGACTGAACCAGATAAAATGTTGGAATATCTGCAATTGGAATAGAAACCTTGGTGTCGAATAGACTGAACCAGAGAGAACTCGTGATAACTTGATTGCATATTTCTCTGAAAGGTAAAGAGTTAGTCATATGCAATACATGATGTATGAAATGCATTGAGCAATGATGTTCTCAAAATAAATGAGATTGTGCTATATGATATGTATGCGCATGTCACGATGTATGGATACCTAATGCCATTGGGATATTCTCTAGCTAGATAAAATAAATCCTGGACTGCTGCTGGAGAGTATAAGGAGTTGAGTTCTTTGTTTCCACATGGGATAGTGACTGAAGATGATTAGCTGGAGATTGACATCCATTCTGCTTGAGAATATTCTGCCGGGAGAGACTTTGTATGAGAATAATCATGCGGGGGAATGACTCTGTGGGGGAAGAGAGGTACTTTGTTGGAAGATCTTCTGATCTAGAGAAATAAATTCAGCTGGGGACGAACATCCATTGGTGGAGAGAAGAGCTTTGTAGGAGATCGAGCTTCCGCTATTAGAGAAATAAACTCTGCTCGGGAAAAAACATTATAAACTGCTTATGATTATATAACCTAACTGGGGAATGCAGATATCAGCTTTTTGAATGAACCCGCTGGGGAAGGAATTCCTGCTTGGGGATTCGGAGGTCGGACCTTGGTTGTCTCAGCTCTGCGGGGAGTATAGGTATCCATGGCTTATACGTGATAGTGACTTCGCTTCTGACTGTCTCTGCCCCTTGTACTGTGATGGACGGGGTAACTGTCGATATTTATGTTTTGTACCAGTTTCTTTGAGTTCTTAGTAACTATCTTTCTGTTTTATATGCAGATATTTATGAATAGTAATCATATTCAAATGCATATGTCAAGAATAAAACATTGGACGTTTTTTCAAAACAAAACAGAAAAATGGAAAAACAAACACCCAGTTTTGTACTCAAAAGATAATTTGTATTGATTTGAAATTTGCCTATGACAGGTGTTTTTTACAAGGAGGTTGGCGCTCTAGTAAGAGAACGCCACCGTAAAAATGAAAATTATTACAGAAATTGTGTACAAAAAGAAAACAACTATGTGTAGTGATCCCATTGAGTTCCAATTCTGCTATTTCCCCTATGTCTTCGAGCATCTCATGACTTTGCTGCTTGTCTGAAGCTGACTGGATTTATCGGTACCGTTTGAGCTCGATACCTGATTACAGAGGTTTCGTCGCAAGGTGATTCATGGGGACATAGTGATACGCTTTAATCCATAATTTTTTTCTGGACCTCCCTTTCGGGTTTTCGGTCCACCGAGATACCCTTTTTTTGCCCAAGCCGCCCTTTTAGGTTTTCGACTTGCCGGGTGTACAAATTTTTTTCATTTTTATCCCTAATTTTTGCCTGAACCCTTTTGGTTCGCCGGGATGCCCTTATTTTTACCTAGGTATGTCAACCTAGCGGGTCTTCATCATGCGTAGTATCTTTTCACTATGTCCGCATTGATAGGGTGTGGAAGGTCGTCACCATCCATGGTGGTCAGAATCATGGCCCCACCGGAAAATATGTTCTTGACTACAAATGGTCCCTCATAGGTGGGGGTCCATTTGCCCCTGGGATCATCTTGCGGTAGTATAATGCACTTGATTTCCAGATCCCCTACTTGATACACTTGTTGTCTGACTTTCTTGTTGAAGGCCTTGATTATCCGTTTCTAATACATTTGACCATGGCCGACAACATTAAGTCTTTTCTCGTCGATTAAGTTCAATTGATCAAGTCGAGTCTGGATCCGATCGTCTTCGCTAAAACCCGTATCCTTCATAATCCGTAAATAAGGGATCTGGACCTCTATTGGTAGGACAACCTCCATGCCATATACCAGAGAGTAGGATGTTGCCCCTATCAACGTACGTGCTGAAGTACGGTACCCGTGAAGAGAAAACGGTAACATCTCGTTCCAATCTTTGTATGTCACTGTTATCTTCTGTATGATCTTTTTGATATTCTTATTAGCAGCTTCAATAACCCCATTCATCTTTGGCAGTAAGGAGAAGAGTTGTGATGCTGAATCTTGAACTGTTTACCAAGATCAATGATCATCGAGTTGTTAAGATTAGTACCGTTATCCGTGATGATTCTCTCAGGGATACCATAACGACAAATCAAGTTATGCTTGATGAACCGTGCCACCACATTCTTGGTAACTGTAACAAAGGAGGCAGCCTCAACCCAATTCGTAAAGTAATCAATGGCCACTAGGATGAAGCAATGCCTGTTTAACGCGGTAGGTCTGATCTCGCCGATCATGTAAATGCGCCACATTGCAAAGGGCCACGGAGCCGTCAAAACATTCAAGGGAACTGGGGGTACATGCACCTTATCGGGGTAGATTTGGCACTTGTGACAGGTTCGAGAATTTCGATAACAGTCAGCTTCCATACTGGACCAGTAGTATCCTGCCCGTAGGATCTTCTTTGCCATGGTATGTCCACTGGAATGGGTGCCAAAGGTACCTTTGTGTAGGTCTTCCATAATCCTCTCTACTTCGCTCTTGTCTACACACCGAAGTAAGGTAGAGTCATGATTGCGCTTATAGAGGATTCCATTGCTGAGGAAGAACTTTGCAACAAACCTTCTCAGAAATTTCTTGTCATTGATAGATGCCCCCTCGGGGTATTCTTGAGCCTCGAGATACCTTTTCACCTCATGAAACCAAGGTTTTTCGGCTACCTCCTCAGTATCGATCTCGCAGCAGTATGTCGGTTCATCCAACCTCTCAATAGTGATTAAGGGAGCTTCATTGTCCCACCTGACCTTGAACATTGAAGACATAGTAGCTAGCGCGTCCGCTAACTGATTCTCTTCTCGTGGGAAATGTTCAAATGTGACCTCTTCAAAATGGGGCAGCAGTGTCAGTACATACTCCTTGTAAGGGATAAGGTTCGGGTGCTTCATATCCCACTCTCCTTTGATCTAACTTATCACCAAAGCAGAATCCCCGAATACACTCAAGAACTTGATCCTTAGGTCAATTGCAACTCTAAGACCCATGATACATGCTTCATACTTTGCCATGTTGTTGGTACAGTTGAAACATAATTGGGCCGTGAGTGGAGTATGACAGCCCTCGAGAGATATGATTACGGCGCCAATACCATTACCCAGTGCATTTGAGGCTCCAACAAAATACATAGACCATCAGGATCCTTCCTCAAGTCCTTCATCCTGTCCAGGCTCTTCACAGTCGGTTACTAACATGATGTTCTCATTCGGGAACTCAAAATTCATGGAATGGTAGTCATCCACGGCTTGATGTGCCAAATGATCAGCTAACACACTTCCCTTGATTACTTTTTAGGTTGTGTATTGGATGTCGTACTCGGTTAAGATCATTTTCCATCTTGCTATCCTTCCGGAGAGAGCGGGCTTCTCGAAAAGTTACTTGATCGGATCCATCTTAGATATTAACAAAGTAGTATGGGTCAACATATACTGTCTTAGTCGGTGAGCAGCCCATGCCAAAGCACATCAAGTTTTCTCAAGTAGTGAGTATCGTGTTTCACAGTCGGTAAACTTTTTGCTAAGGTAGTATATTGCGTGCTCTTTTCGACCAGACTCGTCATGTTGCCCCAGCACACACCTCATTTAATTATCTATCATTGTTAATTACATTATCAAAGGTCTTTCTTCAGTCATAGGCGTCAAAATAGGAGGCTTTTGGAGATATTGTTTGATTCTATAAAAGGCTAACTGGAATTTGTCATTCCACTTTACCACTTGATCTTTCTTCAGAAGCTTGAAGATCGGCTCACAAGTAGCAGTCAGATGTTAAATGAATCAGGAAATGTAATTTAGGTGTCCCAAGAAACCTCTAACTTCCTTCTCAGTGCGGGGAGCCGGCATCTCTTGTATGGCCTTCACCTTTACAGGGTCTACTTGAATACCTTTGTCATTGACGATGAATCCCAGAAGTTTACCAGACCTCACCCCGAAGGTGCACTTGTTCGGATTTAACCTCAGCTTGTACGTCTTCAACCTATCAAACAGCTTTTGTATATGATCATGATGTTCTTCCTCAGTTTGAGACCTGGATATCATGTCATCGACGTAAACCTCTATCTCATGGTGAATCATGGAATAGAGCTACCATAGTTTGCTGATAAGTTTCCCCAGCATTCTTCAACCCAAACGACATCACTTTGTAGCAGAAGGTGCCCCACTGTGTAACAAAGGTTTTCTTCTCCATGTCTTCAGGTTCCATCTTGATCTGATTGTAGCCAGAGAAACCGTCCATGAAGGAAAAGACTTTATGTTGTGTGGTGTTGTCAACCAGAACATCGATGTGGGGAAGCGGGAAGTCATCCTTGGGGCTTGCCCTGTCCAGGTCTCTGTAATCCACACACATTCGTACTTTACCATCTTTCTTAGGTACTGGAACCACATTAGTAACCCACTGCGGATAGGAGGTGACAACTAAGAACCCTGTGTTGAACTTCTTCATAACCTCTGCTTTGATCTTCTCTGACATCTCGGGGCGCATACGACGGACCTTTTGCTTTATCAGAGGGCAGTCTTCTTTAGTCGGCAGACGATGAACCACTATATTCGTGTCTAATCTCAGCATGTCTTCATATGACCAGGCGAAGATTTCAACATACTCATGCAACATCTGTACCAACCGATGTTTGACACTAAGCTCCAGATTTGCACCTATCTTAACCTCTTTTCTGTCTTCCTTTGTACCCAAGTTCACTGTCTCAACCGGCTCTTCATGAGGTTGTATGGGCCTTTCTTCCTGCTGTAATAGTCTAGCAAGTTCTTTGCGTACCTCACAATCTTTCTCACCTTCGTCCTCGACTTGGTTGATCGGATTTTCAAAAGTCATAATGAGCAGTAGCAGAACTGTTATCAATGGGATCCAGAGTGGATATGGGTCTGCATTTAGATACGTGAGTGTGTGTAAGAGCATAACTGTATAGACAGAATAAAAGAAAAGAAAGACAAAGAGCGCAAAATTTGTATGCAAACATCCAATGCTTTATTAATGTCATATGAAAATGAAACATGATAACCCTCAAAAATAGAACCATTGTGCCCCGGGTAAGAAACATGGCTATAGAGTTTATATTTTTTTTAAATTACATATCCAAAAAAATCAAAAAGACAATTACTCCGGAACAAAATTAATCGGTACAAAGTCCTTGGCAGTGCAGTTACTGAGTCCACCGTTGGTAGTTGGGAAGATCCAGCTATCAATGTCAGAATCACCATCATTGTCTTCAAGTGCATTGACCCAAGAATTGCTGATGCATAGGGGAGGTTCTCCAGCCCGAGCATGACAAACAACCCTTTAAGCACCTGTAGTAAAGCCCAAACCAGATTTGTCAGACTTGTAATGAATAACCGGGAGCTGACCCTAAATGGTAGACCCACCTTCTTCAACCACTGCTCGTGCATCCTTGAGAGAAGCCATCTTCTTGGAATATTTGGTGTCCTTCGGAGGACTGTCGATAGTTTCCGCTGTAGCCATAATCTGAGGTACTTCTTCAAAGTACTAGCAAGGAGTCTCGATGAACTCGCCATCCATCTCTATGTACCTGAAGGAGTTCAAGTGACTGATCATGTACTCCTCTTCACCATGCACAGTGACAATCTTTCCTCTTATTGGGTACTTCAACATTTGGTGGAGGGTAGAAGTAACAGCCCCAGCCCCATGTATCCAAGGGGCATCCCAACAAGCAAGAATATGATGGTTTGATATCCATTACATAGAAAATGGAGTCGAAGGTCTGGGAACCAACTTTCATAGGGACATCCACCTCTCCGTGCACCATCCTCTTCGAACCATCGAAAGCTCTCACTACTACATTGCTAGGCTTCAAGGTAAAGCCTTCGCAGTCCAATCTGTCCAGAGATTTCTTAGGTAGCACATTCAACGAGGAGCCAGTATCTACCAAAACATGGTCCAGAGTCGTGCCCCTGCATTCAACGAAAACATGAAGAGCATCATTATGTTTCCTCCCCTTTGGTGTCAGATCCGCGTCAGAGAAACCAAAACCATTATCAACAGTCAGACTAGCCACACAGTCTTCAAACTGATCAGCAGATGTCTCTTGTGGCAGGTAAGTCGTCTTTAGAAACTTAACCAAAGCCTTCGCATGGGCCTCAGAACACAATAACAAAGTCAAAATAGAAATTTTGGATGGCGTCTACCCTAGCTGCTCGACCACATTGTAGTTGCTCTTCTTTATTATCTTCAAAATTTCTTCCATTTCTTTCTTGGAAGATTCTGGTAGGGTTACTGAATTAGCCTTTGTCAGGACAGGCTCAAGCAATATGTCTTTACCTCGAGTCTCGGCCGACTCGGTGATGGGGGGGGGGGGGGGGGGGGGGTCAACAGGAGTGATTACTGGAATTGCAGTAGTAGTCTTGGGTGGAATCACAATAGGAATGATCACAGGTCCGGTAGCAGTCTTCGGGGGAGAGATATCAGGGGAGAACACCCTTCCACTTGTTGTTATTTTACTGGTTCCGGCAATATTGACGATGTCGGAATTAGTATTTTCAGCAATCTTGTCTTCAATGACTAGCATGTCCTGCTTTACGCCGTAGTAATAGACGTCGGCCCCATAGTTCCAAGGAACATCTTTTTCCTAGGAGTATGGGATTGGTCAAGGCATGGTTATGATCAACAAAGTCACCTTCAGAATTGATGTAATCCTGACGGGTCTCTTAGCGGAGGCCCTGGGAGGATTGGCGAAAATGGTTATGATAGTAATGTCTTCACAGGAAACAGTTGGAACAAGATTCTTCTCAAACAAAATCTCTTTGTCATCCATCAGGCTCTGAACACCTGCCTTCAATAAAGGGAAACCAGTCGGTAGGAATGAACAAAAGTGGCAACCTTCGCCACAACCCGAAAATAAACTGACCTTCAACAAATTTTCTTTGATAGTCATGAGTGGGGTCACCAATTCTTCCACGGATTAGACTTCACCAACTGAGGTAAAACCTGAGACAGCGTCATGTTGATCCGAGTGAACTGTCTAGCTGGCATTTCTGCTCTTGGCTGATTATTTCTTTGCTGAGCAGGTGCAGGGTTGGGAATCATAACAACCCCTACCGTCGGATGGCGCTCGGTTCGATTCTGATTCTTTTGGTTATAGATAGCATTGACTTCCTTTTTTTCCTGCAAACGGCTTCCTTGCAGCACTAGAAGAGGCATCCTTCTGAATTTTTCCACTTCGGATTCCAGCTTCCACTCTTTCTCCCGTTAAGATTAGTTCAGTAAAACCTACCGATGAACTTCCAATCAGATGGATGAAGAATGGCCCAGTAAAACTTCCTAGAAACATATCCACAGGTTCCCTGTCTTCCAAGGGAGGTTAAACTCTTCCAGCCAAATCTCTCCACTTTTGAGCATAATCCTTGAAACCCTCATTCGAACCCATAGACAGATTTTGGAGTTGTGTACGGGTGCGAGCGAGGTCTGCATTATACTAATATTGCTTATAAAATGCAGCAGCAAGGTCTTCCCAGTTACGAACATTGGCTCTTTCCAGCTATTAGAACCAATCCAGTTGTGTTACAGACAAACTGTCTTGGAAGAAGTGAACCCAGAAGTCTCTGTCAGCAGTATGAGGTTGTATCTTCCTCACATAGGAACGGAGATGCATTTTAGGACAAGAGACACCATCATACTTATCAAATATTGGTGCCTTGAACTTTGGGGGGATGACAACCCCGGAGGCCATACCCAACTCTCAAAATCCAGCCCAAGAACCTTCTAGATTTCCATAGCGCTCAGACGCTCTTCTAACTACTTATACCTTTCATCATCCGGAGGATACTGCTCCTTATTGTAATCAGTTTCATTGTCAGACTCTTTAGGACTAGGGTCCTCTTCTCTGGTTTCAACCTCTTGATTCTCTCCCTCTTTAGACGAAGAAGCTAACTCAATAACCGGTCTTGGCGACCCTCTGAACCTTCTGCTCATATATGCCACACCAGCTGTCTTCTTGGTCTTCTTGGTATTCTTAACAATCAGAGATTTTAACTCTTCCTGTTCTTTGGCCAGAGCCACTATCATTTGCTGGAATTGTGTGTTCTGAGTCTGAAGATCTTTCACAGTTTGTTCAAGAGCCATTGCTAAAATAAACAATGGAGGAGATGATAAACCTGTTATGAATCCCGTACATGCAATGCTATGAATGGGATGCGTATGCAATGATTTCAAAGACTTTGGAAAATTTAAATTTGCGAACCAAAATGAAACAAAGATTTTATTAGTTGAATTCAAAGTTCAAATGCCTTTTAGGAGTTACAATTAAAAACAAATCTAAAAACTAGAAAAAATCAAAATTCCCATGGATGCTTCCTCTTTGTGCCGAGATAGACATTGAGTCCTCTTTCCTCATGGAGCTGCTTTGTGAGCTCTAAAACCTTCCTCTCCTGGGAATAGAATGTATCCCTGTAGGTACCCCTCTCTTTCTTCAACTGAATCCAAGACCACTGTAGTTCTCCAAGATCAGTGGGCATATCAGGATAGAGAACCGTGTAAGGAATACCCCCTTTAGTATTGGGTTCCACAATCACTGGTAAAACGTCCATATAGGGCATCATAAGTTTCTGGGTGCCAGCTCGTACCCATTGGAGGTAAGGTTCCATAGGAATGGAAGCCTTTGGCCCCAAAGCCTTGGTGCCAGATCTGTTTACAATGCTCCAAGCCCGTATGAACCTTTGGCGATACCCTTGAACATCATCCTCATAGTTAAACACAATGCCCTCAATAAGTAACTCATGGGGACCATCCCTTCGAGCGTAACCAAATTGTCGCAGAGCTAAAGAAGGATTGTAGGTTATGCCCCCTCTAATTCTAAGTAATGGGACATTAGGGTACTCCCTACAACAGTAAAAAATAACAGTGTTTTCCAAAGCTCGGGAACACCAGAGAATATCCATGTGAGCGAGTGACATTATCCTTTGTGCGCAACCCAAACCTTCTTCATTCTTCAATAAGGACTTAGGGAGGTGAGAAATAAACCACCTCGACCGCAATGGCATGCAGCACATAAGAACGCCTCTTCTCTTCATGGTACGAGTATGGAGAGCGTGCAAGACATCTCCGAGCAAGGTAGGCACAAGTTTGCGAGAGAGGAAGATCTTGATAGAATTCACATCTATGAGTAAGTCTGGATTAGGGAATAGTACTAACCCATAGATTAGAAGGGCCAAGACCTCCTCAAAAGCCTGAAAATCCATATCATCCCAAAACAGCTGAGCCTCGTCTATCAGGAACTTGGCTAGCAAACCCTTGACTCCGCTTCTTGTTTCCCAACTGGATACCACGTCGACCCATTTCAGATGCAAGGCTGAGGCAATGACTTCTGGCTTAGGAACTTCTTCCTGACCTGTGAAAGGAAACTGTTCAAAAATGGGTATATCCAATAACTAAGAGAACTCTTCCATGGTAGGCACCAACTGATAGTCTGGAAAGGTGAAGCAGTGGTGTTTGGGATCAAAGAACTTAAAGAGTACACTCATCATCTTTTCATCAAAGTTTGAAGTAACCATATTGAGAAGTCGACCATGTCTCTTAGCGAACGCAGAAGTTTCAGGGACCTTTGATACTAGCTCCTTGAGTTGGGAAGGTACTTTCACAAAGCTGATTCGGATAGTGTTTCTACGAGCGGAAGCCATGATCTGCAAAACAGAACAAAGATAAATTCCCTTAGTCCTTGAAATGGTTAGTGCAATAAGAATGGATGATATGTTATGATGCATGATGTCATTTTCAAACAGGATAAATCACATATAAGCAAAACACACAATAGACCTTAGGTTCAAAGGCTTGCATGAGGTTGAAGTTAAGTACCCTCTTGAAGTTTAGTTGGTTTCAAACCTGTCTTAGAAAAGTAATCGGGTTCTAAATATTCTCAATATCACTGATCATCCTTTATCGGGCGTTGTTTCAGCTCAAGCAATCTTTTCTTGCAACCGAAATATCCCAAAAGTCTGATCTCAATGAGTGTAGCATCGAGTATAAACCAATCCTCATCTTTATACTGAGGCCGGCTATCTCACTACTTTCTAATGGCCAAGTTTTTTCAACTAAGGTTCTAAGGTCCGTTAGTGCTTCACGACACCACTTGGCGGCCCCGTATTCTCCTTGTTTCCACACGAAGGATACCAGTACCAACCAAAGTGTCACACCAACACAACCATCGCTTAAACCATATCGGTCTACGTTTTACAGTCTCCACAATCTATTGTTGTTTACCTAAAAAGTGTCCCCAGATCCGGGTGTAGGATCTTTAATAATACCCAAGCAAAACCCATGAATATAAAGCAGGCAAAGAAAAACAAGAAAGCAATTTTAAAATGACCTAGATCCTAAGGTATACCCCACTAATTTGATCCCCAACAGAGTTTCCAGTTCTGTGATATGGTGGCAGAACTGACTGTTTTTACTGGTTTGCATTTTGTATTTGCAAATGTCACGGTAAGCAAGAGTCGCCACCGACTTTTATTTTATCCAATCAGGAAAAGGAAAAAGAACAGAAAAAACCTTTTTCGAGATGTTTCTGAGTACGGGAGGTAGATTATGGAAAGGGAAGGTGTTAGCACCCTTTCCATCCATGTTTTTCCATGGGCTCTTAGGTACTTGCTTATTTTTAAAATTGCTTGTGTGTGCTTGCTTTGAAAAGTTTTGTTTTACTTCGTTTTAACCTTTGTTTCTGTCCTCAAGAGTGCTACGAAGTTGTTTTTGAAAACTTTGTTTGGGAAAGTGTTGGTGTGAAAAAGTTTGTTTGTTTGAGCAAGTACTTAAGAGTTTTCTACCTACTCGAAAAAGTTTGTTTGTTTTCCTTTAGACAGCGCTATCCTATTATTAAGGAATAGGTAGCCCCGTCATTGGAGTTTTTAGGGACGTTCGAAGGGACATGTACGATCACAAAAGCAATGTTAGGAAACATTAGTAATCATTTACGAAAGGGTCATTTTAGATCTTTCGGGGCTAGAGGACAACCACTAACAAACCCTATACTTCATGACCGTTTATCGAAGGCAACCGAAGTGGAGTAAACCCTAGGAGTGAGCATATGCATGTGTTTGATTTCAGTTATTTAATCTTCCCACAATTAAGGTGATCTACTGTTTTAATTTTAAGTTAGTCTTTCCATACAATCCTATTAACATACATCTAAGCAGTTTATAGTTTGCGAAAATTAAAATGCGGGAAAGTTTAAAGGTCCTAGCTATTACAGGGCTTTTGCAGATGCATAATTATCTTGACTGAAAATAAAAATGCAGAAGTTTAAAACCCTAATTAAATCTATTACAACCCGAAGAAGATACAATAATAGAAAAAAGAATTAAAATGCGCACGACGATTTAAATGCGAGAATTAAAGAACCCTAAAAATTTAATTGAAAAAAATGTTTAGGTTATTATTATTTTTTGAGAAAAAAAAATTAGGTTATCTACAAATTAAAACGCTAAATTCTAATTAATTTAAATTATAAAAAAATAATTAAATTTTCCCTAATTTTAATTAAACTAATTAATTAAGGAAATAAAAATATTTTATATAAAAAAAATGATTTTTAATGTTTTTGTGATTTTTTGATTTAATAAAAAAAATGATTTTGTTATTTTGTAAAGAAAAAGAAATTAAGTAAACAATAAAAAAATAAGAATTAAAATAAGGAAAGAAAAGAGATGGGCCTACATTTGCTGAATGGGGGGTGTATCATGAATTATTCAGGCCCAAAAGAATGGTCAGCCCAGCCTGGGCGTGAGATTCAGTGTGATTCCCTTCTGATGGTCCACCATGCTCTTTGCTGTGTGGGATGCTGGATTTGTGATGGTGATAATCCATTGGCTGGATTGCTGGAGCACATGGTAGGCATTTGGAAGCATGGTGTATAGGATCTACAATTAAATATGATGAAAACCACAAAATGCTGGGACCTGGGACCGAACCCAGGTCCTTTTGCTTACCAGCGTGCGCCTTTTCCACTGGACCACATGTTCTTATTTGTTATAATAATAAAAACAATTAATAATATATAAAACAAAGTGGCTAATCTGAATAAAAGAAAAAACACGCGCCATATTCAAATTGACCAATGGTTATCAGCCATGTATCTTCTTTTTCCCCTGCCTTTCGTTTTAGGTATGAGACTTATACCCACGGACATCCTCCATGGCTATAGCACTGCAAATCTCAAAAATCAAAAGCAAGCATGATAAATTACTTCTAAGCACATGGATTGACTCGTCTTGATGCCACTAGCATCATAGTACCCCTTTCTTGGGCCAATTTAACCTGTATGGAAAAACCCAAAAACGACCATGAAAACCCTAGCCAAGGAAATTATGTATACAGGCACCAAAACTTCAATTAAATCGTTCAGTCATGTTGCAAACATAACAACAAGCACATATATACCATTAAAACATGTTCATGATGCAAGAATCATAGTAATTGAATTTGAAAAAGAAAGCAAACCGTGTAACGTCTAGGGGCGATTCTGGGCGTGAGGATGCATGAAACTGGTCGTGTTAGCTTCTGGGAAGGTCCAGGAAACGATTGGGAGTGTTGGAACGACTTGAATTGCCTTCTAGGTTGGAAAACGATCCAGCACTATTGTCCAATTTTTTGAGTTTTGGTATGGCATTTTTCTGCTGCAAATCCTTGTTTTTTTTGCTTGTTTATGTTCATCATATATACTAGAACGAATTATGTCAACAAAAATGCCTTGTATCTTTGAAGATCATCAAGATTTGATTTGGTTTTTCTCTTGTATGATATGTTTCCAAAATAAGCCTAATCATGCCAATTTTGATTCAATTTATTTTGCACGTTTTTGATATGATTTGTCAGCCTAATTGGATTTGATTCCTACAAAAAATCAGATCAAAAACCAATCTTTTGGATTTTTTGTAATTTATTTAATTTAATTTGAATTTTAAATAATAAAAAATAAAAATAAAATAAATAATGAAGAAAATAAGGTGTAGATGATGATTTTGGTCGTGGACCATGTCACAAGCAAGATTCAATCATTAAAAACTAGGCCCATTTGACAAAAAATGTATTTTTGAGCACATTTGACTTTTGGCAATTTTGCAAAAATGGTCAACTTTGACAAGGATATCTCCTCCAATTTTAACCCTAGATAGGTGTCCTTTGAATTTTTAGAAAGCTTAGGTTGTCCTCTAAACAACCCTTTTGGTCTCATCTCAATTGGGTCTTCCATGTTCATGTAAGAAGCTTTGACCCAAAAGGTGTTTTTGTTGACTTTTCAAAAGGACCTATAATGTAGAAATTCATATCTTTTGATGAGTGCATATTTTGAACTCGTGGGATGAATATTATTTGTAGGTAATTGAATCCTATTAAAAATGAGCCTTGGAGGTAAAATTTATGGTAAAGTATGAAGAAGTTATGCCTGGTCAAAGTTTGGTTAACTTTTCCTGAGAAACCCTAATTTAGCAACTTTTGGGTTTTGATGAGTTTGGGGCATTCCTTGGGGAATAATTATCAACCCTTGATCAAATGATGGATATAACCTCAAAACGTTGATGTTTACCAAAAATCTTGAAGTTTGACTGTATGTGGGCCACAATTGACTTTTGACCTAGTGTAGTTGACTTTCACGCATCTGAGCAGTTGATTGAGCAAAATTCTTGTGAAAGGTATGAAAGTTGACATGGATGATCTTGAGAACATATTAGGACCATGGAAAGCATTTGGTACCTTCAGATTTCCACCATCCTGTTGAAAATGGAAACCCTAGTTTGAGGTACATTCCCTTATGAGAGAGTTTGTATGGTCAACTCTTGGGCATCCCTGAGCAAATTGAGGACCACAATGGGCATGTGTTGAATAAAATGAGAGGGAAAATTTTTGGGTACAACAGTACCATATGAATTCGCATAGTATTGAGTCTCATTCTAAGTAGTATGATTGAGTTATTGTGTTGATGAATTAATTGTTGTATTTTGTGGATAGCCTGTTGTGATTGTTCTTGTTTATAAGTTGTGAAGTGGTGAATTTTGCATGAACTGATTCCAATATAATACTTATCATACATTATATTATAGTGTTAGATATCTCACCCCTTTTGTTTGAATGTTACCTCGATGTTGGTAATGTTCAGGTAATCCAGAGTGAAGGCGGTTGACCTTCAATAGTTCGAGTCGGTGTCATTGCTCTGATACATACCACTCAGGGGGATGAATGCTTGTTGCTTTAGTATTTGTTATTTCAATTGGCTGAACTTTAAGTTGATTGTTGTTAAGTACTTGTTATTCAAAAGATGCTTTCATGTTGGATAAAGATGTTATTATGATTCTGCTGTATAGTTGTTCAAGTAGTTGATTTAAAAGATTAATTTATTTTGTTGTTAGTTCATCCGAAGTTTTAAAGTGTTATGTATCCATGTTAAATGAAATGGTTTTTAAGTTGAATTTGTGGCATCTTTATTCACTTGTATAATTTTTATAACACTGATTTACATTTACATTGTCGGGTAGAATTGGGGTGTTAGAAAGTTGGTATCAGAGCAAAGTCGGTTCGTCCGACCAAGTTGTCGAGTCATAGGTTGCTTAAAAATCGAGTATTGTTAATTTGAGTTCTCACCATTATTTATGTGGTAGTGATAAGTTGAGATGGCTGGAAGGAATGATGTTGCACTTGCTGCTGCTTTAGAAACAATGGCACATGCTATGGAGAATCAGTCGAATGCTGACGGGAATGTTGGATCTTGAATTTTGGCGACTTTCCAGAGGAAGAATCTGCCTACGTTCAAGGGAAAGTATGATCATGACGGAGCGCTAGATTGGTTGAAAGAGATTGAGAGAATCTTCTGTGTGATGGACTGCACTCCAGCACAGAAGGTTCAGTATGGTACTCATATGCTAGCAGTCGAGGCTGATGACTGGTGGTTAGAAACGTGTCAGAGGTTGGAAGCTGCAGGTGAAAATGTTACTTGGGTTGTGTTCTGTAGAGAATTTCTGAGGAAGTATTTCCCTGAAGACGTTCGTGGTAAGAAGGAAATTGATTTTTTTGAGCTGAATCAAGGGAGTATGTTAGTTGTAGAGTATGCTGCAAATTTTGCTGAGTTGGCTAAGTTTTATCCGCACTATAATGAGACATATGCTGAGTTTTCAAAGTGCATCAAGTTTGAGAACGGGTTGCGCCCAGAGATCAAGAAGGCAATTGGATACTAGAAGATCTGTGTCTTTGCTGATTTGATTGATAGTTGTAGGATTTATAAAGAGGATAATAATGCTCATTACAAGATTATCAGTGAGAAGATGGGTAAGCACAAACATAATTGTGGTAAGCCTTATGATGCCCCAGCCGGTAAACAGAAAGCTGCTCATGGTCAGAGTACTAGTGGGGGAGATGCTCCTGCTGAGGTGGTTTTTTTCATATGTGGAAAACATGGGGATAAGAGTAATGTGTGTGATGTTGAGGTGAAGCGGTGTTTCCTTTGTGGTAAGACTGGACATGTTGTGTCTGAGTGCAAGCATAAGGAGGTGATTTGTTTCAATTGTGGTTAAGAAGGACACATTGGTAGCCAGTGTCAGAAACCAAAGAAGGCGCAAACCAGTGGTAAAGTGTTTTCTTTGGTTAAGGATCAGACAGCTACTGAGGACAGACTCATCAGATGTACATGTTTCATTAATAGTACTCCTTTAATTACTATTATTGATACCGATGCTACTCCTTGCTTTATTGCTGCTGATTATGTTGAAATATTGGGTCTTATGTTATCTTCTATGAATTGAGAGATGGTCGTCGACACTCCAGCGAATGGGTTGGTGAGTACTTATTTTGTATGTTTAAACTGTCCCTTGTTGATCTTTGACAAAAACTTTTCTGTTGATTTGGTTTGTTTTCCTTTAAGAGGGTTGGATGTGATTCTAGGTATGAACTGGTTAGAGGACAACTATGTTCATATTAACTGTTATAACAAGTCTGTGAGGTTTTCCACTCCTGAGGAAGAGGAAGCTGGCATGTTGTCTGCTAGACAGCTGAGGAAGTTGATGCAAGAAGAGGCTCAGATGTTCTCTTTGATAGCGTCACTATTTGTCAAGAATCAAGCTATAATTCAGAAATTACAGGTGGTGCGTGAATTTACTGAAGATATAATTCTCTATTGATCTTGTACCTGGTACCAGATCTGTGTCTATGGCACCTTACAGGATGTCTGCTTCTGAATTGTCAGAATTAAAGAAGCAATTGGAAGAGTTACTTTAAAAGAAGGTTGTGAGACCAAGTTGTTGTACCCCAAAATTTGCCCTCCCATTTTTACTCAAAGCATGCTTAAGATTGACCAAGAATTAACCAGACTTCTCCTCCTAAGGCAATAAATCTCTAATTAGGGTTTCAATTTTCATCAAGATGTTTGAACTTCAAAGTTCTCAAATGTTTTCCGTGGTCCTAATATGCTTTCAAGTTTATCCATGCCAATTTTCATGCCTTGCACAACAAATTTGCTTAGACAGTTGCTCAAATGCTTGAGAATCAACTGTACTAGGTCAAAAGTCAACTGTGACCCAAATACACTCAAACTTCATGATTTTTGGTCAACATCAGCATTTTGAAGTGATATCCATCATTTGATCAAAGGTTGATCATGATTCCTTAAGAAATACTCCTAATTCATCAAAAGACAAAAATTGCTAAATTAGGGTTTCTATAGGAAAATCAACTGAACTTTGACTGGGCATAAGTTTTACATGCTTCATCCATTTTTGTCCAAACAAATCTCATATTGAAGAGAATCTCATTCCCTACAACTTCTTTTCATCCCTCAAGTCCAAGAAATGCACCATTTGAAAGATACAAGCTCATACATTACAGGTCATTTTTAGAAAGTCAACAAAAGGCACTTTTTGTCAAGGCCATTTACATCAAGATAAAGTATTCAAATGCAAAATTCATCAAAAGAGGGATTCAATTAGACATCTTGGGCTTTCCAAAAAGTCAAAGATTGTCATCATGAGATCAAAATTGAGCAAGTTATCTCTTGCCCAAGTTGGGAAAATTTGGGAAAATTCAAGAAAAGTGCATTGAGAAAATTTGAATTTTTAAGGCAAGGGCTCAATTTATTGGACTTCTAACATATTCCTAAGATTATAAAGGACCTCCAAAAATACTCTTACCATGCCTTGCATTTTTTACATATTTATTTTAATTTATTTCAAGTAAATATAAAATAAAATGTATAAAATAATTAGAAATGGGCTTGGAGCTTTGGGCTGATGTTTTGGTTTTCCTTGAAGCCCATGATTTCTTGCAACATTGTCCATATTCATTCAAATTTGTAAAAATACAAGATTTCCATGTCTTTTTCCAAAATTGAAATTCCCATTCATGGCCATGAAGAACATGATTATTTGTCGTTTCACTCCATGTTTTCTTGTCTCCTCATTCTACTCTATAAATACCAAGCCTTAGAAAGCATTAGCCACGCCTACACAGTCCCAAGAATTCACACGAAAAATTCCAAAATTTCCACCAAAGTTGTCAGAATCGCATCTCCAATTCCAGCCATCAGTTGTCCAAACAAAGGGTTCAAACACCTTCCTGGGACTTCCAGAAACTCAACCCAACCATTACTCAAGCAATTTCACACCTAGAGTCCATAAACCGAAGCCCTTATTGATTTGTAATTTTATGGAATTTATATTTGTAATTTCATGATGTATTAACACTTTTCCATGCTTGCTTTATGATCAAAACGATCTATAGGACAATACCAACGTAATATATGTGAGGAAAAGGGATAGAATAAGATCATGCCATTTCTAGGGAACGATCTGGTTTCTTCATCATATCTCATGATACATCCAGTTTCAGCATGAATAGACCCCAAATTCAGATTCAGGGGACAATTTTGTGTGGGATAGGGACCTTGGTTCTTGTTTAAACTGACTTGTGTTGATTTTACAAGTTTTGAATAACCTGAGAAGATGACCGGAGTTTGACTTTGGCGTCCCTCCGGTTAAATGTGTTGTCAATCCCCCATGGGCCAGTTTAAACAGCGCGCGCGTTTTTGAGTTTTAAATAATTGCGTTGATTTTCTAATATAACATTATTGATTGTTTTATATAAATGATTGATTCAATAGCTCAGCTGGAAATGAAGCGTGTTTGTAAGGAAAAGGACCTGGGTTCGAGTCCCAGGTCCAGTATTTTACCTTTTCTAACATGTTTTCTACAGATTCAGTGCTATTCATGGGCAGGAACACATGGTACACCATTCATCCACACCATCAGATATCCATCTGATCAGATCTAACATATCTCATCTGCAGGCTCACCATGCACCCTCAAGGCCAATCCTCATTGAATCCAAAATCAAGCATGGTGTGATCGGTGGAAATAGAACTGACTGTTTAAAGTTGGATCGTGTTTGTCGCAGTAAGCAAGAGTCGCCACCGTCTTTTATATTCTCCAACATGGAAAGGACAAAAGCACAGCAAAATTCCTTTTCGAGAATGTTTCTCGGTTCGGGAGGTAGATTTATAGAAAGGGAAGGTGTTAGCACCCTTTCTATCCATGGTTATCCATGGGCTCTTAGGTACTTGCTCTTAAGTTTTCAAAATGTTTGCTTTTCCAATGTGAGTGGGTTTGAAAAGAGTTTCGTTTTTGAAAGATTTCTAAGTGACTCTTGTATCTGTCCTCAAGAGTGTTTGAAAAATTTGTTTTGAAAACTTTTGAAAGTGTTAGTGTGAAAAGATTGTTTCGTTTGTTTTTTAGAGAGAGCAAGTACCCATGAGTCATCTACCTACCCTAAGGAATTAGGCTGTGTAAGAGTCCTTAAGATAGTGCCATCCCACCATTGAGAGGTAGGTAGAACCACCGTTGGAGGTGTTCGGGTCAATTCGATTGAGGGACAGTGTGGTCACCGAAGCAATAGTAGGACACCTTAGAATTAACCCTAATGTCCTAGATCCTTTTTAATCCGAGGCAACCATTTTGAGGCAACTGGATCTTAGACATAAGGGCGACCGCTAAAACACCCTATACTTGACGACCACTTTCGAGGCAACGAGTGAGGCGTACCCTAGAAGTGGCATGTGCATTGTGTGTTGTTTTCAGGTTATGTTTATCTTTGATCAGGCAATTGTGAGCTACGAGTTGTTTTTAATTATCATACATTCTTTCATGCAATTTAGCAGTTAGGAGTGCGGAAAATAAAATACGGAAAGGTAAAAGCTACGCTATTACAAGGCGCGGGTCTATACATCGCCAAAAAAACAAAGACCCGTTTTGATAAAGTGCGGAAAGTAAAAAAGCAATAAACCTAATTACTATTACATTCCGGAAACAGTTACATAATAATCCAATGAAAAATAACGCGCGAAAGAATTAAATTGGACGTCCTAGGGTTTTTGACCCTTTTTGAGAAATTAAGAGTTTTTGTCCTTTGCTTGAAATTAAATTAAAATTAAACCTAATACTAATTTAATTAATTATTTACAAGAAATATGTTTTTTATGTTTTTGTATTTAATGAAAATAAAGAAATTAAAATCAAAAGAAAACCCTAGTTCTAAGTTTATTTTAATTATTAATGAAAATGTTAAAGTTAAACTAATTTAAACTAATTAATTAATTTACATGTTATTTACAAAAAATAATAATAATTGATAATGATGATAATAAGAAAATGATTAAAAAAGGTCAAAACCTAATTCTATGCAATTTTTATTTATTAAGAAAAAGGATTAAAATTTAAACCTAAATTAAACTAAGTTAATTGTTAATATTTATTTACAAAAATAAGTTAATGGTGAAATTAATAAATAATTAAAATATATTTACAATTTTGATTTTCTGATTTTTTATTAGGAAAAATTAATTTGTGGTGAATTAATAATAATAATTAAAACAATTAAAAGTATTTAATAGAAAAGAAAATAAAATAAAACAAGGCAAACCAAAGGGGGTGTGATGGCCTAAAGTGGAGGTAAAATTGAGAAATTCTGGCCCAAGAAGACCAAGCCATGTTTGACTTTCATGATCACGTGCATGTTTGTTGACTGGAACACACCATAGATTCCATCTCTTGACCATTGGATTGATGCTGAGAGACACATGGCAAGCTATTGCTGGGCGTGCATGGTAGAAAATTGGATGATTGGTGCATTGGAACACGTTAGAACAAAAATTAACAATTATATGGGGGACCTAGGAATCGAACCCAGGTCCCAACGCTTGCAAGACACGTCCACAACCACTCAGCCATTTGCGTTTGTTTGTAACAATAATGGATAGTGAAAATAATATGCCAAAACAACAATTATGCTGGGAATTTAAAAAGGGCACGCATCATATTTGAATACACCAGTTATATCCTTCCACGTATTGTCTTCTTCATCTGGCCTGAAACAAAAAGCAAGCAAATAGCGGGGGTTTTAAACCCCCACAAACTGGAAACATCAAAAATAGCGATTAGGCATACAATCAATATAAAAAGGGCGCGATGGTGTCAATGATTTCGTCTTGTTCTGACGAATTTATCCATATAGGTCTTGAGGTCTAATTTTACAGTATACGCAAAGCCCTAATTTTCAAGCTTCGAAACCCTAGACATCTCCCATGGTGGATTTCGATTCAGGAAGTTTCAGCACAATTAAACTATACCAAAAACTTCAGGAAGATGTCAGCAATACAAATCAATAAGCAAAACATGTCAATGATGCATAAAAATTATATTTCGATTATGGAAATATTTGTTCAAACCGTGACTCTGTTTTACCGTTTCCTTGTGTATTAGAGCTTGTTCTTAATGGCAATGGATTCCTGGCAATGTCAGCAACACGTTGGAACCACTTTTAGGCTTTGAATTCACCTGCAATATTGATTTCAGTTTTACACTATTTCTTGAATTTTTGCAATTTAGTTATGGAGTTCTATGGCAGCTTTCACGTGTCCAGGAATAGGGTTTGCTTCAGCCTCTTTATGTGAAGAGAATTAGGTTAAAATTAAGCCCATAAATCCATTGTATTCAAGTTTGCATCTTTGATTTCCAATCAAATATTTTCTAATCTTTTTGAATGCAAAAATCTTGCCAATTTTGGAGATCTTGTCCCCTTGAGTGATGCACGAGATCTTCAGCATGTATGGAGTGTATTTGCTTCATAAAAAGATTTGACAACCATGTTTTGATATTTTCCTACAATTAAATTAATTAAATGAATTAATAATCAATTAAAAATCCAAATAATTAATAAAAATAAGAAAATAGTTCCATTTAATCTCAATGGGTCGTGCATAAGCCTTGGGTAAAGATTCAAGAAGGAATTTGAGGCCCATTAGCAAAAATGAAGTGTTTTAGGCAAAGTTGACTTTTGAAAGTTCCCAAAAATTTCCCAACTTCTCCAATGCATATCTTGCTCAATTTTGAAGCTATGAACATGTTCTCGGACATTTTGGAAAGGTCTTGAAGTCCTCCAACCAATGCCTTTGGTCCCATGTCATTTTGATTTACCAATCTCAAGTTATGTTCCTTGACTTAAAGTGCCTTTTTGTTGACTTTTGAAAATGACCTATAATGTTGAAATTGATAACTTTTTGTGAGAGAATTTCTTGGACTTGGAGTGTGAAGATGATTTGTAGGAAATGTCATCCCCTTCAAAATGAGCATTGGATGGGATTTTTCTGATGAACCATGAAGAAGTTATGCCCTGGTCAAGTTACAATTGACTTTTCCAACTGTCCAAAAATAGAAACTTTTGCATCCTGGGGCTTTTTGAGCCATGCTTGTGGAATCATGATCAAGAATTGATCAAATGATGATTGTGGCTTCAAAATAAGATGTTGACCAAAAATTTTGACTTTTGACTGTCAAATGACCATTTTGCCCTTGCAGTTGACTGTGAAGCATTTAGGGCTTTTGCGTGTGCAACTTGGTGCTGTGAGCCTTGAAACTTGACATATGGATGTTTGAAAATGTATATAGGCATATGGAACTAGATTGGACCCTTGAAAACCTCAACTTCCTTGTAAGAACTAAAACCCTAATTTTGACTGTGTTAGGAGGCAAATGGATTGTGCAACCCTTGAGAAATTTTGAACCATTTGGAGATTGACCTTGACAAATCTTGAAGAATATGGGAGGGCAAATTTTGGGGTACAACACATGGGCTTCACAACTTTGGGCCCAGCGAATTCAACTTCCACCCCCTATTTGCTTGCACAACCCAGGCCCATTTGCAATTTTTTCTTTTATTCTTTTTGTTTTATCATATTTATTTTCTTTTAGCCTTTTTCTAACAAATCATAAAAAAATCAAAAAATAAATAAATAGATTTAGGTTTTATAAAATATTTTAATTATTTATTTAATTATTTTAATTTTATTTTATTAACTTTAAAATCAATTAGACTTAGGTTACTTCATTCAAATAGTTTTCTTAAATAAAAATGCAAAAAATGTTAGGTTTTTGTTTATAATTTAATTTTGATCAATAAATTTATTTTATTTTAATTAATTAAATTTACGTTTAATTTAATTTATTATTTTCCTAAATAAACAAAAACAATCAAAAGGATTTTTACTTAGCCATTCCTTAGGTTTCTTTTAAACATAATATTCGTTTCGTGCGCATTATTTTGTTGTTGCATTTTTTACAATAATGTAATTGTATACTGGTATGTAATATATTAAGTAGGACTTTTTATCGCTTTCTTTATTTTACCTTTCCCCAAATTTTGTATATTGTAAATACCCCCCCCCTAAGCCATGTAATAGTCTAGGTTATTACCTTCTGCATTTTATATTCTGCAATATATATTAACTGCTAGTAACTAGGCGTGTATGAAAAGACTAAAATCAAAACGCTAGCAAACGTAACAAAGAGACAAAAATAACTGAACATAACACACTTGCACATATGAACCTCTAGGGTATCCCACTATGGATGCCTTCAGAAATAAAACAGTCATGAGGCAGGAACGCTTTAGCAAAGACCGATAAATCAAAAGATCATAATCCCTTGATGACCCTACAGTTGTGTTTCGGTAAATGATCTAGTCCCTAACAAAATTGATAAAGCGTCTCCACAAGTTGCCTTTGTGATTGTAACGTCCCTTCGAATGTCCCTCATACATCCAATGATAGGTCTACCTACTCACTAATAGTAGGATAGCACTGTCTAAAGGATAGGAGGAAAAGAATGACCATTTTCGAGTATAAAAGTATATAGCTGTTAGAAGTTTGCTCAAAAACATTTTTGCACTTACACAAATACTACTTTTCAAAAACAATTTTCAAAACATTTTCTTTGTTAAAACTCTTGAGGACTGATACAAGAGTTAAACGCAAAGCAAATCGCCGCACTAAGGAATTTCAAAACATTTTTCAAACACACAAAGCACAAAGGTATTTCAAAATAAGCAAACCTCTAAGAGCCGGTAGATAAATACACATGGAAAGGGTACTAACACCTTCCCTTTCCATAATCTACGCCCCTTACTCAGAAAACTCTCGAAAAGGCCTTTTTTATATTCTTTTCACCCTTTCCTTAATTTGGATAAAATAAAAGTCAGTAGCGACTCTTGCTTACCGTGACATTTGCAAACACAAACGCAAAACCAATATTAAACAGTCGGTTCTGCCACCATATCATACTAGTGTATCGCCGTAGGGAGCTCCAGTGCTGTTAGTAAAGAAGAAAGATGGAAGTATGAGGCTTTGTGTTGATTATAGACAGTTGAATAAAGTGACGATTAAGAATAAGTATCTGCTTATAATAATGGATTATTTGATGGATCAATTGGTGGATGCTCTTGTGTTTATTAAGATTGATTTGAGGTCGGGATATCATCATATTAAAGTGAAGGATGAAGATATCCAGAAGATGGCTTTCAGAACGCGTTATGTACACTATGAGTATTCGGTGATGCCTTTCGGTGTTACCAACGCGCCGGGAGTATTCATGGAATACATGAATCGTATCTTTCATACTTATTTGGATAGATTTGTGGAGGTGTTCATTGATGACATTTTGATTTACTCTAAGTCAGAAGAAAAGCATGCAGAACACTTAAGAATAGTATTGCAAGTCTTGAAATAGAAGAAGTTGTATGCAAAGTTATCTAAGTGTAAATTTTGGTTAAGGGAGGTTAGTTTTCTTGGTCATGTGATCTCAGGTAGTGGCATTGATGTAGACCCATCGAAAGTAGATGTTGTGTTGAAATGGGAAACTCCAAAGTCAGCTACCGAGATTAGAAGCTTTTTGGGATTAGCTGGTTATTATAGGAGGTTTATCGAAGGTTTCTCTAAGTTGGCACTTTCGTTGATTAAGTTGACTTGTAAAGGTAGAGCTTTTGTGAGGGGTGTCCATTGTGAAGAAAGTTTTACGGAATTGAAGAAAATATTGACGCCGACTTCGATTTTGATGTTGCCTAATCCAAGAGAGCCTTCTGTGGTATATTGTGATGATTCTAAGATGGGTTTAGGAGGTGTGCTTATGCTGAATGATAAGGTAATTTCTTATGCATCAAGGCAGTTGAGGACTCATGAGAAGAACTATCCTACGCATGATTTAGAGCTTGATGCAGTTGTTTTTGTGTTGAAGATTTAGAGGCAGTATCTTTATGGTTCTAGATTTGAAGTGTTTAGTGACCATAAGAGCTTAAAGTATCTATTTGATCAAAAGGAACTGAATATGAGACAACGAAGATGGTTGGAGTTGTTAAAGGATTATGATTTCAGTTTGAATTATCATACAGGAAAAGCGAATGTGGTAGCAGATGCATTGAGTCGAAAGACTTTACATATGTCAGCAATGATGGTTAAAGAGTTAGAATTAATTGAACAATTCAGAGATATGAGCTTAGTTTGTGAAGTGACACCGCGTAGTGTTATGTTGGGAATGTTGAAGATTAATAATGATTTTTAAGATAGTATCAGAGAAGCTCTAAAGTTAGATGTGAAACTAGTATTTTCAATGGTTGGGATTGATCAGTCTGATAATAGTGATTTTAAGTTAGATGCGCAAGGTGTATTGAGATTTCGTAATCGGGTTTGTATTTATGATGATGCAGAGATGAAGAAAGTGATCCTTGAAGAGAGTCATATAAGTAAGTTGAGTATTCGTCCAGGAGCTACAAAGATGTATCAGGATTTAAAGAATTTATTTTGGTGGCCTGGGATGAAGAGTGATGTGGCTCGGTTTGTGTATGCATGTTTGACATTTCAGAAGTTGAAAGTTGAACATCAGAAGCCTGTAGGGTTGATGCAACCGTTAGAAGTTCCAGAATGGAAATGGGATAGAATTTCGATGAACTTTGTGACAGGGCTACCTAATACTATAAGAGGACATGATTCTACTTTGGTGATTGTTGATAGGCTTACAAAGTCGGCTCATTTTATTCTTATTAACATCAGTTATTTAATGTCAAAGCTGGATGAGATTTACACTTGTGTAATTGTGAAGTTGCATGGTGTTCCTTTGTGCATTGTGTCGGATAGAGATTTGAGGTTTACTTCTGATTTTTGGAAGAGTTTGCAAGAGGCGTTGGGGTCTAAGTTGAAGTTTAGTTAGGTGTATCATCCTCAGACGGATGGTCAGACAGAAAGTACTATTCAATCGTTGGAGGATTTGTTGAGAGCACGTGTTCTTGAGCAGGGAGGTTCGTGGGATACTTATCTTCCGTTGATAGAGTTCACTTATAATAACAGTTACCATTCTAGAATTGGGATGGCACTTTTTGAAGCGTTGTATGGTCGGAGATGTAGAACTCCTTTATGTTGGCATGAATCTGGAGAAAGTGTAGTGCTTGGACCTTAACTTGTTCGTGAGACTACTGAGAAGGTGAAGATGACTCGGGAAAAGATGAAAGCTTTCCAAAGTAGACAGAAGAGTTATCAGGATAAGCGAAGGAAGGATTTGGAATTTCAAGTTGGTGACCAAGTGTTTTTTAGAGTTACACTTGTAATTGGTGTTGGGCGAGCATTGAAGTCTAAGAAGCTCACTTCTCGTTTTATTGGTCCATATCAGATTTCAGAAAGAGTTGAGAATATGGATTATAGAGTGGCTTTACCGCCGAATCTTTAGAATTTGCATGATATGTTTCATGTGTCACAACTCTGGAAGTATATTTCAGATCCATCTCATGTGATTCATGTGGATGATGTACAAGTGCAGGATAATCTTACTGTTGAGATGATGCCTATACGAATCGCGGATCATGAAATGAAGACTCTGAGAGGCAAAGAGATTGCTTTAGTGAAAGTAGTTTGGTTAGGAGCTGCTGGAGAAAGCATTATTTGGGAATTGGAAAGAAAGATGCAGGAATCCTATCCTGAGTTGTTTAAATGAGGTAAATTTTCGAGGACAAAAATATTCTAAGTGGCGGAGAGTTGTAACGCCCATAATTTAATTAAGTATTTATTTAATTAAATTATTTTTGGATCATTTGGGAAGTTATGAGATGTTGAGAATTATTATTATGAGTTGTTGAATTATTATTAATTAATTAATTAGTTGATTAATAATAATTATATTGTTGGAGTTAAAGGAAATATATGAAATAATGTTGGACTTATACTATTGGTTAGAATTAGTAAAGTGGGGGTGTAGGTTAGGCCCAAGAGGATTGTTATATAAGTCTAAATTGACAAAAGGAATTGTTTTAGTTATAGAATAAGGATTTTTGTACGCTGACCGGTAGAGCTGCGCGGAAGAGAAGCAAACTGCCTGGTGTCGAGCAGATTGAAGCAAAGCCGTCGGCTAGAGTTTTTGGTTGAGCGACCTTCAATCCAGGTAAGGGTGGGGTTCTGACCTTATAATGGAACTTAGGTATTACGTGGGAATTGGTCGTTTCATGATTGTTATGCATGGATGTTTCTGAATTTCTATCGAAGTTGCATGTTTATTCATGTTGTGGCCGTTGGGAAGAACTATATGACCGTTTAATGAATCTTCTTTAGGAAGTTGCCCGGTTGTGTGTTGTAGACGTTTTGGGTATCTGTGTGACTGCCCGATTTAATCTATGTGTAGGTTAGGTTGTGTTGGTAGTTAAGACATTAGGTTATTCTGAGCAATTGGTAGGAAAATCGGTAATTGTTGAAGTGGTCGTTTTAGAGAGTTTCTACGTGATTGTCTTGTATGTTAATGAATATGTTGATAGGAAATATAGTTGCCTGTTACTGTGTTACTCTGAGTGGTTGGCCGGAAGTTATGAATTATAGTGGTGTGGTCGTTAAGACGTTGTATCGTACCTGTGTTGTTGGCTGAATTAGTGGTTTGGGAGGATACTGAAGAGGTAGGTATCGAGCGGCATTTTAGGCTGCGATGCCTGTCGGGAATCATGTGTTAGATTTCGAGCAGAATTAGATTACAGGACATGTCGAGGATCATAGGTTGGCCGTTACCCTGTTTTCCCATGTGCGTGTCGAGGAGTATGGGTTATTCATTAGGCTGTCTTAATTATTATGCATGTTTAGGGGCACGTAGTCCCCTATCCCTTTTTGCTCGTTCATGCTGTGTTTTAGTCGTTACCAGTGATGTGTGAAATTATTGTTAAGTTGTTGTTTGATTATGTTAATGACTGAATCGTTGATTGATGTGATGGGCTTATGGCTAATGTTGATTTACGTTAAGATGTTGTGTCGTTGTGATTGCTATTGTGAATTCTTGTTGATAATGCAAAGTTGCAGGGAGTTTTACATGATGATGAATTACCTCTATTTACTAGTAATAATGGTGATGTGGGCTTATGCCTTACGATGGATGATGATGATTGTAAACATGTGATATCGCATTCATATACATTTGCATACTTTGTGATGGTCTGGATTGGAGAACTGCGAAGAAGGCTTATGCCTTGTTGATGCCTCTATTTATTGGCAGATTTTAAGATGGGGGTTCTGCTCCAATGGTACCACATGCATTCGTATAGTATTGAGTCGCATTATAAGTAGTATGATTGAGTTGTTGTGTTGATGAATTAATTGTTGTATTTTGTTGATAGCCTGTTGTGATTGTTGTTGTTTATAAGTTGTGAAGTGGTGAACTTTGCATGAACCGATTCCAATATAATATTTATCATATGTTCTATTATAGTGTTTAATATCTCACCCCTCCTGTTTGAATATTACCTCGATGTTGGTAACGTGCAGGTAATCCAGAGTGAAGGCGGTTGACCTTCAGTAGTTCGAGTCAGTGTCATTGCTCTGATACGTAACACTCGGGGGAATGAACGCTTGTTTCTTTAGTATTTGTTATTTCAGTTAGTTGAGCTTTAAGTTGATTGTTGTTAAGTACTTGTTATTCAGAAGTTGCTTCCATGTTGGATAAAGATGTTATTATGATTCCTCTACGTAATTGTTCAAGTTGTTGATTTAAAAGATTAATTTATTTTGATGTTAGTTCATCCGAAGTTTTAAAGTGTTATGTATCCATGTTGAATGCAATGGATTTTAAGTTTAATTTGTGGCATCCTGATTTAGTTGTATAATTTTTATAACTCTGATTTACATTTACATTGTCGGGTAGAATTGCGGTGTTACGAACCGTGCCACATCACGTTTCAATCCTGGCCACCAATACAACTTCTTTAAGTCTTGATACATCTTAGACGCACCTAGATGGATACTCAATCTACTTCTATGACTTTCTTCTAGGATCATCCTTTTCATCTGAGTAATTAGGAATACAAATTCTATCCCGGAACCTCAACACACCTTGTGCATCTACCTTGAAATTACTATCTTCATACTGATTACTTCCAATCATCAAATCTACCAATTTGACATCTAACTTCTGAGCTTCTTTAATATCATTCATGAAGTCATTGTTGATCTTCAACATTCCCAACATCACACTATGCGGTGTCACTTCACATACTAAGATCATGTCTCTAAATTGTTCGATCAACTCTAATTCTCTAACCATCATGGCAGATATGCAATAGCTTCCAACTTAAAGAATCAACCACGAAACTAGCTTTACCAGGGTGATAGTTTAAACCAAAGTCATAATGTTTCAACATTTCTAACCACCTGCGCTGTCTCATGTTCAATTCCTTTTGATCAAACAAATATTTTAAGCTTTTATGATCACTAAACACTTCAAATCGAGAACCATAATGGTAATGCCTCCAAATCTTTAGTACACATACTACTGTAACTAATTCCATATCGTGAGTAGGATAATTCCTTTCATGAATCCTCAATTATCTTGATGCGTATGCCACTACTTTATCATTATGCATGAGTACACCTCCGAAACCCAATTTAAAAGCATCACAATATACAACAATTGATTCTTCAAGATTAGGTAATATCAAAATCGGAGTTGTCATCAATCTCTTCTTTAACTCAACAAAACTTTCTTCACATTGGATGTCCCATATAAATGCCTTGCCTTTACAAGTCAACTAAATTAGCGGAAGTGCTAACTTAGAAAAACCTTCGATAAACCTCTTATAATAGCCAGCCAATCCCAAAAATCTTATGATCTCTGTAGCTGACTTTGGAGTCTACCATTGTAATACTGCATCTACCTTGGACGGGTCTACCGCGATTCCACCACCTGAAATAACATGACCAAGGAAGCTGACTTTCTTTAACCAAAATTGACACTTAGATAACTTCACATATAACTTCTTTTCCTTTAACACTTGCAGCATAATTCGCAAAGGCTCAGCATGTTCTTCTTCTGATTAGGAATATATTAAGATATCATCGATGAATAATACCACAAACCGATCCAAATAAGTATGAAAGATACAGTTCATATACTCCATAAACACACCTGGTGCGTTAGTGACACCAAAAGGCATCACTGAATATTCATAGTGTCCATATCGAGTTCGGAAAGCTGTCTTCTGAATATCCTCACCCTTTAATCGAATTTAGTAATATCCCGACCTCAAGTCAATCTTGTTAAACACGCATGCATCTATTAATTGATCCATCAAATCATCTATTCTCGAAAGTGGATACTTTTTTTATCGTCACTTTGTTCATTTGTCGGTAGTCCACACAGAGTCTCATACTACCATCATTCTTTTTCACCAGCAACAACGGAGCTCCCCAAGGTGATACAATTGGTATAATAAATTTCTTTTCAATCAATTATTCCAGTTGTTTCTTCAATTTTGCTAATTAAAATGCTGAGATTTGATAAGGTTCCATAAAAAAAGGTCTCATACCCTGAACAAGATCAGTAGAATATTCTATTTCCCTTTCTGGCGGCACATTTGTAATGTCACCTGGGAAAACTACAAGAAATTCACGCACAACTTGCAACTTATCAAAGAAGCCTGATTCTCAACAGACAAGGACACCATTAATGAAAATACCATAGCTTCATCTTGCATAAATTCCTTCAACTGTCTATCACATAAGAATCCCGCTTCATCTTCCTCATCAAGAGTAGAAAACCGCACATGTTTGTTGTAACAGTTAATACGAACATAATTATATTCCAACCAGTTCATACCCAAAATTACATCCATACCACTCAGCGGTAAAGAAACTAGATCAAAAAAGAAGTCTATATCACAGATGGACAAAGGACACTTTAAGCATAGTAGAGAAGTAGTCATCGATCTCTTAGCTAGAGTTTCGATAACCATTTCTCCATTCATAGAGGATAACTCGAGACCCAACTTTTTAACACAATTAGAAGCAATAAAACAATGTGTAGCACCAGTATCAATAATAGTAATTAGAGGAGTACTATTAATGAAGAAAACACCTTTAATCAAATGGTCTCTACTGGATATCTGAGTTCCAGCTAAAGCAAAAACTTTCCCACCATTATGAGCTTTCTTCGGTTTCTAGCACTGAGTACTGATGTGTCCTTCCTCATCACAGTTGAAACATATCACTACCTTATGTCTACAGTCAGCTACCTCATGCCTAGCCTTACCACAGTGAAAACACCTCTTCACTTCTCTAGTACATGCATTACTTCAGTGACCTAGCTTCCCATATCTATAACACACAGCATTAGTAGGAGCACCTCCCCACTGGTTTTTCTGCCATCAGTAACCCTCTATCTGCCTTTGTAATTTGGAGCATTGTAAGGCTTCTCACGATTCTGCTGTTGCCTACCTCTTTTCTCAGTTACAGCTTTGTAGTGAGCCTTACTGTCCTCCTCATAAATTCTACAGCAATTCACCAAATCCAAAAATTTACGGATTTGCTGATACCCAATTGATTTCTTGATCTCAGAGTGTAAACCATTCTCAAACTTGACACACTTAGAAAATCCAGCTGTCTCCTCCATGTAGTGGGGATAAAAGTTTACCAACTCCACGAATTTGGCAGCATACCCAGTTACTGTTAAATCCCCTTTTTCCCACGGACATCCTATGGGTAATACTTCACCAGGAATTCCCTACGAAACAAAGCCCAAGTAATATCCTCATTCTTGCCTTCTAGTCTCTGGCGAGTAGCAACTCACCAGTCATCAGCTTCTCTTTCTAGCATATGCGTACCAAAATGCATTTTCTATGCATCAGAACAGTCCATGACTCAAAAGATCCTTTCAATATCCTTGAGCCACTCCTGTGCTCCTTCAGTATCATGCTTCCCTTTGAACTTAGGTGGATGGTTCCTTTGGAAACTTTCCAAAGCACGAGTCCCATCCTTCCCACCAAAAATAGGCTGATTTTTCATTGCCTGAGCCAAATCCTGAAACGCATTAGCAAGTGCACCATTTCCTCTTCCAGCCATTACTATGATTCACATCACAACCTCAAACAATAGTTAGATATAAAAACATCGACAATATTCCACTATTACACTACACTAACGACTCAACAACCTGGCTGGACGGACCGACCTGCTCTGATACCAATTGTAACACCCCACTTTCCTACAATAGAAATTACATTGACATATATCAGAGTACATAAGAAGGATGTCACATACTTCAAATATTCATAAAGTTTAAAGTCACTTTATTACTTCTTTTATTCGAACATAATCAATTCGACAACAGAATAATAAAATTAGTTCAATCCCATGGCATTATAACTTCAACAACAAATAAAACTCCACAAATGTGTGGTCCAACATAATTCAAATGAAAGTTACGTAACAAATGAAATAAAGAAAAACATAACAAAGACTCCCAATTCCCCTGTTACATATCAGAGCGACTCCTAGGACTCTATCAAGTAACACTCACTCCAAGCACTACTCGGGTACTTGATTATCTGTACTCCCAGGGGAGAACAAACACAACGACACAAAATGGGTGAGAATTTCATTCAATAAATATACAGAAAATATCACATGCTAAGGAGTAGTAATCACACAATCCAAACATCACACAATACTTCACAATATAACACATTGTTCACATAATGCAACATCAACTTAAATCAATGAAATGCAATGAGACTGGCACCAACTCAACGCATGTGGTACCATCAGGTCATAAGCCCTCATCTCGTATGCCAATTTTGGAAATAACACGGCATAAGACCTCATCACAATGCCATTACGGGTCAACAATAGGGCATAAGCCCTCATCACTATGCAACATCTGACATCATATGTAACAATATAACTATACAACCACAAGTCATAAGCCTTCAACATAGTGCTAATTTAGGCCATCAACATCATTATCATCATAGTCATCAACATCACCTTATAACAACATCGTAAGCAAAGCAACATCACAATAAATAACTCACCATTTCGGTGTGACAAGGGGAAACTATTCATATCCTAACTTAGGTACTAGGAATATAATTCTTATCCTTCATTTTCCTCCTTCAAATTAAGTTTCATATCATTATCTAACTACTGATTCGAATGGCACATCAATCGAGTTCCTAAAACTAAAATTTTGGTCAATTCAAGGAAGTCCAAAATAACCATAAGTTGTTATCATTCCTCACCCGGTGAAGCCCTAGGTTGCCCGGCGACGTTGTCTTCATGTCACTCTTGGCTCGGTGATGCTAGGCGCGATGCACTCCAGTAGCTCTTCCAAAAACCTGACTCCTCTTCGCCTCCACCTTCCCCCAGCAAACTACCATCGCCTGGCGACGCTCCCTTTATCGCCCGACGATTCTCTGCATACATGGTTTTCCTATTTGTGATTTGGCACTGTATCAGACTGATTTCCTGTGATTTTTTCATATTATAGGTCCTAATATGTTGTCTAAACACATGGTTTTATCACCTATCGATCCATCAAAATGCACCATTATCCATACATCAGTTATGGGTCATATTCCACCATTAAATCCTCTAATCCTAAATTCCATTACTAATAGGTTTTAGATTGGGGTTTTATGGTTCCATCATCATAGCAACAAAAATCACCAACAACAATCACAATTATAACATTACAATTTCATCTAGTATCACATACATCAACATCAATCAAATAAAACAAAAGCATATCATACATCAATCATTCAAAAACAACCTAAGAGATAAAGGAACCCTCACTACCCTCTCATGTAAAATCACCAATTATAGAATCCATTCACCCCCTTACCTTAATTTGCAGCTTTGATGCTTCAACAATGGAGAATTTCATATGCCCTAGTTCACTCTTCTTTATTTCTACGTGACAATAGTTTTTCTCACAAATGGTATAACCATCTTCTATTGTATTTTATTATTACTAACACACCACTAATAATAATAATAATAATAATATTAATATTCATGATAATATTAATAACAATATTATAAATCTTAATAATAACTATAATATTAATAATAATAGTATTATCCCTCAAAAATAAGTTTCACCACAAAATACCAAAGCAAATTCAAAATCAACAAACAATGACTAAGTATTTAAATGGGGCATTACAATAAGTAGTCACAGAATTTATTGTGAGCCATGCAGTGGTCGAAGTTCCACAAAACTATGTTGAACTAGAACCTTAGAAATGATTATTTGATGGTTCTACTCATAAAGATGGAATTGGTGTTGGAGTTTTGATTATTTCTCATGGAAAAATTACAACAAAATTCAAGTACATAATCGACGGCCCCCTTGTTCGAATAACAAAGCTGAATATGAGGCTTTGATAACTAGACTTGAAGACTTGTTGGAATTGGGGGCAACTAGAGTCGAAATAAAAGGTGACTCTGAACTTGTGATTAAGCAGATAACCAAGGAGTACAAGTGCATAAAGGAAATTTTATAATGTACTTCATTATTGAAAATAGGCTATTTTGAAAATTCGAATATGTGGATATCAAACACATTCCCAAACTGAAGAATCAAGAGGCCAATGACTTAGCATAAATAGCCTCAGGATACAAAGTGTCGAAGGAAAAGTTAGAGGATTTGATCAAAGTACTAGGAAAAGTAATGGCTATCAAACTTTCTTCTTTAGATCTAGAAAACTCAATTTTGGGGTATGAAAATGAAAAGTTTAAAAGTACTAGCCATCAATAGTTTGGAAAATATAGATTTGAGGAGTCCAATAATAGATTACTTAAAAAAATCCTTCAGCAAATGAAGAAAGGAAGGTTAAGTACCATGCGCTAAGTTATATATTGGTGGGTAACAAATTATTCAAGAAAACACCAGAAGGAGTCTTACTCGAAATTTTAGGAGAAAACGAAGCATACTTTGCATTCTTGCATGTGCATAGTGGGGCATGTGGAGCACACCAAGCATGTCACAAGATGAAGTGTCAGTTGTTTCAATATTGCATGTATTAGCCCACAATGTTAAAAAATTGTATAGATTTTTCCAAGGGATGTCATGAATGTAAAATTCATGCTTCAACATTCTCCTGCAAGTTAACTTGCATTGCATAATTAAGCCTTTGCATTTTAAAGGTTGGGCACTAGACTTGGTTGGAGAGACTCATCCAGCCTCATCCAAAGGTCAGAGATACATTATAGTAGGAATATACTATTTTACAAAATTGATTGAGGCAATACCTTTTGTGAATGTCAATTAAGAAACTATCATCAAATTTATCCAAAGACGGATAATTTATAGATTTGGAATCCCATAAACTATCACAACGGATCTAGTATCAGTTTTCACTGGTAGAAAGATGCAATAATTTGCCAAGGAAATGGTATTTAAATTGTTAACATCTAAACCATATTATGCCCAGGCAAACAGACAAGTCAAAGCCTCTAATAAGGTAATTATTGGTTTAGTAAAAAGGGCATATGAGAAGAAAGCCAAACAATTGGCATACGAAATTGGATCAAGCTTTGTAGGCTTGTCGAACGTCTCCCAAAGAAGCAACTAACACTAGGCCTTTTTGAATAATGTTTAGGCACAATGCAATTCTTCCAATAGAAATGCAATTGTATTCTGTTGTAACTGGCTTTAAATTGAGAGTCTCAACCATTAATTTGTATCCTAAGGGAAGGGTGATAACGAAATAACCCTAAATTCAATTAAGAGATTCTAAGTTGTTTGACTCGTATAGACGAAGGGAAGGTGTTATGTACCCCCTCATCTACCTTGTTCACAAGGATACTAGGGTTCAGAATTTAAATGTTTAGGGTAAGGGTTTTAATTTTTATTAGGGGAACTCGCCACGATTTTAATCGTATGCCTACGTATCCTCTTATGAGGAATCAGAGTCCTAATTCGTAGTTCACATTTGGTTGGTGTTTTTTATGGATTGCGTAGAATTGATTTCAAATTAACCTTGAACCTTGTCTGGATTGTAAATTGAGTGATCATAGACATAGTTCGCAGTTTGATTCGAAGACAATGCTATTTAATCCTTTTTTTAAATGATCTTGAAGTTTTGATTAAGTTAGTAGAAAATGGTTTGATCCTTGGTTAGCTATTTTGAATTTTGATTTGATTAAAAGGAGTGATAAGATACAAAGAGGGTGGAATCTGATATAGTCTCCTCATCACATGTCCAAATATTGATCACGTGATGCTCGTCATGAAGGATGTGGAGGAAGTCTGATATAGTCTTCCTCTTCACGTGGCCAAATATTGGCCACGTGTTGCTCGCGGATGAAATTCTTGGTGAGTTGCGTGGATTTAATATTTTTGTAGAAAATTGAACTGATTAAATTTACCAATGGTGTTTTATTTATATATAAGTGAAATAATTAGTATTTTTATTACTTTATATTTGATTTGTTTTATATTTTGTAATTTTATTGTTTTTTATATTTTTAATAAATAAGTGTAAAATTAAACTAATTAATCCAAAATAACTCAATTAACTAAAAATAATTAGATTACTTATGTTGTAACCCAAAATTTTCCCTCTCATTTTGTTCAAAACATACTCCTAGAGGTCCTCAAATGCTCAAGGTTGACCAAGAATTGACCAGACAAATTCTCCTCCTAAGCAATGGACTTCCAACTAGGATTTCACTTTTCATAAAGAAGTTTGGTTTTCAAAGGCCTCAAGTGATTTCCATGGTTCCTAATATGTCCCCAATAATGCTCATGCCAATTTTCAGGCCTTGCATCAGAAGTTTGGTCAGTCAATTGCTCAGATGACTGAAAATCAACTGTATTAGGTCAAAAGTCAATTGTAGCCAATATACAGTCAAACTTCAAGATTTTTGGTCAACATCAACATTTTGAAGTAACATTCATCATTTTATCAAGGGTTGATCATCATTCCTCAAGGAATACTATCAAATCATCAAGAATCAAAAGTTACTAAATTAGGGTTTCCTAGGAAAAGTCAACTAAACTTTGACAAGGCATAACTTTCACATGTTTCATCCATTTTGCCCGAACAAAAGCTCATTTTTAATAGAATACAATCCTCTACAACTTTGTTTTTATTCTCAAATACACAAAATGCATCATTGGAAAGATATGAGCCAATACATTATAGGTCTTTTTGAAAGTCAACAAAAAGGCATTTTTTGTCGAGGAAATTTAAATTAAGATAAATTCTCCAAAGGCAAAAATGATTAATAGAGAGATTGTAGGGGACATCTCGGGCTTTCTAAAAAGTCAAAGATCCTCTTCAAAACATGAAAATTGAGCAAGTTATGACCAGTGCAAGTTTGGAAGTTTTGATGAAATGTACAAAGTCCATATTGAGCAATTTTGAATTTCTATGCTTGTGGGCCTATTTTTGAAATCCAAACATGTTTATAACATGTTAGAAGACTTCCAAACCCATTGGTGCATGACCATGACTTTTATTCTTTTTATTCCAATTTTTTATTTAATTTTTGCAAAATAATTAAGTTAAAATATTAAATAAACGGATTAAGATGTATATGGGCTTCAATTACATCAGACAAGGGCCCGGGAAGCTCATGAATAGTTGTCAAAAACATGCAAAAATAGAATGGGAGAGGTTTGAAGCAAAAATGGCAACTTTTGATACAAATTTCAAATCTCATATTTTGTCATCAACCATAAGGATTTTGTATGAATTTTGTTAACCTAATTGCTATCACGTATAAGCACAAGCCTCACACCTCAAAGGGACAGGCGCAACTATCTCAAAATAGACCCTAAAAAATTTCCAAAAATTCAAAGAGAAGGTGAAATTTTTATTGAACGATCAATCATTCTCCATCAGATCTAAGCACTCCATCACGCTCCTGAGAGTCCCATGAGTCTATCTCTGTCACTCTTGAAGCTTGTAGCATCCCAGATCATAGTAACCAAGTGCCACCAGTTAGCAAGGTTTGATAAATTCGAAATTATTAATTCATGCATTGTTGACATGTTTGATGTGTTGGTTTGTGTCCATGACATTCTTTAGGATATATTGGACGTTTCACATTAGATTTTTTATGCCTGAATCATAAGATCCCATTGTTAGGGAATCACGAACAGAAATCCTTGAACGTCACAGTACAAGGACTTTTAGATCAAACAGATACCACCATTGGATTCTTGGGTAAATTTTAAGGGGGGTAGAGTGTTTTATATGCTTTGATATTACGTGTTTTGCAGGGTCCATTTTGAAATCATCGGAGAATGTGATTGTGACCATCGTGGCCGGTGGTTTGACTTGTCTCAGGCGGTGGTCCAAGCTAGCGTGTCTCTTTCCCTTTGTCCCATTGGCTGGATCAAATAATAGATCCCTCTCTCCAATCCTGATTGGTCCACTCTGATACTAGGGCCCACTTGGCACGCATGCATTATACAGTCAGGACTAAGGACTGGATTTACATTATATATTTATGATTGTTCTTATGTTAACTGAAGTAAAATTGTCCCAATGGTAGAGACAATGTGTGTTAAGGCGTTGTGTGTGTAAGGGCAGGGGTTCGAACCCTGCCTCTTGCATATTATTTTTCTGACTTATTTCATTAATTAAAATTAATTAGGACTAGGTTTAAATTTCAAATCTTTTTCTCAATAAAATACAAAAAAATGTTTTATTAAATAATTAGATCCTTTAGGGTTTCAAATTTATTCCCGCTTCAATCTTCGCGCATTCATTATTTTCTATATTATTTTCCAAAATATTGTCTCTTCTCATGGTTTGTAATAGCTATTAAACTATGGTTTATCTATTGTGTTTATCCCCCAATTCTTATGGTTTGTACCCCTCTTCACGAAGAAATGTAATAGGGTAGGATGTTTCTTTCAGCTTTACTATTTTATTATTACTGTTAACTGCTTAGAATAATAGGATTGCATGGAAAGACATAAAAGAAATAATTAGCAAACCCTAATCGCAAGACAAATGAACTGAATGAATCACTTGCACACTTTCACCTCTAGGGTTAACTCTCTTTTTGCCTTGCAAAAGTAAATAGTCATGTCTCCCAAACGTAGGATATTTTAGCAATGTCCTTTTGGTTATAAGATCATAAGTCCCTCGATGACCCTTTCGAAGTTGCCTCAGTAAAAGATCTTAAAACCTTAGGGTAATTACTAAAATATCTTACGAGTGGTTTTCATGACTATACGATGACCCTACATATGTCCCTCAAACATCCAATGATAGGGCTTCCTACCAACTAATGGTAGGATAGCACTTTCTAAAGGAAGAGGAAAATAATGTGAAAGACTTTTGAGCAAGGGTAGTTACTGTTAATCGCTTGCTCACAACTTAAAACATTTTCTCTCACACCTCACACTTTCAAAAACATTTTTTAAAACACTTTATCAACACTCTTGAGGACTGATACAAGAGTTATCATAAAATAAATTGTCGTACTATTTGGCATTTCAAAACTTTTCAAAAAATACACACACAAAGCAAATAAAGTGAGCAAGCGATTAAGAGCCCATAGATAACTACGGATGAAAAGGGTGCTAACACCTTACCTTTTAATAATATACCCCCCGAAATCAATAATATATCAAAGTTCTTTCCTGTTCTTTTCAACCTTTCTTTTGTTGGATAAAAGAAAAGTCATTGGAGACTCTAGCTATCCGCACATTTTGGATAAAACCAAAATAGTCAGTTCTCCCACCGTATTACAGAACTGGAGACTCTGCTGGGGAACATTTATTTTAAAAGAGGGGTTACCTTAAGATCTTAGGTCACATTTACTTGCTTTGAACTATTTGCTTTGGTTGCTTTATATTTAAGGGTTTTGTTTGGGTATTTTATTGCAAAGATCCTACATCTGGATAGGGTAACACCATTAGGTAAGTAACAATAAATCATGGATGTTGTACGGTGTAGACCGATATGGATGATATGATAGCTATATTAGCGTGACACTCTGGCTTGTACTAATGTTCCTTTAGTCAGTCAAGGATACCATTAGGCTTCCACATATTGTCATTAAGCACTAACTGACCTTTATAACCTTAAATTGACTCATCCTAGCCATTAGAAAGTAGTGAGATGGCCGACTTTGGTGCAGACTGAAGTTGGTTAATACTCGATGCTACACTCATTGAGATTGGACTTCAGGATATTTCGGCCATAATTCAGATGATTTAGCTGAAACAATGCTTGAGAGAAAGATAAATGATATGAGATCCCTAGGACCCGGTTACTATTGGTAGGATAAGTTGATCCAACTGAAACTTCAAAAGGGTACTTACCTATAGACCTCATGCAAGCCTTTAAACCTAAGGTCTTTGTGTGACTTGTTTGTGTTTTCTATTTTGTTTTAAGCATGAACATGACATCATAAACATCATAACATATCATTTTCACTAACTACTTCATGGACCTATGGATTTATCTCTTCTCTGTTTTTAAGGTTATGGCTTCTGATCACAGAAATACCATCTGGATCAACTTCGTAGGTATACCTTCCAAGCTTAGGGAATTGGTCTTAAAGGTTCCTGAAAGATTCCAATTCAACAAAAGACAAGGTCAATTGCTCAGTTTGGTTACTTCCGCTTTTGACGAGGGTCTGATGAGCATCCTGTTCTAGTTCTTTGATCCTAAACACCATTGCTTCATATTCCCCGATTATCAGTTGGTGCCCACATTATAAGAATTATCTAAAATACTTGGAGTTCCTATATTGGAGCAGTTACCCTTCACATGTTTAGAACAGGATTCAAAATATGAAGATGTTGCCACAACCTTGCACTTGAAGCCATTTGACATTGAATCTAAGTGGGAAAGGAGAAGTGGGGTTAAAGGTCTTCTTGCAAAGTTTCTAATAGAGAAAGCTAAGGTATTCCTAGACGCCATGAGTTTCCATCATTTTGAGGATATCATGGCCCTCCTAATCTACAGGTTGGTACTATTCCATAATCCGAACCAACTTAAAGATGTGAGCTCCATCAAGATTTTCCTTACTCACAATCCAGTGGCTACACTGCTTAGGGATATCCTTTATTTTCTCCATACCCGTACTATGAAGAAACGAGGAACTTGAAGAAGTGAAAAACACAAGAAGGGGGGGTTGAATTGAAAACTTAAAATCAAATGCGCAATGACACGGTATTTTTATCCTGGTTCGTTTGATCTCAAACTACTCCAGTCCACCCGTCAAGGTGATTTCGCCTCTCTTCAACAAGGACTTAATCCACTAATCAAAAAATGATTACAATCACTACTTTGACAACTGTCAAAGTCCTCTTAAGTACAACCATAATCCGGTTAATCTAAAGGAAAAACCGTCTTAATCAAGATACAAGAATTTTGTGTATAATTGTTTTTCGTTACAAAAACAGTTACCACAACTGTGATATTTTACACAATTTAGAGCGTAGCAAATAAGTATGTAAGCTTGCAGCCTTTTTAGATGAATTGCAGTAGTGTTGAAAATCGTAAACGATTTGATCTCTTAGCTTGTTTATATAGGAAAAGGAATCTTGTCCAACATTAAGCGTGATAATGGACATTTAAGCAGTTTCCATATTGAGAAGATCTTGTCTGAATGAAGCCGTTACAAGTGGTGTTGTCTTGATTGAATAGTAACGCTTCAGAATCTTACAATCTTGTATGCTGCAATTGCTTCAGAACATTGATGACTTATAGTTGTGAGAATCTTATTGTATTTGAACTTTCTGCTCAGAATCAGAGTATTCTTCACTTCAGCGCATGTTCTGATCATCATTGTTCAGCGCAAATTCTGATTACCTCAGCGTGAAAGTTTCTATAGCTTTAAATTCTGATGTTGCTTTGGTCAGAACTTCTGCATACACAGTAACACAATTTTAGAGTGCACATTTGTTCTTTGTGTTTGTTATCATCAAAACACTAATTAAGGGTTGTATAATCAAACTATGTTCTAACAATCTCCCCACTTTTTGATGATGATAAAAACTAGGATTTTCAATGAAAAATATAGAACAAAAAAACATAAGAGAGACTCCCCCTGAGTTGATTTCTTCCCTGAAGTTCCTTCTCGTCAGAGCTTTTGATGCATCTCCTTCTGCTCTTATCAAAATGTGTTCCTATTCAAGCTTTTCAGAAAGTAGAGGTTAAAATATTCAGAATGTTTGAGACTTTGTCCCGGTATACTGTTATTGAAAATAACTTACTTTCTCCCCCTTTTTGTCAAGTATCAAAAAGCAATATAATCAGAGTCAAAAAGATGAATTATATTGAAAACAGAATGCAATGACAAGTTTCAGAAACAAGGAGGTAAAAATAAAAAGTTACAATAAATAGTTTTAAAGAAAATCTAAGAAGGAGGAGAAGACGTGTGAGCAACGCTTCCAACAAGCTCTTCATCTGAGTGCTTGATTCTTCCTGCTTTCCCAGAATGTCTTTGATTTCTATTGTAGTATCTTCTTGTTTATCTAGAATACCCTTGATCTCTTTATTTGTATCCTCTTTCTTATCCAATCTGGCATGGATTAAGGCATTCTCTTTCTTCAACTCTTCCAGAGTTTACATGACTAGAGACGAAGTTGATGTATCTTCAGGGGTTGCATGTTGTTTAGAACATTCTGCAGCCTCTTCTGATTGAACCACTTCTTCTGCTGCAATCATGTTTTCTGGAGCAGTAGTCAGAGAGAGACTATCAGAAACTGGTTCAGCAACTTCTGAAGGATGGTGCTCTTTCCTAGGAGCATTATCCAGCAGAAGAATTTCTTTCTTTCACCATTGGCTCAGAACTTGATCATGGAAGGCTTTCAGCTGATCAGTGAAGTTCTACTTAGTCCTTTCATAGCCCAATTCTTTCAGCTTCAAAGTTTCAGCGTTGAGCCATTTTCTGAATCTTTCCCATAGAGAATCAGAAGCAGCAGGATTAGAAATCTCTTGGCATGCTTGCTTCAAAGAATTGATCCATCCCTGCATTTCTATTTCAAAAATAAGCATACTCTTACCAACATCTGATTTGGTTACGGTTGGTTTAGGTTTGGGAATTTCAATTTTGTTTGAGGTGGAAGCTAGTCGATCCACCACTAGTGGATCAATGACAATTTTGAGGTTGTCAGTTGGATGGTTGATGGGTGAAGGAGTGGAAGAGTCAGAAATTAGAATTGGTGTGTTAGGGGTGTTTGGTGGTGTAGATTCATATGGTGAAGGGATTTCTGGAATATCATGAATAGTGAGAGGTAAGCGAACCGTAAGAGGTTCTGTTATTCCAGGGATTGGGATAAAGGTATCAGAATCTGAAGGAGAGTCTTCAGATTGGTTTACGGTAGCGTGTTGAGTTTCTGGTTCAGGAATATCAGAGGATGGGTTTTCAGAAGGTGGAGAGAGAGAGTGTGTCTATTTTCTGGTTGCGGTGAGTTGTGAGGTTCAGATGTTCTGGTTGAGGAGAGTGTGGTTGTGGATTTTTTGGTTGTTGATGAGTGTTTGGATTTTCTGGTATTGGAGAGGAAAAGTCTTGGTCAAACAGTTCAATGTCAGATATATCTTTGACAAGTTCTGGTTGATGATGTTCTGGGTTTGGATTTTGATTGGGGGAGTGAGGTTCATTCAAAAAATTTCATAGAGTTACAGATGGATCAAACTCTATGTCAAAATCTTCAAAAGTTTGGGGTGAAGGATTTTCTGTTGGTTGAGGGGGAATGGATTCAGATTTTGTAACAGCTATTGATTCTATAACAGAAACAAAAGATGGGTTACCTTTCTTTTTTGCAACTTTAGGTGCCTTCTGAGAGGATCCTTCTCCTATTGCTTTCCTCTTTTTGGATTTATTTAGCACAACCTCTGGAGCTGGCCTGTGAAGATCTTGGATGTTGATTTCTGGAATAGTCCCACCAGCCTTGCAAGCTTCAAGGTATCTGACTATAATTTCTTGGGAGGCATCTATTTTAGAAAATAGTGGAAAATCCTTCAGAGGGATTCTCCTAGAAGTAATGGCCTCATGAGAAGCAATAGTTGGTTCCCTCTTAATGTTCTCAATAATCTTCATTTTCTTCAAATTCTTGGCGTTCAGAGGTTTCCTAGCGGTTGCTTCCAGAGTGCTTATTTCTTGAGCCTATATCAGATGTTCTATCAGCCTATTTTCTGTTAGAATATCTGAAATCAATCTTCCGAGAGGAATCCAATCCCTCTTAGTTCTTTCTTCTTCTCTTGTCTCTTTCACACTTGTTCTGAGATGGTTGAAGAGCAAGTGTGGAAGGTTTATCTTGGTCTTCTTTGTAATGAAGTAAATCAGAAACTGCTGATCAATATTGATGTAATCAGGAGAGCTTGCAGGCTTCTTGTGATTGATACATCCTAGAATTATTCTAGCCCAGATTCTGTGATGATCCTTCAAGTCTCTGATCTTGCTGGATGTCTGTCCAGAAGTGAAGATTTCCTTGGCAATAGATTTTAGGTTAGAACATCTATCAGCTATATCAATGCATCTGACTCCACCACCATTATATACAATGAGTTTCCCAATTAAATCTTTTGTTATCACTATTTTCTTTCCTATAACATATGAAGTAACCTCGTGGTTGGATGAGGTAGCATGAATCCAGAACTCTTTGACGAGAATGGGAAACGTTGGACCCAACAGACAGTCAAAATATATGTTCCATCCCTGAGTAGTTACGTCTTCATAGAGATTAAACCCATTTTCTTGTAAACTCTCAAAATCAATTATTAGTTCAGAGAGAACTTCCACATTGTCAACAGGAGTGAGAAGCATTCTGATGGGTTCTTCATATTGTTCTGTTGATGAAGATTCGGGAGCACTGCGATTCTTGAGGCTTGATGATGATGCCATTGTTCACACGGGTTCATAGAAAAAGATGGAAAAGGTTTTTGAAAATGAAACATGAAACAAGAGAGAATATAGAAGAGAGTAAAAGTGAATGAATGAAATAGTAATCTGAGTTTAAATAGTTTTTTGAAAACGTAAATAGTAAGCAAGAAAATAAGTAATGATTATATGCATTAATGAAACCTGAAATTAGGGGATTTAGAAATATATTTGAACAGTTACCACTGACAAGTGTCTCAATGCATCCAATCAGAGCCTTGGACCCTTCAGAATTTGAACGTGTGTTAAGCCTTAGAAGCTATCTTGTGAGAGGATGACAAATGTTTGATGATGTGAATTGCACGCCTTTATCCTTGAAATGAAACGTTTAGATCTTCATAGATAGATTCTGAGGTAACTGTACTTTTAACTTCTGAAGACAAGTTGATCAGATGTTCACAGAAAACAATAAAGTTTTGAGGGTTAAGATATGCAAATAAAACATTTTATTCTGGGCATAACTTCATGCTGAGATGTTTCAGAATGAAATTGAATCTATCTTCAGATAGAGGTTTTGTAAATACATCAGCCCATTGATGGTCTGTGTGAATAAATTTTAAGGTAAGAATTCCTTTCTGAATATAGTCCCTAATAAAGTGATGTTTTATTTCTATATGCTTAGCCCTAGAATGCAAAATAGGATTCTTACCGAGACATATAGCTGAAGTGTTATCACAGAAGATAGGAATGTTACTCTCAAATATGTTGAAGTCTTCAAGTTGACTTTTCATTTAGAGCATTTGAGTGCTACATCAAGCAGCTCCTATGTATTCAGCTTCTCCTGTTGATAATGCTATTGTGGACTGTCTCTTGCTGGTCCATGAGATCAGATTGTCTCCTAGAAACTAGCAGCTTCCAGAAGTGATTTTACGCTCTATTCTATCTCCAGCAAAATCAGTGTCACAGTATCCTACTAAGTTGTATTCATTGGATTTTCTATAAAATAAACCCAAATTAGTAGTACCTTTCAGATACTTGAAACTTCGCTTAACTGCTGTTAAGTGAGATTCTCTAGGATCTTATTGGAATCTAGCACATAAGCAAACACTGAATAAAATATCAGGCCTTGAAGCCGTCAGATAAAGGAGAGAGCCAATCATACCTCTGTAGATTTTCTGTTCTACCTTTTTACTTACCTCTTCCTTTTCCAGAATACACGTGGGGTGCATTGGAGTCATTGAGGGCTTACATTCTGAGAGATCAAATTTCTTCAGAAGTTCTCTGACATATTTGCTCTGATAAATGTAAGTTCCTTCTGAGGTTTGGTTTATCTGAATACCCAGAAAGAATTTGAGTTCCCCCATTAAACTCATCTCAAACCCTGCCTGCATGCACTTAGCAAACTCTCTTCCCAGAGAAGGTTTAGAGGATCAAAAGATGATGTCATCTACATAAATCTGACACACTAAAATGTCATTCTTAAATGTCTTACAGAACAAGGTTGTGTCAACTTTCCCTCTGGTGAATTCCTTTTCTAACAGGAAGTTACTTAGTCTTTCATACAAAGCTCTGGGAGCTTGTTTCAGACCATAGAGTGACTTCTTTAGTTTGAAAACATTATTTGGGTGTTTAGAATTCCCAAACCCAGGGGGGTTGGTGCACATATACCTCTTCATCTATGTAGCCATTTAGGAATTCAGTTTTGACATCCATCTAATACGGAGTGATGCCATTATTTACAGCAAATGAGATTAAGAGTCTAATAGATTCTAACCTGGCGACTAGAGAAAAGGTTTCTGTAAAGTCTATACCCTCTTGTTGAATATAACCTTGTGCTACCAGTCGTGCTTTGTTTCTGATGACTTCTCCTTGCTCGTTCAATTTGTTTCTGAACACCCACTTTGTTCCAATGACATTGAATCCTTTTGGTTTGGGAACCAGATCCCATACACCATTTCTGGTGAACTAATTTAATTCCTCCTACATTGACAGAATCTAGTCATTATCCAGAAGAGCTTCATTAATTGTTGTTGGTTCAATTAGAGATACCAGTCCCATGAGGGATTCTTCATAGTTTCTAAATGTTGATCTTGTTCTGATTGGATCATCCTTCTTTCCCAGGATTTTATCTTCTGGGTTAGCTATGCTGCTTTTGGAAAACCTTTTCTGGAGTTGATCAGTAGAGGGTGCTGAATTGCTTGTAACATTTATTTCTGACGTTGTTGGAGCGTCTCTGTTGAGAACTTCTGATGAGTTATCTTAAGTACATGTGAGTTCAACTTCAATATCTGCAAAGAATTCATCCTGCTTTGACTTTTAAGGGTCAAGCTTATCATCAAATCTAACACTGATTGATCTTTAACAATATGTGTTTCTGTATTGTATAATCTGTACCCTCTTGAGCATTTTGAGTATCCTAACATAATACACTTTTGTGTTTTAGAGTCAAAGTTGTTCAGATAATTTTTAGTATTCAGAATGAAACAAGTGCATCCAAACGGATGGAAATAAGAAATGTTGGGCTTTCTGTTCTTCCACAGTTCATATGGAGTCTTTTCCAGAATAGTTCTTATAGAGATTCTATTGTGAATTTAACACACTGTGTTAATTGCTTCTGCCCAAAAGATCTTAGCAATGTTAGTCTCATTGATCTTGGTTTTGGCTATTTCTTGCAGTGTTCTGTTCTTTCGTTCTACAACTCCATTTTGTTGGGGAGTTCTAGGACAAGAGAAGTCATGCAAGATGCCTTTTTCATTAAAAAATTATTCAAAATTTTTATTTTCAAATTCTCCACCATGATGACTTATGACTTTGACAATTCTAAGATCCTTTTCATTCTGAACTTGCTTACCGAATGCAACGAACATAGAGTGTGACTCGTCCTTGTGTCTTAAGAACTTTACCCATGTCCATCTGCTATAGTCATCTATGATCACTAACCCATACTTCTTGCCACTGACATACGCAATTTTTACTGGTCCAAATAAGTCTATGTGTAGAAGTTCTAATGGCTTAGAGGTGGAAACAACATTTTTAGATTTAAAAGCAGGTTTTGAAAATTTGCCTTTCTGATATGCTTCACACAGAGCATCTGAGCTGAACTTCAAATTAGGAAGTCCTCTGACCAGATTGAGTTTGTTAATCTGAGATATTCTTCTCATACTAACATGCCCTAATCTTCTGTGCTAGGCCCATTGCTCATTGTTAACAGAGAGAAGACATTTTACATTCTGACTCTTCAGGTCAGAAATTTTTATCTTATAAATGTTGTTTTTCCTCTTTCCATTAAAAAGGATAGTTCCATCTTTCTGACTAACAACTTTGCATGAATTTTGATTAAAGATTATATCATAACTTTTATCACTTAATTGGCTTATGGATAACAGGTTATGCATTAATCCATCAACTAAGAGAACATTATTTATAGAGGGAAGATTTCCATTACCTACTATTCCAGAGCCAATGATCTTTCCTCTTTGGTTGACTCCAAAGCCCATGTAGCCTCCAGGTTTAAGTTCTAGGCTTTTGAACATATGCTTTCTTCCTGTCATGTGTCGAGAGCATCTAGAGTCCAGGTACCATGACTGGTGTTTTAGCATTGCAGCTAAAGATATCTGCTACATATATAATTTTTTCCTTATGTACCCATATCTTCTTGGGTCTTGGTTTGTTAGTTTTACCAAAATTATGGTTGAATTTTGGTTTGATAGAGTAATCATTACTAGTGTATTTTAGGTCATGTGTGTGCCCATATATGAAGTGTGATTTAAGTGGTGTGCGTTTTATGACTAAGTTCATGACTTTCTTAGGTGTAGATACCTTGCCTTGGTATCCTATCCCTTTTCTGCCATTTCTGCTAACTCCATAGATCATTGAAGCCATCTTGCTTCTATCTATGTTTTTAGCCAGAAACTTCTGAAATCTGTGATCATACTATTTGATGATCTTATCAGCATTACTGGGAGTCTCTGAGATTATTTCCTTCTGAGAGTTTTGCAAATCGTTTTCTAATTTTTAAACTTTTTCTTTTAACTCAGAATTTTCTAATCTGAGACTCTCAGTCTTTTCAGAGTCAGAGACAAGATCCCTTTTCAGGTTCTTGAATTTGACTCTGATTTGCTGATAGTTTTCCAGAATTTCATTTAGACTTTCTGCAAGTTCAGCCTTAGTGAAATTAATAGTGAAGTCAGGGAATACCTCTTCAGTGTCTAATTCTGAGTCTGAACCAGAAGCTTCACTGTCTTTTGACACGTTTTCCATGAGAGCTATGTTTTCTCTTTCATCATCTGACTCTGAGTCAGCATCAGAAGTGTTTGAATCGTCCCATGTTTCCATGAGGCTTTTCTTCTTCTCCTTTAATAACTTCTTTTTGGGCTTCTCCTTCTGAAGCTTTGGACAGTCACTTTTGTAGTGCCCTTGCTCATTTCACTCATAGCAGATGATGTCCTTGTTATTTGACTTTCTATGTCATGAAGAGCCTTCAGATCTTCTATTTCCAGAGGAAGACTCAGACTTTCTGTATCTGGAGGAGGATTCATTTTGATTCTCTGGTCTTCTAGGATTTCTGAATTTTATTTGTCTCTGCTTCCACAATTGATTCACCCTTCTGGAGAGGAGAGAGAATTCATCTTCTTCTGATGAGGATCCATCAGAGGTTTCTTCCATAGCCTACAAAACCTTAGAATCAGATTTTTTGTTAGATTTTAATGCTAGTGGCTTACCTTGATTTTGAGGCTCATCTTCTTCTAGCTCTATCTCGTGACTTCTGAGGGAGCTGACAAGTTCCTCAAGAGATATCTTGTTGAGATCTTTGGCTAGCTTAAGTGTTATGACCATTGGCCTCCATTGCTTGGGTAGACTTCTGATGATCTTCTTTACATGATCAACAATAGAATATCCTTTGTCAAGAACCTTCAGCCCAACATCAAGGATCTGGAATCTTGAGAACATTGCTTTTATGGATTCACTATCTTCTATCTTGAATGCCTCATACTTCTGAATGAGCGCAAGGGCCTTGGTTTCTTTGACTTGTATGTTTCCTTCATGCGTCATTCTCATAGAGTCAAACATGTTTTTGGCTATCTCTCTACTTCAGATTTTCTCATATTCTGAGTATGAGATAAACCTGAGGAGTATTGTTCTGGCTTTATGATGGTTTTTGTTGGTCAGACATCATTTTTCTGTCTATCTTCTGACCACTTCCATCCACTGGATGTGTGTATCCATCAGTTACCATGTCTCACAAATCAGCATCATGGGCCAGAAAGAACCTCTCAATTCTGTCTTTCCAGTAGTCAAAATTTTCTCCATCAAAGACTGAAGGTTTGCCACTGATTATGTCCTTGTCTTCATGATAGTCATTGTTAATGTTTTGGCTTGGTCCCACCATAGTTTTTTCTGAAGCTTGGATCTTATACTGACACGGTTAAGTGTATGAACTCAGAATCAAGCGCTCTGATGCCAATTGAAGAAGTGAAAAACACAAGAAGGGTGGGGGGTGGGGGGGGGGGGGTTGAATTGAAAACGTAAAATCAAATGCGCAATGACACAGTATTTTTATCCTAGTTCGTTTGATCTCAAACTACTCCTGCCCACCCGTCAAGGTGAATTCGCCTCTCTCCAACGAGGACTTAATACACTAATCAAAAACTGATTACAATCACTACTTTGACAACTATCAAAGTCCTCTTGAGTACAACCATAATCCGATTAATCTCAAGGAAAAACTGTCTTAATCAAGATACATGAATTCTGTGTATAACTATTTTTCGTTACAAAAACAGTTACCACAACTGTGATATTTTACACAATTTAGAGCGTAGAAAATAAGTATGTAAGCTTGCAGCCTTTTGAGATGAATTGCAGTAGTGTTGAAAATCGTAAACGATTTGTTCACTTAGCCTGTTTATATAGGCAAAGGAATCCTGTCCAACATTAAGCGTGATAATGGACATTTAAGCAGTTTCCATATTGAGAAGATCTTGTCCGAATGAAGCCGTTACAAGTGATGTTGTCTTGATTGAATAGTACCACTTCATAATCTTACAATCTTGTATGCTGCAATTGCTTCAAAACATTGATTACTTAGAGTTCTGAGAATCTGATTGTATCTGAACCTTCTGTTCAGAATCAAAGTATTCTTCCCTTCAGCGCATGTTCTAATCATCATTCTTTAGCGCAGATTCTGATTACCTCAGCATGAAAGTTTCTATAGCTTTAACTTCTGATGCTGCTTTGGTCAGAACTTATGCATACACAGTAACACAATTTTAGAGTGCACATTTGTTCTTTGTGTTTGTTATCATCAAAACTCTAATTAAGGGTTGTAGAATCAAACTATGTTCTAACATAACTCTTATATGTTGTATACCTTTTCTCTATAGTTGGTTTATTTCGCACCTTCCTCGGTCAATAATGAAGAATGAGATAGGCTTAAGATGGTATTAAAGGTTTATGTCTCTCTCTCTCTCTCTCTCTCTCACTTTGATATCTATTGGTATTCTCGCTCTCAAGAAAACGTCTCTATTATTGATCGCTGTGGAGAATTTCCTAATGTGCCACTCCTTAGAATTAGAGGAGGCATCACTTATAACCCTTCTTTAGCCTTACGTCAGTTTGGTTAGGCACGAAGAGACGGTCCTCATGATATGCTCATCCAGGGTATTGTGTTCGACTATGATAGTGATCTACAAGGTTATCATCAGAGGTTCATACGCGCTTGGGGCATGGTTAAGAAGACTGATGGTAAGACTTTAGGGAATATGAATTCCATCCCTTTGGAATCGTACCTTAAATGGGTGTGAGCTCGTGCTCAAAGTATTATGATGTCGTATCCCACCATCTTAATGGTGATCTTAGAGCCTATTGTTCGAGGGAACGAGTCTTGCATCATTCTTTGTCCTGATATGCCAATAAACTTTAATGAACTGCAAAAGTATTGGATCCAACTCAAGGAAGAACGAGACACCTTTGAGACCCAATTCTATGCTAGTGAAATGAAGGGGTTAGAACTGACGAAGCAGCTTCACGAGGAGCAGAACCTTAATGCCTATGTCAACACAAAAAGTAAGAGTCCATGGGAAACCTAGAAGTTTTAGAAGTTTTTAATTTTATTTCCTGGTAAACTTTTGTTTCATTTGAACTTACTAATAAAAGTTCTTTGTTTCTGTCTTGATTAAAAGAGTTTAAATCCTATGAGGTCCTTGAAAACATATCATAAACATGTCATGCATATCATTACATAAGCAGGTATTTCAAGATAGGTTTCTTATCTTTTCGCTTTTTATTTCAGCACAAAAAAATGGCTCTTGAATAGAATGTTAAGGATGTTCAAGAACATAACGCTCAATTCCAACATATGTTCCTAGCTCTGGCTAAAGGACATGAAGACCTGAAAGCCCTCATCACAAAAGAGAAGAAGAAGAAGGCAAAGAAACAGATTGGCATCCTGAACATGGGGAGATGATTCAGAGGACCAGCCAAGCGAGCTCTAGAATTTGCAACCCCATCAAATGAAGGGGATAATCAAGATGAGGATAACAAGAAGGTGAAAGAAGAAGATAATAGCCCAGAGACTGATGAAAAGGAAGCAGACTATTCTGAGGAATAATATCCTCATGATGATGACAAGTATAAACAGCTAGAGGATCGCCTCAATGCTATGGAGATTCAGAGGGTACTTGGTTTGGAATTTGAAGAGCTAGGGTTGGTCTCAGAAGTGGTCATCCCACATAAGTTTAAGGTTCCAACCTTTGCAAAATATGGTGGTTTTTCATGTCTCAAGCTTCATCTAAGGTCTTTCGTCAGGAAGATTCAACTCCATACAGCCTATAGGAAATTATAGGTTCACTTCTTTCAGGAGAGTTTGTCGGGGATGCAATTAGAGTTGTTCTATCAACTGGAAGGAACCAACATCCGTAATTGGGAAAATTTGGCTGTTGCTTTTTACAAGCAATATCAATACAATGCTGACCTCGTTCCAACCCGCATGCAACTCTAAAGCATGTTTATGGGTTCTAGTGAGGGTTTCAAAAATTATGCCCAAAAGTTAAGGGAGCTTGCAGGTAGAGTCCAGCCTCCCCTATCTGATAGGGAGTTGGTAGATATGTTCATGGGTACACTGATAGGCCCATTTATCAACCATTTTATTGGAAGTTCTTCATCCAGGTTCACCGAACTAATACTGACAGAAGAACGAGTGGAAGCAGGTATTAAGAGTGGTAAAATCCAAGGGGCTGCATCTTCAAGTACTATGAAGAAATTGTTTAGTGAAAAGAGAGAGTTCAATGTTTCCCATGGTCAATGAAGTCATGGTAAAGTTGAACTCCGTCCAACGGTAGGAGCTATAATGATCTCCAACTCTACACCAGCTCAATGACAAAATAATCAGCACAGACAGGATGTGCCTAGAAGATAATTCACCAGAATTAACATGCCTTTGTCTTAGGCATTACAGTATTTGGTAAAAGTTGACTTGGTCACTTTGAGGGATCCTCCTCAAAACCCAAACACTTCCTCTCCCCGTTAAAATCCAAATGCATGGTGTACTTACCACTCCAACAGTCTAGGGCATGATACGAATGATTGTTGGGCTCTGAAGAATAAAGTTCAAGACCTTATTGATGCAAAGGAGATTGAATTTGACCCTCCTGAGACTTCCAATGTAATAATTGCACCGATGCCAAAGCATGACAAGGGTATCAATGTTGATGAGAATGTTCTGTTTGTTTCTTCCGTGAATGAATTAACTACTCCTCTTCCAGTTTTTAAGAAGAATCTCTTATGAGCCAGTTTATTTCTGGTATGTAATGAAGGTTTCTACCATTGTGTGTCTCTGCCCAATGGTTGTTTGTTGCTGAAGATAGGTGTTCAGTGTCTGATAGACGACCGGAAAATCCTTTTTGAGAAGGTTCCCTCTTCAAAAAGCTTGTGTGAAGACGTATAATTATTACCATTTCTAATAATCCTATAAGGATCTCCTCCAAAGGTCCTTTAAGGATTAACACCAACCCTAAAAATGCTCCCCTGATCATCACCTTTCCGGGGCCAATACCATATTCCTCTGACAAGGCTATTCCTTGGAATTATGGAGCTGGTGTCTACTACCATGGCGTCAAGCAAGACCTATTTGCTATCAAGAATATAGTTGCTGAAGATATTGATCCTAACATTGACAATATTGTTGGGACCAGTAAGGTTACAAGGAGCAGAAGAATTTTCTCTCTGGAAATCTCTCCAAAGACTTGTTACTCCTATTGTTATCCCTTCCGCTGAGTCAACTGAGGCTCTAGGAAAAGAAGTATTGAGTGAGCCTGCCCAGACGGAGGCACCTAAAGAAGCCATTCTTGAGGCCTCCAAGCAAGAAATGGAGGAAATTTTGAAGATCATACCGAAAAGTGATTACAATGTTGTGGAACAATTGGGGCAGACCCCCTGGAAGATTTCAATGCTAGCTTTATTGATGTGCCCCAAGGCCCATGCCAAGGCTTTAGTGAAGTTTCTGAAGTCTGCTCATGTGCCACAAGAGACTTCTACCGAAAAATTTGAGAATTGTGTTGCCAATCTGCCTGCTGATAATGGACTGGGATTCTTCGATGCTGATCTAACCCTGAGGGGAGAAAACATAACAAGGCACTGCATGTCTCCATTTAATGTAGGGGCACTACTCTAGCTCATGTGTTGGTTGACATCGGTTCATCTCTGAGTGTCCTACCCAAAGTTGCATTAGACAGATTGGATTATGAAGGACTTATATTAAAACCCAGTAACAATGTGGTGAGGGATTTTGATGGTTCTAAAAGAATGGTACATTGGGAGGTGGACATCCCAATTAAAGTTGGTTCCAAAATCTTTGACTCCACTTTCTACGTGATGGACACTCGCCCATCTTACTCCTGCTTACTTGGACGCCCTTGGATTCATTAGGCCGGTGTTGTCACCTCCACATTACATCAGATGTTGAAATACACTGTAAACGGAAAGATTATTACAATTTGTAGTGAAGAAGAATATATTGTAAGCCACCTGAATTCTTTTTGATGTGTCGAGATGGACGGAGAATTCATTAAAATGCCCTGTCAAAATTTTGAAGAGGTTCCTCAAATGATCGGTGTCACCAAAGCTGTTACTGTTGTTCCGAAGATTACCAGACCCCCACTGAAGATGGCTTCTCTGAAGGACACCAAGGCTGTAATTGAAGAAGGTGGGTGTACTATTTAGGTCCAATTCCTTGACATCCCCTTTAAGTCTGACAAATTGGTTTGGGTTTCACTTCAGGAGCTCAAAAAGTTGTTCGTCGTGCTTGTGCCAGAGGACCACCACTACACATCAGCAATCATGGAGTCAATATTGTGGAGGACACTGACAGTGACGGCGACCTGGACGATTGGTTCTTCCACACCATCAATGGTGGACCCAATAATTGGACGGATAGAGACTTTGTGCCTATCTATTTTATCCAGGAGAAATTGTTTTTTCATTTTTTAGGATATGTAATTATTGAACAAATTAAACTCTAAGCCTTGTGTCTTACCGGAGGCACAATGGTGTATTTGTGAGGGTTATCATGTTTCATCTTCATATGTCATTAATGAATCTATGGACGTTTTGCATTCAAATTTTACGATCTCTGTCTTTTCTTTTTACTTTATTTTGTCAAAATAGCTATGTGCTCTTACACACACCCACAAATCAAATTGCAGATCCACATCCACCCTGGATGCCATTGATAACAGTTCTGCTATTGTCAGTTATGACTTTGAAAATCTGATATACCAAGCCGATGACGAAGGTGAGGAATATTATGAAGTACCAGGAGAACTTGATAGACTATTACAACAAGAAGAAAGAGCAATATAACCTCATGAAGAGTCAGTCGAGGCGGTAAACTTGGGTACATGGGAGAATATAAAGGAAGTCAAGATAGGTGCCAACTTGGAGATAAGTGTAAAAGAACGGTTAATCCATATGCTATGTGATTACGTTGAGATCTTTGCTTGGTCATACAAAGAAATTCCAGGGCTTGATACTGATATTGTGGTTCATCGGCTGCCAACAAAAGAAAACTGCCCTCTAGTGAAGCAAAAGGTTCGTCGTATGCATCCTGAAATGTTAGAAAGTGTGATACGATGGGAGAATTGACTTGAGGGTTTTGTGTTTGTGTTCGCAAATGTTGCAGTTTAGCAAGAGTCGCCACCGACTTTTTTTTTATCCAATAAGGAAAGGCGAAAAAGCACAGGAAAGACCTTTAGAGATATTTTTGAGTTCGGGGGGTAGATTATGAAAAGGGAAGGTGTTAGCACCCTTTTCATCCATGGTTTTCCATGGGCTCTTAGTTACTTGCTAGATCACTTGCTTTTTGTTTTGAAATTGTGCTTTTTGGAAGTATTTTGTAAAAGAGGCCATTCGTTTAGGAAATCTTTGTAATGATTCTCGTTCGTAAGAATGTATACAAAGATGTTTGTCTTTTTGAAAATGTTTCCAATGTTTGTAAGATGTGTGTGTTTGTTTTGAAAATAGCAAGGATATTGGCTATTGAGAGTGAGCAAGTAACTAAAAATAATCTACCTACTCAAAAGGTCTTAGATGTGTTTTTCCTCCTCCTTTAGATGTTGCTATCTTACCATTGTTTTGATAAGAAGCCCCATCATTGGATGTGAAGGGACAAGCGTTGGGTCATCGTATGACCATGATAGCAATGTTGTGAAATGACTTAGCGCATTCTCTTTAGGGACTAAGATCATTTTTTAAAGCAACTTTGATAGCGTCATCTAGGGACTATGATCTTGTATTTTTTCGATTCGTTTGTGCTAAGACACCCCACATGCATAACATGTCCAATTTATAAGGCAACAAGTGAGATTACCCTAAGGGTGCATGTGTGCAAGTGTGTTTGATTGCATGCATTTTTTATTTTTTGGTGGTCTACTTGTTTATTTTATCTTGCCATACTCGCCTAGTTACTATCATTTACATTTGAAAGTGATAAATTGCAGAAATGTAAAGTCCTATGCTATTACAATATTTAGGGGGTGGAGATACATATTTATGAATGGGGATTGCAAGTAAAAATAAAGTCCTAAATTACTATTACAACCATATAAGAATGTACAAGAAAATATGAAATAAACTTGTCTTGTTTTAAGAAAATATTTTTGATCTTTTGTTTTAAGAAACAAAAAATAAAGTGTAAAGGAAATATTTTTTCTTTTTGCTGATTAATGGAATGAAGAGCAATAACAAAAACAATGGAAAAGAAAAGGGGGATCAACGTGTTGCTGATAAAAATGAAGTCAGAGGTTCTAACCCTGGCACGCTGCAAAACAGAAACCTGTTAGTGAAAATGTATAAGTTCAGAAGCTTTGAACCCACTGGGAACGTAGTAGCTCTCAGAAGTTCTGATAATACTGGCAGTAAAAACAAGCTTCATAAGTTCTGATATCACAAGCCACAAAACGAACTACAGAAGTTCTGAGACCACTGGCAGAACTTGGTTTGTCTCTCTAAGCTAGTCAGAACATCTGCAATTTGGTTATTTATCCACAAAACAGAAGACATGCACAGAAAAGTTATAGCAGGTACCATAGCGTTTCAGAAGATAAGAAATATCAAAACTATGAATCAGAGGAAAGCATGCATTTACTAATCCTAACTCTGAGTTCTAGTTTCTTCAATAAGCTCTGAACTGATATATTCTCTACTTAAGCAGGCAGGTGCATGAGATCTCAGAGTATGTACAACATCAGAAACATGATATTTTGAGCATGTAAATCTAGAAATGCTTTAAGTAATATGGTGAGGGTCAGCAGAAACTTACCTTGCCGCTGGAGGAAGTTCTGTGAACCGGAGCTAACCTCAACTCTGATGAATCTCTGAACAGCTTCTTCACATACTCAGTAAGTTGAAAGTTTTCAACTTCTGGGGATGGCAAGGAGGTGATGTTCTGATTTCTTTGAGTGGGTGAATGGAAAATGTATAGCAATATGAACCCAGCAGCTTAAGCAGTTTCCAACGTGTGGATCAGAAACTATGTGGATATTTTTTATTAGTCAAGAAATGATTTAGAACAAGTGGAGTTTTGAATGCAGGGAATCAAAAGTTAATCAAAGTTTTATGTGTTGTGTTTTACAGTTCTTAGAACTCTTGGAATTTTGGCAAGAATTCAAGGCTTTTCTTTCTCAAAGTTTTGACTTCTTCTACAAATTTTTCTCTGGACCCCTTCTTAGTGACCAATGGTGTTCTATTTATAGGAAAAGTGTTGTGTGTTTGAAATTTCAAGTAGCGCCAACATCATACGCTAGATGTTGACTTGCTCTTGAAGCAAGTTCCAAAAAAGGTATGATGGCTGACAGTTTTTAGCTTAGGCTAGATTAGCAAGCAAGGATTAAGGAAAACTGAACCTACGAGCAAAATGTAGCACTGGGACCCTTACCTAACCCTGCAAAAAAGTATTTCTACACTACACATGGAGAAATCCTTTGGACAAAGACTCAAAAGTGGTTGTGAGCATTAATGAGCATTAAATGATGATGAGATTTGTCAAAATCAGAAATCCTGTAATGTGAGATTTTGCATCATTGCTTAACTCTAGATCAGAAGTTCCATTTAGGACAAACATCCAACTTCTGATCTTTGCATCCTGTTGCCTCAGCAAGCTCTGAAGGATTCCCCAGGTTTTCCAGTAGCCTTCTTTGATTTTCCTCTGAAAAACTCTATATTAGAAGTTCTGCTTCAGCGTAGCATCCAATCTTCTGATCCTCTTACCTTATGGCTCCAGCATGTTCTGAAGGAGTTTTCAGGCTTCGTATTACGCTATATTACCCTCTTTACATTACTCTATCAAACTCTGACTGAACTTGCGTAGATGCTGAAAAGCCATGTTCTGACTAAAGATTATCTGTTGAACCACGCTTACAACTTCTGACTGCTCCTGCCTGGAGGCTGGCTTAGACGTTCTGAAGTGTCATTTTTCTTAAATACTTTAGAAAAATTCTAAGTATTTAGAATTTAACTTTTCCAAGGTAAAATTTGACTTTTGAACTTCTTGATGAAACAAACTTCATATTCTAACATGTCTTGATGAAATATGATTTTTGAGATTTGATTTTGATCAAAAAGTCAAAGTTTGACTTCTTAGTGCGTAAATGACCATTTTTCCCTTGTGAATGGCTTGCTTGGAAAGAAATGATAATTATTCAAGGCTTGGATTTGTATAAGAGAAAACTTGAGAATCCAGGGTGATTTCTTGAGAAATGAGAGGGAAAATTTTGGGGTACAACAGCTGCCCCTGTTCAATCTTCTTTAACCTGAATAGTTAGATTGGCGAGATTTACCATTCGTGACTCGAAGGTGGAAGATGATTTGACACTAGAGTGCCCAGAAATTTGCACTCGATGGCGATAGGAGGAATGGGCTTAAAGATTCCATTTGGAGAGGTGATAAAATCTTATTGGGGATGGGCTTGTAGATGCCATCCAAGAATGCTTGTTGAGATGTAATCTGTAAGTTGAACATTAGAATAGCGTCCGTGTCTGGAGTGTATCTGTACTTTATCTGAAAGTTGAATCTGAATGACTACCAGAATGGCATCCGTGTCTGGAGCGTATCTGAACTGTATCAAAAAGTTGAATCTGAATGAGTACCAGAATGGCATCCGTGTCTGGAGCGTATCTGAACTGTATCAAAAGTTGAATCTGAATGAGTATCAGAATGGCTTCCGGGTCTGGAGCGTATCCGTACTGTATAAAAAGTTGAATCTGAATGAGTATCATAATGGCTTCCGTGTCTGGAGCGTATTCGTACTGTATCAGGAGTAGAATCTGAATGAGTATCAGAATGACTTCCGGGTCTGGAGCGTATCTGTACTGTATCAGGAGTAGAATCTGAATGAGTATCAGAATGGCTTCCGAGTCTGGAGCATATCCGAACTATATCAAAAGTTGAATCTGAATGAGTATTAGAATGGTTTCCGGGTCTGGAACGTATCCGTATTGTATCAAAAGTTGAATCTGAATGAGTATCAGAATGGCTTCTGTGTCTGGAGCGTATCCGAACTATATCAAAAGTTGAATCTGAATGAGTATCAGAATGGCTTTCGTGTCTGGAGCGTATCCGAAATGTATCATGATTGCATATGGTCGATGGTAGTTGTTAATATTATCCTGAAAAGGGTAAAATGTTAGTTGAAACACAAAGTTATGTTGCATGAAATGTATGATGCAATATATTTGCTTTATCCATGTTTATGATATGTAGATGCAATGTATGCGCATGTAAGCTGATTTTCTGTATTGTTGTCTGTTTGAGGAATCTTGAGAAATTTGATGATTTCTATCGGGGATTAAAACTTGAAAATTTGTTCTGTTGGGGATTAGCTGGGAGTTTTGTTCCGCTGGGGAGTTTATTGAAAACTTTGTGGGGAATATGGAGTGGTCTAGGGACGTTTTCCTGCCTTTTCAACCTATCAGTAATTGTCTTTCTCATTTTGTTTATTTGTAAATAGTGATTATGTTCAAATGCACATGTTTATCAATGAATCATTGGACGTTTTTGCAAACAAAACACAATTGTAAAGAAAAGACAAATAGTTTTTATACTTTCAAAGAGATATCTTTGTATTGACTTTGAGTAAGTATTTTGTACAAAGGAGACTAACATTCTAGTAAGAGAATGGTGCCATAAAACAAAAAGAATTTATAAAAAGAAAGATAGCTATGTGTAATAATCCCATGGGGTTCCCATTCTGCTATATCCTTTGCATTCTTCGAGTATCTTGCCTATTTGCCTTGTCCGAAGATGATTGAATTGATCAGAAACTCTGAGTTTGTCAGTGGAAGCCAAAGATTGTCTGTCAAGTGATCCGACGGGACATAGTCACACGCTTTAATTCCCTAGATTTTTCCTGGACCACCCTTTCGGGTTTTCAGTCCACCGGGAAACCCTTTTTGCCCAAGTTCCCCTTTCGGGTTTCAATTTGCCGGGTGTACAATTTTTTTTTATTTTATCACTAATTTTTGCCCGAACCTTTTTGGTTCGCCGGGATGCCCTTGTTTTTCCTAGGTGTGTCAACCTAGCGGGTCTCTTATGCATAGTATCTTTTGACTATGTCCGTGTTCACAGGGTGAGGCAGGTCGTCACCATCCATGGTGGTCAAGATCATTGCCCCACCGGAGAATACGTTCTTGATTACAAATGGTCCTTCATAGGTAGGAGTCCATTTTCCCCTAGGGTCACTTTAAGGCAAGATGATACGTTTGATTACTAGATCCCCAACTTGATATACTTGGCGCCTGAATTTCTTGTTGAAGGCCTTGATCATCCGTTTTTGATACATTTAACCATGGAAAACAGCAGTAAGTCTCTTTTCATCAATTAAGTTCAGTTGATCAAGTCGAGTCTAGATCCAATCGTCTTCACTCAAACTTGCATCCTTCATAATCCTTAGATAGGGGATCTAAATCTCAATAGGCAAGACAACCTCCATGCTGTAAACCAAATAATAGGGTGTTTCCCCAGTTAACGTGCGAGCCGTGGTACGGTACCCGTGGAGAGAGAATGGTAGCATCTCATGCCAGTCTTTCTATATTACTGTCATTTTCTATATGATCTTTTTAATGTTTTTATTTGCAGCTTCGACATCGCCATTCATCTTTGGCCGATAGGGGGAATAATTGTGATGTTGAATCTTAAATTGTTCGTATAAGGCGGTGATCACAGTGTTGTTAAGATTTGTACCATTGTCAGTGATGATCCTTTCTGGGATACCGTACCGGTAAATGAGATTTTGCTTGATGAAGCGAGCAACAACATTCTTAGTAACGGATGCGAAGGAAGCTGCTTCGACCCATTTGGTAAAATAGTCAATGGCCACTAGGATGAAACAGTGTCCATTGGAGGTTGTCGGCTTGATCTCTCCAATCATATCAAATCCCCACATAGCGAAAGGCCAAGGAGCCGTCAAGATGTTCAGAGGAACCGGAGGTACGTGCACCTTGTCAGCATAAATTTGACACTTATGACAGGTCCAAGAGTGTTGATAGCAATCTACTTCCATGGTAGACCAATAATAGCCCGCCCGTAGGATTTTCTTTCCCATCATATGCCCACTGGAGTGAGTGCCAAAAGTACCTTCATGTAATTCAACCATGATCTTTTCTGCCTCAATCTTATCCACACACCGAAGTAGAATGGATTCATGGTTACGTTTGTACAGGATGCCATTACTCAGGAAGAACTTAACAAAGAATCTCCTTAAGAATTTCTTATCATTGATTGAAGCTCCTTCTGGATATTCTTGAGCCTCGAGATACCTCTTGATCTCATGAAACCAAGGTTGGTCCACCACCGTTTCAGTATTAATCTTGTGACAATGCGTTGTTTCATCTATTCGTTCGATGGTGATCTGGGGAGCCTCATTATCCCAATTAAGTTTAAACATAGATGACATTGTGGCTAGAACATCCGCTAGCTGATTTTCTTCTTGTGGGAAATGCTCGAAGGTAATCTTCTCAAAATATGGTAGCAATGTCAAAACATGTTCTTTGTAAGGGATAAGATTTGGGTGCTTAGTGTCCCATTCCCCTTTGATCTGACTGATGACCAAAGTTGAATCTCCAAACACGTCTAAGGATTTGATTCCCAAGATTATGGAAGCTCTGAGGCCAAAGATGCACGCTTCGTACTCCGCCATATTATTTGTACAGTTGAAGCAAAGTCTGGCAGTAAAGGGAGTATGACACCCTTCCGGAGATATGAGTACAGCGCCGATACCATTACCAAGTGCATTAGATGCACCATCAAAGAACAAAGTCCATCAAGATCCTTGTTCAGGTCCGTCATATGGCCTGATACCTTCACATTTGTCTAATGTTATGATGTCTTCATCCGGGAATTCAAACTTCATGGACTGATAGTCTTCTACAACTTGGTGAGCAAGGTGATCAGCCAATATACTGCCCTTTATGGCTTTCTGAGTAGTATACTGTATGTCATATTCTGTTAGGATTATCTGCCATCTAGCTATCCTCCCAGACAGAGCAGGCTTCTCGAAGATATACTTTATCGGATCCATCTTAGATATCAACGGAGTAGTATGAGTCAGCATATACTGTCTTAGCCGGCGAGCAGCCCATGCCAGAGCGTAGCAAGTTTTATCGAGCAGTGAATATCTGGTTTCACAGGCGGTAAACTTTTTGCGCAGGTAGTAAATAGCGTGCTCTTTTTGGCCAGACTCGTCATGCTTCCCCAATACACACCCCATTGAGTTCTCTAAAACGGTCAGATACATGATTAGTGGTATTCCCTCGACTGGTGGCATCAAAACAGGAGGTTCTTGTAAGTACTCTTTGATCTTGTCAAAGGCAATCTGGCATTCATCATTCCATCTGACTACTTGATCTTTCTTCAATAGTTTGAAGATTGGCTCACAAGTAGTTGTTAGGTGAGAAATGAATCTGGCAATATAGTTCAGGCGCCCTAAGAATCCTCTGACTTCCTTCTCGGTACGAGGAGCAGGCATTTCTTGTATCGCTTTAAACTTGGTAGGGTCGACCTCAATACCTTTGTTACTGATGACAAAACCTAAGAGTTTACCGGATTATACTCTGAATGTGCACTTGTTTGGGTTCAACCTTAGTTTGTACTTCTTCAATCTCTGAAACAACTTTTACAAGTGATCGATGTGCTCTTCTTCCATTTGTGATTGGGCTATCATATCGTCTACGTAGACCTCTATTTTATGATGTATCATGTCATGGAACAAAGTTAACATGGCGCGCTGATAGGTTGCTCCAGCATTCTTCAGTCCGAATGGCATCACTTTGTAGCAGAATGTGCCCCATTGTGTGACAAATTTTGTTTTCTCCATGTCCTCAGGTGCCATTTTGATTTGGTTATAACCTGAGAATCCATCCATGAAGGAAAACACTTTGTGATGGGCCGTATTGTCAACCAGGACATCGATGTGGGGAAGTGGAAAATCATCTTTAGGGCTGGCCCTATTCAAATCTCTATAGTCCATGCACATTCGTACTTTGCCGTCCTTTTTAGGCACGGGAACAATGTTGGCAACCCATTGGGGATAAGAAGTGACAGCCAAGAATCCAACATTGAATTGTTTCATGACTTTCGCTTTGATCTTCTCTGGCATTTCAGGTCTCATGCGGCGGACTTTTTGTTTTACTGGTGGACAATCTTCTCTTATAGGTAGACGATGTACCAGGATATCTATATCAAGTCCTGGTGTGATACGGTGGGAGAATTGACTTGAGGTTTTGCGTTTGTGTTCGCACTTGTTCGATTTAGCAAGAGTCGCCACCGACTTTTTATTTATCCTAAGGAAAAGTCAAAAATCACAGGAAAGACCTTTGAGATATTTTCGTGGGTTCGGGGGGTAGATTATGAAAAGGGAAGGTGCTAGCACCCTTTCCATCCATGGTTATCCATGGGCTCTTAGTTACTTGTTTTTAGATCACTTGCCTTGATTTTCAATTGTTTGAAATGGTGCTTTGTGTGTGTGGTTTTGAAAATGTTTTGAAAAATATGCCTTGTCTAGGCAACCATCGTAACAATTCTTTACTTGAATGTTTTACAAAGGTGTTTGTCTTTTTGAAAATATGTTTCAATGTTTTTGAAAGTTTGTTTTGAAATTGTGTGGAGATGTGTGTTTGAAAATGGGCAAGGATGTTTTGTAAGTTTGATCAAGTAACTAAGAGTTGTCTACCCTAATTTTACTCAAAGATCTTTCTCATGTTTTAACCCTTTTAACAGTGTTGTTTCACCATTGTATTTGGTGAACAACCTTGTGTTAGGATGTTAACGGGACGGGCGCGGGTCATCGTATACAATCATTGAAGGCAACTTGTGAGATGCTCTAGCAATTTTTGTAAGGGACGAGATCGTTTTATCGAAGGTAACATCGAGGGTCATCAAGGGACTAACGATCTTTGTTTATTGAAGGGACGTTTGCTAGAGTGTCTCATACTCGAGGGACATGATTGCATTTTTCCGAGGCAACAAGAGAGGTTACCCTAGAGGTGCGAGTGTGAATTGTGTATTGATTTTCATGCATTTATCTTTGTGTTAGGTTATCTAGCGGTTGATTTTGAATCTTCGTATACAAACCCTAATTACTATACAGTATATAGAAAGCGATAAATTACGGGAATTTAAAGTCTAAGCTATTACAAATAAGTATCCAGGGATGGGGGTACAAATGTTTACAAATGGGGATGAGTCTTATCAGGATAGTAGTGTCCAAATATTATTTACAACCAAATCGAATCGTCGCATTCTCAATGTAAAAATATAGCAAAGTATAAGGATAAAAGAGAATCAAAAGTATTTGTGAAATGTATATGATTATTTACAAGTGATCAAAATGTTAATTTTATGTATTATTAAGTATTTTTGTGTTTTTTGTTAATTATATAAACAAAAGGTTTAATTAAAAAAAGGAAATATTTAACCTTAAAAATCTATTTTTTTTTTATGTATTTTTTATTAATGTTTTATATACAAGGTTTAAATTAAACAAAAAAAAGGTTTGAATAAAAAAAATTGTTAACCTAATAAATCTAATATTTACATATTTTTGTAAAAGGTAATAAACATTAAGAAAAGTTTTGTACAAAAAATGATATATTGTTTTTCTTAACAAAATAAATTATATAAAAATAAATGGAATAATGTGATAACAAAAAAAAAAGGAGGGGTACCAGTTTGTATATAAAAAAAGAGTGGGCTTTAGGTGTTAATATGACTGGCAGGCCCAAGCAACAAAAACAAACAGATTTAAGTAAAGGGGGGGTATGCGCCAGAATCTTGGGCTTAAGGGTTTGTTTTCAAGGGACATGCCCAAACGCTTGTGACAATTTTTGTTTAGGGTTCACTTTGTTTTGTTTCAGAACTTAGGGTTACAAAGTTTTGGAACGGAGCCGCTCTTCATCTTCTTCATCGTTCTCTTCCTCGCTCTCAACAGAGCTTCTGATGTCCTCCGCTCGCCTCAGCCGCCGGACGCCACCTCCATCCTCCTCTCTTCACGGTCGTTCAGGCAATGATGAAAAAAAGGTAATAATTTATGTTTTTCACGCTTTAGGGTTTCAAAACTCGTGCATGTTATTGATTTTACATATTCTGATCTTCTATGTTATTTATGTTTGTGTGAGGTGTTAAAAAAGAAAAGGGAAGAGCAATTTATACATTGGTTCTGCTTTTTGGAAAGGAGGAGGAGAGTTTGGACAAGAGGCGTCTTAGGCGGCCAAGGCGTGGGACTGGTGATGTGCTTGCTTGCTGGCTTGCTTCCTGGTATTTTGTATCTTTAACCTTCGTTTAGTGATGATGCTATAATCTGAAAACCCTGTATGATTTGCTTCTGCCTCTCTTCCTATCTGAATGCTTGCCTTGTTGTTTGGATACTTGATGATTATTCTGTGATGAGCTTGGCTCTGAGAAAACTTGTTATTGTTCTGACTTTCTTCCTCTCTTTTGCTTGATGATGATAGCTCTGAAATGCTTGTTTGTTTGATCCTGTGATGAACTTCTTGTTCTGAGGATGCTAGTGTTGTTTGGATATTTTGGATTTGCTTGAGTTTGGATTTGAAATGAAGGCAGAATGAAGGCTATGCAGGCTTGGACAATGAGTTTGTTCAGGTTTATTGTTTGTGTAGTTTTTGAGAGGCTTCGAGGCTTGTGCTTGTTTAGGGGACAGGCTTATTGGAATTTTGTTTGCTTGGAATTTTGAGGCAGGTTATGTTTGATTGTGCTTGGCTTGAAGCAGTTTACAGGGTTTTATGCTTGAAGGCTTGCTTCTGTTATGTGTTTTAGGCAGGATGCAAGGCTTGAGGGCTTATCAGTTTGCTTGCTTGTTTGAGGCAGGATTTGATAGGCTGGAGGTTTTATGCAGGTTGGGTGCAGTTTGTAACTTATGCAGGCCAACTTGGTTTGCTTGCTCCTTTGTTTCTGGTATAGGCAGGTTGTGTTATATTTTTCTATGTGTTATTTGTATTCTGCCCCCTTTGGTTCTGAACTGAACTCTTTGTTATATATTTCTATATTCTAAGCCTGCCTAAAAAATTGTAAGCCTGCTACTTTTTTACTCCCTTTCTCTCTCTCCAGAAAGCATATCTTTGCTTAGAATATCTTTCTTTTCTGAAAAGGTTTTTGGCCAGAAAATGATGAAAAATTCTTTTACAAGTTTGCTTGCATTTTGTCTTTCCTCTGCATATCTTCTTACCTCCAGATTTTCTGCATTGCTTTTGTGTACTTGTTGACAGCTTTATTGAAAGCTTCTTTGACAGCTTGGTTGACATCTCTTTTTGACAGTTTTGTTGACAGCTTTGCACTTGTGACTTAGTTTGCCCATTTTGACAATTTGGTCTGCCTAGTTTGATAATGCAATTCAGTTTGGATTTATCCAGCTTGTTTGGCATTTTGCTTAATTGATTCATATGCTTGTAAACATTTTACTTCCCTCTTTGTGAACCAAGAAGAGACATCTTCTTGCGATTTGCAGAGAGGACGAACAAACTGATTCTGGCCAAAACCTTTAATGATGAGTTTTAATTATCTGTCTGAGAATGCCTTTTTAATTTTAACTGTATTGACTTCTTCCTTTTTTGTCTTTGCAGGTAAATATCAGTTGAGCAAAGGAAGCAGCAGTAGCAGATGAAGACTTCAAGCAACTTAGGATATAGATTTAATTTATTTTTAATCATTTTAATAAATGTCATTGTAACACTGTAAATAAATTTACTGTATCAAATAGACATTTGTAACAACAATTGAAAATGAATAAAAAATCCTTTGTCAGTTAATTCTTTTAATTCTTCTGCACTTGTTTATTTAATTACTTAAATTTCTTGAATTATAATAATTGGAAGTTATCCCAATAATTTTAACTTAGAAATTATAAATAATCAACAAACGCCCGGCGTTCCAAACATCCAAAAGCATTGCACAGTTAAACAAACAAGCGTCCATACGTCTTTCACTTCACTGATTAACCCAACACTTCAAACTCTCAATCAGAAGCCTCAACCTTTTATCCCAGATGTTTAGGTTTTGGGAAACAAACAGAAATCTTGCACAAACGTCAAAACTATGTGACAGTCAATTGAAAAGAACTGTGGAATTAATTCCTTCTGAGAATGCGCGCGCAAACCCTAATTTAGGGATTTACTATTAAAGAAGCGTATGTTCGATCAAACCATGAGCCAAACCTAACCAAATCACTAAAAACCCTAATAATCTGTTTGACTGATTCAAGAGTCAATGGAAACCCTAATTTTGTCTGACTGATGAGAAAAGTCAGTTTGACCGATTCTTAAGCGAATCAGAAAAATCAGGAAAAACCTGAAGCTGTGATTTCTTGTGAAAAAGAGAGGGCAAATTTTGGGGTACAACAATTGCCCCTGTTCAATCTTCTTGAACCTGAAGAGTTAGATTGGCAGGTTTGCCGTTCGCGACTCGAAGGTAAAAGGAGATTGGACACTAGAGTGCCCAAAAAATTTGCACTCGTTAAAGCGTAGTTTGATGGAATGGGATTAAAGATGCCATTTGGAGATGGGCTTAAAGATGCCATCTGGAGATGTGACAGAATCTTGTCGGGGGATGGGCTTAGAGATGCCATCTGGAAATTATTGGTATGATGACGGGCTTATAGATGCCATCTGAAGGTGATTGTATCTTGTCGGAGATGGGCTTGTAGATGCCATCCAAGAAGGTTTGTTGAACTGTATGTTGTCGGTGAGCGGGTGAGTATCAGAAAGGTATCCATGTTTGGAACATCTCTGAACTAGGGATCTGAATAAGCAATGAATTGACATCCATGTTTGGAATCATCCGTAAACTGTTTTCAGAAGTTGTGAAGTTGAATAAGTAATAGGTTGACATCCTTGTCTGGAAGCACCCGTGAATTGTTTTCAAAAATTGAGGTTGAATAAGCAATAGATTAACATCCGTATTTGGAGAACCCGTAAACTGTTTTCAGAAGTCTGGAATCTGAACAAGCGATAGGTTAACATCCGTATCTGGAGAACCCGTAAACTGTTTTCAGAAGTCTGGAATCTGAACAAGCGATAGGTTAACATCCGTATCTGGAGAAACCGTAAACTGCTTTCAGAGGTCTTGGAGTTAAATAAGCATGAGTTGGTCGAGTAGATATTTGTTCTGTCTGGTTTTGGGTATTAATATCTGACCTGAGAAAGAAAGATAGTTTTCCTGGCTTGTTACATGTATTAATCTTCAATCTCTACAGGTATTGTGATGTCGGGAATGGGCATACAGATGCCATTTGGAGATATGATGGATAGTTGTTGGAGATGGGCTTAAAGATGCCATCCAAGAATTCTTGTTGAATTGTAATTTGGTAAGTTGAAAGAAGGAACCTATGTAGGGTTTTCTATTGATGAGTCCGTGTAAAATTGCATCTGGATTTGAGAAGGAACCGGTGTAGGGTTGCCTGATGATGAGTCCGTGTAAAACTGCATCTGGGAAAGAGAAGGAACCGGTGTAGGGTTGCCTGATGATGAGTCCGTGTAAAACTGCATCTGGATTTAAGAAGGAACCGGTGTAAGGTTGCCTGATGATGAGTCCGTGTAAAACTGCATCTGGGAAAGAGAAGGAACCGGTGTAGGGTTGCCTGATGATGAGTCCGTGTAAAACTGCATCTGGATTTGAGAAGGAACCGGTGTAGGGTTGCCTGATGATGAGTCCATGTAAAACTGCATCTGAATTTGAGAAGGAACTGGTGTAGGGTTGCCTGATGATGAGTCCGTGTAAAACTGCATCTTGGAAAGAGAAGGAACCGGTGTAGGGTTGCCTGATGATGAGTCCGTGTAAAATTGCATCTGAATTTGAGAAGGAACCGGTGTAGCGTTGCCTGATGATGAGTCCGTGTAAAACTGCATCTGGGAAAGAGAAGGAACCGGTGTAGGGTTGCCTGATGATGAGTCCGTGCAAAACTGCATCTGGATTTGAGAAGGAACAGGTGTAGGGTTGCCTGATGATGAGTCCGTGTAAAACTGCATCTGGGAAAGAGAAGGAACCGGTGTAGGGTTGCCTGATGATGAGTCCGTGTAAAACTGCATTTGGATTTGAGAAGGAACCGGTGTAGGGTTTCCTGATGATGAGTCCATGTAAAACTGCATCTGAATTTGAGAAGGAACTGGTGTAGGGTTGCCTGATGATGAGTTCGTGTAAAACTGCATCTTGGAAAGAGAAGGAACCGGTGTAGGGTTGTCTGATGATGAGTCAGTGTAAAATTGCATCTGAATTTGAGAAGGAACCGGTGTAGCGTTGCCTGATGATGAGTCCGTGTAAAACTGCATCTGGGAAAGAGAAGGAACCGGTGTAGGGTTGCCTGATGATGAGTTCGTGTAAAACTGCATCTGGATTTGAGAAGGAACTGGTGTAGGGTTTCTTCATGATGAGTCCGTGTAAAACTGCATCTGGATTTGAGAAGGAACCGATGTAGTGTTGCCTGATGATGAGTCTGTGTAAAACTGCATCTGAATTTGAGAAGGAACCGGTGTAGGGTTGCCTGATGATGAGTCCGTGTAAAACTGCATTTGAATTTGAGAAGGAACCAGTGTAAGGTTGCTTCATGATGAGTCCGTGTAAAACCGCATCTTGGAAAGAGAAGGAACCAGTGTAGGGTTGCTTCATGATGAGTCCGTGTAAAACTACATCTGAATTTGAGAAGGAACCGGTGTAGGGTTGCTTCATGATGAGTCCGTGTAAAACTGCATCTTAGAAAGAGAAGGAACCGGTGTAGGGTTGCTTCATGATGAGTCCGTGTAAAACTGCATCTGAATAATTGTTAATGATAGCCTTTTATTCTTATCCTGAAAAGGAAAAAATGTTAGCTAAACACAAAGTTATGTTGCATGATATGTATGATGCAATGAATTGCGTTTCGTCAATGTTTATGATATGAATGTAATGGATGCGCATGTAAATTAAGTAGCTGTCTTGCTGAGGAAGACAAATCCTGGATAATGAAATCTTTGACCGCTATCGGGGAAAGTGAATCCTTGACTGCTGTAGGGGATTGAAAATCCTTTGATCGTTTAAAATGAGAAGTCCTGGGACCGCTGTTGGGGAATCAGGATCTTGGGTTGTATGCCAATCTACTAGGGATTCCTGTCTTGAGGAGATCTTCACTGGGGAATATCTGAATACCCTGTGAGGAACTGAGAATGGGAGTCTTCATTCTGCTTAGGGAATATTGAAAACTCTATGGGGAGAATGTTTATTCTGCTTGGGAAAAAAGTTTAGGAGTCTTAGTCGTCTGTTGCTCTAATGGGGAGTCGAAGTTGAACTGATATCTGGTCGGGTTCAGGTTTCGCAGTAACTTGCTGGGGATTGTAGAGTAGTCTACTGGAGAAGAGGATTTGTGGTCCTTTGATTTGTAATAGTCGGAGAGGCAAACTCAAGCTAGGGAATAATCCTATGAGAAGGGTTTTGGGGAGATTTGTCACTGCCCCCGGTAGCAAGTGCTTGTGACACTGCCTGGAAAAGTTTGATTGTATGTAACCCTTTGATGAGATTGACGTTTAAATGCCCCCAGTGTCGGAGATGGATACTTGCCCCTTGTTATCCTGCAATTGAGTGATTTCTTGAAATCTTGACTGGACTGCCCCAGTTTTTTGAAAGATTTGTTGAAATCTTGACTGGACTGCCCCAGGTTAACTGAGCTTGGAAAGATTTGTTGAAATCTTGACTGGACTGCCCCAGGTGTGCTGGATAGTGACATGTCATGCCCCCTTGTTGGTAGGGGATTCGTCAATGGAAGTGTCATACTTTTTGAAGTGATTTTGCTCACTGAGAGAACTTTCGTTCATCGGATATTCATTGTGTGAATTTCTCCGCTGCCAAACAAATAGCCAAATGCAAACAGTGATATTCAAGTAATGCAAAGTTTATGTCTGTCTCGAAGTTTTAAAAAATGGGTTTTTTAGCAGAAAAATTTTTATAAGACAAATTCAACACAAGATTTAGAGCAAAGACTTACAGGATTCATAATACCTTTTGTAACAGTATGCTTTCGAACTAACCCATGCTTCAATTAGGACTTTTGAAGGGTTGTAACGTGGCTTGGTTCACGGTTTAAGAAACAATGGATAAAGGCGCAGTATATTTGTACCCACCCGCTCTTCGTGATGTTCTTCAATCCTAAACTCAGTTAATTGTGCGTCGCACTCTATTCGAGTTTGGAACGACTTTTGGGTGATGGTTCACCAATTGAATTTATTGGGAAGGCAGTCATCATTTTTTTTTGCAACATTTTTCATGTTGTTGAGGATTTGTAATGACCTCGTTCTTTTGATTTGTTATCCCTAACTTTTGCCTGATTGTTCCTGTTTTCGAGATTACAGTCAGCGGGATGCCCCAGCTTTCTTAAGCCTCCTTTATAGGTTTTGGCTCAGTGGGATTTTATTCTCTCTCTTTTTTTTTTAGAGATAATGACTGCCTATACGATAAGGAACCACCATTGTCTTTTGATTCCAGAGGAATGTTTTTTGATGTCGTTCGTTGTATTACGAACTAAGAGTTTGCGACTTCAATGCGCATCTTTTTTTAATTAACTGAGAGACTACCCTGCCCCAGGTTTAAATCAAAGGTTTTGAATTGTTTAAAACTGAAAACTCCTACTTCTTTGGCTCGAAGGGGTTGACTAGGGATTATCTTCCTTATAACTCCAGTGTTTAGGATTTGAAAGAAACGCCTGTACATCGTCAGCAAGGTCTGTTCAAAAGCATACTGTATGAGATTATGGTATTGTTTCGTCATCCTCCCTCTAAAGGCTTGTAGCTTTTTATCAAGAGTTAAATAATCATAAAGAAAGCATAAGAGTAGTGAAAACAAATGGATGAATTCAAGACAAACATATGCAATGCATTAATGAAACAAAGTTTGACATTAATAGATAATTGTTTGAATAACAAAAGAGATTACAACTTGAAAATTCAAATGGAACAAAGACGCTCTCAAGATTTTCCAAAGGAGCATTGATTATGCAGGAGTCTCCGGAGGACAAAACTCAATCTCCTTGGCATCAATCAAATTCTGAATCTTGTACTTCAATGCCCAACAATCGTTAGTATCATGCCCGGGACTGTCAGAATGATAAGCACATGTGGCCTTAGGATTGTAGTTAGGAGAAGAAGTCTTGGGGTTTGGATAAGTCCCTATCAATGCAATCATATTCATCTTCAACAAGTGTTGCAGCGCTTGAGACAACGGCATGTTGATGTTGGTGAACTGTCTCTTAGGCTCGTCTGGCCTTCGTTGATTTCCCTTTTGCTATTGTCGGTGTGACGTAGAACCAGAGATCAGGACTGCCCCTACGTGCTGGTCACGGTGACTCTTTTGACTGTTCACAGCATTAGACTCTTTCTTATCATTGTAGGGAATTTTCTGAGCATCAGAGGGTGTAGCTCCTTGGATCTTTCCACTTTTGATTCCAGCTTCGACCCTTTCGCCGGGTAGTATTAGCTCGGTGAACCCGACTAAGGAGCTTCCAATTAAGTGATTGAAGAGAGGCCCTGTAAAAGTTCCCATGAAGATGTCAATCAGCTCTCTGTCAGTTAAAGGGGGTTGCACCCTACCAGCCAGATCTCTCCACTTTTGAGCGTATCCCTTGAAGTTCTCGTCAGAACCCATGGTCATGTTCTCCAATTGCACACGAGTTGGTGCAAGATCAGCATTGTATTGATACTGTTTGTAAAAAGCAGCAGCTAAGTCCTCCCAGGTGTGGATGCGAGAACTCTCCAATTGATAAAACCACTCGAGTTGAGTCCCTACCAGGCTTTCTTGGAAGAAATGGATCCAAAGCTTTGGATCAGTTGTGTATGGTTGAATCTTGCGGGCATAAGACTTCAGGTGCATCTTAGGGCAAGAAACTCCATCGTACATGGAAAAGGTATGGACCTTGAACTTTGGTGGGATGACCAATCCAGAAACTAAACCTATGTCTCCTAAATCCAAGCCAGGTATTTGTTGAATCTCCATAGCATTGAGGCGATCCTCCAACTGTTTGTATTTGTCATCAGCGGGAGGATATTGTTCTTCGGAGTAGTCAGCTTCATCAATCTCCAAATTGTGATCTTCTTCAAGACTATCCCCTATGTTGGATGGAGTTGCAAGGTCTAGGGTTTTAGGTCTTCTTCTGAAGTTCAGGATGCTCGTTGCCTTCTTGGACTTCTTCTTCTTGTCTTTGAGAAGGAGAGCTTTCAGATCCTCTTTCCCTTTACCCATAGCCAGAAGCATTTGTTGGAATTGAGCGTTTTGAGCTTGAAGATCTTTCACCGTTTGTTCCATATCCATCTTACTGAAATAAACAGTAGGAAGATAAGGAGACATGTATGGGAGAAACCTGTTATGCAATGATATGTATGATATATGTATGCAATGTTTTCAAGGATTTCTTGGGGTAACCACAAGAAAATGTTAGAGGTTAAACTTTGATCAACATCTTTGATTGGAGAACTTTGTAATGGTGGATGTCTTTCCACGAGAATCAAGCTCACCATGTCATGTGGGTCATAGCCCCTGATTCAAGTTGTTTCACTTGATCTTTAACGGCATTTGTTTAGAGGAAAATGAAACCTCTTACCCTTTGGTAGACGTCTGGTTCAACGTGACCCTGCATCAAAAGACCCTCGAGATCTTTGAAATGGTTATTGAAAATGCTATGGTATGATGTCATGATGTTATGTACATGTATGCAAAAGCAAATAAGTGTATATACAGGTAATCATATTCACACAAAGCAAACAAGTCCTTAGGTTTAGGCTTGCGTGGGTTTGTAGGTAAGTACCCTCTTGAAGTTAGTTGGCTCATCCTGTCCTAAAATAGAAACCGGGTTCTAAGGAGCTCAATCTCATTGGATTATTTTCTATGTTCATTGTTTTGGTTTAGCCACTTAACTGGCGACCAAAATATTCCAAGAAAACAATCCTCAATGAGTGTAGTATTGAGTATCTACCAACTTCGGACTGCACCAAAGTCGGTCATCTCACTATCCCTAAAAAGGCTAAGATGGTCAAGTAAGGTTCTAGAGTTCGTTAGTGCTTCATGACATCGCTCAGCGGCCCCATATTCTCCTTGACTACTCAAGGGCTACCGGTACTCACAAATATGTCACACTAACATAGCTACTGCTTCAACCATGTCGGTATACCCCGCACAGTTCCCTCACAGTTTATTACTATTTACCTAAAAAGGTGCCCCCAAATCCGGGTGTAGGATTTACAAGAAACCCAAACAAGGAACCAAAAAAGTAAAGCAATCAAAGCAAGCATGTATAGGTGATCTAAAACCCTAAGGTAACCCCACTTTTAGAAATTTCCCCAGCATAGTCGCCAGTTCTGTGATACGGTGGGAGAACTGACTTGAGGTTTTGCGTTTGTGTTCGCACTTGTTCGGTTTAGCAAGAGTCGCCACCGACTTTTTATTTATCCTAAGGAAAGGTCAAAAAGCACAGGAAAGACCTTTGAGATGTTTTCGTGGGTTCGGGGGGTAGATTATGAAAAGGGAAGGTGCTAGCACCCTTTTCATCCATGGTTATCCATGGGCTCTTAGTTACTTGTTTTTATATCACTTGCCTTGATTTTCAATTGTTTGAAATGGTGCTTTGTGTGTGTGGTTTTGAAAATGTTTTGAAAAATATGCCTTGTCTAGGAAACCATCGTAACAATTCTTTACTCGAATGTTTTACAAAGGTGTTTGTCTTTTTGAAAAGATGTTTCAATGTTTTTGAAAGTTTGTTTTGAAAATGTGTGGAGATGTGTGTTTGAAAATGGGCAAGGATGTTTTGCAAGTTTGATCAAGTAACTAAGAGTTGTCTAACCTAATTTTACTCAAAGATCTTTCTCATGTTTTAACCCTTTTAACAGTGTTGTTTCACCATTGTATTTGATGAACAACCTTGTGTTAGGATGTTAACGGGACGAGCACGGGTCATCGTATACAATCATTGAAGGCAACTTGTGAGACGCTCTAGCAATTTTTGTAAGGGACGAGATCGTTTTATCGAAGGCAACATCGAGGGTCATCAAGGGACTAACGATCTTTGTTTATTGAAGGGACGTTTGCTAGAGTGTCTCATACTCGAGGGACATGATTGCATTTTTCCGAGGCAACAAGAGAGGTTACCCTAGAGGTGCGAGTGTGAATTGTGTATTGATTTTCATGCATTTATCTTTGTGTTAGGTTATCTAGCGGTTGATTTTGAATCTTCGCATACAAACCCTAATTACTATACAGTATATAGAAAGCGATAAATTGCGGGAATTTAAAGTCTAAGCTATTACAAATAAATATCCGGGGATGGGGGTACAAATGTTTACAAATGGGCATGAGTCTTATCAGGATAGTAGTGTCCAAATATTATTTACAACCAAATCGAATCGTCGCATTCTCAATGTAAAAATATAGCAAAGTATAAGGATAAAAGAGAATCAAAAGTATTTGTGAAATGTATATGATTATTTACAAGTGATCAAAATGTTAATTTAATGTATTATTAAGTATTTTTGTGTTTTTTGTTAATTATATAAACAAAAGGTTTAATTAAAAAAAGGAAATATTTAACCTTAAAAATCTATTTTTTTAATGTATTTTTTATTAATGTTTTATATACAAGGTTTAAATTAAACAAAAAAAGGTTTTAATAAAAAAAATTGTTAACCTAATAAATCTAATATTTACATATTTTTGTAAAAGGTAATAAACATTAAGAAAAGTTTTGTACAAAAAATGATATATTGTTTTTCTTAACAAAATAAATTATATAAAAAGAAATGGAATAATGTGATAACAAAAAAAAGGAGGGGTACCAGTTTGTATATAAAAAAAGAGTGGGCTTTAGGTGTTAATATGAGGGACAGGCCCAAGCAACAAAAACAAACAGATTTAAGTAAAGGGGGGGGGGGGGGGGGGTATGCGCCAGAATCTTGGGCTTAAGGGTTTGTTTTCAAGGGACAGGCCCAAACGCTTGTGACAATTTTTGTTTAGGGTTCACTTTGTTTTGTTTCAGAACTTAGGGTTACAAAGTTTTGGAACGGCGCCGCTCTTCATCTTCTTCATCGTTCTCTTCCTTGCTCTCAACAGAGCTTCTGATGTCCTCCACTCGCCTCAGCCGCCGGACGCCACCTCCATCCTCCTCTTTTCACGGTCGTATAGGCAATGATGAAAAAAAGGTAATAATTTTTGTTTTTCACGATTTAGGGTTTCAAAACTCGTGCATGTTATTGATTTTACATATTCTGATCTTCTATGTTATTTATGTTTGTGTGAGGTGTTAAAAAAGAAAAGGGAAGAGCAATTTATACCTTGGTTCTGCTTTTTGGAAAGGAGGAGGAGAGTTTGGACAGGAGGCGTCTTAGGCGGCCAAGGCGTGGGACTGGTGATGTGCTTGCTTGCTGGCTTGCTTCCTGGTATTTTGTATCTTTAACCTTCGTTTAGTGATGATGCTATAATCTGAAAACCCTGTATGATTTGCTTTTTCCTCTCTTCCTATCTGAATGCTTGCCTTGTTGTTTGGATACTTGATGATTATTCTGTGATGAGCTTGGCTCTGAGAAAACTTGTTATTGTTCTGACTTTCTTCCTCTCTTTTGCTTGATGATGATAGCTCTGAAATGCTTGTTTGTTTGATCTTGTGATGAACTTCTTGTTCTGAGGATGCAAGTGTTGTTTGGATATTTTGGATTTGCTTGAGTTTGGATTTGAAATGAAGGCAGATTGAAGGCTATGCAGGCTTGGACACTGAGTTTGTTCAGGTTTATTGTTTGTGGTTTTTGAGAGGCTTCAAGGCTTGTGCTTGTTTAGGGGACAGGCTTGTTGGAATTTTGTTTGCTTGGAATTTTGAGGCAGGTTCTGTTTGATTGTGCTTGGCTTGAAGCAGTTTACAGGGTTTTATGCTTGAAGGCTTGCTTCTGTTATGTGTTTTAGGCAGGATGTAAGGCTTGAGGGCTTATCAGTTTGCTTGCTTGTTTGAGGCAGGCTTTGATAGGCTGGAGGTTTTATGCAGGTTGGGTGTAGTTTGTAACTTATGCAGGCCAACTTGGTTTGCTTGCTCCTTTGTTTCTGGTATAGGCAGGCTGTGTTATATTTTTCTATGTGTTATTTGTATTCTGCCCCCTTTGGTTCTGAACTGAACTCTTTGTTATATATTTCTATATTTTAAGCCTGCCTAAAAAACTGTAAGCCTGCTACTTTTATACTCTCTTTCTCTCTCTCCAGAAAGCATATCTTTGCTTAGAATATCTTTCTTTTCTGAAAAGGTTTTTGGCCAGAAAATGATGAAAAATGCTTTTACAAGTTTGCTTGCACTTTGTCTTTCCTCTGCATATCTTCTTACCTCCAGATTTTCTGCATTGCTTTTGTGTACTTGTTAACAGCTTTATTGAAAGCTTCTTTGACAGCTTGGTTGACATCTCTTTTTGACAGTTTTGTTGACAGCTTTGCACTTGTGACTTAGTTTGCCCATTTTGACAATTTGGTCTGCCTAGTTTGATAATGCAATTCAGTTTGGATTTATCCAGCTTGTTTGGCATTTTGCTTAATTGATTCATATGCTTGTAAACATTTTACTTCCCTCTTTGTGAACCAAGAAGAGACATCTTCTTGTGATTTGCAGAGAGGACGAACAAACTGATTCCGGCCAAAACCTTTAATGATGAGTTTTAATTATCTGTCTGAGAATGCCTTTTTAATTTTAACTGTATTGACTTCTTCCTTTTTTGTCTTTGCAGGTAAATATCAGTTGAGCAAAGGAAGCAGCAGTAGTAGATGAAGACTTCAAGCAACTTAGGATATAGATTTAATTTATTTTTAATCATTGTAATAAATGTCATTGTAACACTGTAAATAAATTTACTGTATCAAATAGACATTTGTAACAACAATTGAAAATGAATAAAAAATCCTTTGTCAGTTAATTCTTTTAATTCTTCTGCACTTGTTTATTTAATTACTTAAATTTCTTGAATTATAATAATTGGAAGTTATCCCAATAATTTTAACTTAGAAATTATAAATAATCAACAAACGTCTGGCGTTCCAAACATCCAAAAGCATTGCACAGTTAAACAAACAAACGTCCATACGTCTTTCACTTCACTGATTAACCCAACACTTCAAACTCTCAATCAGAAGCCTCAACCTTTTATCCCAGATGTTTAGGTTTTGGGAAACAAACAGAAATCTTTCACAAACGTCAAAAACATGTGACAGTCAATTGAAAAGAACTGTGGAATTAATTCCTTCTGAGAATGCGCGCGTAAACCCTAATTTGGGGATTTACTGTTAAAGAAGCGTCTGTTCGATCAAACCCTGAGCCAAACCTAACCAAATCATTAAAAACCCTAATAATCTGTTTGACTGATTCAAGAGTCAATGGAAACCCTAATTTTGTCTGACTGATGAGAAAAGTCTGTTTGACCGATTCTTAAGCCAATCTGAAAAATCAGGAAAAACCCGAAGCTGTGATTTCTTGTGAAAAAGAGAGGGCAAATTTTGGGGTACAACACCTGGCATGTCTTCATATGACCAGGCAAAGATCTCAACATAATCATGCAACAACTGAATCAGATGCTCCTTGACACTCGGCTCTAGATTGGAACCCACCTTTATTTATATTTTATCCTCCTCGATACCCAAAATGATTGTACCTACCGGTTCCTCATGAGGCTGAATATCTCTTTCCTCTTGTTGTAGTAGTCTGGCTAATTCTCCCGGTACTTCACAATCTTCCTCACCTTCGTCTTCGGCTTGGTAGATTAGATCCTTAGATTCATAAAAGGCCATAGCAGTATCGTTACCCATGGGATCCGGAATGGAGGGGTACCTGCATTTGTGAGTGTGGGTGTGTGTAAGGGTATAGCCATCCTTTTAAAATAAAACGTAAAAGAAAAAACAATGAGAACAAAAAGTTTGTATGTGAAAAACGTCTATGATTTATTGAATGTCATATGAAGATGAAATAAAAACCCTTACAAATGGACAATTGTGCCTCGGGCAAGACACAAGGTTTTAACTGTGCGAAATGTTTGTGAATATTACAAGTCCAACAGAAATGTAAAAGACAGATTACTGAGGGATGAAAGTTATTGGGACAAAGTCTCTGGCTTCCCAATTGCGGAGTCCTCCATTGACAATGGGAAATATCCAATCCTCCAAGTTGCAATCCTCTTCACCGTCTTCCACCGCACTGACCTCTCGGTTGATAATCTTCAAGGGTGGCCTTCCAGCACGGGCACAGCGCACAACCTTCTGAGCACTTGAAGTAAACCCTAATCCAAACTTGTTAGATTTGTACAGAATATCCAGAAGTTCCCCCCAGATGGTGCATCCACCCTCTTCTATTACTGCTTTGGCATCCTTTAGAGATGACATCCGGAGCGGAGGTCTTGTGACCTTGGGGACCTGGGACACCATCTTGGTTACTCCTACCTCTTGAGAGACTTCTTCGAAAAGTTGAAAATGAGTTTCAATGAACTCGCCGTCTAATTCTACATACCGAAAAGAATTGAGGTGGCTAATCATATACTCTTCCTCTTCGTGGACTGTGATAATCATTCCATGGACCGGATATTTCAGCATCTGGTGCAGTGTAGAGGTGATAACACCGGCATTATGGATCCACGGTCATCCTAGAAGACATGAGTAAGAGGGGCGGATGTCCATTACATAAAAGGTTTAGTTGAAAGTTTGAGTCCCAACCTTTATGGGGATATCCACTTCCCCGTGCACCATCCTCTTTGATCCATCAAATGCTCTCACGACTATGTCACTGGGTTTCAACGTTAATCCTTTGCAGTCTAGTTTGTCGAGAGCTTTCTTCGGTAAAACATTCAAAGATGAACCAGTGTCCACTAAGACATAGGCCAGAGTTGTTCCTCTACATTCCATAGAGACATGTAATGCCTCGTTGTGATTTCTTCCCCTTGGTGTCAGATCATCATCCGAGAAGCCTAGACCATTATCCGCCATCAAGCTGGCCACGCAATCTTGAAATTGGTCAGTAGACGTCTCTTGAGGCACATGGGTTGTCTTCAAAAACTTCACCAGAGCTTTCGCATGTGCCTCTGAGCATAGTAACAAAGCTAGCATGGAGATTTTGGAGGGAGTTTTCCCCAACTGTTCAACTACGTCATAGTCTCTCTTCTTTATTATTCTCAGGATCTCCTCCATTTCCTTCTTGGAGGTTTCGGGGATAGTCATTTGTTGAGCCTTCGTCCAGACAGGCTCTTCTAGAATACTTTTTCCTCGAGTTTCAGCAGTAGGAGTATTGGTAGGGATAACAGTAGGGGTTGTGTCGTCTTTGTTGATAGGAGCACTTGCAGATATGATTATTGGAACGGAGGTAACCTTTGGAGCAGCCACGGGTCCAAAAATTGCCTTTGGAGGGGAAATTTCTGGAGAGAAGATTCTACCGCTTCGGGTAATCTTACTGGTTCCGGAAATATTGCTAATGTCGAATTCTTCTTCAATGGAGTTTATCTCTTCCGCCGCCAGCCTATCTTGTTTGATATCATGGTAGTAGATGTCTCCACCGTAATTCCACGGCATTATTTTGTCTGATTCATACGGGACTGGACCAGGCATTGTGATTATAAGAGGAGTAGTTTTTGGAACCGATGTAATCCTAACGGGTCTTTTGGGGACCCAGGAAGAATTCGCGGAGATTGTGATGATTGAAATGTATTCAACAAGAACAGGTGAAACAGGAGTACTTTCAAACATAATCTCTTTGTTGTCTATCAAGTGTTGAATGCCTGTTTTCAACAAAGGGAAAGCAGTTGGTGAAGATAAGCAAAGATGGCAGTCTTCATTACAACCTGGGAATACACCGGCTTTCAACAAGTTTATCTTAATGATTAGGAGTGGAGTCAAGAGTTCATCAACTGTGGTAACAAACAAATCTTTTTCAATAGCATTGGTGTTGTGACCATGCCTAGGCATAGGAGCAGAAATGACGTTTGGCTTCTCGGGCGCATCAAACTCAATCTTTTTTGCCTCTATAAGGTCTTGAATCTTGTTTTTCAGGGCCCAACAGTTGTTGGTGTCATGACCTGGACTTTCAGAATGATATGCGCAGCGGTCATTTGGGTGATAATAAGGGGACGCTGTGTTGGGGTTTTTTGGGGCTTCTTTCAGAGTTGCCAAATTGGATTTCAAAAGATGCGGTAAAACCTAGGCTAGAGTTATATTGATTCTGGTGAATTTCCGGACTGGCCTTTCTACCCTCGGTTGATTACTTCTTGGTTGATCAGATGTAGGCTTTGGGATCATAACAGCTCCTACCATTGGTCGACGTTCAACTCTCCTTTGATTCCTTTGTGGGTAAATAGCAGATACCTCCTTTTTCCAAGTGAAATTCTTTCTCACAGCTATAGAGGCAAACGAATCCTTATGAATCTTTCCACTTTTTATGTAGGCTTCCACCCTCTCTCCGGTTAGTATTAACTCAGTAAATCCTGCAGATGAGCTTCCAATCAGATGGTTGAAGAAAGGGCCTGATAGAGTGCCTAAGAACATATCCACCAACTCCCTTTCAGACAGAGGGGGTTGTACTCTCCCAGCTAGATCTCTCCATTTCTGCGTGTAATCCTTGAAACCCTCATTTGAAGCCATAGCCATACTCTGAAGTTGAGTACGGGTAGGCGCCAAATCTGCATTATACTGGTATTTCTTATAGAAAGTTACGGCAAGATCTTCCCAGTTGTGGACGTCTGCCCTTTCCAATTGGTAAAACCAATCGAGTTGTGTTCCAGATAGACTATCTCGAAAAAAATGCACCCATAGGTCTTTATCGGTGGAGTGCGGCTGGATCTTTCTCACATATGATTGGAGGTGCATCTTAGGACATGACACCCCATCATATTTTGCAAACAACGACACTTTGAACTTCGATGGGATCACAATTCCGACACTAGTCCCAATTCTTCAAAGTCTAGACCTGGTACCCTTTGTATTTACATAGTGTTCAAATGCTCTTCAAGATGTTTGTACTTATCATCAGCTGGAGGATACTACTCCTCGGAGTAGTCTTCCTCTTCTTCCTCCTCTTCAGATTCTGACGGAACCGCTGTTTCCTTTCCTTTTCCTTCATCAGAGGTTGTTGCGAAATTCAAGGTTCTTCTAGTCTGTCCTTGAAACCTTCTCCCCATGATTACAACACCGGTTGGTTTCTTCTCTTTCTTCTTCTTCTCTTTGGCCAACAAAGTTTTCAATTCCTCTTGTCCTTCGGCTAGGGTCATGAGTAACTGTTGAAACTGCGTGTTTTGAACTTGAAGATCTTTGACCGTCTATTCGAGATCCATCTTACTGAAATAAATAGTAGAGAGATGAGGAAACTCATTGTAAAAGACATTTTATGTTATGATGAATGAAGATGCAATATGCAAATGATTCCAAGGAAAATTAGAGATTTAAATTTGTTCAAACCAAAAAAGAACACACGTCATATTAAAAATCCAAGTTTGAATACATCATGCCTCCTTGGGCTTTTAATTAAAGAAACAAAATACAACCGAACTCCTAAGACAAAAATACTGAACGCATCCTCTTTAGAGCAATGTAGGCATTTAGGTTTTTCTCTTCATGAAGCAGTTTGGTGAGCTCTAGAACCTTCTTCTCACTGGCGTAATACTAGGCTTCAAAGGTGTCTTGCTCTTCCTTCAACTGAACCCAAGCTTTCTGCAGGTCTTCGAGATAGGTAGGCATGTCGGGATGAAGAATGGTGTATGGGACGTCTCCTTCAATAACAGGCTCAATGATGACAGGAAGGATGGGAGGGTAAGGCATCAAGAGACTCTGGGAACGAGCCCGTACCCACTTAAGGTAAGGCTCGAGAGGGATAGAGTTTTTATGTCCCAGAGTCCTACTGTCCACCATGTTCACCATTCCCCAAGCACGTGTAAACCTCTGGCGGTAACCTTGGTGTTCTTTATCATAGTCGAACACCAGACCTTGGATGAGCATCTTATGAGGGCCGTCTCTTCGGGCATACCCAAACTGTCGAAGATCTAAGCATGGGTTGTAGGTGATACCTCCCCTAACACCAAGTAGAGGTACGTTAAGAAACTCCCCACAGCGGTCAATGATAGAGACATTTTCCAAAGATCTCGAACACCGATGGATATCAGAGTGGGTGAGAGACATCATCCTTTGAGACCAAGTCAGTCTTTACTCCTTGTTTAATGCTGACTGAGGCAAGTGCGAAGTGAACCATTTAGCGAGTAGGGGGATACAACACAAAATAATACCTCTTTTCTTCATGGTGCGGGTATGAAGGCAATGCAAGATATCTCCTAGTAAGGTTGGTATAGGATTGCGAGAGAGAAAGACCTTGATGGTGTTAACGTCTATGAATTGGTCTGAATTAGGAAACAGAACCAAACCATAAATGAGAAGAGCCAGGACGTCTTCGAAAGCTTGAAAATCCATGTCGTCCCAGAATGAACGAGCCTTTTCCAATAAAAACTTAGCTAGAAAGCCTTTAACCCCGCTTCTTGTCTCCCAATTAGTTATGATGTCGGCCCTCTTCAAATGCAAAGCTTCGGCGATAACTTTTGGTTTTGGAATCCCTTCTAGACCGGTGAATGGTATTTGATCAAGCACAGGTACCCCTAAGAGTAGAGAGAACTCTTCTAGTGTATGTACTAATTGATAGTCCGGGAAAGTGAAACAATGATGTACAGGATCAAAGAATTGGAATAGTACACACATCATCTCTTCTTGGAAGTTGGATGTAGCCAAACTGAGGAGTCGACCATATTTCTGGGTAAAAGGAGAATCCCCGGGCACTCTTGAGGCTAGCTCTTGAAGTTGGGGATGTGCTTTTACAAATCTGATTCAGATGGTGTTTCTTCGGAGGGAATCCATGTCCTACAAAATAAAAACAAAGATAAATTTCTAAATCATTGAAATGGTTAGTGAGCATGCATATGATGTTCATGATGTTTATGATGTTTATGATGTTTATGTACAAGTAAATATATACACCACAAACAAGTCCCTATGTTTTAGGCTTGCATGAGTTTTGTAGGTAAATACCCTCTTGAAGTCTAGTTGGCTCAACCTGTCCTAGCAATAGTGATCGGGTTCTAAAGGATCTCAATATCACCGACCTTTCTCTTAGGTATTGTCTTAGCATAACAATCTTTTCTTGTGGCCGAGATATCCCAAAAGTCTAGCCTCAATGAGTGTAGTGTCGAGTATCAACCATTTTTCAGCTCTACACCGAAATCAGCTATCTCACTACGTCCTAATGGCCAAGTTTGTTCAATTAGGATTCTAAAGTTAATTAGTGCTTCATGACGCCACTCAGCAGCCTCGTATTCTCCTTGATTCACCACGAGGGATACCGGTACCCACAATTGCGTCAAACTAACATAGCCATTGTTTCAACCATATTGGTCTATGCTGTACAGTCTCTACAATCTATTGTTATTTACCTAAAAATGTGTCCCAGATCCGGGTGGAGGATCAAAGCAAACATAACACAAAGAACTGAATATAAAGCACACAAATCAAATAATTAAAGCAAGTAAAGGTGATCTAACCCTAAGGTAACCCCACTTTTACACCATTCCCCAGCAGAGTCGCCAGTTCTGTGATACGGTGGGAGAACTGACTTGAGGGTTTTGCGTTTGTGTTTTCAAATGTTGCGGTTTAGCAAGAGTCGCCACCGACTTTTCTTTTATCCAATAAGGAAAGGCGAAAAAGCACAGGAAATACCTTTAGAGATGTTTTTGAGTTCGGGGGGTAGATTATGAAAAGGGAAGGTGTTACCACCCTTTTCATCCATGGTTTTCCATGGGCTCTTAGTTACTTGCTAGATCACTTGCTTTTTGTTTTGAAATTGTGCTTTTTGAAAGTATTTTGTAAAATAGGCCATTCGTTTAGGCAATCTTTGTAATGATTCTCGTTCGTAATAATGTATACAAAGATGTTTGTCTTTTTGAAAATGTTTCTAATGTTTGTAAGATGTGTCTGTTTGTTTTGAAAATAGCAAGGATATTGGCTATTGAGAGTGAGCAAGTAACTAAAAATAATCTACCTAGTCAAAAGGTCTTAGATGTGTTTTTCCTCCTCCTTTAGATGTTGCTATCTTACCATTGTTTTGATAAGAAGCCCCGTCATTAGATGTGAAGGGACAAGCATTGGGTCATCGTATGACCATGATAGCAATGTTGTGAAATGAATTAGCACATTCTCTTTAGGGACTAAGATCATTTTTGAAAGGAAACTTTGATAGCGCCATCGAGGGACTATGATCTTGTAGTTTTTCTATTCGTTTGTGCTAAGACATCCCACATGCATAACATGGCCAATTTATAAGGCAACAAGTGAGATTACCCTAAGAGTGCATGTGTGCAAGTGTGTTTGATTGCATGCATTTTCTTTTGGTGGTCTACTTGTTGATTTTATCTTGCCATACACGCCTAGTTACTAGCATTTACATTTAAAAGCGATAAATTGCAGAAATGTAAAGTCCTAAGCTATTACAATATTTAGGGGGTGGGGATACATATTTATGAATGGGGATTGCAAGTAAAAATAAAGTCCTAAATTACTATTACAACCATATAAGAATGTACAAGAAAATATGAAATAAACTTGTCTTGTTTTAAGAAAATATTTTTGATCTTTTGTTTTAAGAAACCAAAAAAAAAAGTGTAAAGGAAATACTTTTGTTGTTTTCTGATTAATGGAATGAAGAGCAATAACAAAAACAATGGAAAAGAAAAGGGGGATCAGCGTGTTGCTGATAAAAATGAAGTCAGAGGTTCTGACCCTGGCACGCTGCAAAACAGAAACCTGTTAGTGAAAATGTATAAGGTCAGAAGCTCTGAACCCACTGGGAATGTAGTTGTTCTCAAAAGTTCTGATAATAATGGCAGTAAAAACAAGCTTCAGAAGTTATGATACCACTGGCCACAAAACGGACTTCAGAAGTTCTGAGTCCACTGGAAGAACTTGGTTTCTCTCTCTATGCTAGTCAAAACATCTGTAATTTGGTTATTTCTCCACAAAACAGAAGACATGCACAGAACAGTTATAGCAGGTACCATAGCGTTTCAGAAGATAAGAAATATCAAAACTATGAATCAGAGGCAAGCATGCATTTGCTAATCCTAACTCTGAGTTCTAGTTTCTTTAAGAAGCTATGAACTGATCTATTCTCTACTTAAGCAGGCAGGTGCATGAGATCTCAGAGTATGTACAACATCAGAAACATGATATTTTGAGCATGTAAATCTGGCAATGCTTTAAGTAATGTGGTGAGGGTCAGCAGAAACTTACCTTGCCGCTGGAAGAAGTTCTGTGAATCGGAGCTAACCTCAACTCTGATGACGCTCTGAACAGCTTCTTCACGTACTCAGTAAGTTGAAAGTTTTCAACTTTTGGGGATGGCAAGGAGGTGATGTTCTGATTTCTTTGAGTGGGTGAATGGAAAATGTATAGCAATATGAACCCAGCAGCTTAAGAAGTTTCTAACGTGTGGATCAAAAACTGTGTGGATGTTTTTTTTAGTCAAGAAATGATTTAGAACAAGTGGAGTTTTGAATGTAGGGAATCAAAAGTTAATCAAGGTTTTATGTGTTGTGTTTTACAGTTCTTAGAACTCTTGGAATTTTGGCAAGAATTCAAGGCTTTTCTTTCTCAAAGTTTTGACTTCTTCTACAAATTTTTCTCTGGACCCCTTGTCAGTGACCAATGGTGTTATATTTATAGGCAAAGTGTTGTGTGTTTGAAATGTCAAGTAGCGCCAACATCATACGCTAGATGTTGACTTGCTCTTGAAGCAAGTTCCAAAAAAGGTATGATGGTTGACAGTTTTTAGCTTAGGCTGGATTAGCAAGCAATGATTAAGGAAAAGTGAACCTACGAGCAAAATGTAGCGCATGGACCCTTACCTAACCCTGCACAAAAGTATTTCTACACTACACGTGGAGAAATCCTTTAGGGAAAGACTCATAAGTGGTTGTGAGCATTAATGAGCATTAAATGATGATGAGATTTGTCAAAATCAGAAATCCTGTAATGTGAGATTTTGCATCATTGATTAACTCTGGATCAGAAGTTCCATTTTGAATAAACATCCAACTTCTGATCTTTGCATCCTGTTGCCTCAGCAAGCTCTGAAGGATTCCCCAGGTTTTCCAGTAACCTTCTTTGATTTTCCTCTGAAAAACTCTGGATTTGAAGTTCTGCTTCAGCGTAGCATCCAATCTTCTGATCCTCTTACCTTCTGGCTCCAGCATGTTATGAAGGAGTTTTCAGGCTTCGTATTACGCTTTATTACCTTTTTTACATTACTCTAGCAAACTCTGACTGAACTTGCGTAGATGCTGAAAAGCCATGTTCTGACTAAAGATTATGTGCTGAACCACGCTTACAACTTCTGACTGCTCCTGCCTGGAGGCTGGCTCAGAAGTTCTGAAGTGTCATTTTTCTTAAATACTTTAGAAAAATTCTAAGTATTTAGAATTTAACTTTTCCAAGGTAAAATTTGACTTTTGAACTTCTTGATGAAACAAACTTCATATTCCAACATGTCTTGATGAAATATGATTTTTGAGATTTGATTTTGATCAAAAAGTCAAAGTTTGACTTCTCAGTGCGTAAATGACCATTTTGCCCTTGTGAATGGCTTGCTAGGAAAGAAATGATAATTCAAGGCTTGGATTTGTATAAGAGAAAACTTGAGAATCCAGGGTGATTTCTTGAGAAATGAGAGGGAAAATTTTGGGCTACAACATAAAGGATCAAGGCTGAAGTCATGAAACAGTTCAATGTCGGATTCTTAGTTGTTACTTCTTATCCACAATGGGCTGCGAACGTGGCACCAATGCCTAAGAAGGACGGTAAAGTAAATATGTGTGTGGATTATAGAGATTTGAATAGGGCGATCCCCAAAGATGACTTTCCGCTTCCCCATATTGATGTTCTGGTTGACAATACCGTACGGCATAAGATATTCTCCTTCATGGACGATTTCTCCAGTTATAATCAAATCAAAATGACACCTGAAGACATGGAAAAAACTACCTTCGTTACACAGTGGGGCAGTTTCTGCTACAAGGTTATTCCTTTTGGGCTAAAGAATGTCGGGTCAACCTATCAGCGTGTTATGGTAGCTTTGTTCCATGATATGATTCATCACGAGATAGAGGTTTATGTTGACGACATGATAGCCAGGTCTCAGACTGAAGAAGAACACCTTAATCACTTGCAAAAACTGTTTGAAAGGCTGAAGAAGTACAAGTTAAGGCTAAACCCAAACAAGTGCACCTTTGGAGTAAGATCTGGTAAACTCCTAGGTTTCGTCGTTAGTGGAAAAGGTATTGAGATGATCCTGCAAAAGTTAAAGCTATTCAACAAATTCCAACTCCCCACACTGAGAATGAAGTTAGAGGTTTCTTGGGACGTCTAAACTATATTTCCAGATTCATTTCCCACCTAACTGCTGCTTGTGAAACAATCTTCAAATTACTGAAGAAAGATCAAGTAGTGAAGTGGAATGACGATTTTCAGATGGCCTTTGACAGAATAAAATAATATCTTCAAGAACCTCCAATTTTAATGCCATCAGTTGAAGGAAGACCTCTGATCATGTACTTAACAATGTTATAAAATTAAATGGGGTGTGTACTGGGGCAACATGACGAGTCTGGTCGAAAAGATAATGCAATATACTACCTTAGCAAAAAGTTTACCGACTGTGAAACAAGATACTCACTGCTCGAGAAAACTTGCTGCACTTTGACATGGGTTGCTCGCCTATTAAGACAGTATATGTTGACTCACACTACCTTATTGATATCTAAAATGGGTCCTATCAAATACATATTCGAGAAGCCCACTCTCTCTCGAAGAATAGCAAGATGGAAATTGGTTCTGACCGAATATGACATTCAATACACTACTCAAAAGGAAATCAAAGAAAGTGTACTAGCTGATCATTTGGCTCATCAGGATGTAGACGACTACCATTCAATGAATTTTGAGTTCCCGGACAAGAACATTATGTTAGTAACTGACTGTGAAGAACCTGGACCGGATGAAGGGCCTGAAAAAGGATCCCGATGGACTATGGTTTTTGATAGAGCTTCCAACACACTCGGCAATGGCATTGGTGCTGTGATTATTTCCCCTGAAGGATGCCGTACACCCTTCACTTCCAGACTATGTTTTAATTACAACAACAATATGGCCGAGTATGAAGCAAGCATCATGGGTATCAAGGTTGCTATTGATATGAAGATCAAGTTCTTACAAGTATACAGAGACTCAGCCTTGGTGATCATCTAGATTAAGGGACATTGGGACACGAAGCATCCTAATCTCATCCCTTACCGAGAGCATGTGTTGACATTGATCCCATATTTTGAAGAGATTACCTTTAAACTTATTCCACGAGAAGAAAATTAGTTAGAGAATGCACTAGCTACCATGTCATCCATGTTTAAAGTTAGACGGGATAACGAAGCCCCTCAGATCACTATCGAAAGATTAGATGAACCGGCATACTATTATGAGATTGATACTGAGGGAGTAGAGGAAAAGCCTTGGTGCCATAAGGTGAAAATGTATCTTGAAGCCCAAAAATACCCTAAGGGAGCATCTATAAATGACAAGAAGTTTCTAAGAAGATTCTCTGCCAAGTTCTTCCTGAGTAACATAATCTTATATAAGCGCAACCATGATTCCACTTTACTTCGGTGTATGGACAAGAGAGAAGTGGAGAAGATTATGGAGGATATGCACTAAGGTATATTTGGCACCCATTCTAGTGGGAACACAATGGATAAAAAGATTATGAGGGCAGGTTACTACTGGTCCACTATGGAAACAGATTGTCATCATCACTCCCGGACTTGTCACAAATGCCAAATATATGCTGACAAAGTACATGTGCCTCTGGTTCCTTTAAACGTCTTGACTACTCCTTGGCCATTCATAATGTGGGGCATTGAAATGATTGGAGATATTATACCTAACGCTTCCAATGAACACCGCTTCATCCTCGTCATCATTGATTACTTCACGAAGTGGGTAGAGGCTGCCTCATTTTCTTCTGTTACCAAGAACGTTGTGGCTCGGTTCATCAGACATAATCTTATTTGTCGGTATGGTATCCCAGAAAGAATTATCACAGATAATGGTACCAACCTCAATAATAATATGATTACCGAGCTTTGTACGTAATTTAAGATCCAGAATCATAACTCTTCTCCTTATCGGCCGAAGATGAATGGTGTTGTGGAGGCAGCTAATAAGAATATAAAGAAGATCGTACATAAGATGACGGTAACATATACAGACTGGAACGAGATGTTTCCATTTTATCTTCACGGTTACCGTACCTCAGTACGCACGTCAACAGGGGCAACCCCTTTTTCTATCGTATATGGTATGGAAGCAGTTTTACCCGTCGAAGTCCAGATCCCTTCCCTGAGAATCATGAAGGATGCAGGTTTAAACGAAAACGAATGGATTCAGACTTGACTTGACCAATTAAACCTGATTGATGAGAGGAGGCTCGCGGTTGTTTGTCATAGTCAGATGTACTAAAAACGTATGATTAAAGCTTTTAACAAGAAGGTCAGACGTTAGGTATATCAGGTTGGTGAACTAGTAATCAAGCGCATCATACTGCCACAAGGTGATCCCAGGGGAAAGTGGACTCCTACATACGAAGGACCATTTATGATCAAGAGTATATTTTCCGGTGGAGCTATGATATTAACCACCATGGACGGTGGTGACCTTCCACAGCCTGTAAACGCGGACATAGTTAAAAGATACTACGTATAAGAAGAGACCTTCTAGGTTGACTGGTCTAGGCAGAAATAAGGGCATCCCGGCGAACCAAAAGGTTCAGGAAAAAATTAGGGATATATAAAAATTGTACACCCGGCAAGTCGAAAACCTGAGAAGGCGGCTTAGGCAAAAAAGGTTATCCCGGTGGGATGAAAACCCGAAAGGGCGGTCCAGGAAAAAATTATGGATTAAAAGGGTATGACTATGTCCCATTGGATCACCTTACAACCAGACTTCGTTATCAAGTATCAAGTTCGAATGGTACGGATCAATCTAGTTAACTTCTGCCAAGAAGCAGAGCGTCGAGACGCTCAAAGATATAAAGGCAATAACATAATGGAAATCCAATGGGATTATTTCACATAGTTGTTTTTCTTTGTATAGCACTTAGTATATTTCTCATTTTTACAACGACATTTCTCTTATTAGGATGTCTGTCTCCTTGTACAAAGACGCCTGTTATAGGCAGACTTTCTAAAATTAATGCAAAAACTTCTCTTTTAAAGTTAAAAACTATTTGTTTTTATTTTTCTATTTTGTTTTCAAAAACGTCCAGTGATTATTTTAAATGAACATAGGCATTTGGATATGATTACCGTTTTCAAATGCATACATAAAAACGGAAAGACAGTTACTAAAGGCTCTAAGAGGTGATACAATGTTAAAGGTCGTCCACAAATCCCCATAGAACAACCACCCCTAGGGGAATATCTTCACAAAAGTCATCCTCAGCAAAGATACATTCCCCAGTAGGTACAAAGACAGGGGCATCTTCCTACAATTCACAGTCATAGCTTCAGCATATAGCCTAATGATTCCAGCTGCTCCAACATTTCCGAACAAATAGAGAGGTTCAATCATTTCCCTAGCATCTTGGAGAATCCCCCAGCATGGTCTATGGAAATTTTGGTTTCCCCAACATAGTTTCATAAAAGCCCCGATTATTTTATGAAGCTTCGTTCCCCAGTAGAGTTTATTTCTCTAGCTACGAAAGTCCATCCCCTAGCGGATTTTATTTCTCCAAAATTTCTAGATTCTTCCAATAGAACTCTTTTCTCCAGCAGGATTAATTGGGATAACCATCCCCAGAAGAGTATCCACTTACATCAAGGGAATATTTATTTTTTCACCCCTAGCCAAAGTGCATTAATCCATCTGAAGTCGAAAGTCTCCAGCAAAGTATCCTCGGACAAAAAACAGGAATCCCTAGTGTAATACGGTGGGAGAACTGACTTGGTTGTTTTGCGTTTGATTGCAATTGTTGAGGATAGCAAGAGTCACCGTCGACTTTTCTTTTATCCAATAAGGAAAGGGTGAAAAGAACAGGAAAGACCTTTGAGATTTTTTTCTTCTGTTCGGGGGGTAGATCATGAAAAGGGAAGGTGTTAGCACCCTTTTCCTCCATAGTTATCTATGGGCTTTTTGGTGCTTGCTAGATCACTTGGAATTGCTTTGTTTGTAAATGTGCTTGTGGTGGGTTTTGAAAGTATTTTTGAAAAGCGCCTTTGTTGACGCAAACTTTGTAATGATTCTCGTCTCTATAAGAATGCATACAAAGTGTTGGACTTTTTGAAAATATTTCATGTTTTGAAAGTGTTAGGTGTGTTTGAAAAGATGTTTGTTTTTTAAAGATATTTTGAAAGTGTAAGTGTGAAAATGGTTTTATTTTGTGAGCAAGCAACTAAGAACGTTCTACCTACTCAAAAGTCTTTTGTTCATTTCATCCTTTGATATTGCTATCTTACCATTGATTGGTAAGAAACCTTATCTTTGGATGTAAAGGGACGAGCGTGGGTCATCGTATAGACATGAATAGAAATGTTGTGAGATATCTTAGCATTTCTCTTGAGGTACTAAGATCATTTATAAGGCAACATTCGAAGCGTCATCGAGGGACTATGATCTTGTATTTTTTTATTGTTTTTGCTAAGACGTCTCACATGCATATTATGACCATTTTCTCAAGGAAACAAGTGGAGTTAACCCTAGAGGTGTAAGTGTGCAAGCGTTTTGTATTTCATTCTTGATTTTGTCTTGGATTAGGGTTGTCTAGGATTGATTTTAGTCTTTCCATGCACACCCTAAATACTAGCATTTATATGAAAGCGGTAAATTGCAGAAAGTAAATTTACTATGCTATTACATCATTTGGGGATGGGGTGTACAAATTTACAAATGGGGATTGCAAGAAATAAAATCCTAATTATCTATTACAATCATATTGAATTTGAATAATGTATAAGAATTGAAAGGAATATAATGTACAAGACATAAATGAAAAGAAAATGCATTGGTTTTGATTTTGTTAAGGAAATTTAATTAAGTTAAATAAAAGAAAATAAATAGGAAATGTTTTTTTGGTCTTTTTCATTGTAAGAAGTTAGATAAAACAAACTAAATAATTTAAATATATTTTTGGTGTTTTTGGGTAGAAAACAGTTTTTTTCTGATTAAAACATTTTTTGTGTAGAAAACAGTTTAGGTGTTTAAAATTGTTTTTGTGTAGAAAACAGTTTTTTTATGGTTGGACTCAGGGCCAGTTTGTTAGTTAGTAAACAGGGGGTCAGAAACATAAAAAAATTTTAAAGCCCAACTGTGGAGGCCCAGGTGTGCTTCCTGGAAACAAAGAAAAGTGAGAAAATATGAAAAAAAAATGACAAAAGGTCTCGCTGGGGTTTGAACCCAGGACCTTCTACATGGCAAAGATTTTAGCTCGCACTGTTTGTACCACTGGGGTGGTCTGTTTCATCTGTTGGTTATACAACTTGCACTAAATATGAAATGAATTCAGTTTTGAATGTTTAAACATGGCTTCATCTTATTCCTTCAAGCGCAGGGATGCATAACTCTAATGTTGATCTTCGAAAAGCTTCATTTCTCATCCAGATCGAAAGATATAAATATCAAACCTATCTAAAGTTTGAAAACGAATCTAACCACATAATTTCAACAGTTATGGGTCGAAGGTTAACATGAATTTGTTAAATACCAAAATCAAAACCTAACTAATTAGAGTTGAAATTCTCAAGACACAAGTAATGAAAATCAAAACTAAGAGCATGGTCAGCTTCCTAGACATGATGTCTACATTTTTTCTTTACAATGTATATACAAATGATGCTTGAATGAAGAGTTCCAAGTTTTGAAAGAAACTTACCTCTTGAAGTGAAATTCGAATGAGCTATATATGACTTCCAGGAGTGATTCAGTGATGTGTTGAGCCTGCTTCGACCTCCCTAAATCTATTCTAGTTGCTACTTTGCTTTGAAAGTCACTGAATCGAAAGGTTGGTATATGGAATGCTGGGAGTGAATCAAAAGGCTGGTATATGGAGGCTAGAGAGTGAATCGAAAGGCTATTATATGGAAGTTAAGGGGTAAATCGAAAGGCTCACTAACGTATGAAGGGATTTGTGATTTTTGTGTGTGAAGTCAGGATGTGCCAAGTTTTGTGTTAGTTCTTAGTTTTTGAGAGTTTGCGAGTTTGAGAGTGTTTGGGGATTTTTTCAACACAACAAGAATATACCCTTTGATTTGCAATTGGTATCTATATCTATAGAGAAAAGGTTAAAGATGTTTTACACAAGGGATCCCTCTGTTGTAGGGTTTTCATGGTTCCCAAGTACAAGTACAAGCATGGCCTGATGTTTGTTGGGCGCGTGAGATTTGGCTCATGCTTTTGATGTTTCTTGTGTTCAAATAAAATCAGGTTGGGATCTCAAGAAGTTTTCTTTGTGATTAAATTAATCGTTATAAAAATAGATATGTAGATTTTTTCCATTTCATCCAAAAATGGTATAATCCAGTGGATAAAGCTTTGAATCATTGTGTAATGCATCACAAATTTGTGTAAGCCTCTGATTATGTAAAGATTTAGAAGCAACATAGCCTGACAAGTGAGATTTTGAAGATGATTGAACACTAAAGTGCCCAGAAATTTTCACTCGACTATGTGTTAGTTTATTGTGTAGGGAATGGGCTTAAAGATGCCATTTGGAGAGATGGTGGAGAGTTGTCGGAGATGGGATTATAGATGCCATCCAAAGTGACTGTTGGTAAGTATAAAGCTTGACTGTGACGTATAATGAAGGAATATTTGACGACTATTACTTCAACAGGTGATGAAGGAATCTGACGACTACTACTTCGACAGGTAACGAAGGAATCTTTGACTACTACTACTTCAACAGGTAATGAAGAAATCTGAAGACTACTACTTTAACAAGTAACGAAGGAATCTTTGATGACTACTACTTCAACAGGTAATGAAGGAATCTGACGACTACTACTTCAACATGTAATGAAGAAATCTGACGACTACTACATCAACAGGTAATGAAGGAATATGACGACTACTACTTCAACAGGTAATGAAGGAATCTTGGACGACTACTACTCAACGGGTAATGAAGGAATCTTTGACGACTACTGCTTCAACAGGTAATGAAGGAATCCTATGACTACTACTTCAATAGATAATGAAGGAATCTGACGACTACTACTTCAACAGGTAATGAAGGAATCTGTCGACTACTACTTCAACAGGTAATGAAGGAATCTGACGACTACTACTTCAACAGGTAATGAAGGAATCTGACGACTACTACTTCAATATGTAACCAAGGAATCTTTGACAACTACTAATTAAACATGTAATGAAGGAATCTGACGACTACTACTTCAACAGGTAATGAAGGACTCTTGGATGTCTACTACTTTAACCGAAAATGAAGGAATCTTATGACTACTACTTCAAAAGGCAATAAAGGAATATTACGACTACTACTTCAACAGGAAATGAAGGAATCTGACGACTACTACTTCAACTGGAAGTGAAGGAATCTTACGACTACTACTTCAACAGGAAATGAAGGAATCTGACGACTACTACTTCAATAGGCAATGAAGCAATCTGACGACTACTACTTCAACAGGCAATGGAGGAATCTTACGAATACTACTTCAACAGGAAATGAAGGAATCTTACGACTACTACTTTAACAAGAAATGAAGGAATCTTACGACTACTACTTCAATAGGCAATGAAGGAATCTGACGACTACTACTTCAACTGGAAATGAAGGAGTCTTATGACTACTACTTCAACAGGAAATGAAGGAATCTGACGACTACTACTTTAACAGGCAATGAAGGAATCTTACGACTACTACTTCAACAATCAATGAAGGAATCTTACGACTACTACTTCAATAAGTGTCGGAAAGAAAAATCCAAGCTTGATTTTGTCTTGGAGAATTTTAACGATAGTTGATGACGTTTATCTGTTGATTGATCTTTTCCTGGAAAGGTAAAGAGTTAGATGTATGCAACATCGTGATGTATGAAATGCATTGGGTAATGGTGTTCTAAAAATAAATGAGATTGTGCTATATGTGTTTTGTATGCATATGCTATGAAGTATGAAATGTGAAATGTTGTTGAAGTGTATCTTTGTATGGGAAAATAAATCCTTGACAAATGCGGGTATGCCTTGGGAAATTAAATCTTGAACTGATGCTGAGGATGAAGAGTATGCACCTCTTTTAGAATGTTTCTGTTGAGGATTCCTATTATGTTGTTTGAGTAGAACTCTAATGGGGAATGTTAACTTCTGTTTGAGGGAAAACTTGTGGAGAGTGTTGATTTCTGCTTTAGGGAAAACTCTGTGGAGAGTGTTGATTTCTTCTTGAGGGAAAAGAGTTCAAGAGTTTTAGTTGTCTGTTGCTCTACTGGGGAGTTATCTCTTGATTGTAGAGAATGGAAGTTAACAACTTGTTGGGGGTAAATAAGTTAATTGTTATCTAGTCGAATTCTAGGATTTGTAGAAACTCACTGAGATAGTGGCAAACTCTACTGGGGGAGAAGGAGTTTTTCTAGTGATCTGTAAGAAGTTAAGCTAATATCTGGTCGGGTCGAGGCTTTAGTAATTGTTTGGCGACTTCCCTGGGGATTAGGAGTTGTGGTCCCTTAATTTGTAATAGTCTGAGAGTCAAACTCAAGCAAGGGAATCTGTAGTTTGTTGAGGAAATAAACCCTATTGAAGAGAATATTTGACGAACTGCTGGGGAGGTTTTTTCTTTTGGTAGAACTCCTCGAGGATTCTTTAGATCAACTCAGCTGGGGAGATGTTTTCCGGAGACTAAAACTCTGGTTGGGGATTACATGAATCCAACTTTGTATATATCCATGAGTTTGGCCTTGTGGGATTTGTACCCTTATTTGTGAAGATTATTCTGTGGGGATAACCTTATAGAGGTGGCTCTGGTGACTTCACTGGGGATCACCTTATGAAGGGGACTTTGTGGAGATTTGTAACTTCCCCTAGTAGTAAGTGTTGTAGCACTATCGGAAAATGTGTGCTTGGTCATACATGACCCTTTGCTGGAATTGAAGTTCAATGCCCCAAGTGATTCAGATGGAGATCTGCCCTTGGTTATTCAGTACTTATTGAGAGATTTCTTGGAATCCCGACTTGACTGCCACAAATGAGTTGGACAGTGACATGTCATTCCCCCTTTCTCATAGGAGATTTGTCATTGGAAGTGTTTTCCCATTTAAAGTGATTCTATTTTTTGAGAAAATTTACGTTCATTGGATATTCACCGTACAAATTTCTCTATTGTCAAACAAATAGCCATATGCAAACAGCGGTATTCATACAATGCAAAGTTCACGTTTGTCTTGAAGTTTTGAAAATGCATTTTAGAAAATAAAAGAATTTTGTAAGAATATGAATTCAACTTAGGATTTACAGTAAGCCTTACAGGTGTCAGGATACCTTTTGTAACAGTATGCTTTCGAACTAACACATGCTTCAATTAGGACTTTTAAAAGTTGTAACATGGTCTGGTTCACGGTTTAAGAAACAAAGGATAAGGCTCAAAGTGTATTTATACCCAACCCACTCTCCCCGATGTTCTCCAGTCCTATACTCAGTTAATTGTGCGTTTGGATTCCGATTGAATCTAGAATGGCGTTTAAGTGATGATTCAGAAACTGGAAGTTTATTTGAGAAAGCAGTTGTTTTTGCAACATTTTTCTGTTGTTGAGGGTTTTTAACGACCTCTTTTTTTTGTTGTCCCTAATTTTTTGCCTGACTTTTACAGTCAGTAGGATGCCCCAGTTTAAGTCTCCTTCGTAGGTTTTGACTTAGTGGGCTTTTCTTTTGAGAGATAATGACTTTGTATTTCATGCTTGATTTTGTCTTGGATTAGGGTTGTCTAGGATTTATTATACTCTTTCCATGCACACCCTAATTACTAGCATTTATATGGAAGCGGTAAATTACGGAAAGTAAATTTACTATGCTATTACATAATTTGGGGATGGGGTGTACAAATTTACAAATGGGGATTGCAAGAAATTAAATCCTAATTATCTATTACAACCATATTGATTTGAATAATGTATAAGAATTGAAAGGAATATAATCTACAAGACATGAATGAAAAGAAAATGCATTTGTTTTGATTTTGTTAAGGAAATTTAATTAAGTTAAAGAAAAGAAAATAAATAGGAAAATGTTTTTGGTCTTTTTTATTGTAAGAAGTTAGATAAAAAACCAAATAATATAAATATATTTTTGGTGTTTTTGGGTAGAAAACAGATTTTTCTGTTAAAAACAGTTTTTGTGTAGAAAACAGTTTTTGTGTCTAAAATAGTTTTTGTGTAGAAAACAGTTTTTTATTTTTAGACTCAGGGTCTGTTTGTTAGTTAGTAAATAGGGGGTCAGAAACATAAAAGATGTCAAAGCCCAACTGGGGAGGCCCAGGTGTGCTTCCTGCAAATAATGCAAAGTGAGAAAATATGAAAAAAGTGACAAAAGGTCACGCTGGGGCTTGAACCCAGGACCTTCTACATGGAAAGGCTTTTAGCGTGCGCTGTTTGTACCACTGGGGTGGTCTGTTTCATACATTGGTTATATAACTTGCTCTACATATAAAATGAATTCAGTTTTGAATGTTTAAACATGGCTTCATCTTATTCCTTCGAGCGCAGGGATATATAACTCCAATGTTGAGCTTCGAAAAGCTTCATTTCTCAGCCAGATCGAAAGATATAAATATCAAACTTGTCTAAAGTTTGAAAACGAATCTAACCACATAATTTAAAAAGTTATGGGTCAAAGGTTAGAATGAATTTGTTCAGTACCAAAATCAAAACATAACTACTCAGAGTTGAAATTCTCAAGACACAAGCAATGAAAATCAAAACTAAGAGCATGGTCAGCTTCCTAGACATGATGTCTACATTTTATCTTTAAAATCTATATACAAATTATGCTTGAATGAAGCTTTCTAAGTTTTGAAAGAAACTTACCTCTTGAAGTGCAATTCGAGTGAGCTCTGTATGACTTCCAGGAATGATTTGATGATGGGTTAAGCCTGCTTCGACCTCCCTGAAGCTATTCCAGTTACTACTTTGCTTTAAAAGTCACTAAATCGAAAGGCTGGTATATGGAATGCTGGGAGTGAATCAGAAGGCTGGTATATGGTGGCTAGAGAGTGAATCGAAAGGGTTTGTTAGTGGTCGTCCTCTAGCCCCGAAAGATCTAAAATGACCCATTCGGATGTTGCCTCGGAAAAAGATCTTTAAGGCTTTGGGATGATTACTAACATTTCCTAACATTGCTTTTGTGATCGTATTTGTCCCTTCGAATGTCCCTAAAAAACTCCAACGACGATGCTACCTATTTCTGAATAATGGGATAGAATTGTCTAAAAGGAAAATGAAAAGACCTTTTTCGAGTAGGTAGATTAGTTCCTAGGTACTTGCTCAAACAAACAAAAACTTTTTCACACCAACACTTTTCAAACAAAGTTTTCAAAAACAACTTCGTAACACTCTTGAGGACAGAAACAAGGGTTAACATGAAGTAAAACAAAACATTTCAAAACAAGCACACACAAGTAGTTTTCAAAAATGAGCAAGTACCTAAGAGCCCGTGGAAAACCACAGATAGAAATGGTGTTAACACCTTCCCTTTCTATATTCTACCCCCCGTACTCAAAAACATCTTGAAAAAGGTTTTTTCTGTTCTTTTTCCTTTTCCTTTGTTGGATGAAATAAAAGTCGGTGGCAACTCTTGCTTATCGCGACATTTGCAGGGAAAAAATGCAAACCAGTATTAACAGCCAGTTCCACCACCGTATCACACATATGCATACAAAAAAAATATAACACAGTCTCATTTATTTTGAAAACATCTTTCCGCAATGTGTTTCGTACATCATGATATTGCATACAGCTAACCATTTACATTTTCAGGAAACGATTAATCAACAGACCAACATCATCAACTGCTGGTGTGACGAGATAGTCTTATTAAAGACAAAGAGACCTCTTCTGGCTCAGATTAAATCAACTAAAGATTTATTTTGATAATTCTTCCAGTTTAAGACGATTATAGATAGTTGCTAGCTCAAATTAAATCAATCAAAGATTTATCCTTATACTTCTTCTAGCGGACCTTTTCCTGGCTTATATTAAATTGAACAATGATTTACTCTAATACTTCTTCCAGTTAAAGACACAGAGACCGCTTCTGGCTCAGATTAAATCAACCAAAGATTTATTCTGATACTTCTTCTATTTGAAGATGGTCATGGATAGTTGCCGGAACAGATTAAATCGATCAAAGATTTATTATTATACTTTTTCCAGTGGACCTTTTCCTGGCTCAGGTTAAATTGACCAATGATTTACTCTGATACTTCTACCATTTAAAGACACAAAGACCGCTTCTGCCTCAGATTAAATCAACCAAGGATTTATTCTGATACTTCTTCCAGTAGAAGAATGTAATAGATAGTTGTTGGCTCAGATTAAATTGACCAAAGATTTATCTTGATACTTCTTACAGTAGACCTTTTCTTGGCTCAGATTAAATTGACCAATGATTTACTCTGATACTTCTACCAATTAAAGACACGGAGACTGCTTCTGGATCAGATTAAATCAACCAAAGATTTATTTTGATACTTCTTCCAGTTGAAGACGATCATAGATAGTTGCTGGCTCAGATTAAATCGATCAAAGATTTATTCTGATACTTCTTCCAGTGGACCTTTTCCAAGCTCAGATTAAATTGATCAATGATTTACTCTGATACTTCTACCAGTTAAAGACACAGAGACCGCTTCTGGCTCAAATTAAATCAACCAAATATTTATTTTGATACTTCTTACAATTGAAGACGGTCATAGATAATTGCTAGCTCATATTAAATCGATCAAATATTTATCGTGATACTTCTTCCAGCGGACCTTTTCCTGGCTCAGATTAAATTGACCAATGACTTACTCTGATACTTCTTCTAGTTAAAGACACAAAGACTGCTTTTGGCTCAGATTAAATCAACCAAAGATTTATTCCGATACTTCTTCTAGTTGAAGGTGCTCATAGATAGTTGCTGGCTCAGATTAAGTCGACCAAAGATTTATTCTGATACTTCTTCCAGTGGACCTTTTCCTGGCTCAGATTAAATTGACCAAGGATTTATTCTGATACTTCTTCTAGTTAAAGATACAGAGATCTCTTATGGCTTAGATTAAATCAACCAAAGATTTTTTCTGATACTTCTTCCAGTTGAAGACTATCATAGATATCTACTAGCTCAGATTAAATCGGCCAATGATTTATTCTGATACTTCTTCCAGCTGACCTTTTCTGGCTCAGATTAAATCGACCAAAGATTTATCCTGATACTTCTTCCAATCAAAGACAAAAGAAACATTTTATGGCTTAGCTTAAACCAATTGTAGGTTTATTATGATATTTCTTCTAGTTAAAATCGAACATATACATCTTCTGGCTCAGATAGTCCCAACCATAGGTTTATTGTGATACTTCTTCCAGTTAGAAGTCAACAGTTACTTTGGTTGGCATCTATAATCCCATCTCCGACGACTGTCAGTCATCTCTCTGAATGGTATCTTTTAATCCCATTCAAGAATGCCATCAACTAACAAAGTTACTCCGTGCACCGGCAAGCGCAAATTTTGGGGCACTCTAGTGTTCAATCATCTTCCACCTTCAGATCACGAAAGGCAGACATGCCAATCTAAATCCTAAGGTTTAAGATGATTGAACATGGGAAGCTGTTGTTCCCCAAAATTTTCCCTCTCATTATGTTCAAAACATACTCCTAGAGGTCCTCAAATGCTCAAGGTTGACTAAGAATTGACCAGACAAATTCTCCTCCTAAGCAATGGACTTCCAACTAGAGTTTCACTTTTTATAAAGAAGTTTGGTTTTCAAAGGAATCGAGTGATTTCCATGGTTCCTATATGTCCTCAATAATTCTCATGCCAAGTTTCAGGCCTTGCATCACAAGTTTGCTCAGTCAATTGCTCAGATGACTAAAAATCAACTGTATTAGGTCAAAAGTTAAATGTGGCCAATATACAGTCAAACTTCAACATTTTTGGTCAATATCAACATTTATAAGTAATATTCATCATTTGATCAAGGTTTGATCATGATTCCTCAAGTAATACTCTCAATCATCAAGAATCAAAAGTTACTAAATTAGAGTTTCCTAGAAAAAGTCAACTGAACTTTGATAGGAATAACTTTCACATGCTTCATCCATTTTTCCCCAACAAAAGCTCATTTTGAATATAATCCAATGCTCTACAACTTGATTTTATTCTCAAATCCAAAAAAGGCATCATTTGAAAGATATAAGCCAATACATTACAAGTCTTTTTGAAAGTCAACAAAAAGGAATTTTTTGTCAAAGCAAGTTACATCAAGATAAATTATCCAACTGCAAAAATTATCAACAGAGATATTTCAGGGGACATCTTGGGATTTCCAAAAAGTTCAAGATCATCTTCAAAAGATAAAAATTGAGCAAGTTATGACCAGTGCAAGTTGGGAAATTTTGGTGAAATGCACAAAGTCCATATTGAGCAATTTTGAATTTCTAAGTTTATGGGCCTATTTTTGAAATCCAAACATGTTTATAACATGTTAGAAGACTTCCAAAACCCATTGGTCCATGACCATGACTTTTATTCTATTTATTCCAATTTTTTATTTAATTTTTGCAAAAGAATTAAGTTAAAATATTAAATAAATGGATTAAGATGTAGATGGGCTTCAATTGCATTAGTCAAGGGCCCAATAAGCTCATGAATAGCTTTCAAAAACGTGCAAAAATAAAATGGAAGTGGTTTGAAGCAAAAATGGAAACTTTTGATACAAAATTCAAATCTCATATTTTGTCATCAACCTTAAGGATTTTGTACGGATTTTGTTAACCTAAATGCTATCACATATAAGCACAAGCCTCACACCTCAAAGGGATAGGCGCATCTATCTCAAAACAGACCCTAAAAAATTTCTAAAAATTCAAAGAGAAGGTGCAATATGTATTGACAACCCAACCATTCTCCATCAGATCTAAGCACTCCATCACGCTCTTGAGACTCCCAGGAGTCTATCCCTATCATTCTTGAAGCTTGTAGCATCCCAGATCACAATAACCAAGTTCCACCAATTAGCAAGGTTTGATAAATTTGAAATTATTAATTCATGTGTTGGCATGTTTGATGTGTTGGTTTGTGTTTAAGACATCCTTTAGGACAGATTGGATGTTTCGCATGAGAGTTTTGAAGCCTTAATCATAAGATGCCATTGTTAGGACATCACAAACGGAAATCCTCGAACCTTACAAGACAGGGACTTTTAGATCAAACGAATACCACCATTGGATTCCTGGGAAAATTTTAAGGGGGTAGGGTGTTTTATATGCTTTGATATTATGTGTTTTGCAGGGTTCAATTTTGATATCACCGGAGAAGGTGATCGTGACCACCTTGGTCAGTGGTTTGAGTTGTCTCAGGCAGTGGTCCAAGCTGGCGTGGCTCTTTCCCTTCGTCCCATTGGCTGAATAAAAATAATAGATCCCTCTCTTCACTCCTGATTGGTCCACTCAGACACCAGGGCCCCACTTGGCACGCATGTGTTATACAGTCAGCACTAAGGACTGGATTTACACTATATATTTATTATGTTAACGAAAGTAAAACCGTTCCAACGGTAGAGACAATGCGTGTTAAGGCGTTGTGTGTGTGTAAGGGCATGGGTTCGAACCCTACCTCTTGCATATTATTTTTCTGAGTTATGCATGCAGATCCAGTACTCCAAGTCCCAGCGTGTCCCCTATGCACTCCTATCTCCACACCATGGGATCTCATCAAGGCCAGATCAAATGTTCCAAATCCAGACGCACATGATAGATCTCCCAAGGAGCAGCACTACTGGATCACACCCAAGAGTTTGGGCTTGCTCTGGTTATGGGCCTAGAAAATTCCAGACGCATACCCCCCAATTACTTCATACATCAGGCCCATTTTTCTATTTTTCTTTATTTTAGCCTTACTTTTTTAATTGTTTTTATATTATTTTTAAAACCAATTTTATTTTATTTTTGATAAAGTTCAGAAAATTAAAAAAAAATGATAGATTTAGGAATTTTTTTCTAATTAATTTAATTTTGGTGAATTAAAGTTAATTAATTTAATTATTTTGACTTATTTCATTAATTAAAATTAATTAGAAATAGGTTTAAATTTCAAGTATTTTTCTCAATAAAGTACCACAAAATGTTTTATTAAATAATTATATTCTTTAGGTTTTCAACTTTATTCCCGCTTCAATCTTCGCGCATTCATTATTTTTTATATTATTTTCCAAAATATTGTATTTGCTCATGGTTTGTATTAGCTGTTAAATTAGGGTTTATCTACTGTATTTATCCCCCAATTTTTTATGGTTTGTACTCCCCTTCCCGAAGCGATGTAATAGCGTAGGATGTTTCTTTCTGCATTGCTGTTTTATTATTACTTTTAACTGCTTAGAATAATAGGATTATGTGGCAAGATATAAAATAAATAATTAGCAAACCCTAATTGCAAGACAAATGAACTGAATTGAATCACTTACACACTTTCACCTCTAGGGTTAACCTCTCTTGTTGCCTCAGAAAAGTAAATAGTCACGTCTCTTGAACGTAGGATATTTTTGGTTATAAGATCATAAGTTCCTCGATGACACATTCGAAGTTGCCTCGGTAAAAGATCTTAAAACCTTAGGGTAATTGCTAAAATATCTTACGAGTGGTTTTCATGACTATACGATGACCCTACATTTGTCCCTCAAACATCGATTGATAGGGCTTCCTACCAACTAATGGTAGGATAACACTATCTAAAGGAAGAGGAAAATAACGCGAAAGCCTTTTGAGTAAGGATAGTTACTGTTAATCGCTTGCTCACAACTTAAAAAAAAATTCTCACACCTCACACTTTCAAAAACATTTTTCAAAACACTTTATCAACACTCTTGAGGACTGATACAAGAGTTATCATAAAATAAATTGTCGTACTATTTGGAATTTCAAAACTTTTTAAAAAATACACACACAAAGAAAATAAAGTGAGCAAGCGATTAAGAACCCTTAGAGAACTACGGGTGAAAAGGGTGCTAACACCTTCCCTTTTCATAATCTACCCCCCGAACTCAGAAAAATATCAAAGGTCTTTACTGTTCTTTTCAACTTTCCTTTGTTGGATAAAAGAAAAGTCGATGGAGACTCTAGCTATCCACACATTTTGGATAAAACCAAAATAGTCAGTTCTCCCAACGTATTACAACTTAGAATTAAACTGATTATTCAAATAACCGAAATTAGCATATAATTGGAATATATATGTTTTATAGGAATAGGGCTCAATTATCCCAAAGTTTACATTAATCTTAATTTATCTAACATAAATTAATCAGTTGAAAATTAAATAAAAGAAAAAATACAAAAAGAACCAGATAGTAGTTATAAGAGACACTACTAATTGTTGTGTGAATTAGCATGATAATGGAAGTGCTAAGTGAATTTGCTGATGTCGGTGTTAATGGGTAAAGTTCAATGGTAGTAATGTTTGTAGTTACTATTTGCATCATATGTTCTACAAAACTTTTATTCTTCTTTGAGTTTTAACAAACAACAATTAAAATTAAAAAGTCTTTTCCCCTTTTTTTAATTCTTTTTGTAACAAGTGAGAAACTAGTTATTATAACGAAATGAAATTAATAAGAAAAAAATAAATACTAACGCCAAATAAATTTAATTACAGACCTGAGTAACAAAATTAAATAAATAAACCTCAATATTCAAACTAATTAAAAATAAAATATACAAAAAGAATTAAATTGCATCAAGAAAACCATTGAACAAATAATGAGATCAAGCATAAAAGTTATAATTGAGGCATAAAAAACTGACCTACTGAGAGGAGCAGTTCTCTGGTGAGAAAAGCCTAAAAACGCTATTTTCTTTAAGCACCCCTTCTCTTTTTCGATCCTCTTGAATTCCTCCCTTTTTTCTCTATGGAAAGTTTTCTTGGATTTGATGGAAGCTTAGGGGTTTAAGTGTTGAATTTCCTCGGTGTGAAGAAAATCAACTTGGTATTTGTCTGTGTAGAGAAATTGTAAGGGATTATTGATATCCTAATAGTGTGAAAAAGTGACCTCTTTATAGTGATAATTAGCTCAAAAAATTAGGAAATAAAATTGATTGGTCAATCAAAATTTGCTTGGTCAGTAAGTTAACCAGTTAGAGATTGAGTATGATATAAAATGATACCATTTGACCAATAAGAAACAATTAATTAGAAAAGACAACATTTTTTATATTTTTTATAATTATTGCACTCAATTTTGGTAAAAAGTGCATAAAATCAAGTAAATAATTGTTTTTAAAAAGGCCTTAATTATAAAAACGAAAATAATATTTAACCAATAAAAAAAAGACTTTTTATGGTTAAAAATATAAATTGTTAGTAATAGATAAATAAAAAATATCCAAAGTGCACCAAGTGAGTTTCGAACCCATGACCTCATACTTGCGAGCTTCATTTTTTACCAATTGTGCTATCTTGTTTATTCAAAATACAAATGCAATTAAAAATATATGGAGACGAGCAAGTGTTTGTTATATTTAAAAATAATAATAATAATTTGAAATAAATTATTATATATTTAAATAGACTTTGAGAATGAATATTTATAAAACCTTGAAATATTGGTGTAATAAACGAAAAGAATTTTAAAGTCAAGTTTGAAAATAATTTTGACCATAGCACCGGGGCGGGAAAATTTAGGAAATGACAGCTGCCCATATTTAATTACACTGTGTTTGAATGGTGTGAGAATACGCAGGTCTCGCACATTCGAATCAGAGGGTTATTAAATAATGGAAGATCCCAAAATTTTGACCAAAACATTATTAAATAAGGATACACTAATATAGAATACCCAAGAGCACAGAGAAAATAGGCAAATATGATGATGTATCATCCCACAAGAGTTTGAACAAAGAAATAGGAAAAGATGGTGATGTATCATCCTACCAGGGTTTGATAACAAAGAAATAGGCAAAGATGATGATGTATCATCCTACCCGAGTTTGAACCAAAATTGATTTGATTTTAGGTATGACGACACATATAACCTGTCAATATCTAAAAGAGATTGTAAATTTTGCATATTTACCATAACTTAGGAGGTGAATGATATAAGTTTGAAAAGTTGGCTTACTAATGCTTGGAGACTAATATAGTAAGTTTGAGACGTAGATTTTGTATATCCATCGCAACCCAAGGGATGAATAACATAAAGCTTGGCAATACATTACTGCTTAGAGACTTACGTAATGAGTCAAAGATTTTTCGTATACCTACCATAGCCTAGAGGATATATAATATGAGCTCGAAACCTGATATTTAGAATTTGGAAGTTGATGTCAGTTGTGTCTGCCCTCAACTAAGACTCGATAACCAAATGAAATATGCTAGATTTGAAGCGATGGAACCTAAAATTTCATGACGGTGCCGGTTGTGTCATCCTCAACCATGACTATCAAGAGAAAGAAATAAACCTCAAAATTCATTATTGATGCCGGTTGTTTCGTACTCAACCATGACTATCAACATGAAAGATAAACCCCAAATTCATTACTGAAGTCGGTTGTGTTGTCCTCAACCATGACCATCAACATGAAGAAATGAACCCCAAATTTATTATTGATGTCGGTTGTGTCATCCTTAACCATGAATATCAATATGAAGAAATAAACCCCAAAAATCATCACTGAAGTCAGTTGTGTCGTCCTCAACCATGACTATCAATGTGGCAGATAAAACCCTAAATTATTATGATGTCGGTTGTGTCGTTCTCAACCATGACTATCAACACGAAGGAATAATCCCTAAATTCACGATGATGTCGGTTGTGTCGTACTCAACCATGACTATTAATATAAAGAAGTTAACCCCAAATTCATTGCGATGTTGGTTGTGACGTCCTCAACTATGACTATCAATATGAAGAAGTAAACCCCAAAATTCGCTGATGATGTCGGTTATGTCATCCTCAACCATGACTATCAATAGTAAGGAGTAATCCCCAAATTTACGATGATGTCGATTGTGTCGTCCTCAACCATGACAAACAACATGAAGAAAATAAATCCCAAATTCACGATTGTTATACCCCAAAATTTTCCCACCCATATTTCTCAAAACATCTCAAGAAAGATCCTCAAGTTGCTCAAAGAAGTCCAAGGGTTGACCAGACAAGCTCTCTCCTAAGGCAGTCTACCTCAAATTAGGGTTTCATATTGCATCAATATACTTGATTCCAAGGGATCCAAAATGCTCACCATTGTCCTAATATGTTCTCAAGATCATTCATGTCAAGTTTCAAGCCTTGCAGAGGAAGTTTGCTCAATCAATTGCTCAAAAGCCTGAAAATCGACTGTGCTAGGGCAAAAGTCAACTATGGCCCACATACAGTCAAACTTCCAGATTTTTGGTCAACATCCTCATTTTGAATTATATTTCATCATTTGATCAAGGTTTGATCATGATTCATCAAGGATTGTTCATAATTCATCAAGGACCAAAATTTGCTAAATTAAGGTTTTGCAAGAAAAGTCAACTCAACTTTGACCAAGCATAACTATCTCATACTTTATGAGAAATGACCCATCAAATGCTCATTATTAAGAGTATGCAGTTCTCTACAATCCATCCTCAGCTCCCAAGTTCAAAATATGCACTCACAAAAAGTTATGAATTTTGACATTATAGGTCATTTTCAAAAGTCAACAAAAAGACCTTTTTTGTCAAAGCTTCATACATGAACATGGAATACCAAATTGAGATGAGACCAAAATTATTGCTTAGAGGACATCTCAAGGTTTCTAAAAAGTCCAAGAACACCTTCAAAGAGTCAAAATTGAGGAAGTTATGCTTTGGTGAATTTGACCCTTTTTGCAAAATTGTCAAAAGTCAACTATGCCTCAAATTGCAATTTTTGCTAAATGGGCCTAACTTTTTGCACTTGTCTTGAGTTGGTAGCATGGTCCACGAGCCCTAGCTCTTGCCACTTGTCTTTATATTGTTTTTATTATTTATGTTGATTTTTATTTGAATTAAATCAATTTTAATCAAAACAAATCATGAAAAAATCTAAAACATTAAAACCTCAAGATATTGTGCATGTTTCAGGTCTTATATCCAGTTGGAAAAAGATTGAATTCGTGCAATTCCTTTGTGTGCACAAAAAGATTGAATTTGGCCTATTTTTGGAAGGATCTTTAAGTGAATCAAATCAATATCAAAATCAATAATTGGTAAAGATTGAGACCATGTTAGCAACCCTAATCCAATCCTTAATACATAAGGAACATTTGCATACAAAAATCAAGAGGTGAGAGAGGCGCACAAGGTCAGAACAAACTCGAAAAAAACACAAAAAAGTGTTGAGTCGAATTCATAGTTCCAGGCATTCTCAAGACCCTCTAGCCATCCTAATCGCTTCCTGGGATCACAAGCAAGCGAAACCAATCAAGAACAAGGAGTTTCCAGCACTGTAACTCACTGTAAGTTAGTCACGACCTTGGACTTTTTTTGAAATCGAATTGCATCATTCTGGCACTTATAGCACCAAATAATTATATATTCTTGATCCTTGGAACATTTGCAAACTATCTGTAACATTTAATTGCGTTTTCATGGACTGTATTAGAGTTTGCCATTGTTAGGGTTTGTTGCTTCGATTTGGGATCTTTATGTACAGGTGAAATTGGGCCATGAAAGGAGCACCATTGTGCTCAGCAGGTCCAGACAAACTGATTCATGGCCTTATATTTTATTTATCTTGCTTGTGCTTGATTTTGAGAAATTACAGGGTTGTAGTGACGGACGTTGTCCGTAGGTAAAGGTCTTCAAACCTTTTAGCCACGGAGAGAGGACAGGGATGATGGCGTGGCATCACCCTACTCGTCCATTTGAGTTTCAGCGTGAATTTCTTTTTATTTCGCTTGTTTATAATATTATGATTATTGTTTATTTTATATACAAGAAACAAAGCCATCGTAGTTGGTAGTGGAGTAGTTGGAAAATGCTTTGGGGCCTGGGTTCGAACCCCAGGTCCCCCAATTCTTTCATATTATTTTCTTTCATGTGATCCAACGTGCACACAAGCAAAGAGACCACCATGTGACCTCATCATCCAACCTGCCAAGTGTCCTGGAAACTAGATCTGAAGGCTAGCAGATGAAGGACCATCATAGGCCTTGGTCAAAGCAAAGCATGGGATCCAAGAAGTCAACGTGGGCTATTTTATTTTGGGCCAAGAGCTTGCTATCCACAACTCACCAATTGCTTTTTCAGGCCCAAATTTCCTTTCTTTTTCTCTTTATATTTCTTTCAATTTGTTTATTTATTTATTTTATAACATAATTAATAATTCTTTTTATCAAAAAATCACAAAAATAATGTTTTCACCCAATTAAATTTAGGTTTATTTTTTATCAAAAATTAATTAATTTAAATAGGTTATTTAATTTTAGGTAACTTTAATTATTTTGTAAATAAATTAAAATTAATTAGAACAATTAGGTTTTTGTTTCTAACTTAATTATATTTTCTTTTTTCTTAAAATAACCAAAAAACATAAAAATAGTTTAAACTTAGTCATTTTCTTTAATTAATTTAATTACTAATTATTTTTGTAATTAACTTTAAGAAACCATATTCTTTTTCTTAAAAATAATTAAAAACAACAAAAACAATTTTTTCTTCCAACTAGGTTAGAAAGGGTCAAAACCCTAATTTCTTAACGTTCTTAATTTCCTCGCTCGCGCTTTATTATTATTTTTACCATATTGATGTAATTGCTCACAAGTTGTAATATATTAATTAGGACCTTTTATTTTCATTTATCGTTTTTTCAAGGGTTTGTTTTTGGCTATGTAAATACCGGAAGCCTTGTAATAGCGTAGCTTACTTTCCGCACTTTAAATTCCATAAAATATTAACTGTTAGAGGTATGAATAATTAGGGTTGCATGACAAGAATGTATGATTAACTTTAAAACGGTTAGCAAACCCTAAATGTGCAAAGATAATAACTTGAAATTGAATCACTCGCACATGCGCACTCCTAGGGTATACTCCCAATCCGGTTGCCTTCGGTAAACGGTCATTAAGTATAGGATGCTTTAGTGGTAGCTCTCTTGTCTAAACAAAGATAAAAGTCCCGTTCGGAAAGTTTCCTCGGAAAGGTTGCCTCGGATATTGGTGCCTCGAATAATTGATCTAAGACATTAGGGTTACTACTAAGACGTCCTAACATTGCTTTAGTGATCGTACGTCCCTTTCGAATTGACCCTCAAACTCCAACGACGGTGTTACCTACTCACTAATAGTGGGATAGCGTTGTCTAAAGGAAACAAACATAGAATAATTCTTCTTTTCGAGTAGGTAGATTAGTTCTTAAGTACTTGCTCAATCCAAACAAACTTTTTCACACTTACACTCCTTTTCAAACAAAGTTTTCAAAAACACTTCGTAACACTCTTGAAGACATAAGAAAGGGTTAAATCGAAGTCAAAACAAAAAAATTTCAAATCACACAAACACACAGAAGCAATTTTGAAAAGGATGAGCAAGTACCTAAGAGCCCGTGGAAAACCACGGATAGAAAGGGTGCTAATACCTTCCCTTTCTATAATCTATCCCCGTACTAAAAAAATATCGAAAAAGGAATTTTTCTGTGCTTTTTTCCTTTCCTTGTTGGATAAAATAAAAGTCGATGGCGACTTTTGCTTACCGCGACATTTTACGAACACAAACGTAAAACGCAAACCAGCATTCCTAAAATAGTCCCGGTTCTGGCCACTGTATCACAAAGATGATGTCGGTTGTGTCGTCCTCAAGCATGACTATCAATATGAAGAAGTAAACCCCAAACTCACTATGTTGTCGGTTGTGTCATTCTCAACCATTGCTATCAACATGAAGGAATAATCCCTAAATTCATGATGATGTCGGTTGTGTCATCCTCAACTATGACTATCAATATGAAGAAGTAAACCCCTAATTCATTATGATGTTGGTTGTGTCGTCCTCAACCATGACTATTAATATGAAGAAGTAAACCCCAAAAATTGCTGATGATGTTGGTTGTGTCATCCTCAACCATGACTATCAACAGTAAGGAGTAATCCCCAAATTCACGATGATGTCGATTGTGTCATCCTCAACCATGACAATCAACATGAAGAAAATAAACCCCAAATTCACAATGATGTCGGTTGTGTCGTACTCAACCATGACTATCAATATGAAGAAGTAAACCCCAAATTCATTACGATTTCGGTTGTGTCATCCTCAACCATGACTATCAATATGAAGAAGTAAACCCCAAATTTCGTTGATGATGTCGGTTGTGTCGTCCTTAACCATGACTATCAACAGTAAGGAGTAATCCTCAAATTCACGATGATGTTAGTTGTGTCATCCTCAACCATGACAATAAATATGAAGAAAATAAACCCCAAATTCATTATGATGTCGGTTGTGTCTTCCTCAACCATGACTATCAATATGAAGAAGTAAACCCCAAATTCATTACGATGTCGTTTGTGTTGTCCTCAACCATGACTATCCATATGAAGAAGTAAACCACAAAATTTGCTGATGATGTCGGTTGTGTCTTCCTCAACCATGACTATCAACAGGAAGGAATAAGCCCCAAATTCACGATTATGTCAGTTGTGTCGTCCTCAACTATGACAATCAACATGAAAAAAATAAATGCCAAAATCGTTGATGATGTCAGTTGTGTCATCCTCAACCATGACTATAAATAGGAAGAAATAATCCCCAAATTCACGATGATGTCGGTTGTGTCGTCCTTAACCATGACAATCAACATGAAGAAAATAAACCACAAAATTCGTTGATGTTTGAACTAATTAGCTCGTACAAATAAGATTGCTAACGATGGACCCCAAGAAAGTTCGTAATTTTAGCAAAATAGTTCTGAAAGATGTCATGCATGCCCTGAGTTTATATGGAACCCAAAATGTATATGCATCAAGTAGTTTGCATATGCCCCAAATGTTTTAAATTCTCATGTATCAAAATGCTTATGTGTGTATATGCCTCAAATGTATGTGTATACCCCAAGTATTTTGCAAATGTTTTTGATAATTCTCCTTTGTTAAACCATCGGGTTCTCGTAATCATTAACTCCCCAATGTTGTTTGTTGCTAATTGTTGTATCTCCAAGTTGATTTGAATTTTGATATAGTATGGTGAACAGTGGAAACATTTCATATGTAATTTTTTTATCACATGCGCAGGCGTAGGCATGGATATAGACGTGGATTTTACTTTGATGTTTTTCTAACCAAAATGTTTTTTGATGCCTTTATCAAATGCTTTTATTTGTATGTAAATTCCCCAAATTGATTTCATATAGTATTCACCAAAAATAATCGTAGTATTTTGCAAACAAGTCTGAAAAGAAAAAACATAATTGAAATATTTGAAAAACTTCAAAGTTTTATTGATAAATATGTCTCTGAATAGGCGAGCGTACAAGATGCATTTCCTTGAAAGAGGTAATTACAGAAAGGTTAAATAAAGACTGTAAATGGAAAAGAAATGATAATTGCTATTGTTGTTTCCCCAATGTTCTTTTGATAGCTCCAATATTATTTGCTTCTAAGTTGAATGATTTGGACCAATCTCTCTCCTTCGTGGTTTGTGGACGTAATTCTTAGATCGCAGTCTTTTTGTTCTTTATTTTTTTGAATAAGATCCCTAATTTTTTCCAGGATTTCCCTTTCGGGTTTTCAATTCACCGGGATGATTTTTTTGTGTATGTCCCTAATGATAGAACATAGTTTGATTCTACAACCCTTAATTAGAGTTTTGATGATAACAAACACAAAGAATAAATATACACTCTAAAATTGTGTTACTGTGTATGCATAAGTTCTGACTAAAGCAGCATCAGAAGTTAAAGCTATAGAAGCTTTCACGTTGAGGTAATTAGAATCTGTGCTGAAGAATGATGATCAGAACATGCGCTGAAGTGAAGAATACTCTGATTCCTAAAAGAAGGTTCAGATACAATCAGATTCTCACAACTCTAAGTCATCAATGTTCTGAAGCAATTGCAGCATACAAGATTGTAAGATTCTAAAGCATTACTATTCAATCAAGACAGCATCACTTGTAACGGCTTCATTCAGACAAGATCCTCTCAATATGGAAACTGCTTAAATGTCCATTATCACGCTTAATGTTGGAAAGGATTCCTTTGCCTATATAAACAAGCTAAGAGATCAAATCATTTACGATTTTCCACGCTACTGCAATTCATCTCAAAAGGCTGCAAGCTTACATACTTATTTTTCTACGTTCTAAATTGTGTAAAATATCACAGTTATGGTAACTGTTTTGGCAATGAAAAACAATTATACACAGAATTCTTGTATCTTGATTAAGACAGTTTTTCCTTGAGATTAACCAGATTGTGGTTGTACTCAAGAGGACTTTGACAGTTGTCAGACTAGTGATTGTAATCAGTTTTTTATTAGTGGATTAAGTCCTCGTTGGAGAGGGGAGAAATCACCTTGACGGGTGGACTGGAGTAGTATGAGATCAAACGAACGGGGATAAAAATACTACGTCATTGTTCATTTAATTTTAAGTTTTCAATTCAACCCCCCCCCCTTCTTGTGTTTTTCACTTCTTCAATTGGTATCAGAGCGCCTGGTTCTGAGTTCATACACTTAACTGTGTCAGTACAAGATCCAAACTTCAGAAAAGCACTATGGTGGGACCAAGCCAAAACATCAGCAATGACTATCATGAAGACATGGACAGAATCAGTGGAAAACCTCCAGTCTTTGATGGAGAAAATTTTGACTACTGGAAAGACAGAATTGAGAGCTTCTTTCTGGCCCATGATGTTGATCTATGGGACATGGTAACTGATGGGTGAACACATCCAGTGGATGGAAGTGGTCAGAAGATAGACAGAAAAATGATGTCTGACCAGCAAAAACGTGAATTCAGAAACCATCATAAAGCCAGAACAATACTCCTCAGTGTTATCTCATACTCAGAATATGAGGAAGTCTCAAACAGAGAGACAGCCAAAAATATGTTTGACTTTCTGAGAATGACGCATGAAGGAAACATACAAGTCAAAGAAACTAAGGCCCTTGCGCTCATTCAGAAGTATGAGGCATTCAAGATGGAAGATAGTGAATCCATAGAAGCAATGTTCTCAAGATTCCATATCCTTATTATTAGGCTAAAGGTTCTTGACAAATGATATTCTACTGTTGATCACGTAAAGAAGATCGTCAGAAGTCTACCCATGCAATGGAGGCCAATGGTCACAGCACTTAAGCTAGCTAAAGATCTTAACAAGATATCTCTGGAGGAACTTATCAGCTCCCTCAGAAGTCACGAGATATATCTAGAAGAAGATGAGCCTCAAAAGAAAGGTAAGCCACTAGCATTAAAATCTAACAAAAAATATGATTCTAAGGTTTTGCAGGCTATGTGTGATCGGTGGATCTGGAACTGACTGTTTAACGCTGGTTCGCGAAATGTCGCGGAAGCAAGAGTCGCCACCGTCTTTTATTTTCTCCAAATGGAAAGGACAAAAGCACAGAAAAATTCCTTATAGAGATCGCTCTCGGTTCGGGAGGTAGATTATAGAAAGGGAAGGTGTTAGCACCCTTTCTATCCATGGTTATCCATGGGCTCTTAGATACTTGCTCATTGTGTTTTCAAAAAGGTTTGTTTGCTTTTCAACTGTGGGTTTTAAAAAGTTTCTTTGAAAATTCCAGTTCGACTCTTGTATCGGTCCTCAAGAGTGTTTGAAAATTTGCTTTCGAAAGCTTTTGAAAATGTGTTGGTGTGAAAAGTATTTTTTGATTTGTTTTTGAAATTAGAGCAAGTATCTACGAGAACCTACCTACCCTAAGGAATTCGTCTGTGTAAATGTCCTTTAAAGTAGTGCCATCCCACCATTGAGAGGTAGGTAGCACCACCGTTGGAGGTGTTCGGGTCAATTCGAGGTTCGGGACATGGTGATCACCAGAGCAATGGGAAGACACCTTAGAAGCTACCCTCATGCCAGGTTCCCGAATCATGAGGACTTACTAAGACATCCTCTACTCGACGATCACCTTTCGAGGCAAGGCAACAGTGAGGCATACCCTAGGGGTGGTGTGTGCGATTCGTGTGTCGTTTTCATTTGCATTTATCTTGTCATGTTATTGGTGTTCTACGCTTGTTTTTATTTTGCCCATACATTCTTTCATGCTTTGATTTAACAGTTAAAAATATTGCGGGAAAAGTAAATTCTAAGCTATTACAAACGGCGCGGGTCCACATCGCCAAAAGTTTCTTGAACCCGATTTGACAGAAAATAAATAAACAAAGTAAATAAAGAATTAAAAGTGCGAGTAATTAAATACATGGCTTCGGGAGAGATACATAAATATTTAAACGATAAAATAAATACGCGCATAAGAAATTACGAACGAGGGCGTTGGACCCATTTTGCAAAATTAAAATTATATGGAATTAATTAATTAAAAAAGAAAAGAAATTGTTTTTGTTTTTTGGTATTTTATGATTTTTAAGACTTAATATGAGAAAAGAATTAATTAAAATTAAAATAAGATGCAAACCCTAATTCTAGTTATTTTTTAATTTATTAAGAAATATTGAAGTTTTTAACCTAAATTAAACCTAACTTTTATATGCAAATTTGATTATAAAAATAAATAAAATAAATATTTAATTATTGATGAAGGAAAAGGAAGAAAGGATGAAAAATTATTAATTAAACCCTAATTCTATTTTTTTTAGATTTTTATTAAAAGTATTAAAATTAAACCTAATTTACACTAAATTTAATTATATGCACATTTATTTATAAAAATACTAGAAATAAAAATATTTATCATTTTTCTCTTTTCTGATTTTTAGGTATTTTGTGATTTTATGAAAAATAAATAAATTTAATTAATCAAATAATAATTTTAATAAGAATAGAAATAATGCAAAAAGAAAATATTAAAAAAAAAAGCAAACCTAGGGGGGTGTCAGTCCCCAATATGGAGGTGAAATTATGGAAGTTCTGGCCCAATAATCTTGGTCCGTTTGACCTTTTCCAGGTAGCATGCTGGCGCGCTGACTCAAGTTCATGGTGTTCCCCAGACCTACGCTTTTGATTTAATTCCAATATGCACGTGGATGGCTTGATCTGGAAGGTGTATGGTACGCCTTGATGTTGGACCTGCATATGATCATGAATTGCAAAATAATATTGAGACTATTGAAGACCTGGGGCTCGAACCCAGGTCATGAGGATTAACAATAACAATGCTTGCCAGCTGAGCTAATTTGCACGTTTGATATATAAACAACTAATAAATATTATAAAAGAAAACAAAAATGTTAGTGGGTCTGCGCGCGAGAATTTGAATCATCCTATCACCATTCGCCACGGTATCATCTTCTTCATGTTCCTGAAACACAAATAGAATGAGCAACAGTTTTAATGGCGTTCTCTTAGGCCGGTTTTGGCAAAATAGCGATTAGGCCTATGGTGTTCATAAATTGAGCGCGAGTATGGGTTCTTCTTCGTCCAAGCTTGCTGAATACATTCATGGCACTATGGTTCTCTAATTTTGCGCTATTTGAAAACGCCCAATTCCCAACTCTGAAAACCCTAGAATTAGGCAATGGTGAAATCGTCTACAGCTTGCAAAAACTCAATTAAACGCATGGGTTAGCTTTAGAATCATACCAGGAACATGAATCAATAATTAAAATGTCATGAAAATGCATAGATTTGTAAACACGATTATGAATTTTTCATGAGATATTTCAAGTTCTGTATACCAATTCCTTAAGCTTTGAAGAATGTTCTTGATTGGGAAACGTTCAGTGATGCTTGAGGAAGCTAATGAGATCAGAATTGTGCCTTGAATCGTCCTGGAAGTGAGTTTTCAGATTTGAGTTTCTTGCCAAAATTTTCAAGTTTGATGATCAATTTCTAGCGCAGCTTTGTGTGTAGTATGATTAGGTTTGTGATCAGGCTCATATACTGAGTGAATTAGGTTAAGAATATTGATCCAAATCTCTTGCAATGATGGTTTTGAAATTTTGATTTTCAAGATCTTTAACCAAATATTTTCCATGTGTTTTTTGTTCTCAATCATGCCAATCAATCCAAATCTTTCCATATTGGTACATGCACGAAATCTTGAGAGTAAAACATGCACAAAAAGATTTAAAACTTTAGGTTAAGTATTTTTCATACATTTAATTGATTTAAATGAATTATTATAAATAAAAATTCAAATAAATAAATAAAAAATGAATAAAAACTTCCCTTTGGGCCAAGTGGTCGTGCACATGCTTGGGACAATGAATTGTGGAAGAAAAATGGGCCCATTAGCAATTTTAGGTCATTTGAATCAATGTTGACTTTTCAAAATATCCAAAAATTTCCCAACTTCCACAAGGCCTAACTTGCTCAATTTTTAAGCTTTTCTCATGTTCTTGGACATTTTGGAAAGGTCTTTGAGTCCTCTAACCAATGCCTTTGGTCCCATGTCATTTTGATTTACCAATCTCAAGTTATGGCCCTTGCCTTAAAGTCCCTTTTTGTTGACTTTTGAAGATGACCTATAATGTTGAAATTGATAACTTTTTGTGAGAGCATTTCTTGGACTTGAAGTATGAAGATGAGTTGTAGGAAATGTCTTTCTCTTCAAAATGAGCTTTGGATGGAATTTTTCTGATAATCCATGTGAAAGTTATGCCCTGGTCAATTTACAGTTGACTTTTTCAGCTGTCCAAATAAGGAAACTTTTGCATCTTGATGATTTCTGAGCCAAACTTTGAGAATCATGATCAAGCATTGATAAAATGATGTTTGTGGCTTCAAAATAATATGTTGACCAAAAATTTGAACTTTTGACTGTCAAATGACCATTTTGCCCCTGCAGTTGACTGTAGTGCAATTTAGGGTTTTGACTGTGCAATTTTGTGCTGAAAGTCTTGAAACTTGATATGAGGATGCTTGACCATGTTTATAGGCATGTGAGACTTGATTGGGCCTTTGGAAACTTCATTTTCTTGATCAGAAGTAAAACCCTAATTTTGACTGTATAGGAGTCCTTTGCACTGTGCAACCCTTGGGGAATTTTGAAGCTTTGACTTGGCAAATCTTGAAGAATATGGGAGGGCAAATTTTGGGGTACAACACTATGGAAGAAACCTATGATGGATCCTCATCAGAAGAAGATGAATTGTCTCTCCTCTCCAGAAGGGTGAATCAACTGTGGAAGCAGAGACAAAGAAAATTCAGAAATCCTAGAAGATCAGAGAATCAAAATGAATCCTCCTCTAGATACAGAAAGTCTGAGTCTTCCTCTGGACATAGAAGATATGAAGGCTCTTCAGGACACAGAAATTCAAATAACAAGGAGATCATCTGTTATGAGTGCAATGAGAAAGGGCACTAGAAAAGTGATTGTACAAAGCTTCAGAAGGAGAAGCCTAAACATAAGTTCTTCAAGGAGAAGAAGAAAAGCCTCATGGCAACATGGGACGATTCAGACACTTCTGATGCTGACTCAGAGTCAGATGATGAATGAGCAAACATAGCTCTCATGGAAAACGTGTCAGAAGACAATGAAGCTTCTGGTTCAGACTCAGAATCAGACACTGAAGAGGTATTCCCTGACTTCAATATTAATTTCACTAAGGATGAACTTGCAGAAAGTCTAAATGAAATTCTAAAAAGGTATCAGCAAATCAGAGTCAAATTCAAGAACCTGAAAAGGGATCTGGTCTCTGACTCTGAAAAGACTGAGAGTCACAGATTAGAAAATTCTGAGTTAAAAGAAAAAGTTTCAAACTTAGAAAATGATTTTCAAAACTCTCAGAAGGAAATAATCTCAGAGACTCCCAGTAATGTTGATGAGATCATCAAAGAGTATGATCACAACTTTCAGAAGTTTCTGGCTAAAAACATAGATAGAAGCAAGATGGCTTCAATGATCTATGGATTTAGCAGAAATGGCAGAAAAGGGATAGGATATTAAGGTAAGGTATCTACACCTAAGAAAGTCATGGACTTAGTCATAAAACGCACACCACTTAAATAACACTTCATATATGGGCACACACACGACCTAAAATACACTAGTAATGATTACTCTATCAAACCAAAATTCAACCAGAATTTAGGTAAACTAACAAACCAAGACCAAAGAAGGTATGGGTACCTAAGGACAAAATTATATATGTGGCAGATATCTTTAGCAGCAAGGCTAAAACACCAGTCATGGTACCTGGACTCTGGATGCTCTCGACACATGACGGGAAGAAAGAATATGTTCCAAAGCCCGGAGCTTAAACCTGGAGGCTACGTGGGCTTTGGAGGCAACTAAAGAGGAAAGCTCATTGGCTCTGGAACAGTAAGTAATGGAAATCTTCCCTCTATAAATAATGTGCTTTTAGTTGATCGATTAATACATAACCTGTTATCCATAAGTCAATTAAGTGATAACGGTTATGATATAATCTTTAATCAAAATTCATGCAAAGTTGTTAGTCAGAAAGATGGAACTATCCTTTTTAATGGAAAGAGGAAAAACAACATTTATAAGATAAAATTTTCTGAACTAAAGAGTCAGAATGTAAAATGTCATCTCTCTGTTAACAACGAGCAATGGGTCTGGCACTGAAGATTAGGGCATGTTAGTATGAGAAAAATATCTCAAATTAACAAACTCAATCTGGTCAGAGGACTTCCTAATTTGAAGTTCAGCTCAGATGCTCTGTGTGAAGCATGTCAGAAAGGAAAATTTTCAAAACCTTCTTTTAAATCTAAAAATGTTGTTTCCACCTCTAAGCCATTAGAACTTCTGCACATAGACTTATTTGGACCAGTAAAAACTGCGTCTGTTAGTGGCAAGAAGTATGGGTTAGTGATCGTAGATGACTATAGCAGATGGACATGGGTAAAGTTCTTAAGACACAAGGACGAGTCACACTCTATGTTCATTGCATTCTGTAACCAAGTTTAGAATGAAAAGGATCTTAGAATTGTCAAAGTCAGAAGTGATCATGGTGGAGAATTTGAAAATAAATACTTTGAATCATTTCTTAATGAAAAAGGCATCTTGCATGACTTCTCTTGTCCTAGAACTCCCCAACAAAATGGAGTTGTAGAACGAAAGAACAGAATATTGCAAGAAATGGACAGAACCATGATCAAGATACTAACATTGCTAAGATCTTTTGGGCAGAAGCAATTAACACAGTGTGTTACATTCAGAATAGAATCTCTATAAGACCTATTCTGGAAAAGACTCCATGTGAACTGTGGAAGAACAAAAAGCCCAACATTTCTTATTTCCATCCGTTTGGATTCACTTGTTTCATTTTGAATACTAAAAATTATCTAAACAAGTTTGACTCTAAAGCACAAAAGTGTATTATGTATTATGTTAGGATACTCTGAACGCTCAAGAGGGTACAGAGTGTACAATACAGAAACACAGATTATTGAAGAGTCAATCAGTGTTGGATTTGATGATAAGCTTGACCCTCAAAAGTCAAAGCAGAATGAATTCTTTGCAGATATAGAAGTTGAATTCACAGGTACTAAAGACAACTCATCAGAAGTTCTCAACAAAGACGCTCCAACAACATCAGAAACAAATATTACAAGCAATCCAACACCTTCTGTTGATCAACTCCAGAAAAGGTTTTCCAAAAGAAGTATAGCTCACCCAGTAGATAAAATCCTGGGAAAGAAGGCTGATCCAATCAGAACAAGATCAACATTCAGAAACTCTAAAGAATCCCTCATGGGACTGGTCTCTCTGATTGAACCAACAACAATTAATGAATCTCTTCTGGACAATGACTGGATTCTGGCAATGCAGGAGGAATTGAATCAATTCACCAGAAATGACATATGGGATCTGGTTCCCAAACCAAAAGGATTCAACATCATTGGAACAAAGTGGGTGTTCAGAAACAAACTGAACGAGCAAGGAGAAGTCATCAGAAACAAAGCACGACTGGTGGCACAAGGTTATAGTCAGCAAGAGGGGATAGACTACACAGAAACCTTTGCTCCAGTCGCCAGGTTAGAATTTATCAGACTATTAATCTCATTTGCTGTAAACAATGGCATCACTCTGTATCAGATGGATGTCAAAAGTGCATTCCTAAATGGCTACATAGATGGAGAGGTATATGTGAACCAACCCCCTGGGTTTGAGAATTACAAACACCCAGAATATGTTTTCAAACTAAAGAAGTCACTCTACGGTCTGAAACAAGTTCCCAGAGCCTGGTATGAAAGACTAAGTAACTTCATGTTAGAAAAGGAATTCACCAGAGGGAAAGTGGACACAACCTTATTCTGTAAGACATTTAAGAATGACATTTTAGTGTGTCAGATTTATGTACATGACATCATCTTTGGATCCACTAAACCTTCTATGGGAAGAGAGTTTGCTAAGTGCATGCAGGCAGAGTTTGAGATGAGCTTAATGGGGGAACTCAAATTTTTTCTAGGTATTCAGATAAATCAAACCTCAGAAGGAACTTACATTCATCAGAGCAAATATGTCATAGAACTTCTGAAGAAATTTGATCTCTCAGAATGTAAGCCCTCAAAGACTCCAATGCACCCCACATGCATTCTGGAAAAGGAAGAGGTAAGTAAAAAGGTAGAACAGAAAATCTACAGAGAAAATCCAATGAATACAGCTTAGTAGGATACTGTGACGCTGATTTTGCTAGAGACAGAGTAGAGCATAAAGGCACTTCTGGAAGCTTCCATTTTCTGGGAGACAATCTGATCTTATGGACCAGCAAGAGACAGTCCATAATAGAATTGTCAATAGCAGAAACTGAATACATAGCAACTGCTGGATGTAGCACTCAAATGCTCTGGATTAAAAGTCAACTTGAAGACTTCAACATATTTGAGAGTAACATTCCTATCTTCTGTGATAACACTTCAGCAATATGTCTCAGTAAGAATCCTATTTTGCATTCTAGGGCTAAGCATATAGAAATAAAAAATCACTTTATTAGGGACTATATTCAGAAAGGAATTCTTACCTTAAAATTTATTGACACAGACCATCAATGGGCTGATGTATTTACAAAACCTCTTTTTGAAGATAGATTCAATTTCATTCTGAAACATCTCAGCATGAAGTTATGCCCAGAATAAAATGTTTTATTTTCATATCTTAACCCTCAAAACTTTATTCTTTTCTGTGAACATCTGATCAACTTGTCTTCAGAAGTTACAAGTACAGTTTCCTCAGAGTCTATCTAAGAAGATCTGAACGTTTAATTTCAAGGATAGAGGCGTGCAGTTCACATCATCAAACATTTGTCATCCTCTCACAAGCCACCTTCTGAGGCTGAACACGCATTCAAATTCTGAAGGGTCCAAGGATCTGATTGGATGCATTGAGACACTTGTCAGTGGTAACCGCTTAAATATCTTTATAAATCCCCTAATTTCAAGTTTCATTAATGCATATAATCATTACTTATTCTCTTGCTTACTATTTACGTTTTCAAAAACCTATTTAAACTCAATTTACTATTTCATTTATTCACTTTTACTCTCTTCTATATTCTCTCTTGTTTCAAGTTTAGTTTTCAAAAACCCTTTCTATCTTCTTCAACGAACTCATGTGAACAATGGCATCATCATCAAGCCTCAAGAATCTCAGTGCTCCTGAATCTTCATCAACCAAAACTTGCCAAAGTTCTATCTGACATTGAACTGTTTGATCAAGACTTTTCCTCTCCAATACTAGAAAATCCAAACACTTAACAACAACCAGAAAATCCACAACCACACTCTCCTCAACCAGAACATCTGAACCCCAACTCACCATAACAAGAAAATAGACACTCTCACTCTCCACCTTCTGAAAACCCATCCTCTAAAATTCCTGAACCAGAAACTCAACACGCCACCGCAAACCAATCTGAAGACTCTTCTTCATATTCTGATACCATTATCCCAATCCCTGGAATAAGAGAACCTCTTACGGTTCGTTTACCTCTCATTATTCATGATATTCCAGAAATCACTTCACCATATAAATCTACACCACCAAACACCCCTAACACACCAATTCTAATTTATGACTCTTCCACTCCTTCACCCATCAACCATCCAGCTGACAACCTCAGACTTGTCATTGATCCACTAGTGCTGGATAGACTAGTTTCCACATCAAACAAAATTTCCATTCCAAAACCTAAACCAACCGCAACCAAATTAGATGTTTGTAAGAGTATGTTGATTTTTGAAACAAAAATGCAGGAATGGATCAATTCTTTGAAGCAAGCAGTCCTAGAGATTTCTAATCATGCTGCTTCTGATTCTCTGTGGGAAAGATTCAGAAAATGGCTCAACGCTGAAACTCTGAAGCTGAAAGAATTGGGCTATGAAAGGGCACAGCAGAACTTCAGTGATCATCTGAAAGCCTTCCAAGATAAAGTTCTGAGCCAATGGTGCAAGAAAGAAATTCTTCCGCTGGATAATGCTCCCTGGAAAGAGGACCATCCTTCAGAAGTTGCTGAACCAGATTCTGATAGTCTCTCTCTGACTACTGCTCTAGAAGACATGATTGTAGCAGAAGAAGTGGTTCAATCAAAAGAGGCCGCAGAATGCTCTGAACAATATGCAACCCCTAAAGAGACACCAGCTTCCTCTCTAGTCATGCAAACTCTGGAAGAGTTAAAGAAAGAGAATGCCTTAATCCATGCCAGACTGGATAAGCAAGAGGATACGAACAAAGAGATCAAGGGTATTCTGGATAAACAAGAAGATACTACAAAAGAAATCAAAGACATTCTGGGAAAGCAGGAAGAATCAAGCACTCAGATCAAGAGCTTGTTGGAAGCGTTGTTCACACGTCTTCCCCCTCCTTCTTAGATTTTCATTAAAGTTGTTTATCTGTAACTTTTTATCGTTACCTCCTTGTTTATGAAACTTGTTCTTGCATTCTATTTTCAATATAATTCATCTTTTTGACTCTAATTATATTGCTTTTTGATACCTGACAAAAAGGGGGAGAAAGTAAGATATTTTCAATAATAGTATACCGGGACAAAGTCTCAAACAATCTGAATACTTTAACCTCTACTTTATGAAAAGCATGAACAGGAACACATTTTGATAAGAACAGAAGGAGATGCATCAAAAGCTATGACGAGAAGGAACTTCATGGAAGTAATCAGCTCAGGGGGAGTCTCTCTTAAGTCTTTTTGTTCTATATTTTTCATTGAAAATCCTAGTTTTTGTCATCATCAAAAAGGGGGAGATTGTTAGAATATAGTTTGATTCTACAACCCTTAATTAGAGTTTTGATGATAACAAAGACAAAGAAAAATATGCACTCTAAAATTGTGTTACTGTGTATGCAGAAGTTCTGACAAAAGCAGTATCAGAAGTTAAAGCTATAGAAGCTTTCACGCTGAGGTAATCACAATTTGCGCTTAAGAATGATGATCAGAAAATGCGCTGAAGTGAAGAATACTCTGATTCTAAAAAAAAAGTTCAGATACAATCAAATTCTCACAACTCTAAGTCATCAATGTTCTAAAGCAATTGCAGCATACAAGATTGTAAGATTCTGAAACGTTACTATTCAATCAAGACAACATCACTTGTAACGGCTTCATTCAGACAAGATCCTCTCAATATGGAAACTGCTTAAATGTCCATTATCACGCTTAATGTTGGACATGATTTCTTTGCCTATATAATAAAGCTAAGAGATCAAATCGTTTACGATTTTCCACGCTACTACAATTCATCTCAAAAGGATGAAAGGTTACATACTTATTTTTTATGCTCTAAATTGTGTAAAATATCACAGTTGTGGTAACTGTTTTTGCAATGAAAAACAATTATACAAAGAATTCTTGTATCTTGATTAAGACAATTTTTCCTTGAGATTAACCAGATTGTGGTTGTACTCAAGAGGACTTTGACAGTTGTCACAGTAGTGATTGTAATCAGTTTTTGATTAGTGGATTAAGTCCTCATTGGAGAGAGGCGAAATCACCTTAACGGGTGGACTGGAGTAGATTGAGATCAAACGAACCAGGATAAAAATACTGTGTCATTGCTCATTTGATTTTAAGTTTTCAATTCAACCCCCCCCCCCCCCCCCCTTCTTGTGTTTTTCACTTCTTCACCTAATTTTTGCTTGGATCTCCCTTTGGGGTTTTCGATCCACTGGGACGCTCCTTTTTTCCTAAGTCACCCGTTTAGGGTTCGAGCTTAGCGAGCTTTTTATACATAGTATTTTTTGACAGCGTCTGAATTTTCCGTATGTGGTAGTTCTTCCTCATCCATTGTTGAGAGGATAAAACCACCACCGGAGAATGTTGTTTTTACCACATATGGACCTACGTAGTTGGGTGTTCATTTACCATGTGAATCAAGGCAAGGTAGCGGAATCTTATTGAGCACTAAATCCCCTTATTTGAACATTCAAGGGCATAATTTCTTTATTGAAGGATTTCTTTATTCGCTTCTGATACAATTGACCATGGTACAAAGTTGTTAAGCGTTTTTCTTCAATAAGGTTAAGCTGATCAAGTCGCGTTTGAACCCACTCTGCTTCTTCATGCTTTGTTTCCATTAGAACTTGAAGTGATGGAATTTCTATTTCAACTGGGAGTACTGCCTCCATGTCATATACTAGAAAAAAAAAGGAGTTGCACCGGTTGATGTATGCACAGAAGTACGATAGCCATGTAAAGCGAATGGAAGCATTTCGTGAAAATCCTTGTATGTCTTAACCATTTTCTGAATGATTTTCTTGATACTTTTATTGGCAACTTCAATGGCTCTGTTCATCTTGGGTCGATATGGTGAGAAATTATGATGCTTGATCTTGAAGTTATCGCATAACTCCTTCATTATTTTGTTATTTAGATTTGATTATAACCCGAGAAACCGTCAATGAACGAAAATACTGAAGCTTTAGTTGTATTATCCACCAAAACATCTATGTGAGGTAACGGGAAATTGTCTTTGGGACATGCTTTGTTCAAATCCCAATAATCCACACACATGCATACTTTGTCGTCCTTCTTTGGTAATGGAACTATGTTAGATATCCAAGATGGATAATCTACCACCGCTAAGAACCTTACGACAAATTTTTTAAGGACCTCTTCTCGAATTTTGGTGGACATGTCTGGACGATTTCTCCTGAGCTTCTTCCTAACTGGAGAGCAACCTTCCTTGAGAAGTAGTTTGTGTACCACAATGTCCGTATCCAATCCTAGAATATCTTTGTAAGACCAGGCGAATATATCCACATATTCACATAATATCTTGATCAACCTTTCTTTGATGCTTTTTCCAATATTGACCCTTGCTTGATCTCTTTCATATCTTCCTCTGTGCCAAGGTTAACGATCTCAATAGATTCCTTGTATGGTTGTATACTATCAGTTTTTTGCTCTATATCTCTCACCAATTCTTTAGTAAGTTCAGGATCTTCATTATCTCCTCTTCAGCTTGGTTGATGGGTGCATCAAAATCATATTGGATAACAGTAATAACATTATTGGTGATTTTATGCATGGATCTGCACTTTTATCATGTTTTGGTGCAGTTTTTAGTACGTGAATTTTGAAAATGTATATGGAGAAAAGTATTTCCATTTTTAAATGTAAGAGATAAATGCAAGAGAAATACAGTGATCTTAATTGAATATGAAATTTAACTTTTATTAATTATGAATATTGTCTGAAACAAATGGGGGGCTCTTACAAGCAACCCTTATGCCTCGAGCTTGACATAGGTTCTTTCAAAAATAAGAAAAACTACTTTGGAAAGAAAATGATCTCGGGAATCTCCACATCTATCCAGTTCTTGAGTTCTTCACCTGGGGTGCATTCATGGATGAAATCATATGCCCCTTTGATAATGTCCTTTTTAGGTATAAGCTCTACTTGTCCACCATGCTTTATCCCTTTGTTTATAAAGACTTCCTGAATGGGAGGAAACTTCTCTCCGATCCCTTCGTGGTTAGTGACTACCTCAATTGCATTCACAGTTGGACTACCATTTGGAGGTATGGGGTTCATCTTGGTGTTCGGTTTGTCAAAAGTTATATCTTGAGAATCCAACAAATCTTGAACCTTGTGTCTGAAGGCCCAACATTTTTCTATGGTATGCCCCAAAGAATTGGCATGATACTCACACTTGGCATTTGCATCGTACATTGGTGGAAATGCCCCAATTGGAGGAGCTAAATGCTTTTGCTCTACCAAAGATGCTTGGAGTAGATTCTGCAGTAGTTGATCGTGAGGCATAGGGAGTGGATCAAACTTTCTTTGCGGCCTTTTATCCTGTTGTTGTCCTTGTGGAATTATTAATGCTTGTGGTGCCCTTGGTTGTGAGACCATAACATTAATTTCTCCTTCCACTTTTTGCAAGAAGTTATGTATTTTTGAATTATAAGGGGTATTAGATGATTCCCCCTATATCTTTCCACTCTTTATGCCTACTTCAATTCTCTCACCGATAATCACCAAATCAGAAAATCTGGAAGCGATACTTCCTACCATCTTTTCATAGTATAACACTTGTAGAGTTGCCATGAACATGTCGACCAATTCTTTCTCCAGGAGTGGTGGTTGTACTCGGGATGTCGTTTCTCTCCACCTTTGGGCATATTCCTTGAAGGACTCCTCTTTCTTTTGAGACAGGTTCTGGATTTGCATGTGGGTATGCACCATGTCCAGATTATATTTGTATTTCTTCAGGAAGGCGTTAGCAAGATCTTCCCATGTCTAGATATGGACCCGCTCCAACTGCATATACCAATCTAGGTATGCCCCATTCAAACTGTCTTGAAAAAATGAATCATCAGCTTCTAGTCCTGAGCATAGGCGTCCATCTTCCTGCAATACACGTGCAGATGGTTCCTTGGATAGGTGAGCCCCTCATATCTTACAAAGTTAGGTACTTTGGCGGGATCACCACATCCAGAACTAGACCCATTTCGAGAGAATCTACATTGAAATCATTGTAACCCTCCACAACTTTTAACCTTTCCTCCAGAGATTTGTACTGGTTGATAACCATTGAATTTTCAGTAGCACGAGTATGCATTTTTCTTTGAGGTGCTTGATTGACATCCTCTAAATCGTGGTCTCCATACTGTAAATCCAAGTAGTTATCTGCATTGTTAATCGGAATCTGTAGGGTATGGGATGCCCCAACCTTGGTGGAGGTGGGACAAACCCTTCAGTCTCAACTTGCCTTGTTTCTTGTTGAGCCATGGTTGACTTTTGAGGTCCTGCTTCTGGCTCTTTCCTTAGTTGGTGACTTCTTAATGCACCAATGGTCCGGGCTACATCTTCAAAGACTGCCCTAGGAATTTGTTCTTGTCTTTCAATAATATTCTACATGGCTAGAAGAACTTGGCTTATGTATCCTCTCATTGAGTCGAAGTTTCCCTTGACTTGCTCCAAACCCTCTATGAGGGCAGTTTGGTTCTCCTCAATTTTTTCTATCACTTTCAGTTGACGGGCTCTTGTTTGGTACGGTGGTCAGAAAAGGTGGTGCTTTTCTTCTACCAATGGTTTAACTGGAGAATATTTGAAAAAGATAAGTTTTTGTATGAAATGCAGGTGTTTGTGAATGTATGCATGTGTATGAATATGTATGAATATGCTAAAGTTTCTGCTTTTGAATGTCTTATTCACTTGGATATATATTTTTTATTTTTCAGGTTTTTCTTTTTTATTGGTGAATATCTTAAAAAATAAGTGTGCGGATTGAATATGGAAACAAAAAGTACTTTTATTAATAATCATCTTCAAAATGGAATATATTTCAGATATTGAAAAAAAATATTCGAACCAAAAAGAAACTATTGGAAGAACTAATATCTTCACAGCTCTCTCGGGCAGTTTCCCCTTGATGATTATTATCTTTGTCCTATCTGGTTTGACTGACAAATTGTTTCCCTTGGCATTTATTTTTAAGACACTTAGAAAAACCTTTGAGATATCTTTTTTAATCCTGTGAATAAGACAAACAACAAGAAATATAGGGTAATGAGGATATGAAATGCAAAAAATGAATGAATGCATGAATGTAGGCCTTAGTGATGGGATTTTATGAAATGTACCCTTATAAGGTAGACTCCTAGTTTTGGCCTACGGATATTCTGCCCTCCATATAAGGTGGTTTCCTTAAGGGTATCATTAATAAAACTAGAGGGAAAGGCAAAAGGGCCTCCCTTAACTGGAACCTCTTTACAAACCGAAACTTTTGTCACTGGGTCATAAAAGGTCTCATCATGAGTTTTTGGTTTAAATGTCATACAAAGTGTCATAGGTTTCTTTCCAAAGTCCTATTTTCCAAGAGGATGTCTCTTGAGACGTATTTCTTTCGTGGAATCCCACCGACTCTAGGCGAAGTCATCACATAAACTCATAGGGCTGATGTAACCCCTTGGCTAATAGACGAAACTTCTTTCTAAGGTTTTTTTTTAAAAAATATTTTTGCGATAATAAAAATCCCACCAATGAATAAATATTATAATAAACCAATAAATGCAATAAATAAACCAAAAAATGAATAAATAAAATAGAAATAAAAATTAAAAACACTGAAACCCTAAACCCAAAATAAACTAAACCCTAGATTTGAAGTCCCCAGCAGAGTCGCCAACTGTTGTAACTGGCTTTAAATTGAGAGTCGCCACCATTAAGTTTTATCCTAAGGGAAGGGTGATAACAGAATAACCCTAAATTCGATTGATAGATTCTAAGTTTTTGACTCCTATAGACGAAGAGAAGTGTTAGGCACCCGCTCATCTACCTTGTTCACAAGGATACTAGGGTTTAGAATTTAAAGGTTTAGGGTAAGGGTTTTAATTTTTATTAGGGGAACTCGCCATGATTTTAATCGTATGCCTACGTATCCTCTTATGAGGAATTAGAGTCCCAATTCGTAGTTCGCATTTTGGTTGGTGTTTGTTATGGATTGCATAGAATTGATTTCGAAGTAACCTTGAACCTTGTCTGGATTATAAATTGAATGATTGTAGACGCAGTTCGCAGTTTGATTCAAAGACAATTCTATTTAATCCTTTTTTTGAAAATGATCTTGAATTTTTTATTAAGTTAGTAGAAAATGGTTTGATCGTTGGTTAGCTGTTTTGAATTTTTATTTGATTAAAAGGAGTGATAAGATACAGAGCGGGTGGAGTTTGATATAGTCTGCTCATCACGTGGCCAGATATTGATCATGTGACGCTTGTCATGAAGGATGAGAAGGAAGTCTGATATAGTCTCCCTCTTCAAGTGGCCAGATATTGTCCACGTGTTGCTCGCGGATGGAATTCATGATGAGTTACGTGGATTTAATATTTTTGTAGAATATTGAATTGATTAAATTTATCAATGGTGTTTGATTTAAATATAAGTGAAATAATGAGTATTTTTACTACTTTATATTTGATTTGTTTTATATTTTATAATTTTATTGTTTTTTGTATTTTTAATAAATAAGTATAAAATTAAACTAATTAATCCAAAATAATTCAATTAGCTAAAAATAATTAGATTAACTAGAATTAAACTGATTATTCAAATAACTAAAATTAGCGTATAATTGGAACATAGAAGTTTTATAGGAATATGGCTCAATTAGCCTAAAGTTTACATTAAACCTAATTTATCTAACATAAATTAATAAGTTAAAAATTAAATAAAAGAAATAATACAAAAAGAACCGCACAGTAGTTATATGAGACGCTACTAATTATTGTGTGAATTAGCATGATAATGGAGGTGCTAAGTGAATTTGCTAATGTCAGTGTTAATGGTTAAAGATTAATGGTAGTAATGTTTGTAGTTACTATACCCATCATATGTTCTACAAAACTTTTATTTTTCTTTGATTTTAAACAAAAAACAATTAAAATTAAAAAGTTTTTTCCTTTTTTTTAATTCCTTTTGTAACAAGTGAGAAACTAGTTATTATAACGAAACAAAATTAATCAAAAAATCTAGATACTAACGCCAAATAAATTTAATTATACTTGAGTAACAAAACTAAATAAATAAACCTCAATATTAAAAATGAAATATACAAAAAGAATTAAATTGCATCAAACAAATCATTAAACAAATAATGAGATCAAGTATAAAAGTTATAATTGAGGCATAAATTTTTGACCTACTGAGAGGAGCAGTACTCAGGTGAGCAAAGCATAAGAACGCTATTTTCATTAAGCATCCCTCTCTCTTTTTCGATCCTCTTGAATTACTCAATTTTTTCTCTATGGAGAGTTTTCTTGGATTTGATGGAGGCTTAGGGGTTTAAATATTGATTTTCCTCGGTGTGAAAAAAATCAACTTGGGATTTGTCTGTGTAGAGAAATTGTAAGGAATTGTTGATGTCCTAATAGTGTAAAAGAGTGACTTATTTATAGTGATAATTAGTTCAACAAATTAGAAAATAAAATTGATTGTTCAATCAAAATTTTCTTGGTCAGTAAACTAACCAATTAGAGATTGGGTATCACATAAAATGACACAATTTGACCAATAAGAACCAATTAATTAGAAAAGGAAATATTTTTTATATTTATTATATTATTTCACTCAATTTTGGTAAAAAAAATGCATAATATCAAATAAATAATTATTTTTAAAAATATCTTAATTATAAAAACGAAAATAATATTTAATTAATAAAAAATGACTTTTTATGGTTAAAAATATAAATATTTAGTAATAAATAAACAAAAAATATCCAAAGTGCACCAAGTGAGATATGAACTCATGACATGATGCTTGCAAGCTTCATTCTTTACCAATAGTGCTATCTTATTTATTCGAAATAGAAATGCATTTAAAAGTATATGGAGACAATCAAGTGTTTGTTATATTTTAAAAAATACAAATAATTTGAAATAAATTATTATACTTTAAAATAGACTTTGAGAACGAATATTTATAAAACCTCGATATATTAGTGTAATAAACCAAAAGAATTTTAAAGTTAAGTTTGAAAAAAATTTTGACCATAGCACCGGGGTGGGTAAATTTGGGGTATGACACAGTTAGTAAGAATGCAGAGGCAGAGCGAAATCCCCCTGACTATTCATGGGAAATGATGATGAACGAATTAGTCGATATAGATGAAGAAAGATTGCATGCTTTGGAAATCCTAAGGAGACATAAAGAAAGAGTAGCTAGGGCTTACAATAAAAGATTAAGGGGTAAAGTTTTCTCAACTGATGACTTGGTTTAGAAGGTGATTTACGAATGGATCGAAATGACAAATTACTTTGGGAAATGTCCCCACATTGGAAGGGACCCTTTCAAATCATTCAAACATTCTCAAACAATGCCTATGAAATAGAAGAGTTGGTAGAGGATCGATGAATCTTGAAGATGAATGGAAAGTACTTAAATAAATTTAAACCCATGCTTTAGGAATTAAAAATTACAATAGAATTGTAAGTCGAAAGCATGAAAGCCAATATGGTATTGAAACCAAAATGCCAAAATGGCTATGTTCTAGAGTTACATATTAAACGGTGTAAAAAAAAAACAAAAGTGACAAGTTACAAACATTAAAAACCAAAATGGAAGCTTCGTCTTCATCTTGTCATACTTGATCTTTGCCAACCTTAATCTATAGTTGAATGACGATTGTGCAGCTTGAAGGGAAGAGACTTCTTCTCCCAGTTTCTAATCTTTCTCGACATGATGAACGCTTTGAATAATTTCTTTATCGATCTCAGTATCATCCATCTTCTTGATCTCTTGCTGACGAGCTTCTGCTTGATAGAATTTATCCTACATTTTCTGGATTTGATCTTTCCAAAGTGATATCGAATGAGTATACACTTCGAAATCATCTTGCTCTATTTTGAACTTCTTTCAATTTGCTCAAGCTTGGTATAAGTTTCAAGGGCTTTTTCGATTCAGCTACTTGATCGACTTTCTTCTCTTGAAGTTTTGATACAACATCTCGTTCCCTATTATAGTCTGCACTAAGTTGATCAATCAAACCACTTATGTCGATCAATACTTCAGCAACTCCAGTCAGACATGTGACTATGTTGATTTGATTAATCAGCTTTTTCAATCCATAGCACGCAGTGGCATCCTTCTTCAAGGTATCAAATAAGTCAGTTTCAAATCTCTTTTCAATTACCTTTTGAAGAAGTTATTCAAATGGTGCCACATTTGAACCTCCACTTGAAGTAGTCGAAGGGCTAGAATAGCTTTTTTTTTTAAAGATGGCCCTTTCTTGGTCATCATTAATTTGACATACTCAAGTGGGTTCTTTTTCTTTAAAGCATCCAGCTCCTCCTGAGATAGTTGTGGTAGAACGTTGCTATCATCATGTTGATTGACAAAAGTAGTGTTTTCTTTATAATCAGTGTGAGCATGAGTTTCTTCTCCTTCCTCATCATGGAATTACTTTTCGATCTAATCAGATAAACCTTCATCAATCAATTCTTTTTTGAGCTTCGTTCTTTTTGGAAAAGAATCATTTGGGCTATTGTCATCTTGTGCCTCGTCAAGAGGGACTCTTTCAGTTGCAGTTCAACGTTCCTCATGATCACTTTAAGATCAAGGAGAAGCTTCTTTATCAATCTGCACAATAGTGTTAAGTTGGTTCACATCTGTAGATGATCCTTTATTGGAATCTTTACTGGTGGACAAGGGGTGATATGGAGCAGTGTCGCTGCTAGGAGGAATTTCATATTGAATTGGAGATTCAATAGGGATTGGTTAAGGATCCTACAAAAAGAAGATTGTAAGATAATTCGAATCAAAGACATCAAATGTTGAAAGAATTGATATGAAAAAATATACCTTTAGTCCTTCGACTCCAGGAATGGAGTTATCACTCTCAATTCTCTCCAGAACAACATTACCAGATGGGTTGAAACTGCTTTTTCTTCTTTGGTGCTGGAGGTGGTATTTCGACTATAATAGTTTGTGGTGGTTGGGAAGAAGCTACATCAGAGAGTGTTTATTTATTCTTCTTCTTTAACTTCTTGGGTTTCGAAAGAGTGGGGGACGCGTCTTTGGCATTTTCAACAATTTATGGGTCTTCAATGGCTGCTTTTTGTTTCCTTGGAGTAAGAGGAGGTTTTCGACTAGCCTGTAATAAGTGAAAGAATTAACAAAAAGTAAGGCAATAGAAGAAGGAAAACGAAAGGCCAAATCTTAGCTTAGATTTTATCTTCGGTTGTTCTCTATCTGGGATGGCACTCTTTAATGAAGTAGTAGTTTGCTTTGGTATATCCGTCGAACTTGTTGTTGAAGTAAGTTTCTCTTTCTATATTTATCTATTTTCGACAGCTAAAAGAATATTACAATACAATACATGTTAGTATCAATTGTGAAAGAGAAACCATAAAGATGATCGAATGGATCAAGAGATCCTTTGGTTCCACACCTTCACATTCTGGAGAAAGAATTGTGACATTATTTAGGTTAATATGAAGGAAGCCTTTAAAACAGCCCAGTGTATGCTTAGTCGAAACTACTCGTTCAACGGGTTTTTTAGAATGTTATTTTAAAAAGATAAAGTAATTCCCACATACGAACTTGTATGGATAAGGAGGATAGAATGCCGGGCCAAAATCAGCACTGAGAAATTTTGGGAATTTTAGTGGTTCGAGTTTGAAAGCTAAGTCATACCTATCTTTAGGTTTGACACATGCAGGAATACTTAAATAAGGAAGAATTTTTATAAATTTCTGTTTTAAAGTTTCCGTTGTGTTGTGTATGGTTAGGCTAAGATTAGTTGGGTCTTAGACTGTTTCAAAGTACTTTTGGAACGCTTGGATATTCTTGATGTGTGTCTACGTACCTTTATTGACTTGATCCTACACAGAGGCAAAAGATTTTATCAGATGTTGATAGAAGAGGGTTGCGTCGAGCATGTTTCCAGAATAATATTTCTTCCACCAAGAGTCGAAGTCTTTTGTACAGTAAAAGGATGGATGGAAAGGGATTGGGTTAAACTCGGCAAAGTTGGCGTAACGAGCCACACATTGATCTCGATCAAAAAGATAGAAATCCATTCCTTGAACACAGAGAGCGCTTTTCTCTTCAAAGAATGGTTCGGGAATAAGCTGGCAAAGTCCAAATTGTCGAGAGACAAAATTTGGTTGGTAGGAAAGTAAATCGATACGACTTTTTATGGGCAATAGTCTTGAGAAAACCAGCCTTGAGAGTAAAAAGGATTTCCAGATGTCTAAGGTTTCTACTTCCTTATTTGGAGAAATGTTAAAAAAAATATCTTGTAAACCATTCATGACCATGAGTTCTCTTAGTGAAGGGAGCCATCATAGGAGTAAAGTTATAACGTTTGACAAATATCATAACGTATTTTGTGAAGCACTCCTTTAAGTCCTTCCCATCATCGTTTTGGGTTAATCGAACTAATTTGTTTCCCTCAAAAGTTCGACTCTGAATCTCAGGGTCCAATTCATCTATTTTTCTAGAAGTGGAAAGAGAGGGTTCGAACATGGCATTAAGCCACAATTGGAGAAGCCAATATGGGCTAGCCAATAGTAAATTGGTGCCTACTTCATACTTTTTTAGGGTTGTAGTAGCTTCTCCAAGACATTCATATAATCCTACTAACATCAGTTCACTAAGGAAAATGTTTCTACCAAAGTGAAGTTGATTAGCTAAAGTCAGGAATCTCTTAGCTACTTTAAGAGATTTTCTACAAAAGATACACCTAGATAGCCATAGAGCAAAGAAAGCTATATGTTTGACATCTGAAACATTATCACCCTCAGCATGGTAATGGTCGATGTATTTGGTGAAGCCAACATATTCAACTTTGAAGTCAATAGTGTTTGTGGCTTGCTTAAAGAGGTCGAGGTTTCTCTAATGGGTCGAAGCCTAGTTATAGCAATAACATCGAACAAGGTGGGAATGACCATTCCACAAGGAAGGTGAAAGGTATTATAGGTAGCATCCCAAAAATACAAGGATGCCATCAACATGTGTTAGAAATAGCTTGTTCCAACTTTCGACAGTTGGATTAAGTCAAAAATACCCATATCTTTCCATACATGGGATTTCATCTGTTCGACTTTAGCTAACCAGTCGAGATATTGCTTATCTTTCATTGAACAAGATCTAAAAGGACTAAAATATTTAGTCATATAGTTTAAATGAAAAGGGTTTTAGGCATTTGCAGAACCTGAAGGAGATTCCTCTTTAACAGTTTCTACAATAGATTCCTTAGAGTTTGTGTTAGCATTTTCAACTATATTCTTCTTGGGCTTGATCTTACTCGCTATGGGTTTAGTTCCATAATATATGGGGAAAATTCTCTAAGTATTTTCAGATCATCAGCATGGACTATAGGGTATGTGATACGGTGGGAGAACTGACTTGAGGTTTTGCGTTTGTGTTCGCAAATGTTTCGGTTTAGCAAGAGTCGCCACCGACTTTTTATTTTATCCAAAGGAAAGGTCAAAAAGCACAGGAAAGACCTTTGAGATGTTTTCTTGAGTTCGGGGGGTAGATTATGAAAAGGGGAGGTGCTAGTACCCTTTTCATCCATGGTTTTCCATGGGCTCTTAGTTACTTGTTTAGATCATTTGCTTTTCCTTTTTAATTGTTTGAAATGGTGCTTTGTGTGGTTTTGAAAGTATTTTGAAAAGAGGCCACCGTTTTGGCAATCTTTGTAATGATTCTAGTTTGAAGAATGTATACAAAAATGTTTGTCTTTTGAAAAATGTTTCAATGTTTGAAAGTTGTTTGGAAATGTTTTGAAATTGTGTGTGTGTTTTTGAAAATAGCAAGGATTGTTTGCAAATTAATCAAGTAACTAGGAGCATCTACCTAATCAAAAGTCTTTCTTGTGCATTTTTTAACCCTTTGACATTGTTGTTTTACCATTGTATTTGGTAAATAACCCTATCTTTGGATGTTAAATGGGACAGGCGTGGGTCATCGTATGACCATGATAGCGATGGTGCCAAGTATCTTAGCAAGTTTTTGAGGGACTAGATCATTTTTGTTTAGGCAACCAAGATAGCGTCATCGAGGGACTATGATCTTTTTCTTTTGTTTTGTTTTGCCAAGATACCTAACATGCATACCATGGTAATTTTAAGGCAACAAAGTGGGTGAAACCCTAGGGGTGCTTGTGTGCATTGTGTTGTCATTTTTCATGCATTTTTGTCTTGCATTAAGTCATGCTATTTGTTTGATTTTGGTCTTTGCATACAAAACTCTAATTTACTATCATGGTATATGAAAGCAATAAATGCATAAAGTAAATCTAGACTATTACAACATTATTATGGGAAGGGGGTACAAGTTTGAATAGGGGGATATTTGCACAAAATAAAAACCTTAATTCACTATTACAACTCAATTGAATTTATACAATAAATAAATGAACAATTATTTAAATGTGCAATTAAATATAAATATGCAAAATGTTTTTGTATTAATTTATGTATGTGAAAATAAATTATTTATGTCTTAAAAATAAGAAAATAAAAAATGATTATTTTTGAAAGGGTGAAAACCCCAATTTTTGGTTTAAAAGAAAATATATATTCTATTATTATTTATTTCATTTATGTACAAGAAAAAGTAATAATAATATATACAAAAATGTTAAAAAATAAAATATGTGAGAAAATATTATTTTAAGTGTATAAATAATAAAAATGAAAATGTATGATATTTTTATATTATTTACAAGTTTTATTTAGAAAAATAAGTTATATTATTATTAACAAACTATTTTTATGCCCAAAAAATAATAAAAATAATAAAATAAAATGCAAAAAATTAAGAAAATATTTTTGAGATTTTTCAATGTTTAGAAAAAATAAATAAAGTCAGAAAATATAAATATGCAAGAAAATATAAAAAAAATATAAGAAAAAGCAAAAGGGGGTGCAGAAAGTAAAAGGGGGGTGTCAAAAGAAGCAGGCCCAAGGCGCCCAGGCCCAAGCCAACTTCATCCCTGTCCTCTGGCCAAACGACCACACGCGCGTGTTTCTGAAGCAAATCCTGTTCTTGCTCATGCTTGCATGAAATCAAAAATTTACAACATGAAAGTTATAGCATTTTCAATCTCGATTCCAACAATATCCATTTTGTGACCTAAATCTCAAAGGACAGAGATAATTTTAATGGCCCTAAATTTTGACCTAGTTTTTTCAGCATGTTCATCATCCAAATTCTCCTAGCTCAGTTAATATAAATAAGAACTATGCATATGTACAACTCAAGGACATTAAAGACTACATTTTTGCTTCACAAACCTAAGCCTAATGATGCCTAAATAAGGAGATAGAACTTTGAAAATTACCTTGTTCAGTTGAGTTTGGTTATGGCAATGTAGCAACTTTGAGTGAGGCTTGAAGTACTTGTGAGCTTGCATGAAGTTCCCTCAAGTTTTCCCAATGCTCAGCTTGCTTTGAAATGGCTTGAATCTCCTTGTAGAAGTCAACCTGCAAACTCAGAAATTGAAAATGGTGAAGCTTGAAAATGAGCTCACAGTTGCTGGACAGGGGTCCAGATAGTTCAGGTGTGTTGTAGGGAATGTGTTTGAAGCCTTGAAACAAAAAACGCACGAGTGAAAATTGTTTTGGCTAGTGATCTGCAGAGGTTGCCCTGTTTTGGGCAGAAATGGTGATTTTGGTGTTTTAGGGTGTTTGCAATGCTATGAGCTCGTGTATTGGCTTGTTACAATATGCTGAGATTTTTTGAAATGATATCAAGACTTGGTTTTATCAGATACAAGAGTTATGGACTTTTTGCAAGTTTACATGCTTTTGAAGAAAAGGTGGGAAGTGACAATGCCAAAGCCTGTACAGGCTAGCTCAAGGCCTGAGGAGAGTTGGTACAAGTTTCCTAATGTTTGTGGACTTTGTTTTCTGCAAGAGATTGGGTCCATGGCTCAAGATAAACAAAGTTACCTAAAGCATACTTTATCAAAGTGGCAATGTGAACTTCTTTTCCATTTTTGGAATAATTCTTTGTGTAATGCTCCATAGCTCAGAATAAGACCATTTTCCAATGTATTTGCATTAAATTAAGGAGTGTGGAAAGGATTAAGACCTGTAAAACAAGTACAAGAATGCTTAGGACAGATTTGCATGTTGTAACCTTGTGCAAAATGCCTTGGACAAAAGTGATAATTTTCCATTTTCAAATCTTTGATTCTCCCTAACCATAAATGGTCTTGGAGAGTTCTTGGACATTTTGGAAAGCTTGTAACATTCTCTACAATCCATATTTGAAATGAATTTTGAGATTCCTCTTGGAACTAGGTGAAAAGTTGCCATGAAGTTAGGACAAAAATCTGCCTAAACTAGGGCAAAATTTCACTAAGTTAAAAGTTTCATGGAACCTTATTCACAAAATCATAACTTGAGATCCAAGCATATTTTTGGAAAACTTTGTGCATCAAAGTTGTATATTTTGTGGAGGAATACAACTTTCATGTTTGAAGTTATCTTTGAATCCAATTGCATCATGGTCAAAAAGTTGGGAAAAGTTGGGAAAAAATAAGAAAGTTTCATAACTTAGAAAATTTCTAAGTTATGAAAAATTTCAAACTTAAACCCTAATTTTCAAATTTAGGTTTCTTGATGAACAAGTTTCATGTTTTGACACATCTTGATGAAAAATGACCCTTGACACTTGATTTTGACCAAAAAGTCAAAGTTTTACTTTTCAGTGTACAGTTGATTTTTGATCAGTTGACTGGAAAATTCATTTGTCAATCCAATGCATTTGAGATCTTTTGAACCTTGTGATTAGGTAAAGATGATGCATTGAGTCCTTGAAACCATGCTTGAACCCAATTTTCCATTGGCTAGGTGAAAAACCAGAAATTGCCCTTCTACAATCAAAACCCTAATTTTGACCATTTTGCCCTTTTGAAGATCTGATCAAAATTCTTGAGGAGTTGTGGTCCAAACTTGATCAAATGGTTCATATGAGTCTATAATGTTGACATGGATAAAAAATTATGAGGTTTGACTGTAAATTTTCCATGGTTGACTTTTTCCCCAATATAGTTGATTTTTAGGTCAACTGTCCAATTGACTGGGCAAAAATTTGATTCAAGGCTTGAAACTTGGTATGAGCAATATTAGGAGTCCAACATGAAGTATGAAAGTCACATGAGGTATTGGAATCCCAAAAATCTCTTTGCAAACTCAAACCCTAATTTCAGGTCATCGGTGCAAGGAGATGTCTTGAGTTGAGCAAACCCTAATCTGGTCTTGAGTCCAAAGAGTCTTGTGAGGGGAAATCTTGATAAAATGAGAGGGCAAATTTTGGGGTACAACAGCTTCCCCTGTTCAATCTTCTTGAACCTAAAGAGTTAGATTGGCGAGTTTTGACGTTCGTGACTCGAAGGTAAAAGATGATTGGACAGTAGAGTGCCCGTAAATTTGCACTCGTCAAAGTATAGTTGAGGGAATGGGCTTAAAGATGCCATTTGGAGAGGTGACCAAATTTTGTCGGAGATGGGCTTGTAGATGCCATCAAGAATGTTTGTTGAACTGTAAGTTGTAAGTCATAAGAATGAGTATCAAAATGGTATCTGTGTCTGGAATGCATTTGAACTGTATCTGGAATCTGAAATTGTATGAGCAATGGAATGGCGTCCGTGTCTGGAGCGTATTCGAGCTGTAACTATATTTGAATCTGAATGAATAACAGAATGACTTTCGTGTCTTGAGTGTATCTGAATCTGAAATTTGGGTAAGCGACAGAATGGCATCCGTGTCTGGAGCGTCTCTGGGTTAGGGAAAAAGTCAGAATAAGTGAAAGAATGGCAACCGTGTCTGGAGCATATCTGGACTGTATCTGAATGTTGAAGTATGAATGAGTATCAGAATGGCATCCGTGTCTGGAGCGTATTTGAACTGTAACTAGGATCTGAATAAGTGACAGAATGACTTTCGTGTCTGGAGTGTATATGAACTTGAAATTGATAATTGAATCTGAATGAGAAATAGAATGGCTTCCGTATCTAGAGCGTATCTAATCTGTATCTGATTGTTGAAGTCTGAATGAGTGACATAATGGCATCCGTGTCTGAAGCGTATATGAATTGTATCTTGACTTGAAATTCTAAATGAGTAAAAGAATGACTTCCGTGTCTGGAGTGTATCTTTACTGTATCATGAATAAGAGATCTGAATGAGTAACAGAATGACTTCCGTGTCTGGAGTGTATTTGTACTGTATCTGAAATCTTTGAATATTTGTTAGAGATAGTTGTTAATCTTATCCTGAAAAAGGGTAAAATATTAGCTTAAACACAAAGTTATGTTGCATGAAATGTATGATGCAATAAATGTGTTTTATCAATGTTTATGATATATGAGTGTAATGTATGTGAATGTAAACTGATTTGATGTATCACTGAGGAAAATAAATCCTTAGCGGCTGGGGATAACAAAATCCTTGACTGCTGTCGGGGAAAATAAATCCTTGACCGCTGTTGGAGATTCAAAATCTTTGATTGCTGAGGATGAGAAATCCTTGGTGATTCTTGGGGAGAGAAAATCCCTAACAACTTTTATGGGGATATGAGGATCCTTCATGACTTTCCTGGGGATATAGGGATCCTTCAAGTCTTTGGAGTTGGAGGATGATAAACATTCTGTTGTGAGAACAATGCCAAGTTGCTTGAGAAACCTGCTTGGGGAATCCCGAGAATTTTGAAGACTTCTACTGGGGGTTAAACAATGGGAATCCTTACTCGGATGGGGAATAGGTAAAAATTCCGATGATTTCTGCGGGGAACCAAGAATGAGAATCTTCATTCTTCTGAGGAGTGAAAACTCTGGTAACTTCATGCCGGGGAGTAATGAAGACCCTGGCAATTTTATTGGGGAATCAAGAATGAGAATCTTCATTCTGTTGGGGAGTGAAAAACTCTATGGGGAAAAAAGTTATACTGTTGGGGAGTAGATATCCTGCTGGAAAGTAAGTTCAAGAGTCTGGGGGAAAAGCTCATTCCTGTTTGGAAAAAAGTTCAAGAGTTTGGGTTGTATGCCACTCTACTGGGGAATTATCCTAGTTGGGGATAAGACAAAAGTTAACTGTTATCTGGTTGATTCTCAAACTTTTAAGATAACCTGCTGGGGAAATTGGGGAAAACTGAATGGTTCCCGCTGGGGATTGATAATTGGAAATTTGACTCCGATGGGGAAGAAGGTTTCATCTTTGTTGAGGGTCTGTGGTTCAAAGTTTTGGCTCCGCTGGGGATTGGGAGTTTGAAGTTTTAACTCTGATGGTGGATTAAGGATTTGAAAATATAACTCCGATGGGGATATGCATTTCAAGGTTTTAGCTCCGCTAGGGATCTAGGTGATGTACTGCAGGGGATTTCTCTCGGAATAGCCTAAAGACGTTTTCCTATACTTTCAACCTGTCAGTAATTATTCTTTCCCATTTCGTTTATTTGTAAGCAGTGATTATATTCAGATGCATATCCTCATTAATAAATCATTGGACGTTCTCAAATAAAACACAAGTGTAAAAAGGAAAAGACAAATAGTTTTCTGCACTTTAAAGTATCTTTGTATTAACTTTGTGTAAGTATTTTGTACAAAGGAGACAGACATCCTAGTAAGAGAACGTTGTCATAAAAAATGAGAAAATTTTATACAAAGAAAGATGGCTATGTGTAAAAATTCCATTGGGTTCCCATTCTGCTATAGCCTTCATAACTCTGAATATCTTGTCCATTTGTTGCTTCGGCCGAAGATGATTGAGTTGATCAGAAGCCCATAGCTTGTCTGTGAAGAGATTGTCCTTAAAGTCATCCGACGAGACATAGTCATACGCTTTAACTCCCTAACTTTTGCCTGGACCTCCCTTTCGGGTTTTCAGTCCACCGGGAAACCCTTTTTTTCCCAAGTCGACCTTTCGGGTTTTCAACTTGCCGGGTGTGCAGATTTTTTTATTTATCCCTAACTTTTTCCTGAACCGCTCTTTCGGGTTTTCAATTCACCGGGATGCCCTTTTTTTGCCTAGGAGTGTCAACCTAGCGGGTCATTTATGCGTAGTATCTTTTGACTATGTCTGTGTTCGCAGGGTGCGGCAGGTCATTGTCGTCCATGGTGGTTAATATCATTGCCCCACCAGAAAAGATATTCTTGATCACAAATGGTCCTTCGTAGGTAGGAGTCCATTTGCCCCTGGGATCACTTTACGGCAAGATGATCCGCTTGATTACAAGATCCCCGACTTGATATATCTGGCGTCTGACTTTCTTGTTGAAATCCTTGATCATCCGTTTTTGATACGTCTCACCATGACAAACAGCAGTAAGTCTCTTTTCGTCAATCAAGTTAAGTTGATCAAGCCGAGTCTGAATCCAATCTTCCTCACTCAAACCAGCATCCTTCATGATTCTCAAGGAGGGAATCTGAACCTCGATAGGCAAAATAGCTTCCATGCCGTATACCAAAGAATAGGGCGTTGCCCCAGTTAATGTACGCGCCGTGGTACGGTACCCGTGAAGAGCAAACGGTAACATCTCATGCCAGTCCTCGTAGGTGTCTGTCATCTTTTGTATGATTTTCTTGATATTTTTGTTTGCATCTTCGACAGCGCCGTTCATCTTTGGCCGATAGGGAGATGAATTATGATGTTGAATCTGGAACTGCTCGCATAAGGCGGTGATCATAGTGTTGTTAAGGTTTTTACCGTTGTCGGTGATGATCCTTTCGGGGATACCATACCGGCAAATGAGGTTCTGCCTGATGAAGCAGGCAACAACATTCTTTGTAACGGAGGCGAAAGAAGCTGCTTCGACCCACTTGGTAAAGTAATCAATGGCCACCACGATGAAGCGGTGTCCATTTGATGTTGTAGGCTTGATCTCTCCAATCATGTCGATTCCCCACATTGCAAATAGCCAAGGAGCTGTTAGGACATTGAGAGGAACTGGAGGTATATGTACCTTGTCTGCATAGATTTGACATTTGTGACAAGTCCTGGAATGTTGATAGCAATCAGCTTCCATGGTAGACCAGTAATAGCCTACCCGTAGAATCTTCTTAGCCATCATATGTCCGCTAGAGTGAGTGCCAAAGGTACCATTGTGCAGTTCGGCCATGATCTGTTCAGCTTCAATCTTGTCCACATAATGGAGCAGAATGCAATCATGATTGCGCTTGTATATGATACCATTGCTCAGGAAGAACTTGGCAGAGAATCTCCTCAAGAACTTTTTGTCA